>JAXCHB010000166.1:3497920-4163341 GCA_036926305.1 Uropetala carovei
GAGTAATTCTCAGTAGCAATTTGTCTAGTAGAGAGCATATCAAAACCGTTATAGCATCGGGAAACAGAATTCAAGTGCTTTCCTCTAGAGTCCTGCGGGGATGCCCCTCGAATGTGAAGGAAATCGCATACTTTTCCCTAATACGACACATCGTGGAATACTGTTGCGCCGTCTGGGACCCTTTCGAGGAGGGCCTAACTAGAGAGCTCGAATGGTTCAGCGTAGAGCGGCTAGATTCGTAAAAGGAGAATATCGGTATGATGCGAGTGTATCAGAGTTATTGAGAGATCTGAAATTGCAGACGTTGAAGAGTAGAAAAATGAATACAAAAGGAAACTATTTGAAAAATTCGAAAGCTCCGAATTCGTTGAAGACGTACGCGGAATAGTCGTCCCCATCGGTGTTAGTGAACGTAATGTTAGATCAGAATGCAGGAGAAAATATGTGGAAACAATCGCTAGGACAGAGAATTACAAGAGATTCTTTTTCCCAGAAGTGATAAGACAATCCAACAGAGGAATTAATTAGAGTTCACTTGGTGTTGTGACACCGCCTGCCAAACGTTTCTAGCGGCTTCCAGGGTATTGATGTAAATGTAAAAATGCACTTCAATTATACAAGCTTTTTCGTTAATAATTTAAAAACATAATACATAAAGAAAAATAAAAAAAATTTTATTTAAAATGGGGCGACTCAGTCACTCCGCGCGTCAGTCTGTGCTATATAATTAAGCGCGACTGCTGCCGGGTTTATGCTTATTTTAAAATCGTTTCCTGGTTCTATTTTTTGACTTCAAATCTATCGATGCTCAGGGAGGGAGGGGCGACCTTGTCTCTCACAATTCCTTCTCTCTCTCTGTCTCTCTCTCGCTCTCTCGCGCTCGCTCTCCCTCCCCCCCTCTCTCTCCACCCTCTCTCTCCCCCCCTATCTCCCCCCCCCTATCTCTCTCCACCCTCTCTCTCCCCCCCTATCCCCCCCCTATCTCTCCCCCCCCTGTCTCTCCCCCCCTATCTCTCCCCCCCTATCTCTCCCCCCCTATCTCCCCCCCCCCCGTCCAATTTCTCGCACGTACGACCAAAATTCTTTCGAGTCGGTCTTGAGTGAATCCGAGAGTGTCGTGGATCGGTAGGCGTCAAATTCCTTACGCGCTTCGTCTCTTGCAGATTTACGACTTTTTCTGTATATTAAATACTCGTTCGCGTGATTCCTACCAACTTCTTTAAGGTGCTTTATGCGCGCGTGATGCCGTCTTTGTTTCTTGAGCAAGGCACGGAGTTTCGGTTTCACCCACCGCGGGTCCTTGCGATCACGAATTGCTTAGTTGGGACAAACGTTTTTATCCCTTCTCGAATGATTCGCAAAATTTCCCTCCAAGAGTCATCTACGCTGTTACCATTCGCAAAATTGATAAATGTCGCTATTTGTGTTGTAACATAATTTTTTAAACCTGGGAAATCTGCTTTACTTAAGATGTAGACTAATCGCGTTAGTTTATATATTGTCGCAGGGGTGTATTTGAAGTCGGCAATTACTATTTTGTGATCACCTATACCGTCGTCGATTTGTAGGTTTCTAGTCGACTTGGAGGCGTCTCATCGTGCGCAGAAGGGGGAAGGTGGGAGAGAAAGAGCGAAAGAAAGGCGTGTTCAATGGCTAACCAATATCACGCTGCAGTACATTCTTATGAGATATCGTCATCTCTCTCTTTCTCCCTTCCTCCCTCCCTCTATTTATCATTGGTTTTTACTATGTAGTCATACCTCGTTAGTGCGACCCCGTTTTATGCGGATTCGTTATTGTGCGAATTTATAACGGATTACAGGCGACGCCCGAGATTCGACTGTAATTCGCACTTGAAAAGGTGGTCGAATCTCAAACGGTCGAATGTCGAGCGTCGTTTTTCCCCTAAGTACATTTTATTACATCTACATCTACATGATACCCTGCAAATCACGAGAATGGTGGGTGGCAGGGGGTGCAGCACACCTAAACCTACCTAATAACGTCCCTCGCGGGAATCACTCTCCTGTTATGATCCCGTATGGTCCTTGGGAAAAACGAGCTCTGATATCTCTCGGTCCTACAGTCGATCTCACGTATTTTATTCTCGTGATCGTGCCTGCCCATGTACGTAGGTGCCTCTAATATTCCTGAGACCTCCTCTAAGAGAACTTCCGACCTGAATTTCTCCAGAAGCCTTAACCTAGCCCTAATTCTGCTATCCTCAAGCGATATCCAATTCAACTCCTTCAAGAGTGATGTGACGCTTAATATTTGCTCATATTTTTGCTTAACGAATCTGGCTGCTCTGCGTTGGATTCTTTCTAACTCAAGTATCTGTCCCTTTTCGTACGGATCCCATATGCTGGAAGCGTATTCGACCTGAGATCTGACCAATGATAAATAACACGTTTCTCGTACCTGTTCTGTGCTACTTCTTACTATTCTGCCTACGAAGCCCAATTTCTTATTAGCTGCGCCTACGATCCTTCGAATATGCATATTCCACGATAGATCACGACAAATGGTGACTCCTAAATATTTAACGTACTCTGCAGATTGGGTATTCAATCTATCAATTCTGTACTCCGAGTCTAATTCATTGTTCTTACTCTTCCAGAAACTCAATAGGGAACATTTGCTGTGATTAACTTCGATTTTCCAATCTTGACACCATGCTGAAAGGGCGTTTAAATCTTCCTGGAGCGATTTTTGGTCATCCTGACTCGTTATCTCCTTATATAAAACGGTGTCATCTGCGAAAAGTCTTATTTTGCAGCGAACTACCGAGCAGATATCGTTTATATATATCAGGAATAGTAGTGGGCCTATGACACTTCCCTGTGGAACACCCGATGCGACTTTTACCGGGTATGAAGATTTCCCATCAATAACTACTATCTGTTTTCTGTCTGAGAGGAAGTCTTTTACCCAACTCACGATATTAGGGTTTATGCCGTACTTTCCTAGTTTTCCTATTAATTTATTATGGGGTACTTTGTCAAACGCTTTTTTAAAATCAATGAAAATGGCATCAACCTGAGTGTTTTTCTCTCCGCATTGTAACAAATCGTTTACGAACAGGGCGAGCTGCATTTCGCATGACCTACCTTTCCGAAACCCGTGTTGGTTTTCGCTTAGCGAAGAACGACCATCTAAAGAACGCAGAACTGAGCTAACGATTATATGTTCTAGGATCTTACACGATAATGTCGTCAAGGAAATCGGTCTATAATTTTCGGGGTTCTCTTTATCACCGCCTTTGTGGATGGGCGTTACGTATGCTAGCTTCCAGTCTTTTGGAACGGTACCATGTGCAACGGATTTTTCGAATATTATTTTCAAGTAAGGTGAGATTACTCTTTCAACACGCGCGGGTATGCCCTCCGGCCCGGGAGACTTATTTTGCTTAATCGACTCTAGCTGGTGCGCGATACCTGTTTCAGAGAATATCAAATCTTCCATCGAATTTCCCTCATTATTCAAAGCTAGTTCCTCAAATTCGTGGCTCACCGAAGTAAACGCTTTCTGAAAGTGTTCATTTAACAAGTTCGCTTTTTCCGCGCTATCATTTACTACATCACCTGCTTCCGTTCTCAATGACGCTATGGTGGGGCCTCTACCATGAACCTCTCTAACGTACGACCAAAATGCTTTCGGATTTTCTTTCAAATTACTGTGCAGAATTTTCTTTTTGTAATCATTAAATGCTTCTGGCATTGTTACAGTAGCTCTTGACCGCGCCTCTCTGTATTGATGCCGTATCATTGACCTCTGTTCCTCTGTGACTTTTGAACAATTGTTATTTAAGCAATTACTATTTTGTGATCACCTATGCCGTCGTCGATTTGTAGGTTTCTAGTCGACAGTGGGTGGGTAGTGGGTAGTGGCTATCAGATCTAATATGTTTCCGTTTCCGTTGTTGTCATATCGCGTCGGCTCGTTGTCGATTTGCTCCAGCGAGTTTAGAGTAATCTCTTCAATTAATTCACGACAAGATTCTCTATTTTTTCCACCACTAACATAGGTTTCGGATTTCCAATCGATCGATGGAAGATTAAAGTCTCCTCCAAGAATGATTACTGGATCGTTCTTTCTCCTAGCTATCACCTGCAATGTACGACTGAGTTCTCTGATGTTCTCGACTCCTGAGTCAGGTGGGCGGTAAAATGAGCAAAAAAATAATTTTTTACCATTTCTCGTACGAAGGGAGCACCATATCATTTCGCAGTGTTCGCTGACGTTAATCTCCTCTAATTGGCTTGATATACTCTTTCTGACGGCGATGAAAACTCCGCCTCCGACTCTTTCCCTCCTGTCTTTGCGATACACCACGTAATCTGGTGGGATAATCTCGTTAGAATTAATGTCGCCCGATAGCCAGCTCTCAGTTCCCAATACAACGTATGCACGATGGCTTTTAACTAAGTGGCAAAAATCAGCCTGTTTCCTTCGAATGCTTCGGCAGTTCATAATAATAATTTTTCTTGTGTTTTCTACGGATATTTTCGTTCTGGATTTCCCCGCCACTTGATCTAACAATTTTATTTTTCTACTTCTCACTCTACCGCTATCCTTGGACTCCCTAGGGTTAATGTTGGCGGACTCTTTTCTAACAGATATTATCCAAAAACTAATCAATTATTTGTGCACATGCTAAAGTGTGCGTGCATGTGTTTGATTGCGGGCGCTCTAACTCAAAAGTACATGCCAATTTGAATTGGATATCGCTAGAGGATAGCAGAATTAGCGCTAGGTTAAGGCTTAAGCATGTGCACAAATAATTGATTAGTTTTTGGATAATAACGGTTAACCGGAAGTCGAGGTTTATTCGACCCGATTCGGTTTTTGCGATATTTATTCGTTAAAACATCATTATTGTTGATACAATTCTATACAAACGTTATAGAGCATCTAATTTCCTACAACTTTCATTTGAAACAATTTTCTATGGAAGTTATTGTTTGGGAGATATTTATAAATATGTAACCGGTTTTTCGGTTTTCTCCTTAGAAACATCGTTATTGGTCATCTTCGTGAGGACCAAAGTTGTAGAGAATGATATTTCTTCCAAGCATTGTTTGAAACAAATTTTCCTAGAACCATCCATTTCGGAGATATTTTGCTTTTTCTTAATTTCCAGTATGCAGCGCCACCACCATGTAGCGGTGAATTCTGTAAACATATTCAAAATATAATTTACGGCAAAACGTCCGGCAAAAGGAGGACATGTCCTCCATTCTGCCTCTCCATCCTCCGTCCTCCCGGCATTTTAAATTTTAGGATTTTGTCCGGATTTTTACTAGGAAATGTGAGTTTAAGGCTCCATTCAATTCCGATGTGTGGTGGAATCCTACCCAAACCCTTGCAAAGGCTGTGCTCATAAACCCTCCTGCATGTGTTGTCGAAAGAGACAAGGGTGAGAATGGCACTTTTATGACTACCTTCCTTTCCCTCTTAAAATTTCTATGCAAGGGTCACCGCTCTGTGAGGGCAAGCACTCAGTAATTTGTCACTAATTTTCTTCAAACAACTCCTTTGCTGGTGGTCATGGTGTGCAGTGGCAAAGTGACGTTGCGGAATGACCAGATGTACATGGTGAAATTCCAAGAAAAGGAACTGAAGACTTTCATGGGTTCATATCAGGTCTAAGTTATCTGTTGCAGTGAATAGACCAGTTTCTTTTTCGCTCCGATTCTTAGTAGAAAAGAGTATAGGCAGATCTTCAACCTTAATTTTTTTTGTATGTACAATATGTTCTTATTATGCAGATAACCGAAACTTCGATTAGGTACTATATATATACACACATATATATATATATATATAATTAATGAAACTAATGATTTATTTTATTTGTGGCTAGTGGTTGCTATAGAATACTCGAGGAACTCCATCCCATTAAAATGGCATCACCTAAAAGGAAGTGCAAATTCTCCAGTAATCTGAAGGCGAAGTATCCTTGTTTCGACATCGGGAGGAATGAATATGAGACGAAGTGTAAATTTGTGATTGTTACATATCAGTTGCAAATAAGGGATCTTATGATTTAGAGCATCATATAAAAAGTGAAAAACATAGAAAAATGGTGCGAATTTCGTCTTCATGCGAAAAAGTAACATCCCTTTGTCTCCAAAACAACTTGTGTGATTAAAAAGCACGCGCTGCTGAAGGAATTTCAGAATTTCGGAGGCATTAATAGAAATAAGGGTAATAATGTGCTCTCTCACTTAAGGGAGGCTCTAAATAGAGAAATTGTAGGTATTGGGTGTCCAGCTCACATTCTCCACAACTGCATGCAGCATGGAGCAGACATATTAAGTGTTGATGTGGAGTCCCTTATTTTGAAGATCTTCAATTATTTTTCAATATATACTCTTCTAACGGAAGCTCTGAAAGACGTTTGCGAGTACATAGAAATAGAGTATTACAACTTGTTATCTTCAACTAAGACCAGATGGCTAAGTTTAGCACCAGCTGTAGAAAGACTTTTGAAGTTGTTCCCTGCTTTGAAGCAATATTTTCTATCCCTTACTCACTCACCAACACTGATCAAAATTTTTTATGAAAGTGAAATGTCCGAATTATACCTGTGGTTCTTATTATCGTTGACATATATTTTCAATAACAAAACTGAGGCAGTTGAAAGAGAAAATAATTCTGTTTTAGAAACTGTGAACTTCCTTAAAACTGTGGTAAATTCATTGAAATTACGACTTAGGGAAAATTTTATCTCATTATCAGTTAGACAGCTCATGGAAAAACTACAAGCAAAGGGGATGGGTAAAGAATGACAGAGTTTTCTTGAGGAGACGCAGCTTGTGTATCAAGAATGCACTGATTATTTAGAGAAATGGATAAATTTTCTTTTAATAAATATATGTGGAAACTATCTGAAGGAGCAAATAACCGAAAGAATATCCAAAAACATATATAAATAATTATACACGCTCATTATTCCAAAAAAGCCCGTTAATTATTCCCTAATATTGTTTGTTCGGCTTTTTCCTTTTGTGTCCTCCTTTTTTGCCTTTATTCTCCTCCCTTCTACCCTTCAGTGTCTGGTAACCCTAAATAAGGAGGACTGTATTCTTTTACGATACGAAATGATAATTTTGCCTCATAATACTATTCATACAAATTTAAATATCTCTACCCCATATATGGAGAAAGTCATGTGTTGGCCACATCAGATATTTTGCAATGGTCAATGTATACAATAATGACGTATTATCGGAGAAATATCGCAAATACCGAATCAGGTTTCGAATATACCTCGACTTCCAGTTAACCGGTATTGTCCAAAAACTAATCAGTTCTTTTTGCTCATTCTAAAGTGTTATATATGAAATTTGGTGTTAATATGACAAGTACTTTTTGAGTTAGAGCGCCCACAATCACATCCATCCACACACACGCATGCACACACACAGATATCATTTCGAAAATAGTCCAAACGTGTTCTAGGGATCTCAAAACGTGTATTTCCGTTGAAATCTCGAAGTCGATTTTTTTCGTGATTACAATACTTTCCCATTACTACGTTTGGAGAAAGTAATAATTTAAATATCTATACCCCAAATAAGAAGAAAGTCATGTGTTGGCCACATCAGATTTTTCATATTTATATTTCATTGTAAAAAACTTATGTTTCTACTCTATTTAAACAACATTATTGAACATTTAATGGAAAGGGTTCCGCGGCTCCAGAAAAGTTGATGTGGGCGGTCTGCGACTCCAGAAAAGTCGAGAACCATTGACCTATGCTATATGGCGATAAAACATTGGAGGGGAAGGAGAATTCAATTCAATAATTATTTTCCCAAAATTTACACGTAAAATTCGATTTTTCTGTGTAAAATTTCCTGCCTTAACTCATTTAAATATGTAAATTCGGAGCGGTTTTCTTCATTTTTGCTTTATTCGACGGTTAAAACTGTGTACTATCTTATTCTTGCGATGTTTACATGTTACATGGTCGATGTTTTAGATTCATTAAATACGTTGAAATTCAACGGGCACTTCTTCTAGTAAGCTATAAAATATTTAAGAAATATGTTAACAGTTGACAAATGAGTTGACAGTTGTACTGCAGTAATCCGCGAAGGAACGTTTTGCTGTTTCATTCATATATTTGAAGGCAAAATTCTAGATACTATAAGGCTGAACGCACACTTATCAGACAAAACGTCTCGAGGCAAAACGTTTTGTCGAAAGGTAAAACATTTTGTTGGGCTTCAACGCACACTGGTCATACAAAAATGTCTTTACACAAAATGTTCTGTCGTTGAACAAAACGTTTTGTCGAAAGGTAAAACATTTTGTTGGGCTTCAACGCACACTGGTCATACAAAAATGTCTTTACACAAAATGTTCTGTCGTTGAACAAAACTTTCTGTCGAAAGGCAAAACATTTTTGTTGGGCTCCAACGCATACTGATAATACAAAACGTCTTTGCAAAACATGTTTTGAGACAAGACATTTTGTATACAGAAATCATTCTTGTTCAGCGCAGTCTCGGCCTGGACTAGTTGCGAGAATGTCGTCCGATGACGAAGTTTATGCTCTCATTTTGTGGCAGTGGATTCAACTCGCTTCCGTGGAAGAGAGTGAAAGACGCTTATGGATCCACCCGATTAATCAAAAGAGGACCGAGAAGAATACCCTTAAGGAATTTATAAATGAATTAAAAGGAGATGAAAATAAATTCCGAAATTTTACGAGATTAAGTTTGAGTTCCTTTTATTATGTTTTAAATATAATCGAAGACGGAATCAGGAAAAGGGATACTAAATTTCGGAAGAGTATAACTCCAGAAGAAAGGTTGTTTGTAACATTAAGGTAAGTTGGCTACTTCTTTTAAGATTTATTGTTCCTTTATGTTGAAACATATCAAAGATATAAAAAAATTAATTTGTGTAGTTGAAACTTTTGGAGCTTTTGTATATACATATAAAAGAAAAGTAGAATTAGTATTATTTGACTAAAAAATAATAAAAATAAAACTGGGGTAGTCGTTTATAAAAATAGAGAAGTGACACTACCATTAAACAAATCATACATATACAATGGAAAATCACACTTTTTATAAAAAATATTTCAAATAACTTTTAGGTTACTAATTCTTTAAATATAATATCCTATACTATGTTTATAAATTTATATCAAACATACAGTGAAATATTATAAAAACATATGTACGTTACTATCTTAAGTCTTATTTTCTAGTATTGTGACCAAGTATTATCGAACGCTTCAGGGCATTGTATCTTAGGTTGGCTGAATTGCTGTGGGGGTTGAGATGCCGAACCTGTAGACTGTTGTGTAATGTTGTAATTCACTTGCTGAGGGGGTGGTGATAATTGTGCGTACTGGGGGGACTGGGACATGGGCGTGGACCTATTGAGGGACTGAGGAGTACTGCTTCCAGCCTCTTCCTCTTCGTCCAGTAGACTATTTAACAGCAGAAGTACTTTGGATTTGAAACATCGCTGCCTTCTTGGAGAAAGCTTTTTTACGTATAATTATAAATAGGAGGCCTTTCATGTATTAAAACAACTAATTTTTCAGCATCCACATCCATGTTAACAGAAGCGCGCACAACTTTCCCTCCACCCTACTCCTATTACTTCTCAATAAAGACTGAACTCATGCAGAATGTTTCGCCTCAAAACAAAGTGCAGTGTTTCTGCTTTCGACACGATACATCGTTAATAAAGATGTATTGTTGTGTCAAAGATCAACGCATACTTATCAGACAAAAACGTCTTTCGACAAAACGTTTTGTTTACAGATGTCTCAAGCAAAAACACTTTTGTCGGTCTCCAACTCACACTTATAAGACAAATGTCTTTCGAGAAAACATTTTGTCTCGAGATGTTTAGAGGTGTTTTAAGTTGTTTTTTCGTGTTTTTGTGTCCTGTTCGATTAGTGTGCGTTGGGTCCTATTGATAGCATTGCGAAAACAGTTTTCGACGAGTTTATACAAAAACGTTTTGTCAAAAGACGTTTTTGTCTGATAAGTGTGCGTTCAGCTTTAGTCTTTGTTTAACTCTGTTTCAGTTAATACCAATTTCTTACTCTAATACGATCGACTAAATGTTCTCCAAAAACAGCCACAGCGCACCGTTTCGATAGATCAGGTGTGCTCAACCTGCAGTCCGCGGGCCGGATGCGGCCCACTGTCATTGTTTCATAGTTTTCAAAACTTTTTCATTTATTTTAATTAACTACCAAATATTATTTCCCTGTAGAAAATCTGTTAAGATATATAACGTTGAATTGGGATCTCTTACAATTAGTAAATATTTCTCAATTCAAATAAGTTCTTTTTAATGCTGTTTTGGATTTTTCTCTAAGATATTTCTAAGATTGAATTCCAACACGATTTTTAATATTGAAATGTTAACCCTAAAAAGCTAATATGGTGCCTAAGAATCTATAGGTAACTTACGGTTTAACTATAATCCATTGACAATTTTCAATGCGGCCCACCGAAGGGTTCACCCCATCATGCAGAAATTTTTCCCACCATTGCGGTTGGAATCAATCTCTCTCTCATCCACAGCGCAATCGTCAACTTAATCCTTTGTCTGCTTCATTCTAAAATGGCGACGGAACTTTTTCATTTTTTCTACCACTTGGCGACACGAAACAACGATTTTATCGGTGGCGACGGTTATAGAGGTCATACTGTACTTGTAATTTCTTACGTATTTTAGCTTTAATCCAAATATTTCGCACGGGTAACGGATGGCATTCCTGGAACGCGCGAAGTTCACTGAGTGTTGATCGAAACAACGATTATCGATGGCGGCAGTTATCGAGGTCCTACTGTATTCATAAAGCCATCTACTGATGAATTTTCAGTGAGGCCACTTCTAATGTTTTGGTTATGTACATCAGCTAATTCGATATCAGCCCCACGTCGTTCTCTACAAGCAGGCAAAGAAATAATCTCGATATAATCGGCTTATTATATTACTTTTGCTTTCAGAGCATCTTTCTTGTTTATAAACAGAAGAACTAATGAAATATTTGGGAGATATCCTCTGCATTCAGTTCGGGGTTTGGAGTCGCTTTGTTATAATTCTGTATAATCTCTCTCTAAGCCAATTTTTTTCAAAGAACCTTTGTAATTTTTTTTCAAATTTGTGCTCAATAGAAATTGAAAGACAATTTACGGAAAAAGAGACTTGTTCCAAAAAGAAATTTCCAGCAAAAGAGAAATTCATGATAATTCATGAATTCGGTGAGGTGAAAGCGGTGATGTAGGAAGTATCGTTTGTGCTCGCGTCAACCAGTGCAGCAGACATTACTGTGGTATAGGAAATTTGGTTTTGCATAATTACTTTTTCTGAGAAAAACTGTATAGTATTGGGGCTGAAGAGTTGAAACTATATTATCTTTTCCCTAGCCAACAGCATCTCTACTTCCAACTAAAACTTCACAACTTCCCAATTAATAAACAAAGTCCAGTAAACATCATTGAATAAGATTTTGGGCATGAAAATGTTTTTATTCAAATTTTTTCTTTAGTCGAAAGTTATTTTATGCATTTTAATGATTTAATATTGTTTTCTTAGCACTTTAATAATGTTATTTTAATTTTATGTAATATGAGTTGGAACTTAATAATTTTCTCGTGATATGCTGGAACGCATCCCCTTCTGTAGGGGCAATGGACTGACTTCGTTGACCTGAGGCAGGACTTGGACTCATGTAGGGTACCACTAAATGGTTCTTGTGTCCACTCCAGAGCCGAGGCAGCGGATGCGGTAGCGCGTAGGGTTTTTGAACACGCTAGGGTGTTTTTAGGTTAGACGAGGATAAAAGCAATAGATGTTAGAAAAACTCCACGGAATCAAGCCTCGGGTAGTGAAAGGGTAGTCAAGAGCGTGGAAAAGGGAGCGAATACAGAAAGCACCTCCGTTGCGCAAGGAAAAATTGAAGGTGCGTCTATAACGTTGGCCACTCCTGTGGAAGCAGTTGTTGATTCATCAAAGACCCAGGTGGAAGTTACAAAGTACGTTGTTTTGTTATCCACCGCACAAGGTCGGGTGCGGGACCGACATGGAAATTATGAGTGTAAAAATTTTGATTGACAGCGCAAGTCAAGGAACATTCATTACGAAGGCATGCGCTCTGCGCTTGGGTTTGCCTATTCAAAGGATGATCACGTCCATTTTCGATTTAGCTCAAACATCTTTGGGCTACGCTGAAGGGAAATTAATTTGTGTATTAGAACCGACTCCGAAGATGGGGGCATTAGAGGTTGAAGTCTTAGTTATAGAAAATATTGCGCGTTGGGCTACGATGGAGGTAGCAAGGCAGCAGTGGCCGCACATACGTAATCTTACGTTGGCGGATCCATCGTATTATCGTCCTGAGGCTATTGATATTTTGCTGGGTGCCGAATGGTTGGACGCTGTAATGATTGGTAATGCAGTAATAGGTCCAAAGTGCGCTCCATGTGCAATAGAAACAGTTTGGGGCTATTGTTTAGTGGGAAAGGTGCCTCAAGAGGCCAGCCGCATCGATTCGTTTTGTTTGACGATGGAATCTCAATTGGATTACATTATTCGGAAATTTTGGGAGGTGGAGGAACCTCCGGTCACTCATTACCTAAGTGAGGATGATAAACAATGTGAAGCTCACTTTCAGTCAACCGTATCTAGATTGGAAACTGGTCGTTACGTAGTTGAGCTTCCTTTTCGGAGTGATGACGCGCTGTTAGGAAACAGTCGAAACAGTGCATTTCGCCGGTTTCTCCAACTAAAACGGCGTCTTGATAAACAGCAGAAACTCAGGCAATGCTATAATGCCTTTATGGCGGATTACGAGACGCAAGGCCATATGATTAAAGCCGTGGAGCCACCGATAGTCTCCACGCCCTTTTATATTCCGCATCATTGCATTTATCGCGACGGTGATAAATTCGAAAGGTTTCGAGTGGTCTTTGACGCCTCCATGAAGACTGAAAACGGCCCTCGTTGAATCAGATCTTACATAGCGGTCCAAAGCTGCAATTGAACATCATTGATATTTTGTTATTTAGAATGCACAAGGTAGTTCTTATCGCGGACATTCGCCAAATGTACCGGAATATCTGTATTAGTAAGAGGCATTGTGTTTTCCAGAGAGTATTTTGGCGTGCAAGTTCGGAACAGCCGCTCGTCGAGTATAGTCTTACAACAGTAACCTATGGAGTGGCATCGGCTCCATACTTGGCAATAAGAACGTTGCAATAATTAGTCGAGGATGAAGGGGAATCTTACCTGGACGCATCGCAGGCTCTTTGCAGAGCAACTTATATGGATGACATCGTGTTGTCGATTCCTTCAGCGGAGGAGGCCGTAAAGGTTAGAGATGAGTTAATAAAGTTGTTGTCATTAGGTGGTTTTTCACTGAGGAAATAAGCAATTAACCCGCACTTATGGAGACGATTCCATTGGAGCATCGCGCACCTCATGTCAGTTAGATAGTTTCTCTTTCGAAGAAAGCTCCGAAAATTATGTAGGAAAAATATTGGGTCTTATCTGGAGAACATCATCAGACTTTCTCGTTCAATGTTCACTATGATCCCGGACCTATAACAAAAAGGGCAATGTTGTCTGAAATTGCACGACTTTATGATCCATTGGGATTTATCACGCCTGTCGTTTTCATGGGAAAATGCATGCTTCAGCACTTGTGGCAGTTAGGAGTAGGTTGGGATGACGTTCCCCCTGAGGATGTGACGAAAACCTGGAAGATATTTCGTAGAGAGATGCCAACGATCAGTCAGTTTTCACTTCCTAGATGTTTGAAATTTGATTCTGCGGCGAACGTTCAATTACATGGCTTTGCAGACAGTTCTGAGAAGGGATATGGCGGCGTGGTGTACGCAAGAGTGATAGGAACCAATGGGGAAGTCGTAGTAAGCTTACTGATTGCAAAATCAAGAGTGGCACCTCTGAAAAGGGTGACACTACCACGACTTGAACTCTGCGGGGCATTATTAACCGCGAGATTAATGAATCATGTTACGAAGGTTTTGGCATTACCTTATCTGCTAGATTCGACCACTTTATGGACTGATTCTATGGTAACTATTAATTGGATAAGGTCATCCTCCCATAGATGGAAAACATTTGCGCCAATAGAGTTAGTGAGATTCAGGAATTGATTTCGCCTGTAAGAGTCAGGCATGTGCCTTCCGAATTCAATCCTGCAGACTGTGCCTCGAGGGGCTTGTTGCCTTCAGAATTGTTGAATTGTTCTATATGGCTGAAAGGCCCATCATGGTTATCGAGACCAGAACCGGAGTGGCCATCTGCAAGTGCAGTTGTCAATTCTCAATGTCAGTACCTGGAATTGAAGGAAGAATTGATTTCTTGTAATTCTCGGGTAGTCGCTGATGATGAAGATGTGATATTGAATATGTTTTCGTCATTGTCGAAGTTGAGAAGGATAACAGCCTTATGTATAAGATTTATATTTAATTGTCGAAATCCAAATGATCGACTCCATGGTGCTATTTCCTTCAAGGAGTTGCGAACCGCAGTGTTAGTATGGGTTAAAAGGGTCCAGAATTATGAATTTGGACAGGAATTAAAGACTCTACAAAACGGAAAGGTTGTTACCTCTCGAATAAGGAAGCGAAATCCCTTTATTGATTCGGAAGGAATCTTAAGAGTGGGCGGAAGGCTAGTACATTCATCTTTGCCGTATGGGCGGATGCATCCTATTTTGTTGCCTGGTCGTCATAAGTTCTCGAAGTTGCTAGTAGATCATTTTCATGAAATCTATCTTCATCCAGGGCCGTTGAACCTGCATGCCATTATTCAGCGGCAGTCTTGGATTTTATCGGCGAGGAGTTTGATTCGGCAAAGAATAGGCAATCGTGTTAAATACTTTCGGGCTAGCCCTACTGTGGTACAGCCAATAATGGGCAATTTACCTTCAGTTAGGTTCCAGCAGATACAGCGATTTAATGCTTGTGGTGTGGACTATGGAGGACCTTACGATATTACATTAGGAAGACTTCGTAAGGCTCGTAAGTACAAAGCGTACATTTGTTTATTTGTGTGTCTTTCGACCAAAGCTCTTCACTTGGAATTAGCTTCCGAACTTACTACATTTACATTTACATCAATTCTCTGCAAGCCGCTAGAAGCGTTTGGCAGGGGGTGTCAGAACACGAAGTGAACTCTAATTAATTCCTCTGTTGGACTGTCTTATCACTTCTGGGAAAAAGGATCTGTAGTATTTCTCTGTTCTAGCGATTGTTTCGACATATTTTCTCCTGTACTCTGATCTAACATTACGTTCACTAACACCGATGGGGACGACTATGCCGCGTATGTCTTCAACGAATTCGGAGCTTTCGAATTTTTCAAATAGTTTTCTTTTCTAATCAATTCTTCTACTCTTCAACGTCTGCCATTTCAGATCCCTCAATATCTCTGACACACTCGCATCATACCGAAATTCTCCTTTTACGAATCTAGCCGCTCTACGCTGAACCATTTCGAGCTTCCTACTTAGGCACTCCTCGAAAGGGTCCCAGACGGCGCAACAGTATTCCACGACGGGTCGTATTAGGGAAAAGTATGCGATTTCCTTCACATTCGAGGGGCATCCCCGCAGGACTCCAGAGGAAAGCACTTGAATTCTGTTTCCCGATGCTATAACGGTTTTGATATGCTCTCTACTAGACAAATTGCTACTGAGAATTACTCCTAGGTATTTGTAGATATTGACGTATTTTAGCTTTAATTCAGATATTTGGTACGGGTAACGGTTGAAATTCATGGAGCGCGTAAAGTTCATTGCGGCGCATTTCTTTATATTCCGATCGAGTTGTCAATCTTTACACTATTTCGTAATAGTCTGAAGGTCCTTTTGCAAATTCTCCTGATCGTGTATTGTGTTGATTTCTCCATACACAAGTGTGTCATCCGCGAAAGGTCTAACTTTACACATTATATTATCCGCTAAATCATTTATATATATCAAGAGTAACAGAGGTCCGATTACACTTCCCTGAGGCACGCCGGAAGTCACTTTGACGACGTCAGATGAAACTCCTTCGAGGACTACTCTCTGGGTTCTATCGGAAAGAAACGAGGCGATCCAATTTATAATTTTCTCGTTAATTGAATAAGCCCTTAATTTTAGCACCATTTTCACGTGAGAAACGGTGTCGAAGGCTTTCCTAAAGTCTAAAAATACTGCATCAACTCCTATTCCTTTATCCGCTGCTTTCACATTATCTTGTGTGAGTAGAACTAACTGAGTCTCGCATGACCTGCCTTCTATTAAGCGCATCTTTGCTTTCGAGAAATCGCATTATTGAGCTACCGATAATGTGCTCAAAAAACTTACAGGAGATTGACGTCAACGATATAGGGCGGTAGTTCTCCACTTTTAATTTACTTCCCGTTTTATGTATTGGTGTAACGTGGGCTGTTTTCCATATCAAAGGAACTACACCCTCATCTAAAGATTTTCTGAATAGAATCTTAAGGTACGGAGCTAATTCGTTTGCTAACGAGTTTATAATGAATGCAGGTATGGCTTCAGGCCCTGGCGATTTTCTTTAGTGGACCTGACTTAGTAATTTAAGGATACCGCATTCGGTTATTTCTATGTCGCTCATATTTGAGTCTATACGAGTATGGAAATCAATGAAATCACCGCTGTCTATTGTGAAGCAATTTTCGAAGAACCGATTTAACATACCGGCCTGAGTAAATGAATCGTGTAAGCTTTCACCGTTGTCTGTACGTAGAAGAGGTACTGTGGACTGACCTCCTCGAATTTCTCGCACGTACGACCAAAAATTCTTACGAGTCGGTCTTGAGTGAAACCGAGGGTGTCGTGGATCGGTAGGCGTCAGATTCGTTACGCGCTTCGTCTTTTCCAGATTCACGACTATTTCTGTATATTAAATACTCGTTCGCGTGATCCCTACCAACTTGTTTAAGGTGCTGTATGCGCGCGTGATGCCGTCTTTGTTTCTTGAGCAAGGCACGGAGTTTCGGTTTCACCCATCGCGGGTCCTTGCGATCACGAATTGCTTTAGTTGGGACAAACGTTTTTATCCCTTCTCGAATGATTCGCAAAATTTCCCTCCAATAGTCATCTACGCTGTTACTATTCGCAAAATTGATAAATGTCGCTATTTGTGTTGTAACATAATTTTTTAAACCTGGGAGATCTGCTTTACTTAAGATGTAGACTAATCGCGTTGGCTTATATATTGTCGCAGGGGCGTATTTGAAGTCGGCAATTACTATTTTGTGATCACCTATGCCGTCGTCGATTTGTAGGTTTCTAGTCGACAGTGGGTGGGTAGTGGGTAGTGGCTATCAGATCTAATATGTTTCCGTTTCCGTTGTTGTCATATCGCGTCGGCTCGTTGTCGATTTGCTCCAGCGAGTTTAGAGTAATCTCTTCAATTAATTCACGACAAGATTCTCTATTTTTTCCACCACTAACATAGGTTTCGGATTTCCAATCGATCGATGGAAGATTAAAGTCTCCTCCAAGAATGATTACTGGATCGTTCTTTCTCCTAGCTATCACCTGCAATGTACGACTGAGTTCTCTGATGTTCTCGACTCCTGAGTCAGGTGGGCGGTAAAATGAGCAAAAAAATAATTTTTTACCATTTCTCGTACGAAGGGAGCACCATATCATTTCGCAGTGTTCGCTGACGTTAATCTCCTCTAATTGGCTTGATATACTCTTTCTGACGACGATGAAAACTCCACCTCCGACTCTTTCACTCCTGTCTTTACGATATACCACGTAATCTGGTGGGGAAATCTCGTTAGAATTAATGTCTCCCGATAGCCAGCTCTCAGTTCCCAATACAACGTATGCACGATGGATTTTAACTAAGTGGCAAAAATCAGCCTGTTTCCTTCGAATGCTTCGGCAGTTCATAATAATAATTTTTCTTGTGTTTCCTACGGATATTTTCGTTCTGGATTTCCCCGCCCTTGAGCTAACAATTTTATTTTTCTACTTCTCACTCTACCGCTATTCTCTACCGAAGCGTTTCTCGCGGCATTTCGTAGATTTATAGCTCGTAAAGGGAAAGTAAGTGAAATCTATAGTGGCTGCGGTTTAAACCTTATTGGCGCGAAGCGTATGTTAGAGGAGTGGCAAAATTTTACCGCCTCTCAGAAGTACCGGGAAAAAATTGGAGGTTATTTAAATGAAAATGGGGTTAAGTGGACGTTAATTCCTCCCACTACACCAAATTATGGGGGTATTTGGGAGGCTGGGATTAAAGGCACCAAAAGATTACTTGCAGCTGCCATAGACACCCAGGTTTTGACTTACGAAGAATTTTATACGGTACTTACTCAGATAGAAGCCACTCTCAATTCACGGCCGTTAACACCAATTAGTTCTAACCCTGATGATCCAGAGGCTTTGACCCCAGGTCATTTCCTCCTCCAAGGGCAGCCGGATTTATTCACAGAATCCGATTCGATGTCTAAATCAATCAATAACATGACACGATGGAAACTGTTGCCGCAAATTGTGTCATCGTTTTGGAAAAGATTGCGAAATGAATTTATCGGTGTTTATTTTTTCGCACTCGGTGCCGTCCACAGCGATTACCTTATTCCCATCTTCCACAATGAATGCTGGCGAGTGGCCTCTGCCACGCCCCACGGTTGAGATACTACCGCTCACTCTTATTTCCTACATCTTTCTCACTCTCTCTACTCACTGTCATTGCACTCATCGCAAATGGTATATTCTGTTAGTTCATATTATGTAAAAATATTTATACGAATTTAACAAAAATTATATCATTCGAAATAAAATATAGAAAGCATTTAAAGAGTATGCACAGGAGAGTAACTACAGAAACCTTCAACCATCAACCTAAAAAAACAACGTTTTTATCGGCAAAACGGGTAATTTCACTTAGCAGTCAAAATGGCTGCTTCGGCCTTTAGAGGTATAAGAATGTTTTACGAGTTTTCCACGCATGTAGAACTCATTCAATATATTCCATGGATAAGTGCTCTATATTTAGGAAAAGTCGCCAATTCGAGGTAAGAGAAAAACTAATCTACATCTACATGATACCCTCTATATTTAGGAAAAGTCACCAAGCCAATTCGAGGTAAGAGAAAAACTAATCTACATCTACATCTACATGATACCCTGCAAATGGGTGGCAGGGGGTGCAGAACACCAAAACCTACCTAATAACGTCCCTCGTGGGAATCACGGACGATAAAGGAAATTCCAAAACGGTTAAAATGACGGCGGTTCTAGTGTTAACCCGAACTTGTGTATTTTCAAAACTCAATTTTAAAGAAAAAATTGCATCCATACGGGAATCTACTCTCCAAATTTCAACTCTCGCTCGTTTACGGTTTCGTCACAATTTCAATTTAAGCAAGTGCACAGAAAGTTAGACAGGCTGAATGATTGACGCCAAAGTGAAACGATAAGCGCACATTTTTAAAAAATGCGCTAAAAATTAATTGCACATATACAATGTTAGGAAATAACATTTTAGGTGTTAAATTGTTAAAATTAATAAAAGATATAAATATCTACCAAAATTAATAATTTAAAAATTAATAAAAAATAGAAATAGCTTAAAAACTGTGCAGCTTCAATAGAAATAACATAACTATGTAGTATAAGGCATGTGCCTAAAACCTACCGAAAGGTAAAATTACTTTGTATTATATTGTATTGTATGTAGTATAAAGGACATATACTTGTTAATTTATTTAATTCTTTACATACATTACTAGATAATGGACATAAATACTTTCAAATATAAAAATATCTCAAGTTAAAAATAGTACTTGTGCGAGCGCTGCTTCCTGTATCTAACAAGTAAGACATTTCTCAAAGGAAATCATCTGTCGTGGGTAGAGGCAATAAATAGTACCTATACATCCCCCTCGAGTTTTTATTCTCTCTATTTTCCTTTCCCCTTCTGCTATCCCACTCACTTCTCCGACTGCATCCATCCCCCCCTCTCTCTCTTCCCCCCTCCTCCTCCCCCCTCCTCCTCCCCCCTCCCCCCTCCTCCTTCCCCCCTACACTCCATCATCCATTTCTCAGATCCACCCTCCAAACGAACTCTACCCCACCCTCACGTGTAATCCTTCTCCTAATACAAATTTAGCCTACTCCCTTCTTACCCCAACGCTATTATATACCTAAATCAACCCCTCCACACACACACACGCAAGCACGCACACAAACGCACTCTCCACAAATTTCTTTTTCATAATTAAGCACATATGTAGGTATATAAAATATAAATTACTGAAAAGAAATTTATGGAGAGTGCGTTTGTGTATCATTCTATATCGACTCTTCTTACAGAGGATATACGATATAGGATAAGTCGATATAGAATGATATATATATATAGGAGGATACTAATGTCTGGCCCAAACTACAATATATGGAGAGCTGACATTTTCAGTAATTGTAGATGGCATGGAGAAACCGCCAGAAAAATTGAGATCTCCTACCTTAGTGCCATTGGTTCGACTCCAGAAATTCCGAAATTTCCGTTTTTTCCCATAAGAAAAGCATTGTGGCATTACTGAAAATTAATTTCGGGCACTTTCCGATAAAATACAGAATTCAAGCTTGGGGGGTTGTTAGATATCCACGAGATCTATAGGGAACCGTTATCACTTTTATCGCAAGTGTTCTGGGTTTGACTCTAGACGACCCGGTATATCTCCCATAAGAAAGCATGGAAAAAGGAGTTCCTTCATATAGACGAAACTAAGAGGATTAAATGGATGATATTTTAGGGGTTTGTAGATGTCATGAGCATATCTCGGTTCGATTGCAGGTAGCCTTAAATTTGAGATTATTTCCCATAAGAAAACCATTGAAATAGGTCCAAGGCGCTTTTGCATTTACAACTTTTTTGTCGGCTTTTAGTCTTTCTAATTAAATGAGAGAAAATGTTTGCAGAATGCAAGCACACATTCACTAGTGTATATATATATATATATATATACAGTAAAACTCGTTTATAACGATCACGCCTAAAACGAAATCTCGGCTATAAAGAAGAAATGTCTCGGTCCCTTGAACTTCTCCATAAGGGCATTGGTTAAATTTCTCGGATGTAACGAACGCGCATTTTACGAATTCTCGGCTGTAACGAACAAATGTTTGGTCCCGTGGCAAAAAATGCCCCATATATAACGAATTTTGGCGAGCAGAGCGATAAGTAATGAATAGTTTCCGCCCGTTTACCGCGCACTTGTTCGTAGAGGTCCCCTTCCTCCGTCTACCCCTTCCGTACGAATTTCCACGCTCCCTTTGTTTTGAAATTGATATTAAAAATGTGAAATGTTTATGTAAATTAATGACCATAATAATAATATTAATTGACCATTTAAAAAATCGTATGTAATAGCAGTCGAACATTTTACATGCCGCGAAGTTGATAAGCATCTCTTTGCATATGTATGTACGGCATTGAAGTCGACTCACTGCAAATACAGTAAAAACTGTGTTAATCGGCTATCTTGGGGATTGTGGAAAGCCAATTAGGAGAAATATCCGGTTAGGGGAGCGATTTTCGATTTTGACATCGCAAATTTAGCAATAACCAAACAAAATTGGGCTTAGATTCACTATCGTACTCCCCAAACATAACTATGCATGGGGTTTGCATTTTCCATTGTAATTCTTCCACACGTAGTTAGATATAGACACTATTTACCCATTCTTATTTAATACATTGCTACGCGTACATGCAAAACAAAAAGACTATTGAAAAGTTTATGGCGTCCGGGAAGTTTGGGGATTACGGCAGTGAACCTGTTCCCAAAATTGAATTTATTGGATTATATCTTTCTTATTTATCTTTATTTACTCTATTAGAAAAGGACGAAATTATTTAATTCTTCTGAACATTTCTGTGAAAACCAGTCATATAATATTTTATCCATTTCCTCCATTTTTGGCTTATGAAGCGTATGATGTTTATTAATTGATTTACTCGTCTCAGAAGATGACACAAATTTCATGAATTTAGCCTTATGAGCCTCGATATCGTAGAGCGTGGAAGATCCGATTTTGAATTCTTTTGCTATGGCTGCTCTATTTTTTCCTTTTTCAATTCGTTTGATCAGCTCCAGCTTTTGTGTTAGCGTTAAAACAACCTTTTCTCTCTTGTTCCTTGCTTTTAGGTATTTATTTTGATGCCATATTCAATGGATGGGTAATTTTTTTCTTAATAAAAAGCGATAAAACTGGAAATTGTAGAAGTACACCAAAACATCTAGACAATGCAAATGGCTTACGTAACCAAAAACGCCACGCTTGCTCGGCAGCTACAGAAGTATACGGAGTAAATAGGTAATATATACATCTTATATTTTAAGAAATTTCAAAATGGAAGGTGTGGTATTACACATATACAATTCACACAAAAATTCATATAAAAGAAAAATAAATACAAAATGAATTGTATTTGTGTAATTGCCGGTATCTAAGGGTGGCCGGTTCTAAATAGCCGGATAGCACAGCTTTTACTGTATGTGTATGCGTGTTATATGGGATGTATAGGCCAAAAACCATGTTTCTCGTATATAACGTAGTCACGCTTATAACGAAGCAATGAGTCGGTCCCCTCAAATACGCATTGAACTAGTTTTACTGTATATATATATATATATATCATCATCATAGGTAGTCTGTCCATTGACAGGTCTTGATTATTCTAGGTTATACTTGGTTCTCCATATACTCCTATTTTCCGCAGTTTTCTTCATGACTTGATAGCTCTCTTTCCCTTTCAAGTCGTCTACTAGCTGAAACCTTTTCCTACCTCTTTCTCTTTTTCCATCCAGTTTTCCTTCTAGCACTCCTTTAATCATGCACTCTCTCCTCAGGTAATGCCCAATCCAGTTCGCCTTCCTCTTTCTGATAGTCTGTATAATCGTTCGCTTCTCTCCTATTCTTCGTAGTACTTCCTCTTTTTTCACCCTTTCTGTCCATTTTATCTTCAGCATTCTTCTCCATGTCCACATTTCGAAGCTTTCCTAGTATTTAATATCATTTTTCCTTAGCGTCCATGTTTCTGCTCCGTACAAAGCTATACTCCATACATAGCATTTTATCAACCTCTTGCGGATTTCCTGCTTTATATTTCCCGTTAGGGGCCGTCCATAAAAGACGTCCGCAGTTTTAGACCATTTTCTGACCCCCCCTCCCCCCCTGGTCCTACTTCGTCCGCAGACCCCCCCTTAAAAAGACGTCCAAAATTGCGACAACCCCCCTCCAAAAAACCGTACAATTTAATAAAATTTGCTATTTAAAAGAAAAATTATTTGTATTTTCTCTTCCTATTTCAATTTAGTAACAGCATTAGACGCCACGGGTCATAATTTAATGATATGATAAATTTAGTGAGAAAACAGAGCCAAGTTCAGCATGTGGGTTCTCCAGTCGTATTCGAAATTATAAAGGTTTTCTTCTAAATGTCACAAGAAGAGTAAAAAAAGGCCTAAAATTATTGTCTTTATTCAAGAGAGTGAACATGCATATTTCTCTCAATGACTAGTACTTCACTAAGCAAACAGTCAGACTGGCTTTATTATTATAGACAATATTCAACAAACGCGTTTGTATTATTACAAAAAATAATTTAAAAAACTGGCAGTTCAGTCCACATAGTGACAACAATAATAAACAAAAATATCTAAAAAAAAACTGGTTCTTCAGTCTCTTTAGTGATGATAATAATAAAAAACACAAGTAAAGTATTTTTAGCAAAAATACTTTTAAAAAACGATTTTCACTCAATCTGTAATTATTTTAGCTTGTGACTAGTCAGAGTGAGTGAAAGGGTTTTTGATCCAATGCTCAAAGAACTTAATTAGAGGAATGGAATCCAAAGTATCATCTTCCAAGTCCAGTCCAGTGTAACCACCCTCCACATCATCCTGATGGGCCCACTCAACGTCCTGTGCCCCGTCACAGGATCCTGCACAACACAGAGCACCTCTTCTTCACGCTTAGCAGTGACCCTTGCTGGCTTGATTTGGCGGCTTCTCGTGCCTTTCTTATGGACGTTCTTATAATGGGCGCCCGCTGACTTAAGAGAAGCATGGTACAGCCCACACTCATTACAGGTTATGTCTGTGAGTGAGAACTGCATTGAGGGACAGAATAAGTCATGAGGAAGTACACTGAAGTTTGCATGTTCAGGCTCCAACTTCACAGCAAGACGGTTCAGAAGGGGAGCAAACTTGGTGACGTCCTCGGAGGGGGGCGGTACACGAAGGCCGAGAGGGCCCTGCTGGATTGGAGTAGGAGGTGGCAAGAATCCAGTGGTCAGGAGGCGCCGCAGACTGCTCCGACTTGGCCTACAACAGCTGCTGTCGCTGCACTTCACTATTTGGAGGCAATACTGAGACTCCCTCACCTGAATTGAATACCACTCATCAATGGGTGGAGGTAGTAAAGGGACAAGATTCTCTGGAGCCACGTACTGCGCGCCGACTACTGTTCATCGAATGATAATGTAATGAAAACAAAATTCATTACTTACGTTCACTTCTCCAACTGGAGTCTGCAGCACCGCCGTAGGTGGCGATATCGATGATTGCGTTGAGTAGACCAGGCTGCTCGACCTCGACCCTGGGACGGCCCTTGCCATCACTGACTTTTAGGTCTTTCTTCAAATCAGGATATTTTTCACAGACTGCCTCAAGCTTCTTTTTCTGCTTGAGGTGGGCATTCCTTTTGCGGTCAGCATCGGATATTTTTTGTTCAGAGTGATCTCTTCAGCATGCAACTCTTTTCATAGTTTTTTTATTTGAGTTTCAGCACTTTCTGAAGCAAATCCTCTATCAATTGCACCTGACAAATTCGTGATATCAGCTCTAAATTCAGCGATCCGTTTTCTGGCTGCTTCTTGAGCCGACTTCCCTCTTGAGCTTGAGGAAGACCTAGAGGATACTGCTTCCCCAGCAACTTTCTCATTTCCTTCCTTGTCCAGCAATATAGCACATACGGCGGGTTCATCTGCGGCGGAAACTGCAGGGAAACGATGAAATTTGGTGACAGGTCGAATTAATGTACCGAGCACTGTATAGTAGCTGACAGAAAACTGTTGAGATCGGCTGGCCAGGCCAGGGACTGCTATCTTTTGTTTACACGTAACTTGAGCGCGAGATGACTCGCACGCCGCGCCGGCTAGCCAAGGAGGGGGAGGAGGGCTGAGTCCTTTGCCGGTAGTTGCGCGACTCATTTCGAGTTAGCAGCTAAGTATAAACAAAAGGTTAGCAGTCCCTGGCCTGGCCAGCCGATGTCCACAGTTTTCTGTCAGCTACTATAATTCGACTTGGCGCAGCAAAACGACTTACTTGATGCCGGAGTCAACAAAGAGACAGTGGATCCTGCGCCGTTGGTAGCTTGACTCACTCTCGTCGTGCTTGCCGTTTTGAAGAAACTCAAAATAGACTTCGACTTATCCTTGGTTGCCTTTTGCAGAAAGGAGTCCACACGACTTTGCACAAGAGACTCCAAAGTACTGTCATCTGAACAATCACTCTTTAATTTCTCCATTCTGCGTTCATACCCACCTGAAGGGATGCCTTCAGTCGCCAAGGGAAGGCCTTCTTATAGGCCTCCTACAATTTGCCGTACAACGCTCCGCACCCAGACATGTTAACAGAACTTCGTTGGACACTGACAATTGCGTGCCGATCGACACTAAATGCATGCAGCGAGCAGACGTGTCCAAACTCGAACTCCTCGTCTGCTTCTGCAGTAGGCACCGAGCCGCTCACCCAGACAGCCGCCGGCACCAAACAGAACGCGCGTCAGCGGCAGTCTCACTTTTCCACCTCGCAGGCGTTGCGGCTTCAATATCGCCATCATTTTATCCAACATTTCAAATTCAAGGCTATAAATAGCATCTCACAGTCTAAGAAGCTTAAAGAATAGTGTAAAAGTCCTCCTAAAATACAACTGATGGTGTATAAAACCACTGAAATTAATTGTGTAACTCAAAAGTATTTACGTTTAACTTTTGGACGTCCAGAGGCCCCGACCCCCTCCTCCCCCCCTTGTCCGACTTCGTCCGATTTCACGGACCCCTCCCCCCCCCTAACCTGCGGACGTCTTTTATGGACGGCCCCTTAGCAGGAGTTTCTTTCTTCTGAAAGCGGCTTTCACTTTTGTTATTCTAGTCCTGATTTCATCTGTACATTTTGCTTCTCTCGTTATGATGCTTCCAAGGTATTTATAATCTGAAACTTGTTCTAATGGCTTTCCTCCAATACTTATGTTCAAATTTTCTTCTTCTTTACTTGATATTCGCATAACTTTGGATTTTTCTGTATTAATTTCCATACCGTATTTTCTACCTGTTATCACTAGTCTATTTATCATTTTCTGGAGTTCCTTTTCCTATCTCGCTAGAAGTACTTGATCTTCCGCGTATTTCACTGTTCTTATAATCCTTCCTCCGATTCTGAAATCTCCCGTGCCTTCTAACGCTTCCAGCATAAGTCTCTCTCCATATATATTGAATAGAATCGGCGATAGACAGCAGCCCTGTCTTACTCCTCTACCGATATGTACTCCGCTGGTGTCCGTATTCTCCAACCTGACCTTTACAACTTGATTCAGATATAGATTCCTGATCAGTCTGCTGTCTTTCCAGTCTACACCTATATCCTTTAATATCCTCATCAGCAGTACCCAATTTACTCTGTCAAAGGCAGCAATCTTGACTGTACTCTATTACCCTTTCTGATATGAGTCTCACTACACAGATAGCATCTCTGGTACCACGTCCTTTTCCGAAACTGAATTGATCTTCCCCTAGCATTTCTTCTGCCTTTTTCTCTAGTCTTTTATTAAGAATCTTCGTATGATCTTGGAAGTGTGTGACAGTAGGGATATCGTTCTGTAGTCCTTACACTGCATTGCCTTTGGCTTCTTCTTTAGAGGGATCATTGTTACATCTAAGAAATCCTGAGGCCACTCTCCCGAGTCGTAAATCTTGTTAATTAGTTTCCTAATCACTTTTAGTCCTTCCGATTCCATGACTTTAAGTACCTCTACCGGTATTCCATCGCTGCCTGTAGCTTTTCCTTTCTTTAGTTCCTGTATCGCCTTTTCTACTTCGCTTTTCATAATACTTGGTCCCAAGTTGTCTTTTTCAATGCAATTCTCTTCTTCCAGTTCCATTTGTACCGATCCTGCCTGCTTTTTGTATAGTTCCTTAATGTATTCTTCCCATACCTGTGGTACATCCTTTGGTTCTGCGACAATTTTCCCATCTGTATTAATAATTCGTTTACCACGAATCCCATTAGACTTCTTATCTTCTAACTCCAGTGCCCTAGCGTACATAATATATGATCGTCCTAACTTCTCCTTCTGTTGTATTTCCTCACATTTTTCTTTTATCCAATTTTCCCTAGCTTTATCTGTTACCCTTCTCATCTCATTGTTTATGCGTCTATAGTTGGCTCTACCTTCTTCACTGTTAACATTTTTCCATTTCCTTCTCTCATCCATTTTCTCCAGCATTTCCTTGGTGATCCATGGTTTCCTGATTTTCTTCTCTTGTTTCCCAATCTCTTTATTCAAGGTATCTTTGATGCTGGCTTTCACTTCCTCCCATTCTGTATTCACGGTCTTCGGTTTGTTTTCCAAATTTCTAAGGCGATCTCCCAACTTCATGTGGAAGGCATCTTTTCTTTCTTTCAGTTTTTCTAGGTCCCAAGTCTGTCTATCTCTTCTCGTTTTACTTATTTGATTCAGCTTTGTAGTTACATCGACTATTAGAAGGATGTGATCTGAATCAATGTCTGCTCCTGGTAATGTATTAGCATTTTGTATGCTGTTCCTGAATCTTTGTTTTACTAGGATGTAATCTATTTGGCATCTCATTCTATCTCCTGGGTTTTTCCATGTGTACAGCCTTCGTTTATGGTATCTGAACCATGTATTAGTCACTACTAAGTCGTTATTAACACAGAATTCTACCAGTTTTTCTCCTCCTCGGTTTCTTTTCCAAATCCATATTGACCGACAACATTTTCTTCTTATCCTTCACCAACTATGCTGTTCCAATCTCTCATTATTATGCAGTTTACCTTTCCTCTTCCGTCTTCTTCGTAAATCTCGTTAATTTGTTCATACATCTCCTCAATTTCTTCTTCTTCATGAGTGGATGTTGGCATATATACCTGGATTATGAACATGTCCACTGGGACTGCTTTTAGCTTTATTGCCATCAACCTATCGTTGTTTGATGTTAATTTTGTCACGCGCTTCATCATATCTTTCCTAAGTACCAGAGCTACTCCCCTTGCCCCAGTATTTCCTCCTGAGTAAACTACCGTGAATTCTTCCGAGTCGAACTGTCCTTCTCCTTCCCATCTAGCCTCGCTCAGCCCTATGATATCAATCCTATTTCTTCTCATTTCTTCTTTCAGCTTCTCTAGCTTTCCTGCCTTCCTCATGGTTTTTACATTCCAAGTACCTAAGCGTAAGTTACCTTCGGCAAATATATATATATATATGTATGTGTCAGAAACACTACACCACTCTCTAACTTCCTCCGCCGGGAGGCACACCCGAAAATAGCACAACACGTCCAAGGGGCTCTAACTTTATTTAAACCCGAATTACACCAGCATTCTGCCCTCCAGCAGAAGCTCTTCCACGAGCCAACACACGGCCCACCACCACGAGAGTCCCGTCACACACTGTTCTCTCCCGCGTCACGTGATCTCCCAGTCCTCTCCTTCACCGTCCTGCCTCTGGCAGCACTGCCCGGGGCGGTCGTCCTCGCTTGCGTAACAGTCGGCCTTTCCTGACACCGGGGACGTCCTCGGTCCCGGTACGGTCTGCCTCCGGTTGAACTGCTCCTCTGGCGCTCGCGCCGTTCTCCATCCGCTTCTCGTCTTCTTTCCCTCGGCTGTCTGCGGTCTTCGGCCTGGTCGTCATCTCCTTCTCCGTCGTCTCCTACTTCGCCTTGGGGGGGCTTACACCAGGGTTTCATTCGGTCTGCACTAAACACGGAATTGAATGCTCGCTGTGTCCTCTTTGCCCCTGGTATATCCATGAGAGAATACCTATCTCGAGCTAGCACTTCTGAGACAATATAGGGACCCTTAAATTTCGGAGCTAATTTTCGCGAACACCCTGTCGCTTGAGCTTCTCGTTCTACGATGACTAAATCTCCCTTTTGGTACACTCTCGGCACCTTATGTCTTTGATCGTAACGCTCCTTCTGTTTTTTCTGCGTCTCTGATATCTTTACTAACGCTTTTTCCCTCGCTTCGCCTAAGGTCTCTCTAGTCTCATCGAGTTCGCTTTCTTGCAACGCCAGTATAACACGGTTTTGCAATGAATTCCTAGGGTTATAAGCAAACCATAGCTCATAAGCGCTCTTCTCAGTAGTTTTATTTGACATAGAATTCATGGCGAATTGGATGTTTCTCAAATTCGTGTCCCAGTGGCCTCCATCCTCTTGTGCACACATAGTGGATATGGCGTTTGTAATGGATGCGTTTGATCGCTCTACTTCTCCATTTGCTCGAGGGGTAGCAGTCGCATTCTTTATATTTGTGTTGGCTCATGGAAGAGCTTCTGCTGGAGGGCAGAATGCTGGTGTAATTCGGGTTTAAATAAAGTTGGAGTCCCTTGGACGTGTTGTGTTATTTTCGGGTGTGCCTCCCCGAGGAGGAAGTTAGAGAGCGGTGTAGTGTTTCTGACAGAGCAGCAGCGGGATCGGGATCAGATAAGGATAATAAGATCAAAAACCAGTTTTCGGAAAAGAGCACGTCGTGAGAGAGCCGACTGTTTGCCGATGAAGACTGTACTCCCCCGTAAGTACGTGAAAGAAAAGTGATTCCCGAGTGAACAATACCCCAAGTATAACTAGGGTTGTGAGCGTCGAAAAAGACCTGAAAAAGCGAAATTAGCGAAAAAAAGCGACCGAATGGCGTTTAGTGGGGAACCGGAAATGACGTATCCAGTGGCGGGAACAGGAGTAAGCGAGGCGTTCTTGACGCGAGCAGCGAGCTTTCCTGAGCTTCCGAGAGCGATGTCGACGCCCTCTGTGACCCGACCAAAGAACCACTTAGCGCCTAGGGCGAGCGATAACGACCTTGAACGTGAGATTCTACGACGAGAAAGACAGTTGCTGGAGAGAGAGCGCGCGTTGTTAAACCGCGAAAGAGGAATAATGGAAGCGGGACATTGTAGTACGATGGCGACAACTGTAGTTGCTCACCGAGACATGGCGGAAAGATTGTTGCCCGAGTTTGACGCGTCGACGACCTTAGGATTTACCGCCGAACGGTGGGTGCGGCGAGTGGAAGGGGTCGCTTCCGCGTATTCGTGGGACAATTCCGTATTGCATACTCACGCGGTGAATAAGCTGAGAGGAGTAGCTAAATTGTGTTTAAATAGTGTCGCGGAAGAAGTGTATTCTTGGGAGACTTTTAAAGAAAGGTTACTTTATAGCTTCCCATCAACAGCTGATCAGGCCGATGTCCACAAGAGTCTCACGAAGAGGAAGAAGCAGAGCGACGAAACCTATGAGTCATACGTGTATGCCATGAAAGCGATAGCGCGACGAGCTAACAAAGATAAAGAATCCTTCATTAAATACATTTTGAACGGCTTAGGTGACAAGGAATTAGTAAGGTCGCTGGCTTTGTGCGAGTTCAAAGATGTTGAAGGGTTACCGCTCAAGATAAAGCGCTATGAAAGTATTACAGAAAGAGCGAGATTAGGTGAAAGACATTTTTTAGCTAACCGTTATATTGTCCAAATTGAACCGCCAAACGAAGGTAATGTGGTGAGGAGAAATAAGCAGACAACGCAGGCGAGGTGTTATAATTGTAACGGCCTGGGACACATGGCTAAGGATTGCCCGGAACGACAGCAGAGCAGGCGATGTTTCCGATGCAATAAAGAGGGACACATGATGAAGGAATGCCCTCAGGGAACCCAAGTTAATAGACAGAATTTGGAAATGAAAAGGCGAGTCCAAAGAATTTCGGTGCCGAACGACCAAATTAAAGACGAATATTATAAATGGATAAAGGTTGATGATGAACAAGTTGTTGGGTTCATTGATTTAGGGAGCGATGTTGTGACCATGAGGCAAGATGTCGCTGAACAGCTAGGTGTAGAATACTTTGCGAGTCAAAAAAGTCTGATTGGATTCGGCTGTGGGAAAAGTAACGTAATAGGCTCCAGACAGTTAACCCTTGTTGTGGACGACGTAAGCATTGAGGTAGAAGTGCTTGTGGTCCCAAACTGTTCGCAAGACGATGCCGTAATTCTAGGACGAAGCGCCCTAGACCTATCGGGGATTCGAGTTGAAAAGAGCTATCAGAAACTTGAAATTAGGAGAGAGACTGATGAGCAGGAGGAAGAAAGTGACTCGGAAGCCAAAGTTCGAAGTGTCAAAAAGAGGACCGGGATAGAAAATGAAGAAATAAATTTGAATAACGACCTGTCTGAAGAGGAGAAGGATGCGGTATACGAAATGGTGAATGAGTATCGAGAATGTTTTGCGAAGAATTTGAGTGAACTGGGTACAGTAGAGTCTGCCAGTTTCGAGATAGAATTGTTGGATAACCACCCTGTGAATTTAAGACCGTATCGCCTACCGTACGCCCAAAGAGCGACTATGCAAAAGGCAGTCGATGAGTTAATGAAAATAGGTATCGTGCAGGAGTCGACGTCAGAATACGCAAGCCCAGCACTGTTAGTGAAGAAAGCTGACGGAGAAGACCGGCTGTGCGTCGATTACAGAGCATTGAACTTGAAGACGAAAAAAATAAAATTCCCCATGCCAGCCATTGAGGATCAATTAGACGCGCTTGCAGGAAACAGTTATTTTACCATTTTAGACTTGGCGTCGGGATACTATCAAATCCCTGTGGCCCCGGAGACGAGACCCTTGACAGCTTTTGTCACCTCAAGTGGACTGTACGAGTTCACAAAAATGCCTTTCGGAGTAGTAAACGCACCTGCAGTGTTTAATCAAATGATGAAAAGGGTAGTGCGAATGACAAAACCAGGAGAGGTCCTAGTCTATATGGATGATCTGTTGATACCCAGCAAAACGGTGAAGGAAGGGTTAGAGAGATTAGAAAGACTGTTGCAAGTACTGAAGAAATTGGGGCTAGCGCTAAAAGTATCAAAATGTGAATTTTTAAAACCAGAGTAGACCATTTGGGCTTTGAAATAACCAAAGATGGGATCCGACCAGGCGAGAGAAAAATTCAGGCAGTTAAAGAATTTCGAATGCCGGAGAATGTTCACGAAGTGCAACAATTTATTGGTTTGACGAGCTTCTTTAGAAGATTTGTACTAGGATTCGCTACGTTAAGCAAGCCATTAACGCTCTTGACGAAGAGAGATACGGCATTCGAGTGGACAGAGAAACAAGAAAACGCATTTCAAGAGCTGAAGAAAAGATTAATCGAGCGTCCGGCACTTGCGTTGTTTGATGTAAATGCCGAACATGAAGTTCACACTGACGCCAGTAAGAATGGACTAGCGGGGATTATCTTACAGCGTCGAGAAGGAGAATCTCAAAAACCTGTGGCATATTATAGCCGACAGACGACAGATCTAGAGAAGAACTATCACAGTTATGAGCTAGAAGCGTTCGCAGTAGTTGAAGCCGTAGACAAATTTCGAATGTATTTATTGAACAGACCCTTCAGAGTTGTTACTGACTGTAATGCTTTAAAGACCACTATGTCCAACAAAGAATTGCTACCGCGGATAGCGAGGTGGTGGCTTCGATTACAAGAGTATGATTTCACGATCGAGTACCGACCAGGACGCAACATGAGTCACGTTGATGCCCTCAGTCGAAATCCCGTGGGAGGTTCCGAGGAACCGGATACAGCAGACTTGAAATTTTTCATGTTGCGAATTAATCAGGATGACTGGTTACTAACGATGCAGCTGCAGGACGTAGCTATCCAGAAAATACATCGCATCTTACAGCAACCTGCGGTCGCCAATGAGGATAGGCAGATCCACACAGACTATGTGCTGAAAGACAACCGTGTCTGTAGAAAGGTAGACGGTGGGGTCCGTTGGGTGCGTTCACATGCACGCGTTGCGCGCGTAGCGAACAGGCGCTACCCAATCAGAGGCCTCGCTTGAGACGTAACGCGCGTAAGCAGCGACGGCGCGTTGGAGTTGAGAAAGTCTCAACTTTCGACGCGTTTACGCGTGAACATTTCATGATGGCCATTGTGCGAACAAAACAAATGAACACCAAAATGATTTTGGCGCCGGAATCCCGGAATTCCCACTGTAAGTGGAAGGATGGATGCAATTTATGAAAGAATCGTCAACGAAATAGCGACTAATTTTATACACACACACACATATATGTATCAAGGACGCTAGATATAGAAATAGATGCCAGCGAGAGAAAGAATGGTGAGTGATGGGAGAGAGAATTCAGATAGATGGTAAGTACAAATTTGAATATATATGGTTATTTATATCTATGGATTGCAAATGCAAACGTGAAATAAGGTTTTCCAATAATAAAAAGTATTTCTTCGCTAGCTAAAACGTGCCAGACTCGCTGGAAGAGTAGAAGGGACCAGTCGGAAATAATTGTAAAAGTTTTCACAGTCCGTCAACCTCATTTCCTGTATTAAATTATGGTAGGCGCCTTGAGTTCATCTTCTTGCAAAAAAGGGTCCTAATTCTTCTATTTCTCATTGCAAGCAATATTATGAAGTTGTAACGCTACCGCAACATTCGATCATTTATTATTATCTCTAAATGAAACCACCGGAATTCCTACAAAACCACAATCACAAGTAAATAAGTGCGCGCGTCATAGAAGTCAATTGTCTTCGAGTTCACCGTCAATTGTTTACGCGTTCTCCTACGCGTACATGTGAACGAGCAGTACTCTAAACGCGGCGCTCGCTACGCGCGTAACGCGTGCATGTGAACGCACCTTAAGGCGTAGGTAGATTTACTAAATCAAATGCCGACCGCCTGCGATTTCCTGCACAGTGAAGAGACAAATGCCACTTTAAAGCAAATGCTTTACTCCCTACGCTGGTGCTCTTCCCAACCCATATTCTTTGTTATAATTTTAATGTTACAAACTCATCCCAGATTAGGATTCCCTATCCGGGGTTTGACAGGCTGGATGCCACCCTTTCTATTCGAATTGGACCGTTTTACTTGGAGATTTTTATGCAGTGGATTAATGATGGAATTTGTTGTAAAATTTTATTTGTTATAATGTGTTGCCTAACTTTTATCTCTCCAGGGCGGATCCAGAAACTTCTTAATGGGGCCGGGTAGGGGTCTATCGCCCCTCTTCTACCTATTGAATCCGCCTCTGCCAACGAACCTATATTCTGAATATCCCTACCCCTATCCAAATCTTTAGTGAAATAAATAGGATCTCTTTAACTGAAACTCGCAATCAAAAAATTTCAGACGAAGTGGGTAATTCTTCCACGGCAATAATACTTCTCCCCAGAAAACAAATGTGACAAGTGCACAGGGACTAAATATCCGTGTTAGTCTCTGATTACAATTTTCCGTGAGAACGATTTAAGATTCAAATATAATACTCTTAAGCAGGAGCGAATGAAAATTAATTTTGTTTTTTTCTTCACTTAACCACTTTATCGTACGAAATATCGCATAACTAACGGCTTGTGGGAGCGTTTTATGCGGCACGCGGTTTAGATTATTCGCTTCTTGAACAATTCACAGTAAACCGTCAACATTCGCGGATTGTGAAAAAATGTTATCAGGAATTCTCGATCGGTCTGCAAATCATATTGAAAAATTTATTTTAAAAATGAGTGACTGTAGGTTTATAATGAAGACAGTTATTCACCTTCCCCCTCCCTGCCCTTCCTCTCTTCTCCTACCTCCCATCATAACATTCTTCCCCTCCCCCTTCCTTCTGCCTTTTCAAAACAAACATATGCCCAAGCACTTTCAATGCTTACAGAAACATTAGAAATAAAACTAAGCAATGGATTCGGAACACTAAATAAAATTCGTATACTCAGTATCTTGCCCGAAAGTAATACTTTATGGAATAATCTACAACATCCCGGGATTTGTAAGCTTTCGGATTCTTTCTTGCCACCAAAAACAACTCTGGACTAATTCTCGACTTCTCCCACAGTTATTGACCCTGAAGGTAAACGAGAAGCAAATGGAAACAGTTACCTAAAATAAAATGAGCCCACTAGTTCTCATTTTTTTGTTCAAGTTGGTTTCGCAAATTGGCATACTTAAAACTATACACTAAATGAAAACAGTGACGCAGGGCTCACTTGGCGTTACAATTGTACTCATTAAAAGATTAATTCACCTTATTCTATCTTTAATTACTAATTTATTTAATCACTCCTTACTTTTGGGACAATTTACATCACAATGGAAACATGCTTTAATCCGTCTTATTCCAAAGAAATTGCTGTCAACAAATAACAAAGATTATCGTCCGGTAAGATTTCCTCCTTTCCTTTTTAATACCTTAGAGAGGCTTGTGCATGAATAAGTTAATGATTTCGTTAACTCAAATCGCTTACTTGACTCCTTCCAATCAGACTTTTAAAAGTCACACAACATTACCTCTTCTTTAATTAAAATCATGGATAACATCCATGGACGATTGGAAATTGACAGCATTATTACTGCTCGACTTCAGTTAAACCTTTGACTCACTAATAGGCATCCTTTTAGCATAACTCCGCAGCATGAGATTCTATATCTTTTCAATTAACTGACTCTTTTCATAACTTATCGGAAAGTAATCTTAGATTTCCTCCTCGTGGCTAACACCCGATGTTTCCCGCAGGGCTCAATCCTAGGTCATCTATTCTGTCTGTACGTTAATGACTGTTCCCAAAGCAACTATCCTTTATACGTTGATGATCTTCAAATTTACTTAAACGCCAAACCTAATAACATATCTGTTGCCTTAGATAATATTAATCAAGACCAGATTCAGCTTTAAAAATGTAGTAACCTATTGAAATCTAGCAATTATTATCGGATACCCAAAGCTACTTGATTTAGTAAATCTTTGCTGAAGTTACTCCTCTTTCTAGGAATGGTTCAATCATCCCCTACTGTAAAACTGTCAAAAATCTCGGTATTTCAATGAATAGTGTTACGAACATGTGCAGGACGTTAAATTCCTCCCTACATTCACATAGCCATATTCATAACATTCTTCAGTCTTCCCTAAAAATAAAGCTGGTCGCTTATCTAGTCATTCCACACTTCGACTACTGTGGAATTGAATATCAGGACCTATCAAAGGATCTCTTCTTAAGTTCCTGCGTAAGATTCGTCATTATTCTTAAGAAATCAGACCATATTTCAGAATATTTCTGCAAACGGTCTTGATTAAACCTTGAATCCCGTGAAAAATTCCATTTCCTTTCATTATTATAAATAAATCTCAAACAAACATCCTGCAATATCTTTCCATTAACACAATTCATAATATAACAATAGAGGATGCCATAAACTTCTGACTCCGCACCACAGAACAACATCTCGAAACAGATCCTTCACTTTCACAGCTTACAGACTATTGAATGCTCTCCCATCTGAAATAAAACACTCTTTAACCTTATGTAAGTACATACTACCTTCAAACAATCCTACCACTAACATACTCTCCTATCTTATTCCCCCTCATAACCTTCAAATGATAAGTAATTATTTTCTCTTTCAGCTCGTCGAAAATATTTGAATATCCGCACATGTGTATTTACGTGTTAATGTGCACTTCTTTATTTTTCTATGCTTATATATATATAACTCCGTTCATATGTATTTCACTTTGTGTACTTGTCTTTTGTGATCCTCTCAATCATTAAATCTTGCTATCGGTAGCTTTCGCAGGTATCTGTTTTCCTGCAATGCACTTTTTCCTAGTAATTTAATTATCCTTAGTTTTTCCCTACAATGATCTCTAGTTATTTTCATTTCCAAAAATGTTAACTCGGCATTGCATTTATGTAGTAAGTACTTAATTTTTTGTAATCCAAAAATAATTATTATCTTCTTGTTTGTATGTACAATGGGTTAGGTGTTTCTCATGACTTCTCAGCATGTCTTCGTGTTAAGGACATGCCTGTCTTCGTAGAACTTGGATCAACGATTTCATTAGTGTTTTACTGGAATGATAATACCACCTTTTTGAAATAAGTCGGTGTTTGTCTTCCCCTGCCGCACGCCCTGGAGGGCTGCAGAGTATCCACTTCTATTATAAATAGCTGCTTCTTACATCTATTATTTACTGGGGGCTCCGAAACCCAACCCCGGAGGTTTGGCGGCCAAGCTGCCAAATATAGTCAGCTGCGCTGCCTTTCATGGTAGCGGCGCTATCTTGATATTAATAAAAAAACACCTAAGAGTAATAAACATACCTTAAATACAGTGAAAACGAAACCTTATTTTAATTATTCAGTTATATCCTTTAAGGTTCAATCCAATTCCTTCTGCTATAGCGGGCCGCATATGGCCCCAGACAGCGTTTTGTGCGGCCCGCGAAGCAGTGATGAAAAAGATATCCGTAACATTAAACGCAATTTTTAAAATCCAAATAATGATAATAAAGCATTTAATACTGAAATGTTAATCCTAAATATGTACTCTAATTTAGAATTGATTTCCACTTACTATATGATATCTTAAAATCAGTGGCGGATTAAGGTATCTGAAGGCCCCAGGCGCAAAAGAAATGGGAAGGCCTCCAACTGACGGGGGGGGGGGGGGGGTGGTCTACTCAATCTACAAAAATTTTTACAACTGGCAAATGGAAAAAATGTATGCAGCAGGTTAAATAAATTGAATTACAGAAATGCATATATATAAATTTTAATATTTATTATATAAACTTGCACATGTTGAAAAATAAACAAAAAATGAATCATAACTGTGAGATGTGTGTTCTGATGACGCAAGGGATGTTACATTCACGAGATGTGTACGTAAGTGGTAGATTATATTTTATATTTTACTAAATGAAATATTGAAAAAATCGATTTTTGACTGTTTTGAGACTCCCATGAGTGTCGAGCGCCTCATGCGCCTGTGCGGTAATCCGCCACTGCTTAGAATATCTCAGTAACTTCGATTTAAACTCTAATCAGGCCCGACAAAGCATTGGCAGCGTCCAATGCTTTGTAATGTATTTTCATTTGCTCGTTTTCTTGCATCTATAAATCTGTTACTTGTCAGTCAATTCACTGTTGCTTCTGGTGACTCATTAGCTCTATGCCTCTCTTTTAGTTTGTTCTGATCGTTCAATCTTTTCTGTTTATCCTGTTCCGTTTCTCTTCTCCTGGCTTCGGCAATGTTTCCATTTGGAGAGATCCCCGATGAGTTTGTGCTCTTCTGTTAAGTCTTCTTTTTTTCCTTTCATCTTGAGTTTCATTACTTTCCGTGATAATGAACTGTATTAATTAAAGGATAACGGTCAATAATACGTTGTCATTTACGGCTGTATATTGTTGTTCAGAATTGGTTTTTTATAATAGAATATCTGTGATTATCCATGCTAGGCGTTTAAAATATGTTAAGCCCATATTATTGACAGCACTGAGGAAAGTATTCTTTTGGTATTGTAGATTACTCGAGAAATTGCTAATTTTTATAGGTATTTCCTTTCGTGTCTAGGGGAGAGTTTCTTTTTCCCATAAGATAACACGTATAAATCTAATTTTTTGACGTGCAGACTTTATTTCGTTAACATTTTAAAATATCTCAAAAATACGATTTAAACGCGAAACTTTCGCAGTCATGCGGAGAGAATGATATGAGTAAAAAGTTATATTAAGTATTTACATGAAAAACGCTCATGCGACAATGTATGGTTCTTCAATGATGTTACAACAACGTATAACATTGCATCGCATATCTGTTCTCGGTGGCTTGTGAAATCCAACGCGGAGTCCGAGTTGATCAAATTGTCTTCAAGATACACATACAAAAAGATTCATTGGAACGACTTATAAATGAGCGAAATTTAGAAGAAGTCATAATGTAATAATACGAGACGCACATTGTCACAAAGTCCGTCTCGTATTGATTTCACGCAGGATAATGGACATTTGAGAAAAATTGACCGAAAAACGTCCCGTAACCGGAGACATTATTAAAACCGGAGACCGGAGATGAACTGCGAAAACCAGAGTCTCCGGACGAAAACCGGAGAGGTGGCAGCCCTGACCACACCCGTGCAAATTTATAGTCAAGTGTTTGCGTGCAGCATAAGCGAGTATAAACAAAGGTCCAACTAAATTAACCGGTATTTTTTCTATAGATGTGTTGACGGTCCACAGCTGAGTTTATGCCAATAAATCAACCCATTTTAACAAAATAATTTAATTGTAATAATGCGCTGATGGGAAACATGATTTTCTTCAGTCAGAAATTGTTAAAACAATTTTTTCGGTAAGAAAAGTATGAAAATCAAATATTCAAATGGCAAAAAATACTAAATGTATTTTGTTCAATTTTATAATAATAGTAACTAAAATTATTCTAATTATTTAGAGGGGTTTGTTGCGTTGTTGCTTCACTAGGCAAGCAGTGCCTGCGTTGCTTGCATAGACCGACTTCCCCTGCCATTGGAGTTTATTTAATCGTGTTAGATGCATCTCATCATTCCTGTATTTCGTTTAATTGGTCACCTTTTGCATTGACCAGGGAGAGCAGCAAGGATGCGAGAAGGAAACTGGCAGTGGTGAAAATGGGCTCAATCTTCTGCGAGGCGCGGCGCCACGGGGAACCTGTGGGCGTAGAGGGCATGTCTCCGCCCCAGAGGCGCTTCCTCCTCTTGCATCATTGCCTGGCTATTCAGTTGCAGCGGAGACGAAAGGGAGTCCCCGGGAGTGAAGGGGGACCCGTGTCATCGTCGCCTTCCACCCTTTCCGAAGAGACGTCAGAGTTCTGGATGTATGACAGTGGATATCTCCTGTTCCAGGTGAGAATCATTCCCTGTTAATCCAGTCATCATTGGCCCGACAGAAAACCCATTTTCCTTTCCACTTCCTTTAACATAACTAAATAAAATAAAAAATCGGTACAACATTGTACAAACTTTCTCATATACATATACATATTTCTCATATATAGAGCGGGTTTTTAGAAAATCCAATTGATGCTAAAGTTGCTCAAGAATAAACTAGCCTTATATTCATTCATTGAGAAAAATGAAATCTATATAATATTATAGTAAACGTCGTTCCACATAGCAATGGAAACTTCCACATAGCAACGTACGTGAAGCATCAAAGCGGCGTATTACTTGGTATTACTCGAGAACCGTTCGTCGTAAACGGTCTTTTGTTTCTACCTGCTGTTAGGTCCCTGGAAAAATATTTTCGTTTGCTAAAGAGTCCCGGTTTCGAATCCAGGAGACAATTATATTTTCCCATAGGTTTACACGGGATTTTCGAACTTTCAGAGTGCAAGGTTCTATTCCTTCATTCATATAAATATACACCGATTCTCTTTGTTTTTGCTTTATTCGACGGCTAAAACTATATACTTCCTTATTATTGTAATGTTTACATGTTACATGGTGGAAGTTTTCAGAAATACACATTGTTTTTCGACATTTTTCGGATTTTTCGTACTTTCCGGACATTGCGAAGGCGACCTTCATTGTTGCCTCCGATTCAATTAATGCTAATTGAGCCTTCAATATAGACGAAAGAAAAGCGTTATTCGTTTCGAACTGTTGTTTAAGCATCGAAATTAATGATGCATACCAACGTACATATGTAAGGACAATTTTTCTATTGACTGCGTATGGGAAGCGTTTATAACGGCTTAATCAAGACAATTCATCGTTTGTATGCTGGAATCTTACCTTGTAGTAAGTAAAACCTTTATATTATACATCTGTAATGCTTACTAACGCAAATAGGCTCACGCATAAACTTTAAATTAGATGAGAATAGGGATGTAAGTTATTTTTTAAAATCATATTGAGAGTTACATGGTTATACTGTCTTCGTAGATAATCTAAATAAACGGTTGCATTGTTTGTTATATAAAAAGGATGCGACATATTACAATAAAAAGAAACAAATAATATTATAAACATAAATGTTCGCGATCAATTACGGTGTAGAATTAATTTCCTCTCTAAAATGACTTTTAAAATGCAGATTTCTGACTGACTTCGCAAAAATTTTATTCTCCCTGGCGCCGGGTGAATGTGATAAAGAGACGGAACACTTAACACAAACAGAGCTAGATAGATACGCCGAGTTTTTGCCGCCATCCCCTCCTGCTTATGTTTTTGACAATTATATACCAGGGTAAGAGTGCATCATAAAATTATCGTAAATTGATAAAAATTTCAGTATTTTAAATAATGTCGGTAGTTAAAATGTTGTTTCGCCTTTTTAGGGCATTTACAAACAGTATTTTATTATATTTAAAAGTGCTCACGAGTTATGGAAACATGCGTTTCAGCTTTCCATATAGAGCTGCCCTATATTTATTTTTCAGATTCTCACCATCAACTCTGTTCCACTGATGATTCTTGACACCGCTGGCTCTGATGAGCCTCTTTAATATCTTCAAACTCTACTGATGCTTTTAAACACCGAATTACCCCTCACATAGGTATCACGTCGTTATCTATCGAGATAGAATCTCAAAATTTAGCAAGAATGCTGCACTCATATATTGTAAGGTGGCGACGAAAAAAATCTTGCAAAAAGTCCGGGGTTCGATTCCAAGGTAGGCATTCATATTTCCCGTAAGGTAGGAGGGAGAGTAGGAGAGGGAGGGAGTGTGAGAGAGAGGGAGAGGGAGAGAGGGGGGGGGGGGTGAGAAAGCAAGTAGGAGAGAAGCAATTATTTTTTAAGTTTAACTAAAGAGAAGCAGCACGGGGTTGGGCGCAGGGCCGCGCCTAGGGTGTTTCGCGCCTAGGGTGTTTCGCGCCCGGGTGCAAGATATCTCTGTGGCGCCCCCCTACTAGCGAAATTTCGTGGTATGATCAAATACGACTTTTTTCATCGATTGAGTGTGGAGACAAGCTATTGCATTTCAGTCGATGTATCCCATAACGAAATGATTGAACAAATTAGTAGCATAATTATTAATATAAACATATCATTTAATATCTGCTTGAAGGAAACTTATAAAACTCACCGCACATATGATTATAATTGAATACTCTGTCCCGTTACTTAATGATCATTCAAAAATTCCCATATTTCTGTTCATTTACAAGCCAAATTAGATTCGATATTTATTTTGACAGTAAGAAAACAAAACTTTAATTATTTATGCATTCCTACGTCAAAGTCCCAACTTCGCATTTTCATTTTAAGATATTTTAAAATGCAATGAAGAAGTAGATGTCAATAATTCTCTCATTATTTGGAGAAATTGCTTCAGTATTTGAATTTGGTACTATTTAGAAACGAATATGAACGTTAACATAGGTGGGAGATCGTGAAGGAGTAAGGAAAGCTAGTTTTTGGAAAATTTATACCAAACCGATTCAAAACAGATTTGGGATTTCCAAGACTCGGTAAGTGGGAGAAAAAGGGTAGGCACCTGGTATTCTTCCAGCAAAAGGATTTGTGGTAAAGGTCGATGGTACTTTACGAAAGGAATGCCGCCTCAGCTGGAGCTCCTCTCTAGGGTCGGGATAGCAATTAGCAGAGTAGCGCCCCCACCTCTTGGCGACTCCTACGGTGAACCCATTTTCTGTTGACACTGACACCATGAGTCATGCGACCGCGTATCGCAAGCAGGGCCGGCCCGAGGTAAGGGCGAGCCGGGCGGCTGCCCGGGGCGCCTAATTGTTGGGGGCGCTATCCCTATCATCTAGCTATGTATTACAGGCTAGAATCACGATGAAATTCCTATTATTTAATCAATATCAATAAGTTTTACAGAGCGTTGAACAAATAAACCTATATTCTGTAAATATCTTAACAAACATTGACGGAAAGGGGCGCTGGGGTGTTATCTCGGCCGGGGCACCAAAATTCCACGGGCCGCCTCTGATCGCAAGAGATCAGAAAAATTTCGCCTGGAAGATTTTGTATCATCTTAGTATCGCCAAGTTTCCCTTTTCACTCGGACAAAGGAGGAAACATTTCCAAGTCGAATTCAATAATATATAGATACAAATTCCTTGATGGGAAGGCGCCCCGACAAGTTGGCGCCCGGGTGCATTGCACCCACTGCACCCCGGGTAGGCGCGCCCCTGGTTGGGCGCCGCAGACGCCAGGGACGGAGCCCATGGTATGTAATATTATTGCAGACGTATACTCAAGTGACGGTACGAAATTTTATCAACATCGTCCGAGCCGTTTTTGAGAAAAACAAATTATTGTTCAAGTTGCCTAGAATAAACTGGCCATATATTCATTTTTACTTTCTCCATACATAGTAATGGGAAAGTATAGTGATCACGAAAAAAATCGACTTCGAGATTTCAACGGAAATACACGTTTTGAGGTCCCTGGAACACGTTTAGACTATTTTCGGAATGATGTCTGTGTGTGTGTGCGTGCGCGTGTGTATGTGATTGTGGGCGCTCTAACTCAAAAAGTACTTGCCATATCGTTACCAAACATTATATAGCATGAGCGCAAAGAACTGATAATTTTTTTGACAATACCGGTTAACAGGAAGTCGAGGTTTATTCGAAACCCGATACGGTTTTTGCGATATTTCCCCAATAATACGTCATTATATACATTGAGCTTTACAAAAGATGTAGTAAATATTATTTCCTACATCTTTTATTTCAAACAATTTTCCATAGCAGTTATTGTTTAGGAATTATTTATAGAAAACTAGCTGAAAGTACCCGGCGATGCCCGGGTTATGCCAGACGTCTTTGGGGAATAAAATTATGCGATAGTTTTCCGGTAGAACACATTAATATTTACATATTGTTTCATTGAAACTACGATTATTGTTCTCAGACTAATTTCTATAACAGATATCCTTTAAGTATAATTAAAAGATTCCACCTTTTGATAATTATTCCTTTAAGCAACAATAGTATATGTTTATACATGATGATTTTGTATGTATTGTACCATCAATTATTATATTATATGAAATATTATATTAATAGAAATTTTAATGTGGACTGACACCAATAAACTTGATTCAACTTACGTATTCCGATTTATCTGACAGGTACTGGGTTTCATTAAAAGACATTCCTTACAGTAGCTTATTGATAAAGATACGAAAGAAACAAACATTTCATTTACCATGGCAACGTGACGTGAAATCGTGTTCTAGATAATAAGGCTGAAATTAACGATTATAATATAAATATGAGGTGTCAGACGCACCACATGAAACATAAAATCAAAAAAACTAAAACATGATTATGAAAAACTTAAAGATGATAATTATGTTTAGAATTTCATCTAAAAATATTCTTTACGTTATTATGATAGAATCACACCAGGTGTGTTCATCAGCTGGACGAGTTTCGAACTTTTCTGCGCATGACGTCAGCAACGGGACAGAAATGGCGGTTGTTCGAAAGTTGCGTGTGACACGGTGGAAGGATTCGAGATGATTTGGACTGTATAATAATATAATGTCAGAAACACATTTCAAAAATTACTTCAGCTATTCAGGGACGTATCTGGATTGCAGAAAATAATCTACTATGTATTTTAAAGAGTTTATATGTATGTGTGTTTGTTCATGGAACACCTAAACGAAAAAAGCTAGAATAACGAAATTTGCTACGATTCTTCCTTACATCCTAACTTAGCGAATGGTCGAGGATTGGTCAACTGGGATTAATTAGGGCTGCCAATATAGGGGATTAATATTTTTCCATAAAATAACACGTATGAATCCATTTCTTGACTTGCAAGGTATTCTTCCTTCGAGCAAAAAAATATCTAAATATGTACCGATTTTTTTCGTTTTTGCTTTATTCGACGAATAAAACTCTATACTATCTTATTCAAGCGAAGTTTACATGTTACACGGTCGAACGTTTCAGAAATACGCTATTTGATTCTAAATTTTGTGGATTTTTCGTACTCTTTCCGGACGTTTCCAAGGCGGCCGTCATAGTTACCTCCGATTCAGTTACCTTCAATGGAGCTTACAAATAGACGAAAGTTTAGCGTTATTCGCTTCGCACTTTTGTTTAAGCATCGAAACGGTAGATGTTTATGGATAGCAACGTAAATAGATACCGATTATTATTCAGGAAGCGTTTATTGATGAAAGTAATTGAACCTTCTTTCGTCTATTGAATACTGGAATCTTACATTTTTTGTAAGTAAAATAATTATATTCTACATTATAATGTTTATTAACGTAAATAAGCTCACGTATCTGGTGTACATTCACCAGTCAGTGTTCAATCATGGACAACTGTACGTTGCTTTTTCACGGGTTTATTCTCCTACAATATATTTTGAAGGGTGTGTTTTTGTGTTTGTTCATGATACTCCTCCTAAACGATAAAAGCTAGAATAACCAAATTTGGTATGATTCTTCCTTACATCCTGACTGAATGGTCAAGGTTTTGTTTCTGTCCGTCACTTTGATTCGAAATGGCGAACGATTTAATTATCGAACGTCACGTATTTTGCCGCGTCCTGCAATTGAAATACAGGGATGAGTGTAGACTACTTTGAATTTGCACTTTAAAATTACTTAAAATCACGGTACGAAATTGAGGCTTGGATACTGCTTTGCTGGAAAGAACCAAGTTTATTTTTATTGAAGACAGATTCCGAATTCTGGTCGAATTCGCGTAGGAATCAATAAAATACGTGATTTTATCAGCTTTATTACAATACCAATTTTAAGCTACCATGACAACTCCCATTGTCGCCGGAATTGAGAGTTCAATGCATTTATATGGGAGAGAGAGGGGAGGGAGGGGGAAAGTACCTAATTTTATTTACGTTTTCATTATAATTAATTAAATAAACAAAATTTGAACAACAATAGCAGTACATAAGAACGCATTATTTATCGTTCTGGAATATTGTTTATTACAAAAGTGTTGAAGGTATGTAATTTCTTCTTACTACTATATAAAAGCCACTATATAAAAGCTTTAAATTAACAAATTGTTATATGAAAATTTACAATTCTTTACGTTTTTGTTATAATTAGTTAAATAAAATTGGAACAACTAAAGCAGTAAATAAGAACTTAGTATTTATCCTTCTGGAATACTGATTATTAAAAAGTGTTGAAGGTATGTAATCTGTTCTTACTTATTAATATAAAAACTTTAAATTAACAAATTGTTATACGAAAATTTAAAATTTGCGTTTTTGTTTTAATTAGTTAAATGAAATTTGAAGAACAAAAGCTGTAAATAAGAACGTAGTATTTATCGTTCTGGAATATTGATTTTTACAAAAGTGTAGAAGGTATGTAATCTATTCTTACTTATTAATATAAAAACCTTAAATTAACAAATTGTTATATGAAAATATACAATTCCTTACGTTTTTGTTATAATTAATTAAATAAAATTTGAACAACAAAACGGATTGTTACAAGGAAATATGATTAATTGTTAAAAAAAAAAGGCTCATTGTAATTAAAAAAGTATCTACTATATATTTTAAAGAGTTTGTATGTTGTGCTGTAGTACCTTCACTAAATCCGTTGAAATTCAGCGGGAAATTCTGCTAGTACTAAATATATCATACCTACATATAAAAATTAGTTATCTTATTTAAAGCAATTAATACCCTAACATTCAAGCAAACAATATATTACTGGCATATTTTTTTCAATTTATTCACAAATTTTCTTTTTTCAGTATCACTTAACACCTTCAGTTTTTGGTTGAGTTCTCTTACTCTAATGTGCGGGCCTTGTCTTTATGGAAATCCGCACAGTATCTACAGGAATTTCAGCATCAACATAGGTCATAACATGCTGTGTCACGGTTTTGATAATGCTTTTCTTTCTGCAACATATTTCACCATGAAATGTAATGAAACTCTCTTCTACAGTTTTTGCAGCATCAAGCCACTTTTCATTGGGTATCATAAGATCACCCTTAGGAAGATAATGTATCTAGTCATAACACTGACTGTTAGGCATTTCTGAAGTCGGTATTCCTAAATCATATGCAGCTCGAAATGTATGTGCCACATAGCCCTCCACATACTTTAAACCTTCCTGACTAATAATTTTACTAGGTTGCGTTGCTACAGAGATGTTGCTGTTTTCCATTTCTTCTATTTCATCTCGTTCTTTGGAATCTGCCACTGATTCGCTATCAGATAGCACAGAAAATTCATTCACAGCAGAACTTAATTCAGAACTTAATTCAGTATCCAATTCTTTTGAATATTCATTCACGGGATTTAGATTACCAAGGCATCCACCTCAGCAAGAGTATTTACTGTATTTTGAAAAACCACTTTGGAGTGTCTGCCCAGAATATACCATTTCAACCTATTTTTAAAATCAACAGGCAGTGGATGGTTGTAACTACTACCCATGCTCCTAACAAATGAGAAGAAATTCTCTAAGACATCTTGATTAAGTCTAGATGTTAAGATGTAATTTAAAGAAAAATTTTCTTTTACCATTTTTGGAAGTCCTTCAGCTGATTTTACTTACTTACACATATTCCAACTTGAAAAGGCAACAATACTTTTTTATCTGGAACTCTCAATGAAGTCATCAAAAGTGACATTTTACTTAGAATTTCATTTTGTTCAGTTATCTATTCTCATATGCACTTTTATAAATGTTTGATGAGAAGACAGGAACACTAGAATTCATGACATCAAACCAATCATTTATCAATTGAATTACTTCAGCAGTATTTTGCCAATCACCTCTAATAATATTTCTTTCCCCACACCATGAAAGAGCTTTTGCGACAGAATTAGAAAATAATTGAGCAGCTACTTTCACCTTTTGTCTTATAAAGCCTCTTACATCAAGGTGCTGCTGAGTGATTTTCAATGCAATTTTTAGTTCAGAGTCATGATAAAGATCCAATAATTTTTGTACACAAGATGAATCTATAAAAATACCATTACAGGTGACTCCCGTGTCTCAATTGTTCGAGTCTCGATTAATTCGAGATTTTGATCCCGCCGATCAATAATATACGAGGAATAATCTTCGCGTAGTTATTGGTTCCGACTAAATGCGAGGTTTAGTTTTGGTATAGACGTAGTTATATCTGCTGTAATTGTTTGAATTTGTGCTGATTTCACTCTTTTTTCTGTTAATCTTTTATTTAAATTTATTTATTGTATTGATTTATTTATAAATTTATCACTTTACATGGCATCTAAAAGGAAATGTAATAGTGATAATGTAAGGGAATCAAATAAAAGAGGGCATAAGATTCATAGTTATGAATTGAAATTAGAAATTTTAAAGCGTGTTGAGATATGTGAAAGCAATGCTGAAATCGCACGATTGTTGGGAATGTGTGCTTCAACTATTAGCACTTATGTGAAACAGAACGAGAAAATTCTAGAAGATGTGATAAATTCACGTAATTTGATAAAAACAATAAACGGTCCTAGGCACGGTGTTGTGATTCCTAAAATGGAAAAACTTTTAAAACTTTGGGTAGATGATCAGTTTCAGAAACACATACTGAAAGCCATACTGAAATCGGACGATCGTTGGGAATGTGTCAACTATTAGCACTTATGTGAAACAGAAGGAAAAAATTCTAGAACGTGATAAATTCAGGTAATTTGATAACCACAATAAACAGTTCCCCACCCAATAGCTCCTCTTCTTCCAACTAAAATCTTTTCCAACTAAAATCTTCCAACTTCTCAATTAATAAACCAAGTCCAGTAAGCGCAGTTGAAAAAGATTTAAGGTATGAAAATATTTTAAATTTTATTGTTTCTTTATTCTTAAGTTATTTTGTGCATTTTTAATAACTTTTATAATAATTTCGCTGCGATAAATAGTTGTATGTATAGACAGGCCCGGCCCAAGGTACCTTGGCGCCCCAAGCGCAGTGCCGTTTGGGCGCCCTTGCCGACCAAATTTTCTTGCTAGCTTTTTTTAAGAGATTGCTACCCTGCCAAACGGGAGACGATACACTCTTATTCAATTCATACAAAATAATAAACTTTTACAAAAATGGAGTATATTTACATACAATTTAATATAAAATTTACATACATTTTCACAGGTGCAAAATCGTTTAGTAGATCTTGAAATTTGATTGTGTTAATTTTGCATATATTTATTTATTAAAATGTTTTATATATGCAGTTTCTAATATACAGAACAATAAGATTAAAATTTCACAAAAATAAACGTTTACAAAAATTGAGTCTATTTACATTGAATTTAATGTAAAAGTTACATAAAAATATTTACATGAAATTCTGTTTTCGCGCTTTTAGAAATGCAAAGTCGTGTAACAGATCTTCAAATTTGATTGTTTTTAAAACATCGTGCTGTATAGAGAGTCCAGTCAGTCGCTCTTGAGACATAGTTGATCTCAAATAGTTTTTAATAATTTTAATTTAGAGAAACTCCTTTCACACGACGCGACAGTTTTTGGGAGGGTTAACATAATTCTCAGTGCAACTGCCATATCAGGAGCAAATTCATTTGGTAAAATAAATTGCAATACGTCTAATGGTGTCCAATCAGGTTTAATTAAAACAGGCAGCGCTGTTATTTCCTCAAACACTTCAGAACCATCCAAATCAGTCTCATTTATATCATTTGAGTTTGTTAGTACTGCTTGTAGATCCAAGCATTATTTTTAAAAGCTCATCTTTAGAAAAGTTTTTAATATTACTTACATCATACAGAAAATTGAACAAGTTGCTGTGTATATGTAATTGCATAACTCTTTCTTCTATGGACATGATTACTGCGTCATAGACATGGAAAAAAAATCTACTTTAAATTGTGCCTTCAAATCAATTAGGGATTCATCAGGAGCAGAGTTTAAATTTTTTCGTCGGGGGCGAATACGATTCCTTATAAGAAAAATCTGATGTGGCCAACACATGACTTTCTCCATATTTGGGGTATAGATATTTAAATTATTATGAATAATATTACGAGGCAAAATTATTATTTCGTACCGTAAAAGAAGACACGTCCTTGTTGCCGTAAATTACGTATATTTTGAATGTTTACAGAATTCACCGCTACATGGTGTTGGCGCTGTATACTGGTATTAAGATAAAGCGAAATATATCCGAAATGGATGGTTCTACGAAAATTAGTTTCAAACAAAACTTGGAACAAATATTATTCTCTACAACTTTGGTCCTTACGAAGATTACCAATAACGATGTTTTTAAGGAGATATTTAACGGAAACCGAAAAACCGGTTATTTATAAATAACTCCTAAACAATAACTCCTATAGAAAATTGTTTCAAATGAAAACTGTAGGAAATGACATTCTCTATAACTTTTGTATAGAATTGTATATTCAATAATGATGTTTTAATGAAGAAATATCGCAAAAACCGAATCGGGTTCCAATAAACCTCGACTTCCGGTTATCCGTTATTGTCCAAAAACTTTGTGCTCATGCTAGAGTGTTATATATGAAGTTTGGTAACGATATGGCACGTACTTTTTGAGTTAGAGCGCCCACAATAACATACATACACACACAGACATTCCGAAAATAGTCTAAACTTGTTCTAGGGACCTCAAAACATGTATTTCCGTTGAAATCTGGAAGTCGATTTTTTTCATGAATACAATACTTTCCCATTACTATGTATGGAGAAAGTAAAAAATGGTTGGACGTCCAAATCAACGGCAATTTTTTTGGCCTCTTCTAAAATTTCATCAAATTCAATGTCCGACCGACATTTCTTAAGATTTTCTAGAGTTGCTTTTAGAACATCGACAACTTGCAAAATGCATATTTTTTCTTCCTGTGAATATTTACTGGCTATGCTAATCGCCTTTAAAATATTATACCAGACAACGATGCAGCAAATAAAACGGAAATCTTTCATTTGATTTGGCAATGTTTCTGCTTCATGTCTAGCAATTGCATCAAAGGATGAATCTTGACTTATTTCATAAAGAGAATCATAAATTTCACCGGAATGAAATCTGAACGGTTTGATCGCCTCTACTTTCCCATCTAGTTTCGCTCAATGGTTTCAATGTGAACTTACTAATGTTTTTAATTAAAACAGAGTAGCGTCTTGTAGATCCACTCATAAAAACATAGATAGCTTGTATTGCTCTAAAAAATGATACAGCGATGTGAGATGATTTAGCAGCATCATTAACGACAAGATTCAAAGAGTGAGAATGGCAAGGAACAAAAAATGCTCGACTATTTACATCAAATATCCTTTTTTGAACACCCGAATGTCTGCCTTTCATGTTTGAAGCATTGTCGTAACCTTACCGCGCATATTACTTATGGGAATACCCGCCTTTTCTAGTTGCTTAAAAATTACCTCAGTAAGTTCTGATGCAGATGTATTCTCGACCGGAATGAAATTTAGGAAGTGCTCACAAATTCTACCCCTTGATTGATGTTAATAAAACGTAACATTATTGACATCTGTTCAATATTTCTTATGTCTGGTGTACAATCAACAATTATCGAATAATGCTTCGCCTGCTTTATATTTTCTAATATCTTACTTCATACTGCCTGGGAAATTAGCCGAATTATTTCATTTTGAACAGTTTTACCTAAATAGTGATTATGAAGTTCATTTGATTTTACTCTTTGCAGATGCTCTGCCATGACAGAATCAAGTTTTGCCAGCAGCTCTACTAATTGTAGATAATTCCCATTATTGCTTTCATACAACCTGTCTGATGAACCCCTAAATGAGAGACATTGATGGCCGAGAAATCCGACTATTGCAAATAGTCTTTCTAATACTCCTTGCCAATGACGAGTTTCAGCACTCAAATTTTTCTGCAAATAGGCATCTATTGTTTCATTACTAACCACCCTTTTCTTTAGTTCTATCCATTTTTTATGTGATTCAAAGTGAATTTGGGAGATTTCATGCTCTTTAAGGGTTTGACTCAAATTTCTCCAGTCATTATAACCATCCTCAGCTATGGAAATTTTTGTCAAGCTAAAGAGTTTACAAAAAAACCAAAACACTGCGTTTTTAACTGGCGAATAAACTAGCCATGTTCTATTAACTTCCTCTCCATTTCTCAGCTTCCTTTTGACGTTTGCAACTGTAAATCGCCGGTTATTCTTATCTTTAGGGTAATTAATATTTGCACTTGGCTTTGCTGGTCCTTTTAAAACTGCCTCCAATCTAAATGAATCCGTCAGGACAGAGGGCCAGGTTGCAGGATCTGAAATATTTTCAACGATTCCATCTCCACATTCATCTCCAAGATAATTTGTCACAGTATCTGCCTCTTCTGCAGACTTAGATGAATCAAGCTCATTTTTCTTTTCTTCAAAATGAAACACATTTTTACTTGTTACTGATTCTCTCAAAGCTAGATCTTCTTTTAAGAATTTATGTAAAGAACCCGATTGATTTTTAATTTCTAATTGAGTCTTAGCCTTTCTCTTGCGATATTCGGCACCAGATAATTTTTTACGACTAAGCATCGTCCGTTTTTACTGCAAAAGAGTAAGGTACGGTTTCTTAATTTTTTATGACGATGATATTAAAATATAATAAAAGCTAACAATTATTCATAGTATTAATTGATAATTCTACAGAAATATATACACTATATGTTTTTGTGAAATGTCTTAATTAATATAGAAGCGATAAATTTAAAGTTATAAGTTAGAACAGCATTTCCTAAACTGTGTTCCGCGAGATGCTAATAGGTGTTCCGCGAAAAAATCGATGCTAGCAGTATTACTGAATTCTAAATCTAAATAGTTGTTCTTATTATTACACGATAATCCTCCTTTAAGAAATGGTGTGCCATACCCGAGAACGCCAGGAAGTCACATGATAAATTTATTTATTAGTTTATTTCTTATTCATTTCTATCTAATGTGTTCCGTCAATACATCATAATTTAAAAAGTGTTCCGTGGTCAAAAACGTTTGGGAAACGCTGAAGTTAGAATATCTACACCTAAGAAATCTTGCAACCTACTAATCTCAATGTTAAAACAACAAGATATTCACTCGTTGCACTATAAAGTTTTCCAAGAACCCCATAATCATCAAACCCGAGATTCTAAAAGAATAGATATATTTAAATGAAATGCAATTTATCTCACAAAGTAACGTAAGTTGACAGAACGGACAATTGCGAGACCTCATCATAAAAAACATGTTTGTCAGTCGCGCATTAAAAATTAATCTTTGCACCACGTCTCATCCTATCAAGCAAAATTATTTTATTTTGCACAGTTTCTGTTTGGATTTTACCAAAAATGTCTTTCTAAAATAAAATCGTAATGTCCATCATCGTGATCATAACGCTCTAATTTTGTGAATAACTCGATTAGAATAAACTTAGAAGTCTGAAATTTATCAGGATACCAGTGTTAATGAATATCTAATTGTAAGTTATAGCTAAAAATAATTTCGGGTGCGGTCATGGGTTCTACTCCAGAGGATAAGGATAAGATAAAACGTAAAAATCACATTTTTTGTTTCATTCTTTTATCCTTTAAAATATCTTAAAATCAAGATATCGTCGCGAAAATTGCGCTGAAACACGCCGTAACTAATGGATTCTTATTCCTGCCGTCGATTTTACAATCTCAGTCGAATTCGCTTGTATTGAATTTATTGATTATTGAATATTCGAGTTTTCGTAACTTTTACAACATTTCCATGGTTACGGGTATTGTTGTCCTTGATAATTTCAGTGCGTAGGCACTTAAATAAAGGGTTAAGCAAGGAAAATAAGATTAAAACTTCATCGGAAATGAACGAAGATATGAATTAAATGCAAATAAATCGGTTGATGTTTATGGTTTTTTAAAAACTCTATATGACTAAAATCCTATTTATGATTGTCTCTCTGCCTCTCTTTTCAACGATCTATATGAGACATCTTAATTTCCGGTAATTTCATCTCTCTAAGTTTATTTTTTATCGAGTTATTCAGTTACTTTTCTTAATTTATTATTAAAAACCAAACAAATCCCTTATAAATTATGTTCATCAAACAAAATTATAATATTACAAAATCGTGATGGTCGTGGAGCAGAAAATCAAATAATTAAAAATGTTCTTTATAACGAAAAGCTAAATTAAATTTTTCATATTTTTTCATTTCTTATTAAAAGCAAAATATACATTCGATAAAATCATATTCTAAAGATTCCCGTTACACCAATATAAATACAATAGGTACATGGTAGGAATCAATAAAGAGCGAGCAGAGGGAGGTGGGTGGCGAGCGTTAGCGAGCAGGGGACTTGCCCATATAATTAATATGGATTGAAAGTATTCAATGATTTTTCTGCAATGTAAATAAAAATGTTCTTCCTACGTCTCTCAATAAATGTTAAAAATTGCATAAAACACGGATTTACCTCTATAAATTATATTCCTTTCAGTCGAAGGTGTTTCGTTGATCTGCTAGTAGGAAACGCACAATGTATCACTTCCCTTCCTCCTTGAACTTAAACACAAGTCAACTGAGTGAGACAGAGGCCAACAGAGATCATTCACCAAGCTCTTTCTCGTTACTAAGTGAGAATGGTGAGAATGCAGCAGAGTGTGCGCTTTATAGTAGATTGGTATTTCCGAGCATTTTGAATATTCCAAGAAAAAAAAGAATGAAACACAATGATAGGGCACGAAGCGACATGGAGCAATGTCATTGGTCTTGGTCGGCTAAATGAAAGTGTGCCGCCCTCCACGTTTCTTTCCGATGCTCTTTGTTTTGCGCTCCAGGGATTTCCCCGGGAGAAATGCATGCTTTGACCATAGTTAAGGCCGAAGCTCGACTCCCACCCTTCCGATTTTATGACCCCTAGGATTATAAGAAATCTCCTCTAGCCGCCCTCGAGGCAGAAGCGCATGAATTCCTTTGGAGGGTTGGAGAAGGGCTATTAAGAAATGCCATTAAACGAAAGAGGGCATCGCTCCCGCCCTTTTATGCAGCTGTGCTGTCAAAAATTGCCAAGTGGGAAATATTTGCAAAGGTCCTCAAGATCAGGGAATCTTAGGGACTTGGTTTTATGGTTGGATTTTACAATTCCTTCTTCGCGTGTGTAAGCCGAGGTTTCAAAACGGTATCTTCGGAACTCTTCGCCCCGTTACCAGCTGAATATCTTTGCTTATTTCCATCAGCTGCAAACGCTAACGAATTAAGATATTTTCCAAATTTTTGTGAGTCAAAATCGGCGCCCCCAAAAGTTTGCCGCCCCAAGCAATCGCTTGGTCTGCTTGTATGGTTGGGCCGGCCCTGTGTATAGATAGATGTACGCAGGTATGTTATCCAGCTCGCGCGATTCGTTTGTAACAAACGACTCGCGCGATCCGGACCGGGCTGTCTGTAAAGCATATTGCATACATCTATCTTTGAAGTTCGAAACCAGGGCATCGAACCGGAACCAAACCGAAACCGGAAAAAACCGTTATTTTTCCTGGAGTGAAACCGAACCCGAACCGAAAAAAAATATTTTCCTGAACCCGAACCAAAACCGAAAACCGTTATTTATTTCGTTCCATATTTTTCGGTTCGCATAAAATGTGGGAGCGAAAGAAGGGTTTTTAGGCGCGTTTCGCTTACAGCGTGAGCGCCTATTATCGTCGGTCGGTCCGTCCGTCCGTCCGTCCGCATGTTCGTTCTCGGCTTCTACCGAACGGATTTTTATGAAATTTGATATTAAGGACTTTCAGTCAAATATAATAAGAAAATCGAAAAAATGAATCACGTACGCCAATCAGGGGTACCACTTTACTAGAGACAAAAAATTAAATTTTCGTCATATCTCGGAAACTATTGTTCATATCAAAATATTTTTCAAATAAAAGTTGTAGAACCGGTAGAGTATTTCCTTTTCTATATATTTTCATCGTAGGAGTAGCCGTTATCGAGAAAATCAAACAAGAAAGTCTTATATGGAGTTGAACTTAGAAAATTTTTTGCATGGTTACTTCATTGTTGCTAACATAAACAATCTCCCAAACAAACGTTTAATTTCCTTACGTGTGCATGTAATACTATTAAATAGGAAGAAAATGGATTATTTATGATGAAGAAAAGGACTTTAAAACGCTATTTCCCTTACGTACAGGTATATAATTGCTTTCTAATACTCCATTGCACGAAACGCGCCCCATTTGTGATACGTTGTACGCTTTCCTAACATGTTTTATTTGCTTTAGTTTGAGTCTTTCTGAAAGCCTCACGTTTAGAAACCGAATAAGAAAAGTGTTGGGTTTTTCTTGAGAACACATTCTCCTCAGCCTTGGGAAGGATGTGTCTTTGTGATAATAGTATCTGTTGGCTCAATAGTGGGATTTTCCATGTGCATCTCAATACATAGAGAGAGGGTCTACAATACATCCTGCTGAGATTACCTGTTAAACGAGGCTACTGGAAAGGAACTTGGGTGGTACATTGAAGACAGCCTCTAATTGTCTTGCTACCCTCTCCCCGAGCATACCCCATAGAGTGTGTTCCCGGCAAAAATATTTCCCGATTCTTAACTTGGATTTTCCTTAAAGTTGGAGATTATTGTCCCCATATACTTTCACTCCCTCTCCATGTCCACTGAACCCTTGTATTCTGGTAGTCATTCTCTAAAACTTATCCAGGAAGGGTCGCTCCGCAGTCGTGGTTTTGAGATATTCTTACTTCGGTTATCCTTTGTTACAGGTTAGTAAATTTCTATTTATTTTATAGAGTGCATCTTAAAATGAGCACACATATTCGTATTATCTCTTATTTTGCCGCACGATTTGTAAATAAAAATATTAATAATTCATTATTAGGCATTCCAGCTTTATCGCATATTAACTTCGGTCTGTCCGTCCTTCTATCAGGATGCAATTATTTTCCGTAGCTATTCAGCGGATTTTGATAAAATTTAGTACTAAGGACTAGGCACAGTAAATTAGAAAATGAGATGAATGCTTTGCATAACATAATAAGTTTAGAATACTCTATCGCAGAAAACGTGCTCATTTATAATTTACTTTATACTTTCCTAATATGTTGAAATCATTTCGGCACATGTATGATTTGTAAATATTCAATTCAAAATATAATCTTAAATAAATAACATACATACTAAATATTCACATTTAAATAATTTATTTTTGTGTTTTTTAACCCCCCTCTACGACGGAGGAGTTTTTACGAATTCCCTCCTCAGCGGACGAAGGAGTTTTTTTAAAAACCACGAAAAACTTTAAAAAATCATAACTTTTGATGTTTTCAATGTTTTTTGATGAAATGTTTTATGTAGTTACATAAAAGATGAAATTTTTAAACAGTATGATTTAAAATATCATGCGTCACACACAAACATTGCTACATAGAAGCGAATGAACAGTAATCGCTAAATGTTACGGTGCGCGTTCGCGGTTTTTATAACTTTCAGCATAGCGTGAACTATAAAAGGTATTGACATGAAATCTTATTCAAAGAAACATTTAAACATTACTAAACATCATTCGCTGAATGTACCTATCTAAACCAATTAGGTAAAATGTTTGTCGCATGCCAACTTTTCCATGTCGTGACTGGAAATGTTTAAGTAAGTGTTGTATCTACGATTTTTTTAAAGGCGTTTCATTAATAATATAAACGTTTTAGTTACGCAGTCATCATTCTTAATTATTACATAAGTCAAATAGAAAAATTGGTTACATGTCGTTCATTAGAAGCGGAGATATGGAGTTGTATTTATCATGAGATTTCAGACACAGAATACGGAAAACCTTTAAAAGTTACATATTAACTCACAAGTCCTTTCCCGATTGTTTTAGAAAATGTACACATGCGTAATTGGATTCAGCATAAAATTTACATTACAGGATCATAAACATATCTCTTGTAAGCGAAGTCTTTGAAAAGATACCGTGAATCATATCCGAGCGTTACCGTTTCCTCGACTACACGCACTATATGGGTCAACTTGAGAAATCGAAACTGCGTAGGTCCGTTGAATACGAAAGACAAATGTGTCTATTATAATTATTATAGATTGTCCATAAATTTCATTTATTATTATTGTAATCAATACAAATGTATATTTATGTCAAAAATTGATATTAATGCGCTGTTTTATTTAGTTTCCCCTGACGTTAAATACCGAAGAACATATTTATTAATTCACTAAAATATCAGTCTTGTTACACTTTTGAGTTAGCTTTTCATTTTAAATCGCCGTTTCGTGTGCCTGGGGGACTGAAGGACTTGATAGGTAAACACAGCAAACAATACAAATAGCGGAACAAACCGGTCGTTGAAGGTCTTTGAAGGATCGCCGAAGAGGAAAGCATTCTTGTTGAATTGAAAAGCGATTTTTAGAAGCATATGAAGTGGTCTGTGTGTATTTAGTATATAGGAGACATATTTCTTTCTCACACGGACAAACACTTTTCTCACGAGGCTCCACGAAGATACAAGGGAAAAGATTATATTTCTTCTTCGAGAAAGTGAAAAGAAGAATCGTAATTTCGTGTGAAAATGAGAATTTCATCGCAAACTTTCACGTTGATTATAAAATCTTAGAACAATAGTAAAATTACAGGTCGTGCATTATTGAAGAGGCCAAAGCGTCGTCTATCATAGTACGTATATCTTAATCAGATGGACGAATGTGCAATGCATATTTCGACAAAAGTATGTGGTTGCGCTCCAAATTTGCGGCGCAGAAACGAAAATTTCACCGCAAACTTTCGCGTTGATTATAAAATGTTAGAACAATAGCAAAATTACAATTCATGCATTACTGAAAAGGCCAAAGGTTCCTGTATCAAAATACATATATCTTATTCAGATTGACGATTCTCCCTTGCGTAATTAGCGAATTTTCGGGGAAAAAATGAAAATTTCATTGCAAACTTTCACGTAGATTATAAACACTATATTAAAATTATAAGATATGCATTACTGGAAAGGTCAAAGATTCCTCTTTCAAAACATATAAAGGTTATTAAGATTTACGAATATCCCTTGCGTCAATAGGCAATAAAAGGTGGTGGCGCACCGATCTTTCAGGGCAAAAATGAAAATTTCATTGCTAACTTTCACGTAGATTATAAAAACTATATTAGAATTATAAGATTTGCATTGCTAGAAAGGACAAAGCTTCCTCTTTCAAAATATATAAAGGTTATTAAGATTTATGACTATCCCTTGCGTCAATGGACAATTAAGGGTGGTGACGCTCCGTATTTCCTGCGCAAAAATGAAAATTTCATCGCAAACTTGGACGTAGTTTATAAAATATAGAAACAATAGTAAAATTATTTGACATGCATTACAGGTAAGCCCAAAGTTTCCTCTTTCAAAATATATTATGGTTTTATAGATGTATGATATATTAAGTGAGTTAAACAGTAAAGAAAGCAAGCACTGCCTCGGACGTGCAGGACACGTCGCTCGGCGACATACGAAGTTGTTGTTGGACATGCAGGACACGTCGCTCGGCGTTGAGGGGTTAAATATTACTATTTTTATAGTGAAGATGTATTTGATTTAATAAGAAAATTACTGAATTAATCAATTCTTGAAAGTTTCCTAAAAATATTTTAAGGTCGGAGCGAAAAAAACCGGTACGAACCGGTTCACTGATGCTTGCTGGAGTGAAACCGGAACCGAACCGAAATTGTGTTTTGAGTGAACCGGAACGAAAACCGGAGCGAAAAAAATTACGGTTCGATGCCCTGTTCGAAACACATTTATTTTTTTCTTTTTAGTGCAAAAAATAAGGTATACATTTAAAATATTTATTATATAATTTATTTATAATTTAATATTGTTGTATTAACATATTAGTAATATTATTTTATCTTTATAGAACGTGAGGGGAGACTTTTTCCCGAGATGCGGGAACGTATTCCCCGATTATAACATACAAGTATATAGAAAAACTGCATTCGACACTCGAATATTACAGAGAGATTAACAGTCCTAATGATCAATTATTACTTTCTGACGACGTAAATGCAATTCTCGAGTGGTGTAAAGAGTGGCAGTTGGAATTGAACTTAGGAAAGTGTTCCTTTATGAGATTCTGGGGAAACAAAAACATTGACACGATGAGTTACACTGTTGAAGGCGTCCAGCTAAAACTAGCCGATTCCGTCAAATACTTAGGCGTTACTTTAACAAGCAACCTGTCGTGGGATATGCACATACGAAATATATGCGGGAAGGCTAAACAGAAACTAGGATTCATCAAACGCATAGTAGGTAAAAGTGAGGAAAAAGTCAAAGAGACATGTTACTTCTCGTTAGTAATACCGCTATTAGAGTACGCGTCGAGCATATGGGATCCGTACGTGAAAGGATCAATCTCAGAGTTAGAAAGAGTGCAGCGAAAAGCCGCTAGATTCGTCAAAAACTGTTACGATAGAAACAAAACTGTTACAGCCTTGATACAGGACTTAGGATGGGAATCACTAGCCGAGCGCCGATCACGCTTTAGGTTAAAACTTCTCGAAAGATTTAGAACGCATATATTCTCCAGCGATGTCGAAGAAATAATAAGAGCGCCAACTTATATTGGTAGAATGGACCATCCTCGTAAAATAAGAGAGATAGCCTGTAGGACTGAGAGGTATAAAGGCTCGTTTTTCCCTAGAACGATAGCTGAGCAGAACAGAAGTTACGAAAGGAAATCAGCCGACGTAGAGTGATACTATACATTATTATGCGCTTTACCTTGGTGCTATTGCACCCCCTGCCACACACCATTGCGGTGGCTTGCAGGGTGGACTATAGATATAGATATAGATTCGAACACGTTTTCAGGAACGCATCCCCAACGAGACTTGGGAGTTGCCTGTATTTAGTTTGAAACCATGATCAATGAAATGATTTCTTGCTAATTTAAGGAGATGAGGTACATCAGCAAAAACAAATATAACGTTCTTTGGCAAAAGGATTAGTAAAAGAAGGATTTTCTGGTGAAATATTATATTCCTTCCACATTTTTCTATTCCCTCCCCCAAGTCACTAGTTATACCTGCATCGGGATATCCATATTGCTCAGGGCAGATAACAGTTTTCTCTAAAATGTCTGGAGTCATCTGCTCATCAAATTTATAATACACTGGCTGTTTCCATTTACCCATTAAGCCTCTAGCCATAACAACCTGAACATTACTGCAAGGGCCAATGATCTTTTCCTCTCTTTGATCAAAGCACAGTAATTCACATACCTTCATTTCATCAAAGCTTAAAATAGTAAGGGATTCACCTTCTGTCAAAAAATGCTTCTTTGACCTCATCACTGCTACAACAACGTCTAAAATACCCTCATTGCATTTCAAACTTAGAGCCCATCGGCGTAGACAATGAAGGCCATGGAAATTCAACTTCAACCTCATAAATGTATAAGCTTTTGGGCTAACACTTCTGACTGCAATGGCATTTGTTATGTCCTCTTCAGCCCACATTACCTTCCTTACCGATGTGAGAACACGAATTTGTCCTTTTTTAAAAACCTTCTCTAAAGCTAATTTAAATATGTCTCTCTCACATTTAATTCTTCTACCTGAAGAAGCTAATTCTTTTTCTCTTCTTCCCACAGTCTTTTCTCGCCTAAGTTCTTCTAATTCATTCTCAACTGCATTTTGAGACAATTCATCCCTGAAACAGCAGATAACAATATTTAGAAATTTTATGTTAAATAATTATATATTTTCATTCAATACACAACTATAGGAAACATACATTGGAGAACAAGTTTTGTTTTGCTCAGAAATGGTCAGGATCTCTTCACCTTCATCCACACAATCCTCCCTAGAATTAAAAAGTAGATTTTATTACTTTATAATTTACCCTTACATTGTAATGACAATTTGTCATTAAAAGTTTCAAAGTTTGAACAGTAATATATGAAATCTGCCAACTATGGTACACCATTTACATTTATTAAGCTAACATTTCTTGATATTAATGTGAGGAAATTAAACACTATTTTTATGGAATTGTTGAAACATGAATGAATGAAATTTTCCAAAGTTACTTTAGGCTTGCCTGAAAATCAGTGCCCAAATTGGAATGCCGCCAAACCCAATTATGCAAATACCAAATTATACTATGGAAATACCTTAAATTGCAATGATTACCAATATTTCAATACATAAATATAATAAATGTTAAACATAAACATTGGAACTATATCATACAACATTACTTACTCAATAACTTGCTCTGCGAATAATTTCTTGATGGCCTCCTTTCTCTCACGTTTTTCCATTCTTTCTCTTCTTTTCGCCTCACTAGTGCTTACATGCTCAGAATTTGGCAATGGTAATTTTTCCATGGGGATTGCATCAAAACTAACATTCCTCGATCTTTTTGGCGAGTAACCCAACATTTGCTGTTGTAAAGTTTTCCTAAAACAATCACTCTCAAAGTTTTCCGAACAAATTGTAGCTGAAATTGAAAATTTTTAAACATGATTCGCATATATATTTTATAGATTATAAAAGGTACTATTTATGTCCTTAATACTCACCATTTTTAACGTTCAATTTATCTTTTCTAGTATTTTACTAATTGCAGCATTTTAGATTTGGTGTAATTATTACACCGATAAACGGCGCAAGACGGCATTTTTATGGGATAGAAATTCTTCTGATTATATAACAACAACAGCAGTAGATAACAACACTAACAATATATAACAATATATAACAATATATAACAACAATAACAAAACATAATAACAAAGCACCAAGTAAATCAAACAACGTAAATATCTTCCGAAATCTCTCAGTAGGATAGGCTCAGTAGCACGTAGTCTATAGCAAACTATCCCGACGCATACGTTACAAGAAGTTTCGTGGCGTACTTCCGCCTGCGCATGAACACACCTTCTAGTCTTTCCACCATGGAATCACACGTTTTTTGTACAAGACTGTAATAGGATTTCGAGTTTAACAATGTAATCGGTTGGCAAGGCAACTTCACGCTAAAAATGCCAAATTTTGTCAAAATATGATATTAAAATGTTAAATTCGAAAGATTTAGTTTCGAAAGCGATAAAAGACGATAAGAATAAGAAACTGCATTTATTTTTCTTTAATACAGTCCAAGTCCGAAAATTGTACGTCAAATATGCGAATTTTAATAAGCAATATAAAATAGGTTGCAGGTCGAAATACCGAGTTTTCCATGTTATCTTATGAGGAATGGAAATCATTCTCTGGAATTGAACCCGGGTCGATTTTGGGTAGTTTTTTTCGTAAATGGCTTCTACTCTAAGAACCGAACATTCCTACCAAATGTCAATCTTGTTGCTACTCGGAAAGTTTGTTAAAAATAGCACTACAGAGTTTCCCACCGATGATGATGATGAAGTCAATTTTATATATTAGATAACCAGTTTTTTTGGTTTCCATCAAATATCTCCTTAAAAACGTCGTAATTGGTCATCTTCGTGAGGACCAAAGTTGTAGATAATAAAATTTCTTCCAAGTTTTGTTTGAAACAAATTTTCGTTGAACCATCCATTTCGGAGAAATTTTCTTTTTCGTAATTTTCAGTATACAGCACCACCACCATGTAGTGGTGAATTCTGTAAACATATTCAAAATATACCTAATTTATGGCAGTAAGGACGACTGTATTCTTTTACGATACGAAATAATAATTTTGCCTTATAATGCTATTCAAAATAATTTAAATATCTATACCCCAAATATGGGGAAATTCATGTGTTGGCCACGTCAGATTTTTTGTGGAATATGAACTATACAGTATTATTGAAGACGTAAACTCAAGTAACTTTAGGGAATACGATCAAAATCGTTAGAGACGTTGTTGAGAAAATCAAATTGTTTTTAAAATGTGTAGAGTGAACTTCCCTTAATTACTGAGCAATGTCAACCATTTCTTCATATACTCTGCTTAGTATGATAAAATGCCTAAGTACGAGATTTCATTCATTTTCGTTCTACCGTTTATGCTCTAGAGCAGTGTTTCCCAACCTTTTTAGATTCGTGGCACCCTTAAGTGACTTCAGAATTTGGCGGCACCCCTTTCCCCTATCCACCGTCAGTAATAATCGTGCTGATGTTGAACCACTAACTCCAATCTCCATATCTCCTTTCATTTCGAAGTCCTTTGTGACAAAATGAAGGTCGATTTAAGTCTGGTTTGCATTTTTGAAAGCCGGCGATACAAAATAAGGCTAGAAATCTAATGTGGCAAACACGACTCTCTCCATATTTGGGGATATTTAAATTATTATGAATAGCATTATGAAGCAAAATTATTATTTCATATTGTAATAGAATACAGTCGTCCTTATTGCCGTAAATTAGGTATATTTTGAATATGTTTAAGGAATTCACCGCAACATGGTGGTGGCTCTGTATACAGGCAGTCCCCGTTTTTCGTTGGTCCACTTTTCGTCGTTTCACTCATACGTCAGGTACAATATGACACCACTGATTCATTCTTCCGTCCTTGTGATCCGCTTATTTAATGCTTTTCGTCATTCCGATTTTTTTTGTTACGATTCAAATGAAAGTGCCTAAATGAAAACATTGTTTTATTCTTCCATCCCTGGGCTCTGTTTACTATGTATGCCCAAATTACTCAAGTGTTTGAGATTTCGTCATTCCGATTTATCTATCAGACAAATTTGTGATGACTCCATCTAGCGTCTAGCGGCCAATTTTTTTAGTGAAAATTACGGGTTGCACCTATCTCTGGAAGTTCATCCTGTCACTTTTTAAAATCTGAGCTTAAACTGCAATAGTATTTTAAATGGGTATTTCCGGGAATCTTTGACTCTGGTGTTCTTGGTCAGGTACTAAAATGCTCATTTAAAAAAATCTGATGTGGCCAACACATGACTTTCTCCATATTTGGGGTATGGTTATTTAAATTATTATGAATAACATTACAAGGCAAAATTATCATTTCATATTGTAAAAGAATACAGTCATCCTTATTGCTGTAAATTAGGTATATTTTGAATATGTTTACAGAATTCACCAGTACATGGTGGTGGCGCTGTATACTGAAAATTACGAAAAAAGTTGAATATCTCTGAAGTTGATGGTTCTACAAAAATTAGTTTCAAACAAAACCTGGAAGAAATATTCTCTACAACTTTGGTCCTCACGAAGATTACCAATAACGACATTTTAAAGGAGATATTTGATGGAAAACGAAGAAACTTATTATTTATAAATAATTCCTAAACAATAACTGCTATGGAAAATTGTTACAAATGAAAGTTATAGAAAATTACATTCTCTGTAACCTTTTTATAGATTTGTATGTACAATAATGATGAGCATGAGAAAACAGGAGAAAAAATCTGCCATGACCGGGAATCGAACCCTGGCCTTCCACTTGCCGGGCGGATATTCTACCACTGAACTACCGTGGCAGACTAAATTCTCCTGTTCGGAGCGGGAATATATTCTTACGTTGCGAACCAAGCTAGCGATGCTAGTATCACTCAGTGCCAACAGATGTCCTCAAGGAGATACACCAAAGAAAAACCCTTTACTCTCAGAGAGTGAGATTGCCATATAAATTGATAGAAAGAATGATCTTCAGATCATTCTTTTCTCATGCTCATCGTAACAGCTTATGCCTGCTTGCATAGTGATCTTCAGATCATTCTTTCTATCAACTACAATAATGATGTTTTAACGGAGAAATATTGCAAAAACCGAATCGGGTTTCGAATAAACCTCGACTTCTGGTTAACCGTTATTGTCCAAAAACTAATCAGTTCTTTGTGCCCATACCAAAGTGTTATATATGAAGTTTGGTAATGATATGGCAAGTACTTTTTTAGTTAAGAGCGCCCACAATCACACCCACACACACACACACACAGACATCATTCCGAATATAGTCTAAACGTGTTCTAGGGACCTCAAAACATGTATTTCTGTTGAAATCTCGAAGGCCATTTTTTTCGTGATCACAATACTTTCCCATTACTACGTATGGAGAAAGTAAAAATGGGGCATGCATCGAGCAGTGTGATAGCGGTGATGCAACGTACGTAGATCAAACTGAATGGTCCTACAAGTGTAAGGAAAAGATGTGATGAGGATGTCATAAAAAATATGTAATTTGCTTTTTATGTTTGATTATGATGCATTGCATCGATATGCGTATTTTAAAATTATTAAAAGTTTTCAGTGGAAAATTACAATTATAATTTCATGGTATATTTTGAAATGGAAATATTTCACATCGTTACCCCAGGAACATTGAACTTTATCCCTCAATTTAATGTTGTGTCTATGGAAAAGAGTCCGCTTTTCATTGCAGTTTTCAGGTACATAACCTGACGTATAAGCGGGGACTGCCAACAGTGGAAATTAAGAGAAAGCAAAATATCTCCGAAGTGGATGGTTTAAAGAAAATTTGTTTCAAACAAAACCTGGAAGAAATATTATTATCTGCAACTTTGGTCCTCACGAAGATGACCAATAACTACGTTTTTAATGAGATATTTGACGGAACCCGAAAAAAACGATTATTTATAAATAATTCCTAAACAATAACTGCTTTGGAAAATTGTTTCAAATCGAAGTTGTAGGAAATTACATTCTGTACAATCTTTGTGCAGAATTGTATATGCAATAATGATGTTTTAAAGGAGAAATAATGCAAAAACCGAATCCGGTTACTAATAAACCTCGACTTCCAGTTAACAGGTATAGTCCAAAAACTAATCAGTTCTTTGTGCTCATTCTAAAGTGTTATATATGAAATTTAGTGTTAATATGACAAGTACTTTTTTAGTTAGAGTGCCCACACACACACACACATCATTCCGAAAATAGTCTAAATGTGTTCTAGGAATCAAAATATCTAAAAAAAAGCTATTGGTTTTTCGAAACATTCCTATCACATACACACAGACAACATTGAGAAAATTGTCAAAACGTGTTCTAGGGACCTCAAATTTCCGTTCACATATCGAAGTCAAATTTTTTCTTGATCACAATACTTTCCCATACTACGTATGGAGAAAATAAAAATGCCTTATGGTTTGATTAATTTCTGTTGCTAATAAATATGAAAGAATATACGCCATATTATAATATAATCCGCATTAATGTTAAAAATACTCGACATTTCTGACAATAAATCGGCCGCCCCCGTTGTTTGACCGCCTGTGTGCATCGCACATATCGACGGTTGTAACCATCGAATAAAGCAAATATCTGATGTGGCCAACACATGACTTTCTCCATATTTGGGGTATAGATATTTAAATTATTTTGAATAGCATTATAAGGCAAAATTATTATTTCATATCATAAATGAATACAGTCGTCCTTATTGTCGTAAATTGGGTATATTTAGAATATGTTTACAGAATTCACCGCTACATGGTGGCGGTGCTGTATACTGGAAATTTACGAATAAGCAAAATGGAGGCGGATTACCTACTAGGCGCAATAGGCACGTGCCTAGGGTCTCACATATACTAGGGGCCTCAAAATTTAATATGAGAATAGAAAATTTAAAAATAATACACGTGATAATCAAATTTCAGGCGAAATTATAATAGACACGGGCAAACGGGTAGTGTATAAGCAGGGTCTACGAGAGACAAGGCTGGCTAATCATCCCCGCCAACATAGAAGTAATGGTCAGTGAGGTTCATTGTATTAAATAAATATTAGAAATAATTCGTTTGTTTGGAAAGAATCAGCTAAATTTAAAAAAGTAATCAACACTATTTTTGCAGTTTATAAAAAAATGTGCAATGTTGAATAAACATTGAGTAATACATGTATGTACTCAGGGCCACCTTAAATATATGGACTAAATGGGCTGCAGCCCTAGGGCACCCGGCGCCGCTGCTCCACAAATAAAATACAGGCAACTCCCGAGTCTCGTTGGGGATACGTTCCTGAAAACGTGTTCGAATCTCGAATATTCGAGTGTCGAACGCCGTTTTTCCATATACTTGCATGTTATAATCGGAGGATACGTTCCCACATCTCGGGAAAAAGTCTCCCCTCACGTTCTATAAAAATAAAATAACATTACTAATATGTTAATACAACAATAATAAATTATGAATAAATTATATAATAAATATTTTAATTGTATAACTTATATTTTGCACTAAAAAGCGAAAAATAAATTTGCGTTTCGAACTTAAAAGATAGATCTACGCAATATGCTTTACAGATCGCGCGAGTCGTTTGTTACAAACGACTCGCGCAAGCTGGATAACATAACTGCGTACATCTATCTATAAATACAACTGTTTATCGCAGCGAAATTAATATAAAAGTTATTAAAAATGTTCAAAATAACTTAAGAATAAAGAAACAATAAAATTAAAAATATTTTCATAGCTTAAATCTTTTTCAACAGCACTTACTGGACTTGGTTTATTAATTGAGAAGTTGGAAGATTTTAGTTGGAAAAGATTTTAGTTGGAAGAAGAGGAGCTATTGGGTGGGGAACTGTTTATTGTGGTTATCAAGTTACCTGAATTTATCACGTTCTAGAATTTTTTCCTTCTGTTTCACATAAGTGCTAATAGTTGACACATTCCCAACGATCGTATGATTTCAATATGGCTTTCAGTATGTTTCTGACACTGATCATCTACCCAAAGTTTTAAAAGTTTTTCCATTTTAGGAATCACAACACCACACCTAGGACTGTTTATTATTGTTATCAAATTACGTGAATTTATCACATCTTCTAAAATTTTCTCCTTCTGTTTCACATAAGTGCTAATAGTTGAAGGACACATTCCCAACAATCGTGCGATTTCAGCTTGGCTTTCACCTTTCTCAACACGCTTTAAAATTTCTAATTTCAATTCATAACTATGAATCTTATGCCCTCTTATTTGATTCCCTTACATTATCACTATTACATTTCCTTTTTGATGCCATGTCAAGTGATAAATTTATAAATAAATCAATAAAATAAATAAATTTAAATAAAAGATTAACAGAAAAAATCTGATGTGGCCAACACATGACTTTCTACATATTTGGGGTATAGATATTAAAATTATTATGAATAATATTACGAGGCAAAATTATTATTTCGTATCGTAAAAGAAGACACGTCCTTGTTGCCGTAAATTACGTATATTTTGAATGTTTACAGAATTCACCGCTACATGGTGTTGGCGCTGCAGGCTGGTATTAAGAAAAAGCGAAATATATCCGAAATGGATGGTTCTACGAAAATTAGTTTCAAACAAAACTTGGAAGAAATATTATTCTCTACAACTTTGGTCCTTACGAAGATTACCAATAACGATGTTGTTAAGGAGATATTTAACGGAAACCGAAAAACCGGTTATTTATAAATAACTCTTAAACAATAACTCCTATAGAAAATTGTTTCAAATGAAAACTGTAGGAAATTACATTCTCTATAACATTTGCTTAGAATTGTATATACAATAGTGATGTTTTAACAAAGAAATATCACAAAAACCGAATCGGGTTTCGAATAAACCGCGACTTATGGTTATCCGTTATTGTCCAAAAACTAATCAGTTCTTTGTGCTCATGTTAAAGTGTTATATATGAAGTTTGGTAATGATATGGTATGTACTTTTTGAGTTAGAGCGCTCACACTAACATACACACACACACACAGACATCATTCCGAAAATAGTCTAAACGTGTTCTACGGACCTCAAAACATGTATTTCCGTTGAAATCTCGAAGTCGATTTTTCCCAGTACTACGTATGGAGAAAGTTAAAAGTGAAATCAGCACAAATTCAAACAATTAGAGCAAATATAACTACGTCTACACCAAAACTAAACCTCGAGTTTGGTCGGAACCAATAACTATGCAAAGTTTATTCTGCGTATATTATCGATCGGCAGGTTCGAAATCTCGAATTAATCGAGACTCGTACAATGGAGACTGTATATATATTTTTAAACTTCGCGTCTTTGTAATTTAAACTCAAAAAGTATAAATTGTCATAGCCTTTTATTTCTCAAGAGGCTCACCATCTATTACATGCTTCAGGTAGTGAATATGTGGCTACTTCCCTGTAATTCATAAATATTTTGGGCAATCGTAAATGCTAGGGGTTTTCTGAAAGTACGTACTACGTAGGACGGCAGCATTAATAAATTTCACTCGTCGCACACTGTGTACTGGACAGAATCATAATAGCTATACTTCAGGGACTCCGAGGAGAAGTGAGGGTCTGGCGAATTTACGAGGGCTTAACGAAGGTTCAGGTTTACATTGGAAAATTCTCGGGCCATGTGATTTCTTTCCATAAGCATTTCTCGATGCCAAAGCATGATGATATAAAGGTTCATTCATATAGATTGCACACATCTACGAGACGAAACAAGTATAAGCTACGTCTGTTTGTACAAATATCCATACCACTTGAGACGGCAATCTGGACCTACATACGCTGTGATAATTGTTTCTCGGTTCCCAGGAATATTTCTTGAGCCCTGCGGCTAGTCCGATGGAAGTCTTTACAACGAATGTAGTCAGCAGTATTACTGTATTAACCCCTTAGCTGGGGACTAAATTTTCCTTATCCAATCACGTGGTGGGGAGAAATATTTTTCGTCTTATTTTTATCAAACTTACTGTGTTGCATAATTCGGAAGTTGTTTTCAGATTTGCATTGAAAATTATTAAATTTTTATAATTTACAATATTTTTTTATAACAATTGTTAACCCTCGAGTATTCGCGTCAAAAATACCTTAGTACTAGCGTTGGTTCGAATCGACCCAATGTCTTTTGAAGCTTAAAAATCGGTACAACATACATTGTGCAAACTTTCTCATATACTAAAGCTTCGTTGAGTTATCTTTAGAAAATGAACATCGTATGAGCCTGTTTTTAGAAAACCCAATTTTTGTTAAAGTTGCCCAAGAATAAACTAGCCTTATATTCATTCACTGAGAAAAATAAAACACGTAGTATTATTGTAGATGTACACTCAAGTAACTGTGCGAAATTTGATCAGAAACGTTATAGCCGTTTTTGAGAAAATCGAATTGTTGTTAAAGTTGCCTAGAATAAACTAGCGTTATTTTCATTTTTTGAGAAATATGAACTATACAGTATTATTGAAGACGTAAACGTAAGTAACTATACGAAATTTGATCAAAATCGTTAGAGCCGTTTTTGAGAAAATCAAATTGCTGTTAAAAATGCATAGAATAAACTACTCTTAATTATTGATCAATGTCAACCATTTCTATGTATACTCTGCTCAGTATGATAAAATGCCTAAGTACGAGATTTCATTCATTTTGGTCTACCGTCTAGGCTCCAGAGCCAGTAACAGACAGACAGACGGCATTGCGAAAACCACTTTTACGGATTCAGCGACACCTAAAATGTGTATTTCCGTAAAAATCTCGAGGTCGAATTTTTTTGCGATAACAATACTTTCTCGATACTTTGTATGAGAAAGTGAAAAGACTGACTGGATATACAGAACATTTTTAAAATTATTAGAAATGCTTAAACGATTTCAGTAGAAAAAGCAAACAAAATTAAATTATTTAAATAATTTATTGAAGAATGTTTATGCAAATATTTATTCTAAACCAAAAATTTTAATTCTCATCTTCTTCCCTACTTTCAACCTCCTGAAATCTTGTCCTTCGAAAACAATTCACAGAAATGGCAGAACAATGCTCTCTGCAAATATATTTTCTACAATTTTCACAAATTGTTTTGGTTTTTGCTGTCCTTTTCTGTCTCACACATTTGGCACACTTATCCTGATAGCGTGGGAGAGAAACTGCTTTTTCGGGGACCATTAGCGTACTTTCTGGATACCACCGATTACTCCCCCTCTTTCTTTAGATCGCCTTACCAGTCGTTATACCCTCAAAGAAAATATAACAAACACATTCCCCTACCATTCAAATTCACCCCCGAATTCCTTTGTTGTGGATGCTATGGCATAATACCTCAAACACGTGGCACCATAAAATTTTACGATGGGTTATGACCGCACTGGGAAGCAGTTGAGAAAACCAAGGCAGAGACAGAAAAGAAAGTAGGTCAAAGGCCGAAATTTTCTTGCTGCCATCCTGTATGGATTGCTGCAAGGGTGCAATATACCTCGGGCTGGCGTGCCCTCATGCACAGACTACATACTTAGAGATACGACTCCAATATAAGGTGATTTAGCGAGTTTGCTACTTTTGGATATTATAACTAATCGTCAGTAAAAATTGTATGATAAAAATGATTTATTTACGCTTCAAAACGGAAAAAATGGTTCATATATGAGAAATTTTACAAATAATAAATATATAACAGCTGAAATTAATCAGTATCATTACAAAATAACAGAACATGAAAACATTTTCTTAAATTTTTCTATCGAGTAAAGTGCAAAATAAATCAAGGGTGCAATATTTTACATGCGATTTTCTAGCGCCGGCAATAAGTTATTTGCTCTTATTCATCATTCAATTTTCAATGCCGAGCCCGTGGACACATGTGACATATTTAAAACATTGTAAAACTCAGCTACTAGTAGAATGAAGTTAGTTGCATTTTAAAATAAAAAGATATGGACGTTTAAAGTTGATCTGCGTCGATTCGACCCAGACGTATGTGAGGGTAATAATTTTTGGAAAATTTACATTTACACTTTCCGTTTCACTCCTTTCAGATTCTTCTATCATTTCCTTCAATCTTCTCGTAAATCTATGTACAGTCGAACTTGGTACAGCGACATCATTGGCAGATTCAGCTTCATCTTCACTCCCTGTACTATATTCGCTTTCGCTTTTTTCCTCACTCAGAGATAAAATCTCTATTATACTCTCTTCAGTGATGTTTTGCCATAGTTATAAGGGAAATGAAATAATACTCACAAATAAGAATATAGTCACTTATGAATAATTTTTAAAAGTTTGAATTTCGCGCTAAAAATAATGCAAATAAAACTTCGAAATAATGAAAATATATCTCCAATTTTGTCCTATTTACTCTTCCACATGCAACTACACATAAAACATGAAAAGCGCATCCACTTTATAAATTTTCAATTTTGGCACAACTATAAATAATAACGAAATAGGAGAAAATCGAACGTTATCTACACTGAACTATACAGTTTGGCGAATGGAAAAAAGGCACTTAAAATGAGTAAGGCTTCTACCAAAAAGTAAGCGCACTTCACAGCAGTAAAGCAGAGACTAAGAGTAAAAGAAAAAAAAATGGAACCGAAGGTCGTTTTATAACCCAGATGTTGACAAAACCTAACATCTGGAACGGCAATTCATGAACCCTACGAAGCTGCAATAAAGTTCACAGGAAGGAGTATAGATGGCAGAATGTCACAGAAAAGGATCTGAGTCTAAAGACGCTTTCCCCACGTTTAGAGGTGAAATTTTCAGGAGCGCGTCTATAGACGCGCTCCCCATGTTGCAGCGATCTAAGGGGCGCGTCTAAAGACGCTTACCCCACTTAAGGGGTTAAATACGTATTAAATTTACGTGAATGCAATTATGTACTTACACAGATTGAATCGTGTTGTTATTTTCAACATTCTCCGATATCTGCACATTAGGAGTTTTGTTCTTCTTTAGAATGGATTGTGAAGTAGAAAGTTCCATTCCAGTGCATCGAAGGAAAAAGAATAGGCGAATTGGAGAAGATGGATTAAGAACTACATAAGTGAGTCTTATATTTTTTTATCAAAATCAATTAATTACTCAACCCGACAGTTGTGGTAACCTGTACTTTTGTACAGAAATATCTAGTTTTGTGGTTTACCTTCGTTAGGCTTAAGTAGTGCTGCCATAACCATTGGGCTAAATGGGCTCTGAGACACTAACTTCCTTACATATAACTTCTGCTTCGTCACATTTTTTCATTGACTGTGTTAGATTAGATATTCGTACGAACAATAGTACAGACATAAACATCCGTGTCATTTGGTGATGGTGCTATTGCAGCACCGCCTAATGATGACGATGAGGAACAAAGAAATTACATCTAAAGCAGAGCTTAGTTTGAGGACAATAATAGATTCAAGTATTGAATCTTCATTTCCTAATGTTGCTACTGCTTTGTACATTTTTACTTTCTCCATACGTAGTAATGGGAAAGTATTGTGATCACGAAAAAAATTGACTTCTTGATTTCAATGGAAATACACGTTTTGAGGTCCCTAGATCACATTTAGACTATTTTCGGAATGATGTCTGTGTTTGTGTGTGTGTGTGCATATGTGTGTATGTGATTGTGGGTGCTCTAACTCAAAAAGTACTTGCCATATCGTTATCAAACTTCATATGTAACACTTCAGCATGAGCACAAAGAGCTGATTAGTTTTTGGACAATAACGATTAACCAGAAGTCGAGGTATATCCGAAACCAGATTTGGTTTTTTCGATATTTCTCCGTTAAAACATCATTATTCTATATACAATTCTATACAGAGCCATCCAGTGATGAAGGAAAATCGCATGATCCTGAATTTATACTAAGTGAAGACGAGAGCAATGAGGACTCTTCAGACGAAGACAGAGATGAATATGAGAGTCATTGTGACGAAGAAGACAGCGAAAATGAAATCAGAGAAAGAGGAAACGGGGAAGAAGTTGATATTATCGAAGATAAAAATGATCAAGGTTGGTGTGACTTTGTAATTCCCATTCCAAATTTTTCATTTGAAAATAGCACAATGGGAGTAAAACTAAATTTTGAACTAATACCGACCGTAGTTGAAGTTTTTGAGAAATTATGGAAACCATCAATTACGGAGCTTCTGGTAAAATAAACCAATGATTATGCAATGGAACTGAATAATAGTGCTCGCCCTCATCAGAAATTCAGCAAAATTCAAAAAATGAAACCAACTAATGCAGAAGTAATGCAAATATTTCTCTCTCTTTATATACTGCAAGGTAATATAAAATTCCCATCTATACGCAAAATGTTCTCAGATGATCCTTTATACTATCACCAATGTTTTTCTTATAAAATGTCTGGAAGGCGATTTGAACAAATGTTGAAAGCTTTATGCTGTTTCCGAAGTTCTGAGAATGTTGATAAATCAGATAAGTTGCAAAAGAGAAGTCCTTTATTACAGCTATTAATACGGAACTTTCAAGAAGCCTTTCATCCTGATTAAGCTTTGTCTTTAGACGTCTTTGCTTTTGTTTCGCGGACAGCTTAGTTTTCAGCAATTCATACTAGGAAAAAAGGCTAAATACGGAATTAAGTTTTTCAAATTGTGTTCTTCAGGCGGATATATGCTAAACATTAATATATTCAAAGTTAAAAGTGATGCAAATCAAGAGGGTATATCAAAATTAGAAACAGTTATTACTAGCTTGATGCAACCTTATCTACATAAGGGCCATCATGTATACATGGGCAGTTATTGTAACAGTTGTCAACTGTCGAACTTGCTGCTAAAATTAAAGACTCATACAACAGGCACACTTTGTACTAACAGACGAGGGAACCCAAATGATGTTGTTTTAGCAAAATTCAAAAGGAGAGAACACAAATGGAAACACTGGAAATATTTGTCTCAAAGTAGAGGGATACGAGGGAGGTTTTATGCATTACCACTGGACATCATCCAGAGATTGTTGAGACTAGAAGTAAATGTGGGAAAATCAAAATGAAACCTCAGGAGGTTTTCCCCTATAATAAGCACATGTCAGGAGTTGATAGAAATGACCAAATGACGAGTTATTACTCATTCCCTCGAAAGACGATTCGGTGGTATAAAAAAGTGATATTTCATTTATTAGATATATCAATATGGAATGCGTACTTTATTTACAAGAAAATTGAAAATGAAAAAATTAACTTGTTGGCTTTCCGTGAACAACGAGTAAAGGCATATCTTGATGTGCCTTCTTCCATGTGCGATGGGCGTAAATTGGTAAGAAGTGGACTTATTCATGGTGGTAACCGTGCTAGTACAAGTATGGAAGACAATGAACCTCAGACATCCAATAATACACACTACCAAGAAAAGATTCCTCATCCAGTAGGACATAAAAGAAAACTACACTATTTACGTTGCCGACAGTGCGCAAAAATTATAGTCGGTTCACTACCTAAAGTCTCTTGGCCTTGTTAGCAGCAGCCAATAGGAGACGGTTTGTTTGGGAAGGTAGTGGGGAGGAACCCAGTCTCACTCCTGCTCTCGAAGAGTTCACATCGGCCTGTGTTGCCATTTCTACCGGCGTCCAAAGCCCGGATCAAAAAGAAGGATGGGAAGTATTTTATTTAGAAATTGCGTAGTATATCAGCTGAAGGTAAAAATCCGCAAGAGCTGAGAACGTGCACCGGTATCTGCTCTCCCGCACGAAAGTTGTGAGGGGCGATGGAAGGGGAAACATTTGTGATTGGCTACTTGCTCTAAGAAGGCCAAGAGACTTTAGATAGTGAACAGACTATAACAAAAGAAAGGAAACAGCATTCCGGTGCAAGACATGCCCAGAACATCCACCACTGTGTCCTGGGAAATGTTTCGAGGAATCATAAAATTCAATAAATGTATTCTGTATATATCCAAATAAATTTAATATGTTTAAATAAAATAAATGTGTAAAACTTGAGAAAATATTTATCTTTCCACCAAGAATAAAAAAAAGATTCTGGACGGCCATAGCTGTCTTGTGCACACACAAAATTATTCTTTATACAGGGGCAAGACGGCTATAGCAGTCATGTCTTATAATTACTGATAATTACTCGTAAAGCATTAAAATATATATCTGTATTTATAAAAGTTTCAAAATCTATTGGAGAATATAAATATGCATGTGCGTTTGTAGAATCATACCGCAATCATCTACTGTCCGCGAACGTGTTAAGCCCTTTAGGAGTGAAGTTCCTGTAAATCAAAATGGAAAACAAATTGATAGCAGATAGTGATTCTGAAACATATGAATCAGATAATAGTGAAGATATCAACCAAGAAGATGACATTGATGACAATAGTTCTAAAGCTGCTCAGAGAACAAATTGGCTTCAGAAACCACAGGGTGGATGCATGTTCACCGAAGATGCAAGAGGAATTAACAAAGACGAGACATCGAATATTGTGACTCCAGTCCTATGAAAGTGCTCATGCTCTTTTTTGCAAAAATCATCTCTCAGCTGGAGGAAGAAACAAACGGCTACTACCGTCAATTTCTGAATAACATGGGCGAATGGACATTTTCATTCTATATGAATTATTGTTCCATGATGCCACAAATTCTGAAGTATGCATCTCTTGCATCGCTTCCTGTCACACAATCAGGAATTCATTCATTGTCTTTGCTTTTGTTCGCAGAGTTTCTTGGAGGCCAACCTAAAGTGTTTCTGGAATCCTGCTTTGAGGGAAGCAGTTCGTGGGCTAGAATTCCGTGGTTATGTCCACCCCGGAGTGCTGCTCGTCACCTCACCCTCTTCTGGAGATGCTTGCCTTGACAGGATTAGGAATGCATGGTCACGGAATGTGCTTAAGCCACCGGCAGATCACTCAATCGCTGGAATTGGTAAGAAGACACAATTTACTCTTCTCCTGCCCCATATATTTACATATACATACACATGTATGCAGGCCCGTCCTTAGGTCGTTTGCTGCCCTAAGGCAAGGTCTATAATGCTGCCCCTATTATGACAGGTGGATAATATGAACTGTTGTGCTGCCAAATATATAACAACCTGGACATTATTATCGTTGCCGCCCCTGGAAATTAAGCATTCCATCCAGCATTGAATTCGTGACCTTTTTTCAGCCCTGAGATCACGTAATCTGATCTTTGCAGGAATTAGAAGGAATTTCAATGAAGAAACGAGATAATATTGTAAATAAAGTTATTATTTCAAATGTTAAAATATCCTTAATGACTAATATATCAAGGGTGGTGGCTTCGTATAAGCATATTCCATGTACAATTGTTTGGCTTCTCTCAGATAATAAATTGCTGCTTAACATGATCTAGAAAAGCGGTTATCAGGAGATATTTTCTTGTGGCCGCATCTGCAGCCACAAGCAAACCTTTTACATTTACATCAATACCCTGTAGCCGCTAGAAGCATTTGGCAGGGGTGTCACAACACCAAGTGAACTCTAACTAATTCCTCTGTTGAACTGTCTTATCGCATCTGGGAAAAAGGATCTGTAGTATTTCTCTGTTGTAGCGATTGTTTCGACATATTTTCTCCTGTACTCTGATCTAACATTACGTTCACTAACACCGATGGGGACGACTATTCCACGAATTCGGAGCTTTCGAATTTTTCAAATAGTTTTCTTTTGTAATCATTATTGAGCTACCGATAATGTGCTCAAAAACCTTACAGAAGATTGACGTCAACGATATAGGGCGGTAGTTCTCCACTTTTAATTTACTTCCCGTTTTATGTATTGGTGTAACGTGGGCTGTTTTCCATATCAAAGGAACTACACCCTCATCTAAAGATTTTCTGAATAGAATCTTAAGGTACGGAGCTAATTCGTTTGCTAACGAGTTTATAATGAATGCAGGTATGGCTTCAGGCCCTGGCGATTTTCTTTTATGGACCTGACTTAGTAATTTAACGATACCGCTTTCGGATATTTCTATGTCACTCATATTTGAGTCTATACGAGTAGGGAAATCAATGAAATCACCGCTGTCGATTGTGAAGCAATTTTCGAAGAACCGATTTAACATACCAGCCTGAGTAAATGAATCGTGTAAGCTTTCACCGTTGTCTGTACGTAGAAGAGGTACTGTGGACTGACCTCGAATTTCTCGCACATACGACCAAAAATTCTTTTGAGTCGTTCTTGAGTGAAACCGAGGGTGTCATGGATCGGTTGGCGTCAGATTCGTTACGCGCTTCGTCTTTTCCAGATTTACGACTATTTCTGTATATTAAATACTCGTTCGCGTGATCCCTACCAACTTGTTTAAGGTGCTTTATGCGCGCGTAATGCCGTCTTTGTTTCTTGAGAAAGGCACAGAGTTTCGGTTTCACCCACCGCGGGTCCTTGCGATCACGAATTGCTTTAGTTGGGACAAACGTTTTTAGCCCTTCTCGAATGATTCTCAAAATTTCCGTCCAAGAGTCATCTACGCTGTTACTATTCGCAAAATTGATAAATGTCGCTATTTGTGTTGTAACATAATTTTAAACCTGGGAGATCTGATTTACTTAAGATATAGACTAATCGCGTTGGCTTATATATTGTCGCAGGGGTATATTTGAAGTCGGCAATTACTATTTTATGATCACCTATGCCGTCGTCGATTTGTAGGTTTCTAGTCGATAGTGGGTAGGTAGTGGCTAACAGATCTAATATGTTTCCGTTTCCATTGTTGTCATATCGCATTGGCTCGTTGATGATTTGCTCTAGAGAGTTTAGAGTAAATGCTTCAAGTAATTCACGACAAGCTTATCTATTTTTTCCACCACTAACATAGGTTATGGATTTCCAATCGATTGATGGAATATTAAAGTCTCCTCCAAGAATGATTACTGGATCGTTCTTTCTCTTAGCTATCACCTGCAATGTACGACTGAGTTCTCTAATGTTCTCGACTCCCGAGTCAGGTGGGCGGTAAATTGAGCAAAAAAATAATTTTTTACCATTTCTCGTACGAAGGGAGCACCATATCATTTCGCAGTGTTCGCTGACGTTAATCTCCTCTAATTGGCTTGATATACTCTTTCTGACGGTGATGAAAACTCCACCTCCGACTCTTTCCCTCCTGTCTTTACGATATACCACGTAATCTGGTGGGAAAATCTCGTTAGAATTAATGTTGCCCGATAGTCAGCTCTCAGTTCCCAATACAACGTCTGCATGATGGCTTTTAACTAAGTGGCAAAAATCAGCCTGTTTCCTTCGAAAGCTTCGGCAGTTCATAATAATAATTTTTCTTGTGTTTTCTACGGATATTTTCGTTCTGGATTTCCCCGCCACTTGATCTAACACTTTTATTTTTCTACTTCTGACTCTACAGCTATTCATGGACTCCCTAGTTTTAATGTTGGCCGACGCTTTTCTAACAGGTCTATTGGTTTTATCCTCGTCTAACCTAAAAACACCCTAGCGTGTTCAAATACCCTACGCGCCACCGCGTCTGCTGCCTCGGCCGTGTAGTGGACACAAGAACCGTTTAGGGGTACCCTACATGAGTCCAGCACCGGCCTCAGGTCAACGAAGTCCACTTCATTGCCCCTACAGAAGTCCCACAGCCTGCGGTTCAAGCCCACCACACGGGATCCCATGCCTTGCTCAAGATGAATCCTTCGTCTCGGATGAAATTGTTCTTGTTCATCCAGATTTCAATGGCTTCTTTTACGAGGCGGTCCCAATAACCATTGGCTCTTGAATGTAGCTTCGTCTCCTCAAACCTTATGTGGTGGTCTGCACCCAGGCTGTGCTCGGCCACTGCAGATTTTTCAGGGTAGTTGTCTGATGCGTCTTGCATGTTCTTTTAGCCTGGTCTCTATGGTGGGACATGTTTGTCCAATGTATTGTTGGCCACATTCGCACAGTATTGTGTATATGCCCGATGTTTTAAAACCAAGGTCATCTTTCACCTGGGATAAGAAGGTTTTTATTTTCCGCGGCGGCTTATGCACGGTTTTGATGCCGTGTCTCGCTAGGATCCCCGCAATCTTCCCCGATACCAGGCTGAAAGAACATGCAAGATGCATCAGACAACTATCCTGAAAAATCTGCAGTGGCCGAGCACAGCCTGGGTGCAGATCACTGCATAAGGTTTGAGGAGACAAAAGCTACATTCAAGAGCCAATGGGTGATATGCATAATAAAGAACAATTACTCTTTGCTCGCGTTTTCTGAGTATTACTCGCTTTCGTATGAATAAAGTCTCTGAGAGATTACTCACAGTGTAAGCAATCGCTCCTTTCGGAAGTAATTACGGATCTCTTATTCAGGAGTAATTACTCCAATTTCATATGCATAAAAACATACTCTTGCTCACGTGGGAGAGCAATTGCTCCGTATTTTTGGAGTCACGTCAGTAGTATACTCCACTTTATAGAAGTAGCACGATGGTGGAGTTTATGGTGATAGGTCGGTCAGAGAAGGTCTATAAGGATCGCAGGAGTAGTGCTGAGAGAAATTTCAGGGCACTGTACAGATATAACAGTCAAAATGTGGAATGGATGTCCCACCATTTCCTCGGGGAAATAGCTGAAACACGAGGCGGTGCGTTGTCAAGCAGTGAAAAAATGCGAGTTTTTCTGCGATATGTTGCTGACTCCGGTTTTCAAACTGGGGTTGCAGAAGATGTTGGCATACATCAGTCAACTGTGTCCCGGACAATCAGCGAGGCAATGGACAAAATACTGGTGAAATCGAATGTTTGGATAAAGTTCCCTTGTTCCACGGAAGAATTCAATGAAGCCGAACGTATTTGGCAAGATAGATACACATTTCCGGGGTCTATCGGGGCTATTGATTGCACACACATTGCAATCAAAAGGCAAATTTATCAGTTGGAAAGGGTTCACCAGTTACTTGCAACGCAGTTGAGAAATCTACAAGTGTGGATGCATCATGGCCAGGCTCTGTGCATGACTCGAGAATTTGGAGGAATTCCGAGGTATATAGGGTGATGTCTAATAATCCCGTTAACGCGTTACTATTAGGAGCGTTGGTTACGCAATTGCTCCTTGGTTAATGGTGCCTTTTCGTAATGTCCACATACCAGATGAAAATGCTCGCGCCGTGTCGTCATAGCTGTGACGTAGGAATAGTAACTTCTCGATAAACTGCGAGTAATTACTCACCAACTACAGAAACGCTTTATGCATATGAAAATGAGTAATTGCTCAAAGAAGTGAGCATTCTGTCAATGATGTTGCTCTTGCTCACGAGTAGTTACTCCTGAATAATTACTCCTTTTTATGCATATCACCCAATGGTTCGTAAAGGAAGCCATTGAAATCTGGATGAACGAGAACAATTTCAACTGAGACGAAGGATTCATCCTGAGCAAGGCATGGGATCCCACGATAGTCCAACTGATTAAAGGACACATGACGATTGACCCACCCAACCGCCAATCACTGACGAGCTGCCATCCCACGGCGGATATATAAACCCGACCCAGACTTCCCTCGGCACTCAGGTTCCCTGATGATGGCAACAGAGTTAGTCGCCGAAACGTCAGCCATTAGAGGCGTTGTAACCTGGCTAGATACCTGAGAAAATTTCTTCATAATCATCCCCCAGGAAAGTTTGAAATCTTTCTTTACCTTTTAGGTGTCGCTGAACCCGAAAAAGTGGTTTTTGCAATGCCGTCTGTGTCTGTCTGTTACTGGCTCTGGAGCCTAAACGGTAGAGCGAAAATGAATGAAATCTTGTACTTAGGCATTTTATCATACAGAGTAGAGTATATATATAAATGGTTGACATTGCTCAATAATTAAGGGTAGTTTATTCTATGCATTTTTAACAACAATTCGATTTTCTCAAAAACGACTTTAACGATTTTGATTAAATTTTGTACAGTTACTTCAGTATACAACTTCAATAATACTACATAGTTCATTTTCCTCAGTGAATGAATATAAGGCTAGTTTATTCTTGGGCAACTTTAACAAAAATTCGATTTTCTAAAAAACGGCTGATACGATTTTCATTTTCTAAAGATAAATAAAGGATGCATTAGTATATGAGAAAGTGTGTACAATGTATGCTGTACCAATTTTTTCTATAACAATCAGTGCAACCATTTATATAGATTATCTATGTAGAGAGTATAACCATGTAACTTTCAATATGCTTTTTAAAAACCCTATACTCATCTAATCTTTAATTTATGCATGAGCCTAATTGCGTTAATAATCATTATAGATGTATAATATAATGGTTTTAATAACTCAAAAGTAACATTCCAGCATTCAAACGATGAAATGAAGATTTGATTGTTTCGGTAAGTCTTCCGTCTCTTTTATACATCTTTTCGGCACGAGGGAGAATAACCCATAAGTCAGTCAGAAATCTGCATTTTAAAAGTCATTTTAGAGAGGAAATTAATTCTACACCGTAATTGATCGCGAACATTTATGTTTATAATATTATTTGTTTCTTTTTATTGTAATATGTCGCATCCTTTTTATATAACAAACAATGCAACCGTTTATTTAGATTATCTACGAAGACAGTATAACCATGTAACTCTCAATATGATTTTAAAAAAATAACTTACATCCCTATTCTCATCTAATTTAAAGTTTATGCGTGAGCCTATTTGCGTTAGTAAGCATTACAGATGTATAATATAAAGGTTTTACTTACTACAAGGTAAGATTCCAGCATACAAACGATGAATTGTCTTGATTAAGCCGTTATAAACGCTTCCCATACGCAGTCAATAGAAAAATTGTCCTTACATATGTACGTTGGTATGCATCATTAATTTCGATGCTTAAACAACAGTTCGAAACGAATAACGCTTTTCTTTCGTCTATATTGAAGGCTCAATTAGCATTAATTGAATCGGAGGCAACAATGAAGGTCGCCTTCGCAATGTCCGGAAAGTACGAAAAATCCGAAAAATGTCGAAAAACAATGTGTATTTCTGAAAACTTCCACCATGTAACATGTAAACATTACAATAATAAGGAAGTATATAGTTTTAGCCGTCGAATAAAGCAAAAACAAAGAGAATCGGTGTATATTTATATGAATGAAGGAATAGAACCTTGCACTCTGAAAGTTCGAAAATCCCGTGTAAACCTATGGGAAAATATAATTGTCTCCTGGATTCGAAACCGGGACTCTTTAGCAAACGAAAATATTTTTCCAGGGACCTAACAGCAGGTAGAAACAAAAGACCGTTTACGACGAACGGTTCTTGAGTAATACCAAGTAATACGCCGCTTTAATGCTTCACGTACGTTGCTATGTGGAAGTTTCCATTGCTATGTGGAACGACGTTTTCTGTATTATTATATAGACTAGGGGCTCTGCCCCTGGCACCTTTGGCGCCCAACCCCGTGCCGCGCTCTGCGTGGCTACTTCTCCTTAGTTAAACTTAAAAAAATAATTGCTTCTCTCCTCCTTGCTTTCTCACCCTCTTTCTTTCTTTCTCTCTCTCCCTCCCTCCCCCTCTCCCACTCTCCCTCCTAACTTACGGGAAATATGAATGCCTACCTTGTAATCGAACCCAGGACTTTTTCCAAGTTTTTTTTTCGTCACCACCATACAATATATACTATTTTCTTACGAAATTTAAAGTTTTTATCTGGATTCTTTATCGAGTTATTAGCAAATTAATGTAGTAGAAAGAAGATAATTTATGTGGTAACACATTTATTGATTTTACATGACGTCATAAGGGACGTGAGAAGAAAACAATTACACTTATCTTATAAATATTTTAGAGTGTGTGTGTTCTTTATACGTTTTTACACCGTTGAAACTATCGAATTAAAAAGTTTCATGGGCCATCCTATGGACCAAAGGAAGAACTTGGTCTAGGTTTGCAGACTGTGGGGTCTCTTATACTCCATGGGGTCAATAAAATACTATTTCCATAAGAATGCATGGGAAATAGTGTGGAGAAATCCCAAAATGCCATGCAGCTAGAGTTACCACCTTGTGAGAGGTTCATTCCGGGAGATTTCTAATTTAGGTGGTGAAAATTTCGGGAGATTCCGGGAGATTTTCTCTTGGTCGAAAAACATATAACCCAAGCAATAAATCTTAGTTTTTTGTTATTACTATACAAGTGATTACATATCCAACTGATTTTTTTGTGGTGCTGTACTCCAGCCTACAGTCTCGTTGAATTTCAACAATAAAGCTAGAGATGAATCTCTGATATGGTTATTACCCTAGGAAACTAAATAAATCCGGTAGCATTCACCTAAATTCACTTTATTAGGGAATATTTCTCATACACTGAAAAAAATTAAGCAAGGCCTATGAAACTCGTTTAATTACCATTTAGAATAAATGAAAAAATTAACCTAAATTTGACATTGATTGTATTACATACATAATTATAGCAAATATTAAACAGAGTATCATTTCAAAAATCGTTATGTATTTATTAAATTTAAAGGTGTACTTCGAATTGCTTCGTGTAGCCTCCAAAAGTTTTGGTTTTGATAGTAAAAAAGCATGGAAGTCCTTACAAGAAAGATTAAAATTTGTGCAGACTTGGATTTCAGCCTTAACATGATGTATGCCTGGTTTGTTTCTGTTTTTACACCACAGTTCATTCATGACACTGAAAATTCGTTTGCAAGCTGCATTAGACACTGGAATCGAGAGCACAAACGATACAATTTTTTTCAGTCCTTCTCCAAATCCTTCATTCACCTTAGAAAAGAAATCAACCCATCTTAAGTCCACCCTTTTGGTACTAGCCGCAACAACTTCACGGAGGCCACGGAATATAGAGAAGTCTTCATATAATTTGTCTTCATCGATTGCTAATTTTAGTGCATGTCCAAGATTTTTTAGTTCATCCCATGTAATTTATTTCTCCATTGATAATATATTCATGTTTTTGTATGTATAACTCTCAAAATCATACCACTTTTCCAGGTAAGTTAAGCAACTTTGAAAGAAATTGTCTACATCTACAGTAAACTTCAATCTGTCCACTTCATTTAAGCTACTCAATATACAAAATGTTTTCTGGCCATAAAATTTATCATTTTTCCTATTGGTAATCTTTTCGTGAATATCTAACATAACTGCGTGCAGCTCCGTGCAAGTAACATCATCACTTTCCAAAATTTTCACACTATGCTCAAAATTTTTCAAAATATTTTGCAAAAAATACGAATAGCAAAGTGCTGGAGAACTTTCTTCTCCAAATGCTTTCCATATTATTTGGGAACACTCAGTTTCACCTTCCTCTAAAAAATATTCCCTCAAAGCTACCCAGTTAGAGAGCACCCTTTCAATAGCTGGTAGTAGAGATAACCATCTTGTTGGCACATGTCTTAGAATTTGTTTATATTCTACATTGACAAATTGACAATGATTTTAGCTTTTCTGTGCGCTTAGCAAAAGCAGAAAATTCACTGTATACTTTCATAACTAACATCTGTACATCAAAAGGAAGCGCTTTTAGTGCAAATTTAACACAGTTATGTAAAATATGGCATTTACAATTTGCCTTTAAAAGTTTTTCATTATCAGCAAGAAGTTTTTGGTACACAGAATTGTGTTTACCAAAATTTACAGGTGCATTATCTGCAGACAATGAAGAAGCTGACTGAATGGTAAGAAAATTTTTCTCAAGAATTTAAATCAGTCGATCTTTGATAGAAGCACTTGTTTCATTGGGGTCTTCACAAAAGTCTAGAAGACCTTGTTTTATACCTTCTTTAAATGAAAAGTATTGCACCACAATGGGAAACATTTTTAAATTTCCTTTGTTTGAAGCGTCAATGCCAAGAGAAAAGTAATTACAATCAGCTAAATCATGTAGAAGCAGTTCTTGAGCCGCAGGTGCCAGAATACTCTCACATATGCTTACGCACTTTGTTCTGCCACATGCTACTTTGTTTGCAATGCTGGAGTCACTAAATACAACAGGAAACAACTTATTGCTACAATCTTGACTATTGTAACTATGATGGTGTTTAACCCCATGATAAACCGACGTAACTTCACCTGCAGTAACTAACTTTTCTTGATCAGAGGATTTCCTTCAAAGAAAACTGGATATCGACTGAGACTCGGTCATTTCTTTTATTGCTACCTTATGTGCCCCACTTTCTGAATGGATTGTTAATGCTCTTTTTCCTTCATGTTTAACAGAGATTCCTTTTCTACATAATTTGCACTCACCACACCACTTCACAAGCCAACTTTGCATCTCTGGTTCATTTAACCATCCATCATTAAATTTTGTGGAATATTTCACCTTTTTTTTGGAGCTGTCATTTTTCTGGGGATGATTATTGAATCTAAAAGACAACGTATTGAGGTTGTTAGATGACGTTCATACTATATATATATTCAGGCTTATTAAGATAGCTACTAGACAACCAGTGCATGAAAATAGAGTACACACTGTAGGTAGTGCACATAAATAAGCGTAAAAAGAAACAGAAAAACATAATATTTTTAAAAAATTATCAGACACGTATGTAATGAAAATAATATGAATAGTTTAATGAAAGCCACATGAATACTTACTGGATAATGCCTATTTTATTAACACAAAAATATTATTGACTCCACATACGACACAAACATGTGACAACCTCACGGAGTGATTTCTCAGACAAAACATAAACTCATTCTAGCCTGCAGGTTGAAAAGAAAAATAAAGTATGCGCCGACATGGTCAAATTAATTACGTTCTCCGCATGATCTGTGTAAGCAGAATGCTCTCTAGACAGCTGGGCGCCTGGTGGGTAGAAAAGCACGACTTTAATTTGCAACAAAGTATTAGTTGACTCACCAGCCACAGTCAAAGTGAGACCTTCTTTATATTCTACAAAGTTTCAAACCAGAATGAATTTTCAAAGAATGTCGCTTTAACATTCTCTAAGAAGGATTAAGTGAAACAATAAAAAATGCTTGTGTGTACATTTTAAAAAAATCGTCATCTCCATTGAGAGGAACATGAGGGAGTTGCCGAAAAAGTATACATCTTTGCATTAAATATCCATTACTTTGGATTAAATATAACGGCCAAACTAAATTTACAAATTTCAACTATGTAAATATAGCCACGGATCAGCAGATTCCTAAATTCCGGGAGATTTTGACCTCCCGCCGGGAGACACGTGTCTATATTTGCCAAATTCCGGGAGAGGTGGCAACCCTGCATGCAGTCCTTCACTGATGTGGATATAAATATACCTAAATATTAACTTATGATTACGGGAAACGGTTTATATTATGCACGAAAGACTGAATATTTTACTTCTGTTCATGTTTTGTCGTATTACCTGCTAAATCGTTCGAAATTTTCCTTTAATCACAAAATTTATCGGTTTAGATGACCTTTTCCAGGCGGCAACAAAGCTAAATTTCTTAATTGTTGTCCTCTTCAAAGGGAGATATACACGTAAAGATTAATACAAGGAAAATCCACGCCGTGGCATGCCGTAGAGGAAGAATAGCTAATGCCAAGATAAAGGGTACAAATGGATTCCTGCCTAAATATAGTCTACGAATACTTTTAAAGTACAGTAAAACCTGCGCAAGGCAGAAACTCACGGGACCGGCCTATTTTTCTGGCTTTCGCAGGTTTTCTGCCTTGGACAGGTTAGAACATCATACGTATTCATTCATACATTCATAGTAGGAATAGCCAGTAAATAGAATGCGGATTATTTCCTGCTTCTCTAGAGTAGGTAAAGTCTGGGGTTAGGCAAGAATAGGCAAAATTCCATCTTTTAGAAATATTTACTGTTACTTAAAATAGTAAAACCAAATCACTTTATAAAAACGTAAATAAAGGTTATTCAGTTTCAAAAATGTACATTAGGAGTCCTTAAAATGGAAACGTACAGAATTTTTAATTTAAAACATTGAGAAATATTGTTAGAAGAAACTATCCAGTGTCAGCCGTTTTGTTTTTTTGTGCTTTTTTCTCAAACTTTCAAAACAAATTCCTAAATCTACAGCCTTATCAAAAAAATCTTGATCACCTTTTACTTTGGCAAATTGTTTTAAAGCTGTTATATACTCCAGAACTTGTGATGTAGTCAGCATTTCCAGCTCTTCTAACTACTCATTGTTCTCATCATCATCATCTTTGATCTGAGGTTCTGCAATATTTCTTAAATCGATTTCATCAATTTCTATGGAAACATTTTTATCAATATCTACAAAACATTCTGCACTAACTACACTATTTTCTTTATACATCTCATCGATCATATTATCTTGAATTTCCTCATAACCATTGCTGGTAATAATTTCACTCTCAGTGGCATCATCAAAAATGAAGCCACAATTTCGAAAACACTTTTTTATGCAGTCTTCCTGTACTAACTTCACTGATCAAATAAGAAATGCGATGGCATCTAGCACATCAATTTTGGCTGTCAATTCAGATGCTACCTTACATTTCGCCATGTTTGCAATGATGTTTTGCAACATAAATTTCCTGTTATTAATTTTCATGTTTTTTATTATTCCTTTGTCTAAAGGCTGTAGAACGGATGTAGTTGATTGTGGTAAAAAGACTAATTGAATGTTGGAGAGTTGATGTCTTTGGTGGCACGTTGCATTGTCTAGAAAAGGAGAATATTCCTATTTTCTTTTTCCATTTTTTTATTTAGTTTGTTCAAGAACTCCTCAAAAATAGCACCTGTCATCCAAGCTTTCTTATTTGATCTCCATTCAACAGGAAGTTCACCCTTCTTTAAATTTTTGAAACACCTTGGATTTTCGCTCTTACCTACTACCCACGCTTTTTCAAATTTTCCATCAGCAAATGCTATCAGAAATACTGTTAGGCATTCTTTTGAATGGCGACCTCCGGAACACCTTTCTCCTTTCATTTGCAATGTCTTATTAGGAAGAGCTCTGTAAAATAATCCTGTTTCATCAGCATTTGTTATGTCTTTGGGATCATAACCACAGATTATCTCTTTTAACTTGTCATACCAACTTTCGACCACATTTCTATCCACATCGTTAGCTTCCTCACATGAAACGTTAAAAGTAATACCATGCCTCCTCCTGAAACTTTGCAACCACCCATTTGATGCAGAGAAACCATCTAATTTCAGCAGTTTCGCAGTTTCTTTCGCTTTCTGTTGCACAAGTGGACCATAAATAGGAAAGTTTTTCGCTCTGGCCACCAGAAACCATTCAAACACAATGTTATTTAGTTCTGCGTACTTCATCTCACTTTGTTTCTTCCTGTCCAAATTGTTTTTACTGCTCGATAGATAGTTTTCTAGTATTTTATCCTTTTGCTTGATGATGATATAAATCTGAGTCTTTCCACATTTGAAAGCAGCAGTCACTTCTTTAACGCTCTTCTTTTCCTCGGTGATCATTTTAATAACAGCAACCTTTTCCTTCAGATTAAAATTTTTCATTTTCTTATCCATGGGTCTGAAATAAGGAATACATTTTTATAAAACAACACGAAAAGGATTTGACTTTTTTGAGTGTATATTTCGCTATTGCTTCCAATAAAATTCAGTGAATACTTACACTTGATTTACTTAATCCAAAAGTTTTAAATTGTGTAAGAAGAGAGTTGAGTGATCCCAACACAGGAGAGATCTCTTGAACATCAAACTTTGCGATTAAAAGGAAATGAAAAGTCATGGATCACTGTGAACACTTGAAGCTTCAACGAGAGACTACAGTCACCATACATAGATTATTCTGGTTACAGATTTGCTCACAAAGAATTGTATTTATTGTCGCTAGCATTTTTTTTCTACGAAGATTTCTCATGAGTGGGAATTCCTAAATTGCTTTCCAGATGGAAACAACAAAATTTCACAGCTGTACTATATGTTTGAACTTCACAGAAGAGGTCAAAAGTGCATTTCTCACCCTCACTTAAGACAGTTTTTCTTCTATAGATAAGTTTCATGGAAACAAAAAGGAACTAAGTGTACTTTAAATTTTGAAACTGAGGTAGATAAACAAAGGACACAACCCAGAGGAATGGTCAATTTCACCTCGCTCCCTTCTGCTAAAACCCATTATCCTTGGATTTCCCGAGCTTATCAGATGGAACGAAAGGTCTTTCTAACAAAAGAAGGGTAATATTGCCGATGGTGAATGACTGGCATACAAAGCGGAACCCAAACTAGAATAAGGAAGGAAAACCTCTTCCGACAAGATTTTCTTTCCGCCTTTCACAGTGTCAAATTATATATGTTATTACAAAATTTGCAGTATAAATCCTTTCCTTCCGCATCTCACAGGTTCCGCCTTACAGAGGATCATTCCTATGTAAAACGGTATCATTATGCAGTAAAATATCGAGATTTCCAGCTTTGGCAGGTTTTCGCCTTTGGCAGGTTCTGCCTCTTGCAGGTTTTACTGTATAAAGCAATAAAAATCGTTTGCTACTTAAAAGAAAACTCTTTCCCGATCGAAGCCGGGCGTTTCAGCTAGTAGTTCACATTTCTCAACAAGTTAGGAAAGTGTACAACGTATCACAAATGGGCGCGTTTCGTGCAATGGAGTATTAGAAAGAAATTCTATACCTGTACGTAAGGGAAATAGCGTTTTAAAGTTCTTTTCTTCATCATAAATAATCCATTTTCTTCCTATTTAATAATATTACATGCACAAGTAAGTAAATTAAATGTTTGTTTGTGAGACTGTTTATGTTAGCAACAATGAAGAAGTAACTATGCAAGAAATTTTCTAAGTTCAACTCGATTTAAGATGTTTTGTTTGATTTCCTCGATAACGGCTACTTCCACGATAAAAATGTATAGGAAACGAAATACTCTTCTTTACCAGTTCTACAACTTTTATTTGATGAGATATGACGAAAATTTAATATTTTGTCACCAGTAAAGTGGTACCCCTGATTGGCGTACGAGATTCATTTTTTCGATTTACTTCTTATATTTGATTGTAAGTCCTTAATATCAAATTTCATAAAAATCCGTTTGGTAGAAGCCGAGAACGAAAATGCGGACGGACGGACAGACCAACTGACAATAATAGGCGTTCATGCTGTAAGCGAAACGCACCTAAAAATGAATATATGGCTACTTTATTCTAGTCAGCTTTAACAATAATTTCATTTTCTCAAAAACGGCTTGAACGATTTTGATCAAATTTCGTACAGTTACTTGAGTTTTTAGAGTGTATGTGTGTGTGTATGTATGTTCTTTAGATACGTTTTTACACCATTGAAACTATCGAATTCAAAAGTTTCATGGGCCATCCAATGGACCAAAGGAAGAACTTGGTCTAGGTTTGCAGACCGTGGGGTTTCTTATACCCCATGGAGTCAACAAAATACTATTTCCATAAGAATGCATGGGAAATGGTGTGGAGAAACTCCAAAATGCCATGCAGACCTTCACTGAAGTGGATGTAAATTGAACTTAATATTGACACGATCACGGTAAATGGCTTATTTTACGCATGAAAGACTGAATATTTTAATTCTGTTCATGTTTTGTCGTATTACATGCTAAATCATAATAAAAAAATCGGTACAACATACATTGTACAAACTTTCTCATATATGGGTACTAATGCGTCATTTAGTTATCTTTAGAAAATGAAAATCGTACGAGCCTGTTTTTAGAAAATCCAATTTTTGTTAAAGTTGCCCAAGAATAAACTAGCCTTATATTCATTCGTTGGGGAAAATGAAATAGGTAGTATTATTGTAGACGTATACTCAAGTAACTGTACGAAATTTGATCAAAATCGTTAGAGCCGTTTCTGAGAAAATCGAATTATTGTTAAAGTTGCCTAGAATAAACTAGCCTTATATTCATTTTTTGAGAAATATGAACTATACAGTATTATTGAAGACGTAAACTTAAGTGACTGTACGAAATTTGATCAAAATCGTTAGAGCCGTTTTCGAGAAAATCGGATTGTTGTTAAAAATGCGTAGAATAAACTACTCTTAATTATTGATCAATGTCAACCATTTCTGTGTATACTCTGCTCAGTATGATAAAATGCCTAAGTACGAGATTTCATTCATTTTCGTTCGACCGTCTAGGCTCCAGCGCCAGTAACAGACCGACAGACAGACGGCATTGCGAAAACCACTTTTCGGATTCAGCGACACCTAAAACGTGTATTTCCGTAAAAATCTTGAGGTCGAATTTTTTCGCGAAAACAATACTTTCTCGATACTTCGTATGAGAAAGTAAAAAATGTGGGATACTACGGCGAGATGAATTAATTAAATTAAAACATAAATACTCCTTAACCATACAAAGTAAGAATATTTAGAGACAAAACAATAAAATAGGGCTTTAAAAAAAAACTGGTAAGAAAGGAATCAATTAAAAAAAAAAGTAACAGTTACAGGTTTTTTCGGAGGAAAAAAATCCTCGCAGGTAGCCTGGTGTCACCCGTTTATGCACACATATCCTTCCCCAAAGGAAAAAAAAAACCTTTTTCCTTAAGGAGAACAATCATTCAAACACACTCAAACAGGGGGGGGGGGGGGGGGGGGGGGAAGAAAAAAAAACGGGAAACCTAGTACACATTCACTCCTACAGAAAACAAGTTTTTAAAAAAACCCATGCACCAAGCAATAAAAATTTTTTGCTACTTAAAAGAAAACTTTCCTGACCAATGCCAGTCATTTCAGCTAGTTACTAATAACTTAAACATAAATTATCTACATTAAATCACTTAACACATTATTAAAATCGATGTATTGAATATTATTGTTATCATTTTTGATATTATCATTTATTATTATCGTCTATGATCAAATAGTGGGTTATGCCACTATGACGTCATAGGACAGCCGCTTTGAAAAATGCACCTTTAGTACTTCTTTCTTGAGCTTGAGCTCTTCTGCATCCATTAATTCCTTCTCTAAATTCCTGATAAAGTTCTCTTCTTTGCGCATTGATCCTATCACGATAATATGAATATTCGGCTCTTGAATTTGACATTTTAAAATTTCTTTGAAGGTATTTGTTTGACTAAAAAAATAATTTTTATAATTAATATTAATTAATAATGAATAATGTATACTAACCTTATCTTTAAATCTTCAAATAACTGACAAATTTCTTTAAAGTTTAAATTGCTATTATCGTCTATGATTCAAATTTCTTCGCTAGAATTCATCAATAACACAAACAGAGTTTCCATTGCTATATGGAACGACGTTTACTATAATATTATAATAGATAAATCATTTTTAATGATATATTCATGTGGCTTCGAGTACTCCAAAGCAAGCTGTTTTTAAAACTACGTAACTTCAATAATTAGGCATAGATTTTCCACATATTGTGATTGGATAAATTTTTTCATTGCTTCCAAGGTATTGTTGATATAAACAATTTTCTTGTAACAGAACTCATGGATGAGAGAATCAAGCTAATAGTCAGAGGATAATACTCACTCTGTGATTCTTAAATGCTCTCTGTTTACTTTTTTGTCTTTCGTTAAATTAATTAATTTTGTCTGTTCCTTGGTTCATCCATTTTCTGTTGAGTATTGTCTTCTTTCTGGTTTTACTTACAGTTTTTGTTTTGAAGATATCATCACGAAACTTTGGATAGGTATATAATTTTATCCTACGGGTAACATAGGCTATATGGTGATAAAAAAATTTGGGGGAAGGAGACCTTAATTCAGTAATTATTTTCCTATAAGTATACTCGTAATTTTTGAAATTTCACAGTGCAAGATTTTCTTCATTCATCTAAATAGGTAAATGTGGACCGGCTTTCTTCATTTTTTTTATTGAATGGATAAAACTGTGTACTATTTTATTCTTGCGACGTTACATGTTACACTGTCGAATTTTTAGATTTACTAAATAGTTTCAATTTAATGGGCACTTCTGCTAGTAGAGTTATAAGATAACGGTTTTACTTACAAAAAGGTAAGATTCCATCATTCAAACGATGAAATAAAGATTCAATTGCTTTGATTAAATCATTACAAACACTTCCCATACACAGTCTACAGAATAATTAACCATAAATATTGGCATTGCTACAGCAATAATTTTGATACTTTAACAACAGTTCGAAGCGAATAACGGTTTTCTTTTATGTATGTTGATAGTTTAACTGGCACCAATTGATTCGGAGGCAACAATGACGGTCACCTTGGCAACGCCCGGAAAGAGTACGAGAAATCCACCAAATTTTGAAAACAATTCCATATTTCTGAAAGTTTCAACCATGTAACACACAATCGTTGCAGGAATAAGATACTATAGAGTGTCAGCCATGGAATAACGCAAAAACGAAGAAAATTGGTCCATATTTACGAATTTTGATAAATGAAGGAGAAAAATCCAAAATTTAGTGTAAACTTATTGAAAAATATATTTGTTACTGGATTCGAACTCAGGACACGTTAGAAAATGTAAATATATTTCTAGAGACCTCATAGATAGTGAAACAAAACGCCCTTTACCGCATATCTCAACGACAAACGGTTTTCGAGTAATTTGCTGCTGTAATGCTTCACATACGTATGTACGATTACAATTTTATTATTATACTAGGGGTTCCGCCCCTGGCGCCTCCGGCGCCCAACCTTGTGCCAGACTCCGCATGGCTACTTCTCTTTAGTCTATCGACTGGAAATAACATATCCTTGAATATTATTCTATAAATTAGCAACTTCATATTGTGAAGGGGGGAGAGTAAAGGGGAGGGATGGAGATATCTTAATGAATCACAAGTAATATAGGTGTCTATCGACAGGAAATAACATATACTTGAATATTATGCTATAAATTAGCAAATTCATATTGCGAAGGGGGGAGGTGGAGTAAGGGGGAGGGAGGGAGAAATCCTAATGAATCACAAATAATATATGTGTCATTTGACTGGAAATAACATATACTTGAATATTATGCTATAAATTAGCAAATTTATATTGCGAAGGGGGGAGGGAGAGTAAGGGGGAGGGAGGGAGAAATCCTAATGAATCACAAATAATATATGTGTCATTTGACTGGAAATAACATATACTTGAATATTATGCTATAAATTAGCAAATTCATATTGCGAAGGGGGGAGGGGGAGTAAGGGGGAGGGAGGGAGAATTCCTAATGGATCACAAATAATATATGTGTCATTTGACTGGAAATAACATATACTTGAATATTATGCTATAAATTAGCAAATTCATATTGCGAAGGGGGAGGAAGGGAGTAATTATTATGAAGTGTATCGACTGGAAATAACATATCTATAATAATAATACAGTTTTTGTCTCCGGAGAATACAGTAGTGCTATCTTTTAGCGTGTGCAGGCTTTCATATTTTTGGAAGTAAAAATTAGAAGGAATTAACCTACGATCTTCGGATCTGAACCATTTTGAAGAAAAAATTACAACGTTTCTTATTCTGTTCATGTTTTTCTGCCTACATTTCGAAAGCGCTCATGTTAAACGTTTATTTCACATATTTTGTGGAAATCTTGCCATTTTAATGGGATGTTGCCTTGGCTATCAATTATATTGTTAGACCTGAAAATCCTATTGTTATATCAATCATTGTGGATGTAAGCGTGCTTTGAATGCTTTTAATAGGAGATAGAGAGATAGATAGATGGATGGTAATGGAGGGGGAGAGAGGGAGGGAGATGGTGAGAGAGGGAGGGAATGGGGGAGAGGAAATGAGATGGAGGGGGTGGAGAGAGTGGATGAGGGGGGGAGATGGAGAGAGGGAATTAGGGAGAAGGGGTGGAGAGAGGGAGGGGGAGTGAGGGGAAGAAGGGAGGGAGACAGTCAGACAGAAAACGACTTTATTGGGGCGAAATTGAGACTATATAGTCCCTTCTTACATTTAACCCTGCATCAGCAATTACAATTGAGAATAAAATAGTAATAACTAGTGCAATGCCCGTTGAAATATCAATGTAAGAATTATAGATAGATAGATTATTAATATTTTCATTTAAAATGATTAATATCACACTTGTACATATGAAATATTTTGCCATATACAACATTTTTAGTGAATATTCTGTTGTTGACGGGCTATCTTTAGTTAAACTTAAAATAGTTGCCTCTCTTTCCCTCCCTCTCCCCCCTCTCACACCCTCTCCCTCCCTCCCCCCTCCCCCTTCATTTCTACCCCTCCTCCTCATTTCTCCCCTCCCCCTCATTTCTCCCCCTCCCATCTTTCCCCCCTCTACTTCCCTCTCCCCCTCTCCCCCTCTCTCTCGCTCCCCCCTCTCTCTCATGTTAAAAGCATTCAAAGCATGTTTATACCCATAAGGATTGAATTAACAATATGATATCGAGGTCTAACAACAGTTTGTTGCTCATTCTCATTAGCTCTCTGAATTGCCATTATTTGAGCATAACGTTCATTGTGTCTCCTGTTGGAAGCTCTTTCGCGATCCTGTGTTCTCCTTGCTTCTATTTGCTCATTCGATTGTCGAACTCTACGTCTTGCTTGTGCTTCTCTGTTTTGTCATCGACGTCTTTACAGTGGTGTATCTTCTTGCACACTCTGGTTATCTATTTTATAATATCTCAAAAAAGAACAAAAAATAAATTTATTACGTTTTAAAAATAGAATATTAGAAGGAATATACAATATAAACACATGTACTTGTTCTTAATTGATATATGTAAGAAATAAACGCATGAATAATCATTCTCCGCTGGCTTTTTTGTACTATTTAACTTTTTCAACTTAAACTTAAAAGTTTTAATCTGTAATATTGCAAACAATGTCTTCTTTAGCAACGGAATAATTAAGTTAAAATTCTGAATTCGTTAAACAAATGAAACTATTTATGCAAAGTTTATAAACATTGCAGTCAATCTATTCTCAAGAAATGGTTCATAGGGTATGGTAGTTTAACTCAGTTCAGTATGATGTATTTCATGAATAATAGAAGTTTTTCAATACATAATATTTCTCTTCAAGTGTTTCTTCACTGTTGCTAATTACCCTAAGTAAATATTGAAATAAACAGTTTAATAAACTACTCTTTTTCACTATTAGCATCAAATACATTTTGATTAGCATTCTTTCAAAATAATTATAACGTACGAATGTTGTTTACTTCGGTTGCTATGTAATTCAATTCCCTCTCCGCTCTCACGTAATGAAAATATTCAAATCACGCTTATGGGTGTAAAGTCAGATACAAAAATAGATTATATTTGCTAACTTTCAAAATAAAAATCATTTACGTTAATTGCCATGAAAATAATACCTATCCTTCCGCCTCTCGTATATTAAAAGTATTGTGTCGGAGTGTTTCTTTCAGAATGAACCAAATAATAATAATTATTATATTTGCTAACTTTCAGAATAAAAATCATTGACGTTAATTGCAATGAAAATAATACCTATCCTTCCGCCTCTCGTATATTAAAAGTATTGTGTCGGAGTGTTTCTTTCAGAATGAACCAAATAATAATAATTATTATATTTGCTAACTTTCAGAATAAAAATCATTGACGTTAATTGCAATGAAAATAATACCTAGCCTTCCTCCTCTCGTATATTAAAAGTATTGTGTCAGAGTGTTTCTTTCGGAATGAACCAAATAATAATAATTCGTAATAAACATAGAGTACGCTGTTCGTCGTAATTTCTCGTAGTGTTTTGCTGGCGGGCATCTTGCTGACAGACACGCAGACATTGCCTTTTATTATAGTAGATAATGGAGAGATGGAGGGGGAGAGAGAGAGAGAGAGAGGGAGGGAGACAGACAGACAAATGACTTTATTGAGAGCGTAATTGAGACTATAAAGTCCCTTCTTACATTTCAGAGAGACAGAGAGGGAGTGAGGAGGAGGGAGGGATAAGGAGCAAGAGGGAGGGAGAGAGAGGGAGAGGAAGGGAGGGAGTGGTTGGGAGGGGGAGGGAGTTTACATGTAATTTTTGATTTTTCACAGTGCAAGATTTTCTTCCTTCATTCATCTATATAGGAAAATGCGGAGCGGTTTTCTTCGTTTTTGCTTTATTCGACGATTATAACTGTATACTATCTTATTCTTGCGATGCTTACATGTTACATGGTTGAAGTTTTAGATTCACTAAATCCATTGAAATTCAATGGGCGCTCCAGCTAGTAGTTGAATATTATGCTATAAATTAACAAATTAACATTATGATGGATTGGAGAGAGGGTGTAAGAGGGAGGGTGGGGGAAATCCTCATGATGTACAGGCAATATAGGTGTCAATCGACTGGAAACAAAATATAATTTAAGATTATGCTATAAATTAGCAAATTAACATTACAATGGAGGGGGAGTAAGGGGAAGGGTGAGAGAAATCCTCATGAAGTACAGGCAATATGTGTGTCATTCTACTGGAAATAGCATATAGTTGAAGATTACGCTATACATTAGCAAATTAAGAATACATTGGAGGGGGAATAAGGGGGAGGGTGGGAGAAATCCTCATTAGTGTGTAGGACAAATGTCCCCGCACAAGATATCTTGGGAAAAAGTGTCCCCACACACCAGAATATCAGCCCCTTTGAATGTTATATTAATTATTATATTCTACTAGAGCATCCCGCCCCCTTCTCGCTATGCTCACCAACTTCCATTTTGCTAGAAGTGTTATGAAAATTAATACCCGAGGAAAAAGTATACAAAATTCCGATCACAAATATCAAGTACAGCCATCCCTCGCTTAACAAACATTTGGTTAACAAAGTTTCGCTATAACAAAGGTTTTTATTTGATACTACTTTCAGATATAACGAAGACAATCTTGCTATAACGAAGGCGAAGACGTTTGAATTTTGAGCACGGCGCACGCAACACATTTTCTTTCGCAGTGTTCGTTTGTTCTCACGTGTTGTGTTCATCTCGCATGTGGATAAAGTGTTGTTATTATTATTACTAGCTGAAATGGCCGGCTTCGCTTGGGAAAGAGTTTTCTTTTAAGTAGCAAACGATTTTTATTGCTTTACTAGCGCAATTCCTGTTGAAATATCAACGGAAGAATTATAGATAGATTATTATTATCTTCATTTTAAATTCAATTGCCACTGATAATACTTTAAATTGATTTTGTAATAAAATGTACTTTAATATAGTTAGTCATCCACTGACTGTTGTTTCTTCTAAAAGTCCCAGAGTTAACAGTTTTAAAAGTCTTTTTCAGTTTAATTAACCTGTTTATTTACATTCGTTTCTATGACTTTGGCCGTATTTACAAAAGTAATTGGAGGAACAACAATGTTAATTCGTAATTCTCCCATGATCTACAAAGAATTTAACGTAATAATGTTTTTTATTTCCAATTTAGCTAAATTGACACTGTTGATAGTTTTAAATATTTTTTATATTAAAATTTCCCTTAATATACTTATTTTCTTCCCCCCTCCCTCTCTCATATTAAAAGCATACAAAGCATGCTCATACCCATAAGGATTGATACGACACTAGGATTTTGAGGTCTAACAATGTAATTGGTAACCAAGGCAACATTCCGTTGAAATGGCAATATTTCCGCAAAATTTGTAAATTAAACCTATAACATGAGCGATTTCGAATGGTAAGCGGAAAAAGATGAACAGAATAAGAAACTTTGTAATTTTTTCTTCAAAATGGTTCAGATCTGAAGATCGTAGGTTAATTCCTTCTAATTTTAATTTCCAAAACAATAAAAGCCTGCACATCAAAAAATTGATTTTTACATGTTACCTTACGGAAAATGGAAATGTCTTCCTAAGAGTCGAACCCAGGACTTTTTTGGAGATTTATTTTCGTCTGATTACCTTAAAATATGTTAATCAAGCATCCTTGCCAAATTTCAATCTTCTATCTTCTACCTATTCGGGAAGTTTGTTAAAACACTCTATATCGGCCATCGTGAAAGCGTAACCAACCAACCAACCAACAGACCTGGGCTATTATAGTATTAAATTATTATTATTCTTTTTTCTCAGCATATGCTGGTACATTTAAGAGGTATGGGCTCAATGGCCAAGTACTCTCTTATCTTTTAGCTATCTCTTTCCCATTTATTGTCTAGAAACTTACGTACTATGTGGCAAGTTGCTATCATTACTGTTTTCGGTATATCTTTGTGGGTGGTGGCTGCTATTAGTAATGTTTTTATGCTAGCGTGAAGGCTCTTAAGTATTACTCCTGTTGTGGAGATTTTTATTGGTACTATTACTACATGCTGCAATTTCCATATTCTCTTGATTTCTTGTGCTAGTGCAGTGTATTTGTTAATCTTCTCATCAGTTGTTTTCTGGATGTTATTGGTATTGGGGACTTCTATGTCGATAATATGATTTGTTTTGTTAGTCTTGTCAATTAATGTTATGTCAGGTCTATTGTGATGTATGTTTTTGTCTGTTAGTATTGCTTGGTCGTAGTAAAGCTTATGTTTTGTTCTCAAGCGCAGAGTTGGGATTGTAATTGTAATATGGAGTATTGTCACTTGAAAGTCGGTGCTTAAATGCTAGTTTTTGGTGAATGATTTTTGCTGTCTGGTTATGTCTGTTTAAATAATCGGATTGGGTGCAATGTGGCACATCCTGCAGCTATCATCGGAAACTGCTAGGTCCTTCACAATGTATTTGTTGTAATTTTTTGTCCCAATAACCTGATCTTGGATGGCGACCATGAAACCCTCAGTCTCTGTAAAAAGACTTCCTACTGCCAGCCATTTGTTTGATGCTATCTTATCAATATGTGCTTGGCTTAGATCATGGGAATGTCTTCCATGTAGTTTCTTCTGAGTCAACTTTTGTAATGCATGTTTAAGGTAATTCTTCTGTTCAATGGCGTTAGTAGTGTTCTGAAGATTCAGTGATGTATACTTTCTATCTATTTGGACAATAGTATCATGTAGGGCTGTATGTGTTCGTCTCTTGTGGAAGAATTTTCAGAGGTTTTGTATTTGTGATTCATGCAGATTCAATAGGTTGATCATTCCTCTGTCTCCCTCTACTCTTGGGATTGTGAGCCTCTCTGTTGATGACTTGGGGTGGTGTAGCTTATGGGTGGTCATTATTGTTCTTATTTTCCTTTGGATCTGTTCTAAATCCGTTTTCGTCCAGTGTATTACTCCAAATGAGTACGTTAGTACTGGTATAGCTAGGGTGTTTATTGCTCTAATCATATTTTTTGCTGATAGTTGAGAACTGAATATTTTATTTGCTCTATAGGTGTATTGCTGAATCTACTGTCCTTTGACCTTGGTATCCATGATACGCTTTGCTTGCTGCATTCCTAGATATTTGTATGTCCTGCGATATTGTCAGTACACTTGCTAGCTATTGTTTTAAGTGCATGTCCGTTCCTGCGTATATTTTCAAGTTATCCATATATAGCAAATGTGATAAGCTGAAATTATCATTTCTGTTATATTTCAATCTGTATCCGTAGTTTGTCTCATTCAATCTATTTGATAGTGGGTTTAGAGCGAAGCAGAACCAGAGTGGACTCAGAGAGTCTCTCTGGAAGATTCCTGTTTTTACCTGGATCTGAGTAGCAGTTATTCTAATCTCCCCTATTGAAACATGTAATGTGGTTTTCCATATCTTCATCATTGTTGTAATTCTCTTTTGTTTATTATTGGATTTACTTTGTATATCTCACAAGGTGAAGGCACTACTGACCCCCAACCAATTTGGCTGAAACTTCGTAGAGATAATGTCCATGACGTCCGATTAACGAAAATACAGTAAAACTCGTTTAATATGTATTTGAGGGGACCTACTCATTCCGTTGTTATAAGCGTGACTACGTTATGTACGAGAAACATGGTTTTTGGCCTGTACATCCCATATAACACGTATTCACATACAGTAAACGCTGTGCTATCCGGCTATTTAGAACCGGCCACCCTTAGATACCGGCAATTACACAAATACAGTTCATTTTGTATTTCTTTTTCTTTTTTTATGAATTTTTGTGTGAATTGTATATGTGTAATACCACAAATTCCACTTTAAAATTTCTTAAAATATAAGGTGTATATATTACGTATTTACTCCGTATACTTCTGTGGCTGCTAAGTAAGCATGGAGTTTTTGGTTACGTAAGCCATTTGCATTGTCTAGAGTCTAGATGTTTTGGTGTACTTCTACCATTTCCAGTTTTATCGCTTTTTATTATTTAAAAAATTACCCATCCATTGAATATGGCATCAAAATAAATACCTAAAAGCAAGGAACAGGAGAGAAAAGGTTGTTTTAACACTAACACAAAAGCTGGAGCTGATCAAACAAATTGAAAAAGGAAAAATTAGAGCAGCCATAGCAAACGAATTCAACATCAGATCTTCCACGCTGTATGATATCAAGGCTCATAAGGCTAAATTAATGAAATTTGTGTCATCTTCTGAGACGAGTAAATCAATTAATAAACATCATACGCTTCCTAAGCCAAAAATTGAGGAACTGAATAAAATGTTATATGACTGGTTTTCATAGAAATGTTCAGAAGAATTAAATAATTTTGTCCTTTTCTAATAGAGTAAATACAGATAAATAAGAAAGATATAATCCAATAAATTCAATTTTGGGAACAGGTTCACTGCCGTAATCCCCAAACTTCCCGGATGCCCTAAACTTTTCAATAGTCTTTTTGTTTTGCATGTGAGCGTAGCAACGTATTAAATAAGAATGCGTAAATAGTGTCTATATCTAACTATGTGTGGAAGAATTAAAATGGAAAATGCAAACCCCATGCATAGTTATGTTTGGGGAGTACGATAGTGAACCTAAGCCCAATTTTGTTTGTTTATTGCTAAATTTGTGATGTCAAAATTGGAAATCTCTCTCCTAACTGGATATTTCTCCTAATCGACTTTCCACAATCCCCAAGATAGCCGGATAACATAGCTTTTACTGTATTTGCAGTGAGTCGACTTCACTGCCGTACTTACATATGCAAAGAGATGCTTATCAACTTCGCGGCATGTAAAATGTTCGACTGCTATTATATACGATTTTTTAAATTACCAATTAATATTATTATTATGCTCATTAATTTACATAAACATTTCACATTTTTAATATCAATTTCAAAACAAAGGGAGCGTGGAAATTCGTATGGAAGGGGTAGATGGAGGAAGGGGACCTCTACGAACAAGTGCGCGGTAAATGGGCGGAAACCATTCATTACTTATCGCTCTGCTTGCCAAAATTCGTTATATATGGGACATTTTTTGCCACGGGACCAAACATTTGTTCATTACAGCCGAGAATTCGTAAAATGCATGTTTGTTACATCCGAGAAATTTAACCAATGCCCTTATGGAGAAATTCAAGGGACCGAGACATTTCTTCGTTATAGCCGAGATTTTGTTTTAGGCATGATCGTTATAAACGAGTTTTACTGTATATACATATCAGCGCCAATACCCAGCCGTTTATATTTTATTAATAAAAATAAGTTAATATTTCCCGAGTCACTGCTTAACTACCATACACGGTAACAGATCTCGTAAAAAGCGGCGCTGGCATAGCAGTTAGCACGATTGGCCGTAAATCTCAAGATCTGTTGTTCGAGTCCTTATTTTGAAATTTTTTTCATTTTTTCCCACATTTTCACTTTCTACATTTTAAATGCTTATTTCTTAATAATGCTATATATTTTAATTTTTTATTAGTTAATATTTTTAATATATTGATGTGCAGTTTTGAAGAATTATTTGTTGCGTACATAGTGGTTGGTTTTCCTTGTCAATAAATTTTTCATTGTAAAGCGATTTATTAGTTTGTCCTCCACATGATTAAACAATGAAAAGAAAGTTATTGTCTTGAACGTATTGTTTCACAATCATGACATTGTCGAAAAATACTTTGAAAGCATTTGGAAAAGGATCGGAGAGGAGCGATTTCAAGTGCTACAAGATCAGTATTGCTTCTTTCATCAGAGCATTGTGAGCTTTTTAACTAGTGTGTTTTGAAGTGTATTTTTAACATACTGCAGTTTTTGCTGTTTCAAAAATGGAATATACTGCTTCAACATCTTCAGCGGCGAATCCTGTAATGAGCAAAAATGTTGCATCTTTTATGTCTCCTCCTTTGGACGACAAAACAGCGACAAAAGCTCCTCTGAAAAAATGGATTGATGTCGCATAAAGAAGTTCCCAAAAGTGAATGTGGCCATAGTGTTGTAATGGCCCAAGAAATTTATACACATGTTGTGGATATGCTTGGCGAGTTGAACTTCCATGAAGATTATGATCTGGTGAGACCCGATGAAGTCAACGAAATGCACGGATAAGAGGAAATCGAGTTAGCTTATAGTTATATATACTACCATTGTGATTAGGAATTTTATTTAGAAATAAATGGATATTTAAACTTAAAGCAATATTAGGAAATTAGGTAATAAATACTTTAAATGATGAAAGCACGTGTTTGCTTCTTTGTTGTGGTGTTTTGGTTGAGACCAAATAGATGACCAGTATTTTTGTAACTTTTTCTTCTGGAGGTCCGTTTGTATTTTGTATCTTTTTTGATAGTAACTGCTGGTAGAATTGTCTTTCATTTTTATTGAAGAGTAAGTTGTGTGTTTTCCGTTCATGTGTGGTCTTGTACCTTCTTAAACGGCTTACTTTGAGGGCTAATTTTTGTTTGAGTGTGTCCAGAAATTCTTTCACTTGTTTATTGGTTTGTTCATGTTTTGTGTAGGACATAATTTCTGGAATAATTTTATGAATGTGTTTTGTCAAACGTTTGGATCTATTGTTATTTATGTATTGTGTTAATCTTCCAATATTACTCTGCAGAATTTTGATGTTTTTGTCAATCCTGATTTGCCATATTGGTTTTTGCTGCTTGTTTAAGGTATGCCTGGTATGCTGAATTGTCTGGTTTTTAACTTTTACATTGATGTGTTTCAAGACTGTTATTGCCCCTACGTAAACTAATGTATTCAGATCTATGACTGTCATCTCTTCAGAGATGAATTTAGGAAGGATCGCATTATTCATCTGATTTATTACTTGTTTTACCTTTTCTGAGATATAAATTTTTGGAATATAGGGTCTGGATGTAGGGTCTAATTCAGTATATTCAAGAAGTGATGTATTTAATAGATTTGTTAGCATTAAGATGTGGTTGTTTTCCATTATTTCTTCTTCTAATGCCTCAGTTGGTGGTACTGTCATATGTTCCTGTCCATTGTATTTGTCTTCCCCATGTGTACCCTCATCTGCATTATTATTTCTTCTAGCTTGCTGGTGTGAGTGGAGTGCATTAGCAATGTCTTGTTTGATTTCCTGTAGAATAGTTACCGGCACTAAATTTCTTGTAACAATAGCTCTCCTTTGGTCAGCTATTCTCTGTTCTGTGACAGTTAAATTAGGGTATTTCTCCTTAAACTGTAGATAGAGATTGTGTCTGTAAGTTGTTAGATCCATTTCCAGTTTTGTAATGCTGTAATAGGCACGCATTATAAATATATTCATTTCTTCAGTCCATTTAAGGTGCTGCCGTGGCTTCCCTGCCTTGGTGGTCAGTGAGTTCACTGTTGGGTTCTCCTTAGGCTATCGGCTGTATTGTCTTCGGGTTCCCCGACAGGTGCCTGCCTGTTCAGCAACCTGCCGCTGGTGGCTCGTATACTGTCACATCCAGCACCAGCTCCAGGTGTGCTCTGGCGATCTCCAGGCAGCGGACTTTTATCCGAGGCTTTCCTCTTCTTTTTTTTCTCCATTTTGAATGGGGTTATGCCTTTTATACCTACGGCCAGGTAGATTTAGAGCAGCCACCCCTATCATGGGAGAACAGACACTGTTTGCAGTCGCCCCTAACATGGAGTACAGACACTGCAGTGCTAGTTTTGGTCCACCCTGGGTATTTTATTTCCCCGGTACCCTCCATATCTGAAGAGCATTCCCCTATCCGCCACCTGGGGAGGTGCCCGATGGGGGACTTAGCAAACCCCACACAGGTATTAAATTATTATTACCGTATATACTCGAGTATATGCCGACTCCATGTATAGTACGATCCCTGATTTTTTGGTGAACAAACCTGATTTTTTCATATATCTCGTTTATAGTACGACCCCAGCTTTCCACCATGGTCGATATATTTCGTTTCGATAGCTCGATGGTTACGAGCGAGATATATCGAACAACCTTGATTTTCCACACCACCATAGAATAGGCCGTAAATGTCGTAAATAGTATTTCTTGTGAGTACACTAAAATTTGGATAAGTTAAGTATCTTACTCCTAAAACATTTAATAAAAAGTGATATGAATCATGATTTGCACAAAATGAAATAAAATCGTTTCAATTCTAGTACGTCTGGATTACGTTCCGCGTACGTAATGGTTCCACTTGCTCATCTATTTAATAGGTAGGGATAATGGATAAAAAGAAATTACTTTGTAATATTCCACAGTCTTTATTGTTTCTTCAATCACACACCCACCGGTTTCCACTACAAAATCATTCTAATGGTGTTACTAACCGACGTAACACCTTTAGAATGACTTTGTAGTGGAAACCGATCGGTGTGTGATTGAAGAAACAATAAAGACTGTTGAATATTACAAAGTAATTTCTTTTTTCCAAGATGTCGAAATTCCATAAAGTTACGCCGTCTACGATACTTTTAGTCCAACTCGTTCCAGTCCATCCCTTGTAAAAAGACGCAAACAAAGATGTACATACATAAAATTCAAGAAAGGAAGTGCCCGTAAATCTTCACTTATATCAAGTATTTGTGAATTTGAAGCTGTATATATGAAAAAGATTCTACTTTTCACGAAGCAACATAACAACGATAAAGGACCTCACTGTTAAGGTTAGCCTACAATTAGAATGCGTGCGGGTGGCATAACTTCACCGAAAATGCCCGTGAAGATACATGAATTTTAAATCCTCAAATGCATTACTCGTGTATAGTACGATCCCCAATTTTTGCAATAAAAATTTGATCGTAAAAACTCGTACTATACACGAGTATATACGATATTATTATTATTGTTATCAACACCTCACATATGGTGGTCAATCTCCCGATACTGGATGGGGTTTGTCTCCCAAGTCCAGTCCGAGTCAAGTCCCTAGTACTTTACGAACTATATGGCATGTGTCGAGTAAAATTGCTTTTTGTTTTTCTGTTATAATGTGTTTAATTTGTAAGAATTATAGAGTTTTCGTCAAATTTTATGGTATTATTCCTGTGGTGGAAATTACAAGGGGATAAATATATACTTTCTTGAGTTTCCAAAGAGACTTAATTTCTATTGCCAGTTCACTATATTTGTTTATCTTTGTTTGGTTTGCTTCACGTACATTGTGTTCAAGTGGTATTGTTATATCTGTGATAGTAGCTTGTTTTTGCTTTTTATGGAGAATGGTTATATCTGGCCTGTATGCAGCAATTTTTCGATCTTTTCTTATTTCTCTGTCCCAGTAAATTTTTGTTTCTTCGTTCTCCATAACTGAAGGTGGGTTGTATTTATAGTAAGGAGGACTTTCTTCTTTATTTAAACTATATTTTGTGGCAAGGGCTTTATGAATAATTCTTGCAACATTATTGTGGCATCTAAGATATTCTGTATTCGCAAGGGCTGTGCAAGCTCCAGTAGTTTTTGTGTGATAATGGTTGTCATGTATTTGTATAGTGTTGGCAAGCATGTTATCGGTCTATATTTGCTAGGGTCAGTAGTGTCATCATCCTTAGGCAGCAGATATGTTTTTCCAGAGGTGAAAAATCTTGGTGCAGTTTGTGGTTGTTGTAATATTGTGTTGTAACAATCTGCTAGTTTACCGTGTACAGTAGGCAGATGTTTGAACGAAAAATTGTGTATGTGATCTGGCCCTGGAACCTTCCAGTTACTTGTTCTTTTGATGGCTTCTTTAACTTCCTCAGTTGTGATTGTGGTGTCTGTCATTTCTACAATCTTCTGTGATCTTCGTTCTTCTTCTGCTAGTATTTTAGTGTTGTCACATGCATCTTAACCTTTTCCCAAATGCCTGACCAGAAAGATGTGATCTTCTCCTCTGTTGGAGGTCCATTGGCGAATGTAATGTCTTTGTTGTTTATTTTCCTATAAAATTTCCTTTCGTTGTGGAACTCCTTGTTCTGCTGTTTTAGCTTTAAGGATGTGTTGTATCTTCGGAGTCTCTGGGAGTAAACACTGAGCAACTGTATGTGTTTATCTATAATTTCAAGTATGACTTCCATTGATAGTCTTTCTAGTGTACGTGGTTTAATAGTATGTGCTACCTTCTTCTGTAGTGCCTTAGTGCGGACACCTCTTCGATATTGTGTTAGTTGTCCAAGCGTTTTCCTTAGATCGGCTGTCCGCTTTTCAAGTCTTAGTTTCCATGCTGGAGTGAATGATTTGTTATTTTGATACTTCTTATCAGAGTAGTGAATATTCATTCCGCTTAGTCTTGCTGTTGCAATTGCACAGCAGTAAACCAGATGATGTACCTCTTCTACGAGGTGCTACCCAAAAGTTCCAAAAAGTTGAATGTCACGCGGGAACCAGTTGTAGTACGGACTAGTGGCGCTTGGTAGCGCTGCATGTATCCTTTGTGAACCAGTGTGTGACGTGGCTTCACGCTGAGTGCACGCATTCTTTTGTTCTATGCCTTTTTATAACATCATGTTTGTGTTGTTTTGCGATTTTTTTTCGTTGAAATGGTGGACGTGAAGGAGCAGCGTGTGTGCATCAAGTTTTGCTTCAAACTTGGCAAGAGTGCGGTGGAAACTCACAAAATGCTTAAACAAACATTTGGTGATGACGCTTTGGGTCAGACAGAAACCTACGACTGGTTTAACCGGTTTAAAAATGGCCGAACGTCAGTTGATGATGACACACGTTCTGGACGACCTTCAACCGGCACAATGCCAGAAAATGTTGAAAAAGTGCGTGAGGCTATCCTCGAGGACCATAGGCGAATGATCCATGACGTTTGCAACATTGTGGGACAGTCATACGAGACAAGCCAGCGCATTTTGTCGGACAAACTCAACATGAGACAGATTGCTGTAAAATTCGTGCCAAGCAACATTGGCTGGAAGTCTGCGTGGAACTTCAGGAGCAGGTCAGAAATGACCCAGACTTCCTTTCTAAGGTCGTAACTGGTGACGAAAGTTGAGTTTATGGGTACGACCCTGAAACAAAACAGCAATCGTCCCAGTGGAAGAGTCCATCTTCACCCCGACCGAAGAAAGCACGGCAAGTCAAAAGCAATGATAAGTCAATGCTGATCTGTTTTTTCGACATTGACGGGATTATCCACAAGGAATTCATCCCTCCAGGTCAGACCATCAATGCAAAGTTCTACTGTGACATCCTGAGGCAGCTTAGGGAGGACATGAGGCGAAAGCGGCCAGAGAAATGACACAGGAACAACTGGATGCTCCATCACGACAATGCACCCGTGCACACCGCTCTGGCTGTGCAGCAGTTTTTGGCTTCCAAAAACATGACAGCCGTTCCCCACCCCCCTTACTCGACTGATTTAGCCCCCCCCGTGACTTCTTCCTCTTCCCCAAGATGAAAATCTTGTTGAAGGGATGAAGATTTGACACCGTAGAGGAGATCCAGGCCGAATCGCAGGAGGTGCCGAACACGCTGACACAAAAGGACTTCCAGGACAGTTTCCGATCATGGCAGAAATGTTGGGATCGTTGTGTATGTTCCCATGGGGACTACTTTGAAGGGGACGGTGGCGATTATGACTTTGGACAAGTCTACCTTTTTTTTTAGATACATTTTGGGAACGTTTGGGTAGCACCTCGTATGTTGTTAGACGCTAATAAATATATTGGCAGTATTTCATTTAGGCACTTATGATCTCCCAGAATTTCGTGCAGAATTTAGGCTTTGGGATAGTGGGGCATTGCAAGGGATCAAGGCCGAGGAATTCAGCCATGCTCTATTAAATTCATTATTCACTTCTTGTTGAAACTCTGTATCTTTCTGCTCGTCGGGGTCAGTGACTCTGTGGTTGTCTCCTATGGTTTGTGATAACTGTGCTTCTTGATCATCTTTTGAGTGAATGGCCAATATCTGCGTTGTTTCATCATCAGACTGGATGTTTAAGTTGAGCTTTTCCGATATTTTGGTCTTTATTGTTTCAGTCTCTAGATTTGTTAGTAAATTATTATGAATTATTGCTCTGCGTCGATCTACCAGATTTTGTTCTGTTACTCTTGCAGCTAAATCCGGGTATAAGTTTATGAAAAGTTGGTGCATTTTTCGTCTGAAGATTGTTAAGTTTGTTTCTGCTTCAGTACTACGCATATAACAGCAGCTGACATCTTTATTCATCTGAGCTGTTCATTTTAACTGCTGTCGTATGCGGCCTGCCTTGGTGGTTACCGGTTGATCCGGCAAAACACATTGGGTGGTTGGGGCTGTTAGTTCTTGGATGTCACCATTGCTTCCGGCTTGTCGCTCTTCGGGTGTCCTGACCAGGGCCCACCGGTTCAGTGCCTGGTCACCACCGGCTCGTATGCTGTCATCCCCAGTGGTGGCCCGAGACGTGCTCCGACGATCCTTGGGCAGCGGCATTTTTCCGAGGCTCCGTAATCTCATCTCCATCATAGTTCATCTCCGCTAAAAGCGGGTTGTGCATTTTATACCTACTGCCAGGTAATTCCTCTAGGCCACCCCTAACCTCGGGTACAGACACTCTTGGCAGCCACCCCTTACATGGAATACAGACACTGCCCAACCAGGATGCCACCCGAAGCGGGTACAGACACGCCTGGATTTTCTGTGCTAGTTTTGGTCTACCCCGGGTATTTTATTTCCCCGGTACCCTCCATATCTGGTCGGCATTCTCCGATCTGCCACCTGGGGAGGCGCCCTATGGGGGATTAGCAAACCCCACATTGGTTATTATTTATGTATTCTCGGTTATGACTGGTGTTTTCCTTCCTTCAACGGGCATAAATGCCAAGTTGGAGGATCGTCATTGTATTACTGTGTATTAATGAATGCTCTTACTATATTACAGGTTTTAAGTATTGTTGCTTTTTGTATATTATATAGGGTGTATGGAGGTTTTGGGTAAGTGATCTGGGTGTTATTCCGGTGACTGATATGATAAGTGGGATTATGTTTACTTCTCTTTGTTTCCAGATACGTTGGAGCTCTGTTGCAAGTGGCGTGTATTTTTTATCTTTTCTGTATGTTTACTTTGGATGTTGGGGGAGTTAGGTATAGATATATCGATGATGTAGGTAGTTTTATTTATTTCATCAATAAGTATTATATCCGGTCTATTTGCTATTATTGTTTTATCTGTTAATATTAGGTTTTCCCAGTATATTTTGTGAGTGTTGTTTTCTATTATTTTATCTGGGTTTTATTTATAATATTGGTCTGTTATGTTTTTTAGTTTATGTAGTTTAAGTAGTTCCATATGTACAATTTTGGCTGCATTATTGTGTGTTTCAGTGTATTCTGTAGCAGCAAGAGTTCTGCATCCTGAGGTGATATGGTCTGTTGTTTCAGGATGGGTATGGCACTTCCGGCATTTTTTGGAAGTTATGTTTGGGTTTTTTAGAATGTATTTTTTGTAGCTTAGAGTATTGATTACCTGATCCTGTATGACTATTATGAACCCCTCTGTTTCTAGATATAATTATTATTATTTGTTTTTGGAGTGTTTCTACGCTACGTGTGGCATGATTAAGTATTATATGCTGTAAAGTGGATTGCGAAGTGTATGTGGTGTTGTTGGTAAGACTTTTTGTCAACATTATACCACAAATTCTTGGAGTTTCCACCCTTGTTTACTTCTTGAGTTGTCTTCTCGGAAAACAAAAGAACATCACGTCATCAAAATGACTTGTGATACGTGCTCAGTGCCTCTTCCCAAGGATGGTTCATACATAAAATGTAAAGGTTGTGACAACAATTTACATTATAAATGTGCTGGTATATCAGAGGTGACTTGGAAGGCCAAATCTGCTATTAAAAAAAAGGAATGGAGATGTATAAACTGTCGTCGCCAAGAAGAGTTAAATAACGAAGAGGATGGTGAAGGTGAAGTACATAATGTACTAAAAACTCAAGTGAGTGAAATTAAAGATTTAAAACATTCAGTATCCTTCCTCAGCGATGGGTATGAAGATTTTAAAAATAAACTAGAGCAAAATAATGATGTAATTAAGAAATTGAAACAATATTTACTTGAACTGAAAAATGAATTGTTGATAAAAGATAAAAAACAGAGGAGCTAAACACGAAGATGAACATTCTAGAGCAGAAAAACATAGAAAAAGAAATAGAAATAATTGGTGTCACAGAAGAGATTAAATCGAATTTGAAAGATATTGTACTAAACATATGTAAAGATATGAACATAACTAGTATTAATGAGGAAGATATTGAAGATGTGTTCCCTCTTAATTTAAAAGACAAACATAAACCGGCCAAAATAATAGTAAAATTTAATAACTTAAAATGTAAAAAAATTGTAATGTCAAATCGTAAATCTTTGCAATTTAAAGAATTTTATGATAAGTATAAAATGAATGTATTTCTAAATACTTACTGGATATTTTAGTAAGTTACTTTGGCCAATTGTACCTATTGGACCCAATCGAGCCCCATGGCTAAGGGGACCCCACAATGGTGTAGGGTCTCCAAACTATATATTGGCGATGATTCTTTTTAGATTTATCCATAGTCCCATCCATACCCAAGTGGTCTCATGAGAGGCCATCTGATGCTCTCAGGATGCAGGAAACTACGCCTTTTAGATGTAGAGGCCCCGCCAAAAGTTTTCTAATTGGGCCCCGCAATTTCTAGGGCCGGTCCTGGTACAAATTTATATGGTTTAAAGAAGATAAAATTTTGGTAAAGAAAAACAAAAATAGTAATGTAATTCAGATTGTGTGTGGAAATGATATAACGAAAATAATTTAAAATTGTTACAGGATATTATTAGCAAAGTAGAAATCCTTAGATGCTATAGTGTTATATTAGTTATGGATTGGAATAAGCACTTAGCCTTATTTAATGACATTACTTTAGAAAAAATAAATTGCTATTCATTCAATAGTATAGATGAACTCATAAAAAACCAGTCAACTTATATTTGTGTAAACTTAAATATTAGTGGCCGAATTCAGAGATTTTCTGTTTTACGCATGACTAAGGGCTACTTCCTAGTCACCTACTAAGAGAGTAACAAAGAGCTACTAAAAGGTTGTATTCAGAGCCCCAATCGAGCGATTAACGAGAGTTGACTAAGGTCCACTAACGCAGAGCTCCACCTAGCATCACTAAGCTGGACAAGAGGAAATGGAACGCTTGGCAAGATTGTGAAGCACCTACTGCGCATGCGCAGTAATCGATACCTCGAGGTCTACAAGCCGCGGCCATCTTCACTCCTGTGGTTGGGCTTTTGTGCGGTTGAGTTGTGTAAATTCTTGAATCTTATTTCCTTTAGTGTATTTAAATTAGTGTTAGCGTAGTTCTGTAGGTTAATTCGTTAGGTGTGGTGATATTATATCTTCTATTACGTAAGTTACATTTCAGTTAGGTTAGTTTTCGTCATTATTATTTACTTAGCTAGTTTTGTAGGTAATTGGTTAGGTGTAGTGATATTATTTGTTCTATTACGTAAGTTACATTTCAGTTAGGTTAGTTTTCGTCATTAATATTTACTTTAGCTAGTTTTGTAGGTAATTGATTAGGTGTGGTGATATTATTTCTTCTATTACGTAAGTTACATTTCAGTTAGGTTAGTTTTCGTCATTATTATTTACTTAGCTAGTTTTGTAGGTAATTGGTTAGGTGTAGTGATATTATTTGTTCTATTACGTAAGTTACATTTCAGTGAGGTTAGTTTTCGTCATTATTATTTACTTAGCTAGTTTTGTAGGTAATTGATTAGGTGTAGTGATATTATTTGTTCTATTACGTAAGTTACATTTCAGTGAGGTTAGTTTTCGTCATTATTATTTACTTAGCTAGTTTTGTAGGTAATTGGTTAGGTGTAGTGGTATTATTTGTTCTATTACGTAAGTTACATTTCAGTGAGGTTAGTTTTCATCATTCTTATTTACTTAGCTAGTTTTGTAGGTAATTGGTTAGGTGTAGTGATATTATTTGTTCTATTACGTAAGTTACATTTCAGTGAGGTTAGTTTTCGTCATTATTATTTACTTAGCTAGTTTTGTAGGTAATTGGTTAGGTGTAGTGATATTATTTGTTCTATTACGTAAGTTACATTTCAGTGAGGTTAGTTTTCGTCATTAATATTTACTTTAGCTAGTTTTGTAGGTAATTGGTTAGGTGTAGTGGTATTATTTGTTCTATTACGTAAGTTACATTTCAGTGAGGTTAGTTTTCATCATTAATATTTACTTTAGCTAGTTTTGTAGGTAATTGGTTAGGTGTAGTGATATTAGTGTTACATTATTTCGATTTGTTGGGTTAGTTGTAGACACGGATATGGAAGCAAAACAGGTAAGGGCGGTGAACTGGTCGCAGGAGGAGAAGGAGACGTTACTATTGTTGATACAGGAACGTATTGACGTGATAGAGTGCAAAAGTTGCGATGGACGGAAGATACGCGAAAAGCAGAAACAGTGGTTGGAGGTGACGAAGTCGTCTAATTCCATCACCTCCAGCGCTTCTTCATAGTCCTCAAAATCTGACCCGGCCATCTACAATATTATTAAATGCAATACTATAATACGCCTATCAATATAGCAAGAACTAGAAATATACTAACAACTACTGTTTCGTGAGAAATCGTAATAATAAAAAAAAAACACATTAAGTCGTCTAATTCCATCACCTCCAGCGCTTCTTCATAGTCCTCAAAATCTGACCCGGCCATCTACAATATTATTAAATGCAATACTATAATACGCCTATCAATATAGCAAGAACTAGAAATATACTAACAACTACTGTTTCGTGAGAAATCGTAATAATAAAAAAAAAACACATTAAGTCGTCTAATTCCATCACCTCCAGCGCTTCTTCATAGTCCTCAAAATCTGACCCGGCCATCTACAATATTATTAAATGCAATACTATAATACGCCTATCAATATAGCAAGAACTAGAAATATACTAACAACTACTGTTTCGTGAGAAATCGTAATAATAAAAAAAAACACATTAGTATGTAAAAAGTGGACTGTATTAACACCAAAGAAATAAATAACTATTAACTGGTCGCTGGATCTCTAATGGTCTATGGCAGCACAACCCAATACACAATTAACCAATTGAGGGAATAGAAGCCCCAAACACTCGGAGTAGCACAACACAAAACATAATTAACCAATTGAGGGAATAGAAGCCCCAAACACTCGGAGTAGCACAACACAAAACATAATTAACCAATTGAGGGAATAGAAGCCCCAAACACTCGGAGTAGCACAACACCAAACATAATTAACCAATTGAGGGAATAGAAGCCCCAAACACTCGGAGTAGCACAACACAAAACATAATTAACCAATTGAGGGAATAGAAGCCCCAAACACTCGGAGTAGCACAACACAAAACATAATTAACCAATTGAGGGAATAGAAGCCCCAAACACTCGGAGTAGCACAACACAAAACATAATTAACCAATTGAGGGAATAGAAGCCCAAAATACTTGGAGTAGCACAACACAATACATAATTAACCAACTGAGGGAATAGAAGCCCCAAACACTTGGAGTAGCACAACACACCACCGTCTCACATGTCCCCTGACCAGCTACTCCCGCGTCGGTATCCTCCGATCTCACGCTACGCTTGGGAGATGCGCAAACTACAAAAGGGGAAGAAGCACTTTCCGTACTTTGTAGCACAAAGTAACACAAAGTCTGAACAACTACTGAAGTAACATGCACTACGTGATTATAACAAAAAACGACTACGCAACAACTCTAAGCAATACATAAAAATTTCGTTGGCTATTACAATGAAAACAAAGTAGAAAAGTGAATAATGAATACAACTGAATAACTAAATTGATAAACCTCAGAATAAATAAACTACGAATACAATAACTAACCTTTACAAGAAGGAATGAAACAATAAAAATTACGTACCCTACTCTACTATCAAACGAAATTAAACTATTTTGACGAAATAATGAACTACACATAAATATAAAACACTCCTATAGAAACATACTAACAACTATTGAAGCACCATGATCTACGTGATTATACCAAATAACGACTACACAAAAACTCTACGCAATACGTACAAACTTCGTTGGCCATTAAAATGAAAACAAAGTAGAAACATAAATAATGAAAATAGCTAAAATGATAAAACGCGGAATAATTAAAATAAGAATACAATGACTGACGTTTAAAAGAAATAATGTAACAATAAATTACGTACCCTACTCTACTATAAAACGAAATTAAACTAATTTGACGAAATAATGAACTACAGAGAAATATAAAACTCTCATATAGGAATTACTTAATAACAAACTAAATAAAGTAACAATATTATACCTAAAAAAGACCCATTTTCAACTACCGCTTTCACTACACTTCGCAAGCTGGAGCGGAAGACACACTAGTCACGCCCTTAAACACCACGGGAGCTTGTTTAGCGTGGCATGTGACTAAGGCTGACTACCATACTCAATGACTAAGCAAATCACCCCTAGTAGGACGCTCTGAATAGGGCATATGTAGTGGTGCGCTACTAAGGGGACTTAGTGTGTCTTAATAACTGACTAAGAAAACTCTGAATTTGGCCGTAGAACTCTAAAAAAATATTGGAATGAATTGACAATTTATATTAGTAAATTAGAAAAAAGTTTAAAATTGCTATGATTTTACTAACAGAAATTAATCTAAAAAATGAAGAAAAGGAATTGTACAGCATGTCTGGTTATATAAATTTTCGAGCTCAAAAACAGGATGCGGACTAATGTTAATGATAAATAGAGATTTTGAATTTTACCCAGATAAAAGTGATTCTACAGGTGACTCCCGTGTTTCAACGGGGATGTGTTCCTGAAAACACATTCGAATCTCGAACAGTTGAATGTCGAACGCCAATTTTCCATATACAGTAGAACCCCCGTTAACCGAGGTAATCGGAACCGAGCGTACCTCGGATACCGAAAAACTCGGATAATACAGAGGTTAAGGTAAAAATAGAGATTATGATCGGAAAAAACATCGTAAAATTAACACCTATATTTAAACACCCTAAAGTTGTTTAAAAAGCATTATTAAATAATAGACTAACCTTTACTTTTTCTGAAAAAAGTCTGTCAGAGTCCTCTGTTTTATCTTATCTGTTTTCTTTTTCGCAGCAATATTCCTCCAGTGCTTAAGCAGTAGTAAATCTGCCGGCGTCGCTTCCTCTTCTTGTTCGATGTAGGAGATTGCAGCCTCTATTGCCTATAGTCCATCAGAATGAGATATTTTGGCTTCTTCTTCCTTCGCTTCTTCTTCATCACTCTCCTCCTCTCCCTGTTGGGCCGCCGTCTTTACTATCATTTCATCTGAAAGTTCGTGTTCGTCGTCTGCACACATCCATTCAGCTTGTCATGTGCTTCAACGGGCTCAGAAGCTGGAAGTTTTTTAGCAAGTTCAAAAAGAGTCATATTATCTTCATCATCATATTCTCCTTTATCATCATCATCAGCGTTTTCTTCATTCTGTCTAGGCCTGTCGATTTCAATCAACTTCCTCCATGATTTTTCTAAAGTCGAAGATTTTACATTTTCCCACGCCTCATCAACCCAATAAACGACATCCTTCAGCGTTATCTTTTTCAGGCAGTCTTCAACTGTAAAATCTTCTTCCACACCTTCAACGAGTGCTTTCAGTAGGGACCTTCTGTAATTTCTTTTGAGGTTCTCGAGTACACCCTGATCTAATGGCTGAACAAGTGAGGTGACGTTTGGGGGCAAAAACATTGCTTTAATATTGTCACTGACCAAAGATTCAGCATCTGGGTGGGATGGAGAATTATCAAGCAGTAATAAAACTTTTCTTGGAAGTTTTTGTTTCTTTAAAAACTTTTCAACAGTAGGAACAAATTCAATATCAAACCAGTCTTTAAACAGAATAGCATCCATCCAGGAACTTTTATGGTGTTTATAGTAAACAGGCAAGTTTGGCAGATGAAGATTTTTAAAGGCACGGGGATTTTTGAACTTGCCTATGATCGTGGGTTTCAGTTTTAGGTTGCCTGATGCATTTGAGCAGGCTAGCACAGTTACCCTCTCTTTTTGTTTTGTAACCAGGCGCAGACTTCTCATCTCGGGCTGCTAGAGTTTTTGATGGGAGTTAAAGAGTTGGTCTAAAGTCAACTCTTCTTTTTCGATCACTTTTTAAAAATTTTCTTTGACTCTTGTCACTTCACAATCCCCAGATATTTTTTCCCCACTTATGCATAGCTGCCTTACCCCATACCGTTGCTTCCAACTGTCCAGCCATCCAGAGCTAGCAGTGAATTCTTCTTCACCGTCCTTGAAACGGTTATGAAATTCAAGAGCTTTGGCTTGCAACATAGGACCACTTACTGGAGTCCCTTTAGCTCTCATTTGAGTAAACCATAAAAAAAATGGCCTCTGACGTATTTTCAAAGTCACACTTTTTCATTGTTTTTTGCGGGTTTTCAACACTTCCACTCACCTTCTGAGAGCACCATTTTTCGATTTTCCCCCTCTTTCTTCGCCAGTCACCAACAGTCACTTCCCCTATGCCTAAATCAGCAGCAACTTTTCTGATTGATTCACCATTATCAACTCGCCTGATTGCCTCTAGTTTAGTTTCTAAAGAGAGCATAACTCTTTTTCTTTTAGCACTCATGCTAAAAATAACTTAAACACGAACACGAAAGAAAACACAATATAAACAACAAATCACGCTTACACGGTCTTCACAGGCCAGCAGACGGTCGAACACTGCTTGCGATATTTTGAGACAGGGACAGGAAACTACCTAGAGACAATGTATACAAACCAGCAAAATGATGGGGAATGACCTTGATGAAGACCCACCTCGGTTAACACGGAGGCTCGATCGACCGGGGCTCGGTTAACAGAGGTTCTACTGTACTTGCATGTTATAATCGGGGGATACGTTCCCGTATCTCAGGAAAAAGTCTTCCCTCACGTTCTATAAAGATAAAATAACATTATTAATATATTATTACAACAATATTAAATTATGAATAAATTATATAATAAATATTTTAAATGTATAAGTTATTTTTTGCAATAAAAAGAGAAAAATAAATTTTTGTTTCGAACTGCAAAGATAAATATATGCAATAAGTTGTGCAGACGGCCCGGTCCGGATTGCGCGAGTCGTTTGTAACAAATGACTCACGTGAGTTGGATAACATACCTGCATACATCTATCTATACATACAACTATTTATCGCAGCGAAATTAATATAAAAGTTATTAAAAAAGCACAAAATAACTTAGGAATGAAGAAACAATAAAATTAAAAATATTTTCACACCTTAAATCATTTTGAACTGCACTTACTCGACTTGGTTTATTAATTGAGAAGTTGGAAGATTTTAGTTGGAAGAAGAGGAACTATTGGGTGGGGAACTGTTTATTGTTGTTATCAAATTACCTGAATTTATCACAGTCTAGAATTTTCTCCTTATGTTTCACATAAGTGCTAATAGTAGAACGACACATTCCCAACAATCGTGCAATTTCAGTATGGCTTTCACCTTTCTCAATACGCTTTAAAATTTCTAATTTCAATTCATAACTATGAGTTTTATGCACTTTTTTATTTGATTCACACTTGCATTGTCACTATTACATTTCCTTTTAGATATCATGTCAAGTGATAAATTTATAAATAAATCAGTAAAATAAATAAATTTAAATAAAAGATTAACAGAAAAAAGAGTGAAATCAGCACAAATTCAAACAATTAGAGCAGATGTAGCTATGTCTACATTAAAACTATACCTCGCGTGGTTGGTCGGAACCAATTACTCTGCATAAAGTAGTTCCCAATTCGATCGGCTGGGTCGTAATCTTGAATTTATCGAATCTCGAATGGTCGAAACTCGGGAGTCACCTGTACTTATTTTGAATCTATAAGTGGAAAGCTTAAGTTCTTTGACCAATATATTAAAATAATGGGTGTATATAGACCGCCAGATGCTAATGTTGGTAAATTTTTGGACGAAATTGAATTGATATTACAAAATGATAAAAATAGAGAGTCTCATAATGGGTGATATAAATATAAATATTAAAGACAAACTAAATTTAAATGTAATAAAATACAGAGACATATTGAGCTCAGCTGGATTTAGAGAAATAATAAAGCACTATACAAGGGAAGAACTCTATTTAGATAAGATAGTAAGATCTTGTTTAGACCACATCTACTATAAGGGTAATAATCTAAAGCCAGAAGGTGTGGTGAGAAAAACTAAAATATCGGATCATTATGTAACTGCTCTCTTGATAATAAATGTGCATTGTAATGATGATAATTTAGCAAACGAAAAAACATTCTTCATAAATGATCAGAAAGTAGACAATCTACTTAAAAATGTAGAATGGAATAAATATAATGAATTAATTAAGGTGACAGAGCTATATACTTTTTTGAAAGAAAATTTTAATATGATATATAATAAGTCTAAGACAGAAAAATAATCAAAACATAAATTGTAGTAAAGACTGGATAACAAGTGAGTTATATAATAAATTAAAAGAAAGCGATAAACTTTTTAGATTATCTAAAAACAACCTAACAAATTCTGAATTTAAAAATAAATATAAAAACTTTAGAAATAAAATTACGTTGGAAATACCGTATTCACCCGAATCCAAGACGACCCTGAATCTAACAAGGGGACCTTACGACATGTTCGTCGCCGATTCGGTTGAAACTTGGTGAGCACGTAGCACACACCTATTTATGGAAAACGCCAAAGCAAGAAGACGCACCTCTCAAGCATTCGCGAGATATTTGCAATTAAATTTAGCGAAATTACTATGGGTCCATTGTATACCCTAATATGAGTCTCCACGGATAGATGAGGCGGTGGCCGAGTTGGTTAGGCGTCGGGTTCGCGATTTTTTGGGCGCGAGTTCGATACTAACTCTAAAATTTTTTTTTCAATTTTTATTATTTGATTTGTTTCTATTGTCTAGTCATTTTTGGGATATATTATTTGCTGAAAGTTTACTGTATTTATAATTACATTTTCACTAATTAAAAAATATTTTTCGCAATAACGTTGAAAAAGAATTGGATTAGAATTATCAGCAAAAATTAAAGGGGAATAAGGGCCGTTTATCACACATGTTCAACTCTTTTCTTTTACAGAGAGCTAATGCTTCATTGCAAATTATTATTGTACACATTTATTAATCGATTTTATTATATGACGTACAATGTTTCGGGTGGTAGATATCGTAGAAACAAGAAAAGCAGAGATCTAGATTACACCATGCACACGTTATGAAACCAATTGATTGACAGGCACAGTTATTTTAAAAAGATTTTGCTGGGAAACACACATCATTCACATTCACAAATAACTTTACGAGTGAGTTTTGGAAATGTAATTGCATCATGTTCGATATCAGGCAAACTAACAGCAAAGCTGTACAAATTATTCTTGCAGAACGCTCTTCTACCTTATGTAAAAATGAAGTTTCTTCTGCTAATTGATTCTTGCGGAGGTCAGACTAACCCCAAAGTGTATGACGAAATCTTTGTTGACGATAAGGATGAATCAACATGCACTGTCAAATTTATTCCGTCAAAATGCACTCCACTCTGCCAACCTTGTGATGTGTACTTTTATAGGCAGGTTAAAAACTTCATTAAGCGGATGCAGAATTGCTCATTTTTAATAGAACAAAACTACGAAATATCATCACGTGAGGATGCAACCAAATTATATTCGTTGCTTCATCAACAATTAAGTGCGCCAGTATTTCGCGATATGATTAGGTACGCGTCGTATGCCTCGAAACTGACAAGCGAATGGAGGATTTTTGTGAATGTGAATGATGTGTGTTTTCCAGCAGAATCTTTTAAAAATAACTCTGCCTGTCAATCAGTTGGTTTAATAACGTGTGCATCAGGGGCGTATCTTGGATTTTGCGAAGGGGGGCGCTGTTAGGAGTTTGTTTTAATTTGTTGGAATACTTTGTGCGATCCCGAGAGGGGCAGAAAAATTATTAGTAAAATTTTGTAATTTCGAGCCTTTCCGCTAATGAAAAAAGAGAATTATTTTGAATTCATATATAATTAACACGAACTGGGGAAATTTGAGGAGCGAAAGTAATTGTAACGGTAACCCTAGGCCACAGTGACATTGACATTCGTCGTTCACATAGCAGAAATTGGGAATACAAAAGTAAAAGTAGATTTACATGAATCAGCGCGGTTGAACGCTCGGCAGAACAATTCGAATCGACTAAAGCGGTTATTACATTAGAGCCAATGCCGTCGTCTTGATCTCTTCTGTATATCTATTGAAGTCTTTGTATTTAAAGTAGAAAAATTGGTTGCTTTTGATATCCAGGGGGAGTGCTGTAGCACCATACGCACCCCCCTGGATACGCCTCTGGTGTGCATGGTGTAATCTAGATCTCTGCTTTTCTTGTTTCTACGATAACTACCACCCGAAACATTGTACGTCATATAATAAAATCGATTAATAAATGTGTACAATAATAATTTGCAATGAAGCATTAGCTCTCTGTAAAAGAAAAGAGTTGAACATGTGTGATAAACGGCCCTTATTCCCCTTTAATTTTTGCTGATAATTCTAATCCAATTCTTTTTCAACGTTATTGCGAAAAATATTTTTTAATTAGTGAAAATGTAATTATAAATACAGTAAACTTTCAGCAAATAATATATCCCAAAAATGACTAGACAATAGAAACAAATCAAATAATAAAAATTGAAAAAAAAATTTTAGAGTTAGTATCGAACTCGCGCCCAAAAAATCGCGAACCCGACGCCTAACCAACTCGGCCACCGCCTCATCTATCCGTGGAGACTCATATTAGGGTATACAATGGACCCATAGTAATTTCGCTAAATTTAATTGCAAATATCTCGCGAATGCTTGAGAGGTGCGTCTTCTTGCTTTGGCATTTTCCATAAATAGGTGTGTGCTACGTGCTCACCAAGTTTCAACCGAATCGGCGACGAACATGTCGTAAGGTCCCCTTGTAAGACGAACCCCCATTTTGATGATTCAAAAACAGAAAAAAGCTCAAATTGACCTTCATGACTACAAAAATTATAAATCTTGTGAAATATTTATTTTCTCTTATACTTTTCTTGAATGTCATTGTCTTTTAACATTTTAAAATCATAAGATCACATCACAAATAGAACCATTCAGGTTTTCAAACAAATTAAATGGTAGCATTCATTTTAAGATAACATTAAAAATAAAGTAAATACATTGAAAGAATACACTCATTTCAGGACAACAAAAAAACATTCAATCCAAGTGCTGCATAAAATCATTTTATTGTGTTAGTCATCATCACTGTCTATGCAACCTTCACTATTTTCCTCACGCTCACTATCTTTATCACTCTCAACTTCATCATCAGTCTCCCACAAAACATCATCCTCACTCCCATCCATGGCATTAGATAAGCAGCATTTCTTAAATCCTTTCACTATTACTTTTGCATTTATTTGTTGCCACGATGCCTTGATCCATTGGCAGAGCATTGCAACTTCAGGTTTCTTAAGATTTCCTTTTGGTGTTAAAGTGTGAGTTCCACTCTGTAACCACTCAGAATACAAAACCTTTAAATTATTTTTAAAACACTTATTGACAGCAACATCTAAAACTTGAAGTTGCGATGTCATTCCTCCAGGTATTACAATAAGATCAATATTCATCGCACTCATTATGTTTTTAATTTCAGGAGATAAGTGTCCTTGAATGCATCCAGTGAAAGCATTGCTCTTTGTTTCAGTAAAGCTCCTGGCCGTCTATTCCACACCACATGTAACCAATCTCTCATTAGTTCTTTAGTCATCCACCCCTTTTCTTGACACCGATTATTCCACTTGGCAAATGTTTCTTAGGCATTGTTTTCCGCTTTAGAATCACATATGGTGGTAATTTAGTCCCATCTGCTAAAACCGCCAACATTACCGTGACTCGCATTTTTTCGTTGCCTGTAGTTTTAATTAGGACGGACTTCGCACCTTTTTCGTTCACAGTATAATTAGATGGCATGTAGAAGAAAACTGGAGTTTCATCGGCATTTCCTATTTGGCTCAAAAGGTAATTATTGGTTTTTCTAAGTCCAATTACGTATTTCTGGTAAGCGAGAAGTTTTTCTACATAGTCTTCTGACAATTTCTGACACAGCGAAGTTCGTCGCCGTAAAGAAAAATTATTTCGTCGCATCATTCTCACGCACCAACTTCTGCTGGCCTTGAATTCTTGCAATGATATATTAAGTCCTCTAGTAATTTCAGTAGCTTTAAGTATAATACTTTCAGTCGAAACAGGCATACCGTTCTTCCTCATGGTGCGCACAAACTTGACTACTTCTTCTTCAATGCAATGAAATCGGCCTAATTTTGGACCACTGAGCGACTTCCTTGTGGCTTTTTCTAGTTCCTGTTTTGCGAGTTTCCATCGACGCACATTTGCCTCAGATACACCGAACTTTCTACTCGCATCACAGTTATTAGTTTTTTCGGCGTAATTTATCACGATCAGCTTAAAATTTGTATCTTAGCTCCGTCTAATTCCTTTGTTAACTTCCCCTTTGCACTCGTGCCACGTACTTCAACATGATCTGTCATTTTAACTTAAGGGTTGTGCATTTAAATCAAGAATGCTCAACTCAAAATTACTGTCACACTTAGTGAATCGCGGTGCGTCGTTTGAAAGGGGAATCCCAATGATTTCCGCTCTCATTTGTTTTGCATTGCGGTTGGCATTACGTGCAAGATGAAAGTACGTCGTCTGTGTTATGATCGTCGACGAAGATTATTAGTCTAAATAATTATTATTCCCGTCATGTTTTTCTTATTGTTATTACTATTTGTTTATTTCACTTCTTTATGTACGTACTTGAATTTGCTGTTGTGAATTGTTTACTCTAATATACCATTTGTTGTAAAAACCATTGATTAAATGCTTAAATATACTTCGTATTCGAATGTAAGACGACTCTTGATATTTACAGCTGAAAATTTGGAAAAAAAGGTCGTCTTAGATTCAGGTGAATACGGTACTACAGGCAGAACGAAAATTCTTTTTAAATAAGTATTCAAATGTTAAAAACACTAGAGAGATGTGGAAAGAACTAAATATGATCACGGGAAAAACTTCACTCTATGTTAGAGAAGTACAATTATTTAATAAAGTAGAGAACATTACGAGTATGGAAGTTTTTACTGATAGATTACTTAATCAATTTACAAATGTATTAGTAAATTTAAAATTAAATTGTAAGAAAAAATTGTGTTATAATTATAAGTATATACAGGACAGTATATATATTCCTGAAGCCTCTGAAAATGATATACTTAAGATTGTTAAAGAACTGAAGAATACTGCTAGTGGTAATGATGGTATACATGCTAAGGATATTAAAAGGAATGTTCTGACTATCCCAATAATCACTAAATTGATTGATGCCAGTATTACAAAATCTGATGTGGCCAACACATGACTTTCTCCATATTTGGGGTATAGATATTTAAATTATTATGAATAGCATTATGAGACAAAATTATTATTTCCTATCGTAAAAGAATACAGTCGTCCTTATTGCCGTAAATTAGTTATATTTTCAATATGTTCACAGAATTCACCACTACATGGTGGTGGCGCTGTATACTGGAAATTACGAAAAAGTTGAATTTCTCCGAAGTGGATGGTTCAACGAAAATTTGTTTCAAAGAAAACCTGGAAGAAATATTATTCTCTACAACTTTGGTCCTTGCAAAGAATACCTATAACGACGTTTTTAAGGAGATATTTGTTGGAAACCGAAAAAACCGATTATTTATAAATAATTCCTAAACAATAACTGCTATGGAAAATTGTTTGAAATAAAAGATGTAGGAAATTACATTCTCTAACATTTCTATAGAATTGTATATACAATAATGATGTTTTAACGGAGAAATATCGCAAAAACCGAATCGGATTTCGAATAAACTTCGACTTCTGGTTAACCGTTATTGTCCAAAAACTAAATATTTTTTTGTGCTCATGCCAAAGTGTTTTATATGAAGTTTGGTAATGATATGGCAAGTAATTTTTGAGTTAGAGCACCCACAATCACATACGCACAGACATCATTCCGAAAATAGTCCAAATGTGTTCTAGGGACCTCAAAATGTGTATTTCTGTTGAAATCTCAAAGTCGATTTTTTTCGTGATCACAATACTTTCCCATTACTACGTATGTAGAAAGTAACAAGGTATTGTACCTGATGAATCGTAATTTGCTATCATAAAACATATACATAAAGGGGGAAGCTTAATAGACCCAAATAACTGTAGACCAATATCTATTTTACCTTCAATAAGTAAAATATTGGAAAAATATATAGCATATACATTAATGAATTTCATAAATAAACACAATTTAATATCAAAAAATCAATATGCCTTCCAGAAAAATTTGGGTACAAAAAACATATTACAAGAGTTTGCAAACCCAATTAATAAATATTTAGACTTAAATTACTATATTATTGTTACTTTTATAGATTGTAGAAAAGCATTTGATCTGTTTGACACACATATTCTATTAGATAAATTATATAAAATGGGAATTAGAGGAACAGGTTGGAATTGGTTTAAGAGCTACCTGAAATCAAGAAAAGTAATGGTTAAATTAGGAAACAATCTGACAAGGGAAGGCACCCAAGTGTAAGTGGCAGATCACGACCAAACTTCACAGGATGAAAGAAAACGAAAAATAATTAGACACGTATTTTGTCGCGGGTTCGTTCCTCGCCATCACCGAATTTTTTTTCTTCTCCAATCAATGTTTTATGACTTTAGTTTTATGTAAGTTGTCCAAATTACATAATTAATAATTTTCTTTCTTTTTTCAGGCCAGTATTTTAATTTTAAATCCATTCCATTGCACTTTTTACGACATACTCGGATTATATAGATACTTGAGAAATATATACATTTTCTATGCACACCCTCCTCGATATTTCCACTGTAGAGTTGCATAGTTTGCGTGCCGAATAAGGAGCACTTTATGCCACGTTCTGACGGTTTCTCGAGTCCTTTCGGTGCGTCCTGGCGTGGGCCCTACCGGTGTGTCGCTTTTCGCTCGATCTCCTAGGGATGGATTAGGGAACCGTAATTTATTCATATGTAATGGTTATACCGCCATTGCCTCATTAGTTACAATTGGCTGGGAACGAGAACAAGAACTGGAAGGTGAACGGTAGCAAACGCTAACGGTAACGGTAGCGACCCTATCGGTGCACAATAGAACGAGACACGTTCACGTTTACGCCTCAAATTGTCATTTCGCCTACAGAAACAATCTGTGGGGATTCGATCGCTACTGCGGTTAATTATCCGCAGTTAATTAATTAATTAATGAACAGCAACGATAGCAGTATAACAAAGTAACGATACCAAATAATACATTTTAACGAAAACATTGGCAGCGCGCATGTATACGTTTTAAATTTATTTAATTTAATTTCTTCGCGTTGCCGTTCTCGTTCCCGGGCAATTGTGCATCTGCCTTTAGTCACATGTGGTTGCCTGTTGTCGGCTGCACGCCGTGAAGTGGGAAACATTGGTTTTTTCGAGCGCTTTGCGGGTTCTCCGTGTGAGACTGAGGCCGCTACCTCGCCTCCACTATCTGGCGAGCACTCCAGGTTTTTACCGGACATTCTTCTCGACAAAGATGGCAGTATATTGAACATCCCAATTTTGAAGAAAAACAGCGAGAAACAGGACAGGAGAGAACGGACTAATGACGACACCTGAAAAAAAGAAAGAAAATTATTAATGATGTAATTTGGACAACTTACATAAAACTAAAGTCATAAAACATTGATTGGAGAAGAAAAAAAATTCGGCGATGTCGAGGATCGAACCCACAACACAATTTCCGCAGCCCAACACTTTATCACTAGGCTACTGCCACCTGTTGTCAGGCTGTCGCTCATCATGGTATTAGAGGACAAGCCACTTGTTTTTCAATTTTCAATTGCAAATATCTCGAAAACGCGGGCTCGTTAGACGCCTTTCCGAAAATACGTGTCTAATTTTTTTTCGTTTTCTTTCATTCTGTGAAGTTTGGTCGTGATCCACCACTTACACTTGGGTGCCTTCCCTTGTGAGTAACATAAATTATGTAAACATGGGTGTGCTACAGGGATCTATCCTGGGGCCATTATTGTACCTAATATATGTAAATGATATCTTTGACACAATATCTGTAGTAGATACACTGTTATATGCTGATGATACTATTTTAATATCATATCATAGAAATCTGAATAAGACAATAGACAATATGCAAAATCCATTAAATGATCTGTGGGCTCATGATAATGAATTACTAATAAACTTAGAAAAATCTAAAATTATGTTCATTTCAAATAGGATGACAAAATATAAAATGATCCTCCTAAAAATTCATATTCATCAATGCTTACATAATAATGACCTAAATACTTGCAAATGTAAAACAATTAAACAGATATCTGAAATAAAATATTTAGAAATAATAATTGATGATAACTTTAAATTTAATAAGCATATAAGCAAATTAAATAGTAAATTAAGGAAAGTAAGTTACCAATTATATCATGTCAAAAATATGTTACCAACTAAAGTTAAGGAAATTATTTACTATTCCATTTATGAGTCAATCATAAGATATGGTATTACAATTTGGGGCAACGCTAAAACCAGTTATTTAAAAGTATTAAAAAGAAATCAAGATAGAGTCATTAAATTATTGGATGTAACTAAGGCTAACATTGATGTGAAAGAAATATACAAAAAACTACAAATTTTGCCTATCAACGAATTGTTTAAATACATAATTCTTTTGGATAACTATTTCTCATCTAAATATAAAATAATTAAAACAGTGTGGCGACCCAAAGATTACCGCCACATACAGCTCCAACTAAATGCTATATCGTACACATAACAAAATAACATAAAATATCAACAACACTTAACCACTTCAGAAACTGTGGACTTATTGTTACCGTCTCTCCAACAGGAAACTTTTCACTCTTTCGTCCCCTTTCTCTGTCACTCTCCCTCTTCTCTCCTTTTTCTTTACCACTCCTCTCACAGCTCGCTCGCCGTCTCTCTCGGTGGTCTGCGTCGTTTTCTTGACTGCCCGCTCTCGCCTGACGTCGCCGCTCGAGGGAGGGGGTACGGCGGGTCGTTTAAATGCCCGTCTCCTCGACTTCGTATTGGTTAAATTCGTGACTAAGTGTTATACCCCTACGAAAAGGAGGGAATGGGAAATAGGGGTAATATTCGCCCTATATAAAGCGCGTTGCTGTGGTAGCGGCCATTCGGCGGGCCATTCGGTGAGGCCATCCGTGTTCTGTTCATCGATGAAAAAGACATCGAAGTGCTTTCGTTAAGTGCGGAGTTGTGGGGAAAATTGCTGCATCCTCCCTCAGAAAATGAAAAAAAAATAAAGTTTTCCCAAAGAAAAATAAAGTTTTGAAGGGTGGGGGGAGATTCCTTAGACCATCTCTTCCCCCAAGTGTTCACACCCTTACTCTGTAGCACTTCCTTACTCGCTCTTTATATTAGATCACACACACGAATTCTCTTTAGTATTGTTAATATAATTTATTTACTGTCTTTGGGATAATTCACACATATTGGGAATAATTCACTGGAAATGTTATTTTGTTCAGAAAATCCGAGTCTGCGCCCCTGTTTCCGTGGAAGTTCTTAGGGGAAACAGAAAAACATTCACCACTGATCCACACTGTTCGGGTTTAGTACACTTCTTGAAGGCAGGTTTGGAAAGTGTTCACTAAGCACTGCAGTGAGATGTCTTCTCGGTTGGATATTTAATCGGCCCACTTATGTCTTTACCATAACAGATATTAATTATCATGAAAGGTTCTGGTGTGTGGTCTCAGAATAGCACCAGTGAATTGAGATACAAAACTTATTGCCCACTCCTTGCCTTAGGCTTACAACAAGGGCACATTCAAAGACAATGGATATTATAAGAAAAAAGGAGTTCATGGTAGTTCCAAGTGGGAAGTACCGAAATTTAACAAAAGATTATTTTGAATTTAAAGTATCAAGTAAAGTAAACAGTATTTTATGCTGGGCACTTACCAGCAGTTATTTTCTAAGACAAGGGCTCGAGTCAGTATGACATTAACCATTTTGAGCTTAGTAAGTGGTACAGATAATTGTTATGACATTAATTAATTTTCACAGTAGTACAGATAATTATGATTAGTGAGACAGTTTTAAATTAGTATATTTCCCCCCGTTTGAGATGCACAGCCTTTTAACAATAGCATACAGTCTAATAAACATTTTAAGGTACACTATCCCAATTGGGGAGAGTGCACAAAACTATTGTGGTAATAGAGGCAGTATTACCAGTAAACATAAGAAAAGCATGGCTAGGTTACTTTAACTAATAAAAATTTAGAGCCATGGAGACAAACATAAAGGTCTAAACATCCTGTATGCTGCCTCGAACATCATCTTTGTATTCACAAAGGCATAGCTTAAGCTGAAAATGGATATATTTTTCCAGATTCTCATCTGGGTGCTGATTGCAATGATGCAGTATCATTGGGCGATGGGGTCGCTAATTCCCTACGCCGGCACATACAAGTTATAATAACAGAATTATTTATGATATAATTTTAAATGCGAAATATTGGCAATTCTCTCCCTAGTGGGTGACAGTTCCAGAACAGCTGTCACAGGAGATAAGAAATTTTTAATCGAAAATGGACCGACCCATTGTGGTGTCAGTTTGGCGGTTTGGTGGTGCGCCTTTGAACTAGTAGGAAACCTTTTATACAAGACCATATCACCAGTTTTAAAGGGATTCCCTGAATGACTTCGATTAAATGCCACTGCTTGTCTAAGTCTTGTCCTTTTTAAATTTCTCAACACCTCTTGCCATAGGGACTGCCTTTCAGATTGTGTTAACGTCTCCGACAGAGCTTGTGGAGGAATTCTCCAGAAATTTGTTAGAGGGTGTGGAAGTTCTCTTCCCATAAACACCCTCGCTGGAGTATATCCTGTACTACTGTGTTTGGCAGAATTGAAGGCAAAAGTTAGGCTGGGCACATACTCATCCCACTTCCTATGGTCGTGTTGAGATAAGATAGTTAGGGCATATTTCAGGTTTCGGTGGACCCGTTCAGCTTGGTTAGGTTGCGGATAATAAGGGGCTGTGAAAATTTGTTTTATACCATATTTAAAACACATATCTGCCAGAAGCGCAGATCTGAACTGGGTTCCATTATCAGAAACCAAGAATTTAGGATAGCCAAATTTAGGAAAGATTTTCTGGAATAACGTGGAAACAACTTGGGAGGCTAACTGAGAGCGTACCGGTTCAATGAAGGTAAATTTGGTGAAACCATCAATGACTGTGAGTGCACAGGTATTTCCATTCCGACTTCTGGGTAATGGACCAACAAAGTCTATATAAACTCTCTCCCAGGGGTAGTTAGGAGTAGTAGAACTCATTTCTCCAGGGGGAAGGGTGTTCCTAGGTTTACATGTTTGGCAGTCATGACAGGTTTTTACCATCTGGGCTATTTCTGACTTCATGTTACCCCACCAAAACTCCCTACAGATTCGCTCAGAAGTCTTACTAATGCCCATATGTCCAGCAGTTGGTAAGGAATGGAAATAGGAAAATAGCATGGCCTTGAGGGCATCTGGAACCACCACTCTACCCCTTTGAAGTCTGCTTGTTCCATGATATAATAATCCATTCTTAATGAAATAATTGTGGGATGGGCTTCCCTGTCTGATTTGCTCGATCAGCTGTTTTAGCTGCGGATCTGAATTCTGGTGATCCCTAATGTTTGTGAAGGACAGAGGTATTTGATGTAACAGCATAGAACAATGAGTTGGATTCTCAATTGGTTTGTCGACCGCTCTAGATAGACAGTCTGCTACCCTATTTTTAGAAGCTGGGACATGATGGATTACAAAGCGAAAGGATGACAATTTTAAAACCATTCGTCCAATTTTTCCTAGTTGCTTGGGATGTTTAAACAACCAGGTTATCGCCCCATTGTCTGTGTATAAATGGAATAGTTTTGGCTGTAGATAAGTCCTGAATTTTTCAACCGCCCAACAACAAGCAAGACACTCCAATTCATAAGATGGCTGCTTCTGTTCAAAATTATTTAAGGTTCTACTAGCATAAGCTATAGGCTTTAGCTTCCCATCGAACGTTTGGTGAAGAACCCCCCCCAGTGCCACCTGACTGGCATCCACGAACAAATGGAATTCTTCCTCAAAGTTAGGAAGTTGAAGTACAGGCGGAGACGACAGACACTGTTTCAATGTGACAAAAGAATCTTGCTGCAAACTGGTCCATTTGAAAATGACATCTTTCTTGCGGAGTGCATTCAGAGGGGATGCTATCTCCGCATAATTTGGAATAAATTTGGAATAAAAACCGCACATACCGAGAAAGCGTGACACCTCCTTAACTGACTTAGGAGCAGGGAATGCCGAAAGGGTTTGTGTTCTCTCTGGGTCAGTGGTAAGTTCGCCATGGGAGATTCGATGTCCAAGGAAGGTAATGGATTCGTGGGCCAATTTCATCTTCTCCGGATGGACCGTTAGACCAGCTGCCCTTAGCTTCTCCAATATCAGTTTGACATGACGAAGATGTTCTTGGAGGCTCTTGGAATAAATGCATAAATCATCAATGTATGGATACACACAAGAATATTTTAAATCACCTAGCACCTTGTCAATTAACCTCGAAAAGACCTGAGGAGATGTGGTTAAACCAAATGGAAGACGATTATATTGATACAGCCCAAACGGTGTGACGAAGGCGGTATACTCCTTTGAAGGCGATGTCAAAGGAATTTGATGGAAGGCAGAATTTAAATCAAGAATCGTGAAATATTTGGCAGAGCCCAAATATTGTAGGGCGTGTTCTATCGAAGGCGTAGGAAAATTATCGGCCTTGACCTGCTTATTGAGTTTACGATAGTCGACCACTAGTCTTTCGGAGCCATCTCTCTTGGGGATGAGAAAGGCAGGTGAACACCAGTTTGATAACGAAGGCTGGATAATACCGTCAGCGAGTAACTTATCGACATGAGCCCTCATCATGGCCAATTTTGGCGGTGAACAGTGATATGGAGGGGATCTGACCGGAGTTGAATCGAGCAATTCAATCTCATAACACATCAGGTTGGTTTGGCCTAATTGTGAAGAGATTACGTCGGAATAGCCATCGACGAGACATTTTATTTCGTTTGTTGGACGACTCAGATTATCTTCGCCGCCGAAGGAAACCTTTTCCCTGTTGGAATGGGTGTTGCTTGCAAGTGGAGCATTTTGGCATTGCATATGAACAATTGATGACGGGGGCGAATCGGACGACGCTAACGAAGTGTAGGAATTGAAGTGGAAAGGGAATTTCTTATCTGGACAGTTTTCAAAGGAAAACGCGTCGTGGTAAAGTACGATTCGCGTCCTTTTGATGAAATCCTGACCCAATATCATTGGGACAGGCAAATCGGACAAATAGAATGTATGTCGCCACGATAAGTTTTGAATACGGACTCTCAATGTAACATATCGTGTCAAGATAATCCGAGCTGCAATGATATTCCGACACGTAATGTCACACTGTTGGGTTCGTCCCGTGCGGGGAATTTTACGCCAAGTATTAATGTCAAGCATCGATAAGGAGGAGCCGGTATCTAATAAAGCTGGAATTTTTGCGGAATGAACATCGCAATTTACAAAAGGCATCTCAAGTTGGTCATTTATATTGGAAAACGAAATAGCTGGCCGGTTTCTCGCGGATCTCGCGGAGCGATTTTCACTAGCTCTTCGCCGACAGTCGCGGAAAGAATGTCCACGATTATTACAAAAGGAACAAATTGGTACATGGGGGAATGCAACCGACTGTGAATTGGGAGAAGGAAACGAGTTTGCTAAGTTTAACGGCGCCTCAGCCGCCGAATATTCGAGGCGGTTCATGAGTCCCTTAGCTGCGTTACTCATCAACTCCTCCAGCTGACCGAGCGTCTGGGGGCGAGTAGCGAAGGTCAACGTCGACTGCGACATAGGATTCAGCCCCTCCAAAACCAATTCTATGAATTCTTCCTCAGAATACCTTTTTCCGAGTGCTTTAGCGGCAACTTGGACGGAATAATAAAAGTCGCGAGGGGACTCGTGCGGCATCTGAAATCGTTTGATTTTGGTTGTCAGAAGTCGTTCGTATTCCCTTTTTGAGACGAAAGTATCCCATACTTTAGTTATTATATTATCCCATGGAAGTCTCTGGTTAACGACCGCGAGCCAGAATTGGCGACAATTAGCCGGAAGTTTAGACAGCAACAGAGTAAACAAATAATGTTCTGGGATCAAAGACAAAGACAAAACATCGCATACCGCTGATATGAATTTAAACCAATTCTCCGACGTGGGTTCATGGAAAGGGGAAATTTCAAGCAACAGCTGATTAGCGACTTTTACACAATCCGAGAAATGAGGCTTCATTTCACCCCCGTTCGACGGGGTCTCTTCTGCGGGTTCAGGAAGCATTCCAACGCCCCTTTTACCGCGTTCTTTAGACATATCTGATACGAAATAACAAGATATTAAACAAACAGGGATCTCGAAAGGAGATGGAATGACTGAGATGACAAAGCGGAATGATTCACAATATAATCAAATACCAGGAGAACTATACCACCAAAAACCAAAAATACCCTTAAACAAACTAAAACTATTCCACAAATTGCAAATTCCAAAATAACCGAACATATAGCACCCTTATAGTTAGAGTTACAGAATACCATCTCCCCGGTGCCTCCAATTATGTGGCGACCCAAAGATTACCGCCACATACAGCTCCAACTAAATGCTATATCGTACACATAACAAAATAACATAAAATATCAACAACACTTAACCACTTCAGAAACTGTGGACTTATTGTTACCGTCTCTCCAACAGGAAACTTTTCACTCTTTCGTCCCCTTTCTCTGTCACTCTCCCTCTTCTCTCCTTTTTCTTTACCACTCCTCTCACAGCTCGCTCGCCGTCTCTCTCGGTGGTCTGCGTCGTTTTCTTGACTGCCCGCTCTCGCCTGACGTCGCCGCTCGAGGGAGGGGGTACGGCGGGTCGTTTAAATGCCCGTCTCCTCGACTTCGTATTGGTTAAATTCGTGACTAAGTGTTATACCCCTACGAAAAGGAGGGAATGGGAAATAGGGGTAATATTCGCCCTATATAAAGCGCGTTGCTGTGGTAGCGGCCATTCGGCGGGCCATTCGGTGAGGCCATCCGTGTTCTGTTCATCGATGAAAAAGACATCGAAGTGCTTTCGTTAAGTGCGGAGTTGTGGGGAAAATTGCTGCAACAGATAAACATGAAATGGAAAGGAGAAACATGATTACCGTATATACTCGTGTATATACTGACTCCATATATAGTACGACCCCTGATTTTTTGGTGAACAAAACTGATTTTTTCATATATCTCGTTTATAGTTCGACCCCAGCTTTCCACCATGGTCGATATATTTCGTTTCGATAGCTCGGTGGTTACGAGCGAGATATATCGAACAACCTTGATTTTCCACACAACCATAGAATAGACCGTAAATGTCGTAAATATTATTTCTTGCGAGTACACTAAAATTCGGATAAGTTAAGTATCTTACTCCTAAAACATTTAATAAAAAGTGATATGAATCATGATAGCACAAGATGAAATAAAATCGTTTCAATTCTAGTACGTCTTGATTACGTTCCGCCTACGTAATGGTTCCACTCGCTCATCTATTTAATAGGTAGGGATAACGGATAAAAAGAAATTACTTTGTAATATTCCACAGGTTAGCCTACCAATAGAATGCGTGCGGGTGGCATAACTTCACTGAAAATGCCCGTGAAGATACATGAATTTTAAATCCTCAGATGCATTACTCGTGTATAGTACGATCCCAATTTTTGCAATAAAAATTTGGTCGTAAAAACTCGTACTATACACGAGTATATACGGTACATACCATGTACCTAGATACTTTAGCCTGAATGGTAAAAATAAATTTGAAGTTATGGTACCACTACTTTTTAATCAGCTACCACGTGAATTAAACACTTTAAATAAAATTTCAGAAATAAAAAAGAAATACAGATTATTGCTATTGGATAATTTATAAATATCAAATGACTATATCTCTAGATAACCCTATGAGGTAAAGGTTTAATGCCTTAACACATAAAATTACGATTATTGTAACTATGGGTACCTACTTCAAATTAATGTTTGGTTAAATGCCTCTACCATGATGATTTCCATCCTGAGATTAAAATCTTGAAGTGGATATGGTACATTAATTAATAACGTGCTTCTTATGTTTGTTACAAAATTGTTGATCCTGTTCCTCCTTGTTTGAGTTATATGTTATACTTTATTTTTAATTTACTATTACTATCTTCTAAATGTCATTATCATTGTTATGGAAAAAAATGTCACAACGATTGGCCATAAGACAATTATGTATATGAAATTATGTGTGTATAATAATCTTTACTTTATATTCTGTTTGTGTTATCTTGTTTTAGAATTATCCTGTAGATCAGTGGTTCCCAACCTCAGGTCGCGAGCCAAATCAGGGTCGCAGGAGGTCTGACGTAGGGTCGTGAGAGTGTTTTGTGGAGAACTCGATAATTATGAAAAAAAATCAAAATTTGTATCTAAATTCAAACAGAATGATCGAGAAAATGTAATTATTGAATCTGTGTTTATTAATTTTAAACATACTGGAGCAATTAACTTTTAAATAACTAATGAACACACTTTATTATTGTAGGGTACAACGTAGTTGTACTTAAAGCCATAGTACTTCTAATGTTCATTCCACGTTGCAGTAATATTGAGGCGGGGAGTCAATTCCACTGTACTGAAAAGAGAGGAGAATTCTAGGCATGACTGTACGTGCAGTAGTGGCAGCGAAGCCTCCCCCCCTCTCCTTCTGGTAGTTCACATTTTTCCCGCATGGGCAGTTAGTTCGTTTGGCTGCGTTACAGTCGACTCTAGTGCATTGTTTACATCTACAAGTGTCACCAGGTTAAACGTGCGTTACCAATAAAAGTGTGTTTGTTTTGATAATCAGTGTGTTTCGAGTATATGTGAGTTTACATATATATTTTGTCTTGTTAAGTTTTGGTAACTTAAAATGGCTAAATGCAGTTTACCATACAAATCTGATTTCTTAAAGTTTGGATTCACAGAACTTAAAGATCGAAATGGAATGGGTCGACCTCAATGTTTGCAGTGTTTACAAGCCTTGGCTAATGAATCCATGAAAGAAAACAAGTTGTAGCGTCATCTGACTACAGTTCATCCTAATTTGGTTGATAAGCCATTGACGTTTTGGAAAGAGAAAGAATCAAATGTAAAGCATATGAGACTTGATGCCCCATCTTACTCTGCCACTGTGTCACATTCTAAAACAACAAAGGCATCTTTTGAAGTTGCTTTGAAGATCGCCAGATGCAAAAAGGCTCATGATATTGGTGAAAAGCTTGTAAATCCAGCTGCCATTGCTATGCTCAGACAGTATGTGGAGAAGAGATCGCTAAACAATTGGAAATGGTTGCCCTGTCAGACAACACAGTAAAACGGAGAATAGACATGATGTCAGAAGATATTCTTAACCAATTTATTTTTGGACTTAAAAAGGCTGGGAAATTTTCTTTTCAAATCAACAAATCTGCGGACGTTAAAATAAGCCTAAGTTAATGGCTTTCGTCAGATATGAATCGTATGACGACATTGTAGAAGAATTGAATTTCTGTTCTGTGAATCTTTGAGCACCACAACAACAGGCTCAGACATATTTGAGTTAGTCTCAAAATTCTTTTCAAAACACGATCTTCATTGGACAAATTGTGTGGGACTGTGTCTCAATGGTGCCCCTGCCATGATGGGGAGCCGAGTTGGATTTTGCAGACATGTGAAGGATGCCAGTCCACAAGTAGTTATTATACACCATCTTTTGCACTGAGAAAATCTTTCAACCAATGCCATACAGTCTGATCTCAGTGTAGTGTTACAGGATGCTGTTGACATTGTGAACTTTATGAAGTCCAGGGCGCTTAATTCACCCTTGTTTCGAGCTTTGTGTGATGAAATGGGATCTGAGCATCAGAATTTGTTGTACTTTTCAGATATTCGTTGGCTTTCACGTGGAAAAATGCTTTCTCATTTGATGACACTTCGTGTGGAGGTCCACATTTTTTTGAACGAAAAACAACATTTATTAGCAGAAAGGTTTACTGGCGAAACCTGCCTTGCAAAACTTGCATTTCTAAGTGATATATTCCAGCATCTTAATGAGCTGAACACGGGCATGCAAGGTAGGAACCGCAGTAGTAGATATTGGCGAAAAAGTCACATCTTTTAGGTGCAAGTGAACTTGTTTTATGGCGGGACAAAATTTCAAAATGGAAAATGGCTTCGTTTCCCTTTATGAATGAGTTTTTAGAAGATGCCAGTAATGTTTCTCTGGATTACTTGAAACCTGTTTTTGACGAATATTTGGAAAAACTGCACAAAGAGTTTGATCGGTATATACCACAAAATATAGAGTTGAAAAGTACAACTGTGTAAGAAATCCATTTAACGTTGATGTGATGACAACTGGGGATGACAATGATGGCTTCCAGGAAGAGCTTATTGGTCTTCAAAATGATCAGCTTATGAAAGAAAAGTTTGCACAAGTTCCACTGACGAAATTTTGGACAGAGCTTACAAATAAACTGATTTTGGTCAGAGAGTCGGAAAAAGCACTGCTTCCATTTCCCACAACATATCTTTGTGAGACTGGATTTTCCAGCATGGCAATAATCAAGTCAAAATCTAGGAATCGCTTGGATCCTCAGCATGATCTCCGGTGCGCTATGTCAGTGAACATAGTGCCTGACTTCACGGAGCTTGCTGCAAGATTACAGCACCAAGGAAGCCATTGATTTTTGACATTATTGTTCTGTTCATTTTATGTGACGTTCCATATGTTCAGTATTTCACAAGTTTTTAATTAGAAGCAAATGATTTGTCAAACCAGCACATGTATGATTTATTTAAATAAAGATTTGTTTCTTGCATGTTTTGTGCATTTAATATTGTCCCAAAAATATTGTATTTGACAAGTAACATTAAAAATTTAATATTTTTTGTAATGTGGCAATGATATGTACTGTTCAAGAAAAGGCATTACTATTAGTTCATTTATAGTGAATATCACTGGTTATTGCCGTTTCCATGGTAGGGTCGTGGGTCATATACCATTTGCTACTTTAGGGTCACACACATAAAAGGTTGGGAACTGATGCTGTAGATGATATAACAAAGTGGATATGGTATATTAATTAATAAGGGTTCTATTTATGTTAGTAACCTGACACAATATGTTGAACTTGTTTCTGCTTTTTGAGTTATATGAGATACCTTAATAAAATAATTATATAATTTATTGGCACCTGCTGACAAGTCCTTGTTTTGTTGGACTTAGCGGGACCGGAACGTTTTGTTTATTTTATATTATGTTTTTCCATTCATGATTGCTATAATTGAATTCGAGTTAACATTGTTTTGAAAAAAATGACAAAAATTATTTGTTATAAGACAATTATGTATTATTATTATTATTGTTTCAATCCATTAAATGAAATGTGTTTAAAATCCATTTAATGTTATATATGTGTACTAATTATGTATGACTTGGCACCTCCTGATGAGCTATGTTCTTAGCTCTGCAGGGCCATAATGTCTTCTTTTTTCTTTATCTTTTGAATGTAAAGTATATTAATTTATTATTGTAGAATTTTATGTATCATGACTGTTTAAATTAAAATTATTATTACTTTTTTCATAACCCCAATATAATATATCATGGCATTTAAACGACCAAGCTCAACATCGATACCTAATCCTAGGTAGAAGAGAAAGGCGATAACGATGGAAATGAAGATAGAAATTGTCAAGAGAAAGGCGATAAGAGGAGAGAAGAAGACATCTGTAATTGCCCATGCATTTGGAATGGTCGTGCAGTGCGTTTTGTTCTTGTTGAAAGTGAGAAAGATAACAGCAAGTCACTCATTGAAGTTTGGAAAAAATATGATACAAAAGATGCGATTAACAATATTACAACTGCCTGGAATGAAATTAAGGAAAGTACGATGAATGCTGTTTGGTGATAGTTATGGCCAGAAGCAGTTAATGACTTTCAAGGTTTTGAAGATATTGTGAGTATTAAGAAAGATATTGTAGCAATGGCAACTGAGGCAGGAATAGATGGAATTGATGACGAGGGAGTTGAGGAGGTTCTTAATGCAGTTCTTGAAGAGCTTACAACCGAAGATATTCAAGAGTTGGCAACACCAGAGTCTGATGATGAATGCGAAAAGTTACTAGAAATCTTAGCGTGAAAGTGAAAATTGAACGTATCATCATAGAAAAAGGCAGACGTGTCATCATTCTTTTTCAACTTTCGCTTTATAAGTATAAATGCAACCAATTACACTATCATATAAGTAATTTCAGTGAATTTAGCCATTCTATTATTATTAGGTTATCAAATTAAGTGTGTTAGGAACAAAACTAAATATTTCCCATATAAAACAATGATTTTCACATAACAAAGGCTTTTTAGTAACGTAAACCCTTCGTTAAGCAGGGATGGCTGTATTTCGACATCATCCTCGTTTATTCAATCAAGCCATCTATGCTAATTTTCATTTTCATGATATTCTTCTGATTTTCGTATCCCTTTTTTAGCTGTCTTTTATTTTCAGGTATTGCAGCATTTTCTCTCCTCTTCTTCTTTAGGTACTCGCGTATCTATTTACTTTTCTTTTCAGTATTGTCGTCCATCTTAAGAGATATTAAACTCTAAAATAGAGTTTAAATAAAAGTAACAATTTAATTGTTCATATTAAACCATCCATAAACACTACAGATACTTTTGTTTTTTATTCTAGCGGAAGTACCCGTAAAAGTAACGAAACCTTGAACAATTTCATAACCCTGTAATCATAGTTCCCTCTGTTTTTTATCATCCTTGTGCAGAATGAATATTGCTTGTGCGTGCCTATATGACACTAATGAGCAGGTGTGGGCCCTGGTTGGTGAGGCCGTTTGGATATATCCTAAGATAAACTCAGTCGTGCCTGCTTGAAAATGTAGTGCACAGCACTACCAAAACTGCTGCATGGCCACACAGTCGCACAGCTTAGAGGGAACCATGCCTGTAATACCGTTTCAACTTATATAGTAGTGTTCCATCTTATTGCAGGTTCAGATTTGTCTTTTCATGACCCTGTCAGTGTCATTAGCATTTCAATTTGCTATGATAGAAGACATTTATTAAGCAAGCATAAACTAACCTTCTCATATTGCAGTTAGATTAAACGTCAAAAATGTAAATCTTGAAAAATTAAAATATGTTACTGTTGATATATTTAATAACGTATAGTACTCCCTTTTTTTTTATAGACAATCAGCATTTGAATCTAAATCAGAGGTTCCCAAAGTTTTCTATTTTTTAGAAACCCTCACGCCCCCCACCTATTCTTTACCATCATCCAACCCTCCTTTTAAAAAAAATTTCAATTCGTAATTTAAAAATAAAAAATCTGATGTGGCGCCAACACATGACTTTCTCCATACAGAGCAGCGCATATGATTACTCTCGACATTCTCAGAAATAATTATCGGTGATTACACTTGTGATTAATGTTAAAACATTTTCAATAGTCTTGCTAGATATTTCTATGGGTAAAAAATATCGATATGCAGTTAAAATTGCCCTTGGCAGCATATGCAATGCTATAAACAGCTAGAAAATTGTATAATAACAGCAGAAACAACGGTATCACTTAGCGACGTATTTAACATAAATTTATGATAAAAATCAAGCTATCACTTAAACTATCGGTTTTATGAAAAATTGTATGAAACAAAACATGTAGACAATTACATTATCTAATTTTTTTATGATTACAACTATTTATGACAATTAAGTCTGAAGTAGATATTGGGAAAAATGGAAAACGACTAGAATAAACATCCACTTCCAGTGGATTAGTTTCAGGCAAAACCTTTCCAATCTTCATTTACTAATAAAAATCTCATGTTTAAAGTTTTGTGATGATCTGATTATTAGTTTCTGAGTTAGATCGCCCACAAAATTCCTATCGCATAATCAATAAAATGGTCAAAACGTGTTATAGGGCAGTGCTCTCCAACCTTTTTTGCTCCACAGCACACCTTGATGCAGAGGCGTAGTGAGGGGTGTGCAGAGGGGGGCAGTTGCCCCTGGGTGCAGGGCTCAAGGGGCGCAAACTTATGGACCGATTTTTATCTATCAAAGCAGATCCGCTAGGAGGTTGCAGAGTAATGTAATCAGGCCTGCACCAGGCATATTTGCCATCTGGGTGCAAGCAGTTTATGCCTCCCCTTACGGACTTATAAAAACACCCTGGCCCAGATTTTTTTCGATTTTTACATTAAAAGTTGTATTAATTTAAGAAATAAATTGTGCAAAACACAAACTTAAGAGAGATTTTTTCCTCCGCCCGTGAATTGTCGCCCCTAATATGTTGCCGCCCGGCTGTGATGCACCCCTTGCATCCATATGCCGGTGAGGCTCTGAATGTAATATCCTAACGGATTAATACAAAAGAGGCGCAAGCCATCAAAAAATGTTTCTGGAAACTGGCCCGAGATGCAATGAATCACATTCGTATTTATCTTTAGGGTATAGTGATACTGTAGCTTCTTTACGTTTAGATGGTCCCTGAGACTTAAGAAATGGCAATCGTAGTGAGTCAGAGAAAAATATTTACAAAATATTTGTGAAGTCCCACTTCGGGTGGCCACCCCTCCGGATTTGACACGGAGTCTCCGGGTTTTGGGACTAGTCTCCGGGTTAAGGGTAAAATTCTTCGGTCAACAGCATACACAGACCAGAGTGACCACATGTCCCATTTTTCGGCCAATTTTTCCTTAAATGTCCTGCGTCCCATGTGAAATCAATACTTTGTCCCGTATTTTATTATGAAAATATATATATTGATTTCAGATAAACTTAGGGTAACCACATTTTCCATATTTTAATGTAATTAATGCAGTGCTCGGAATGAGCAGGAACGAACCCAGACTACACATGTATCGAAAATATTGACGATTAATTTCGAATTGTAATATTTTCCTCCTGGGAGTTCCGTTTTGTAATATTTTTCATTTCGAGCACTTAATTAATGTAATGTGATGTATGAAGAATTTACAAAAATGAACCCACTTTCACGAAAAGTTACAAACGAGATTTCATCTCTCTTAGATAAATGGAATGGGATACTAAAATCTTGCAAAAAATAATTTTGTAAGCTGATGCAAATTATTAAGTCAGTACCAGCTTCTAAAGCTCTTGTGGAAAGAATATTTTCTTTATATTGTAATAAATGGAATGACAATATGAACATGTTTGACAGAAGTGCAGTAAAAGCAGAGCTGTAGGTGAAAAGCAACTACATATCTTTCTTGTAAAAACTTTTATAATTATGTTCTTACTAATGAAGATCTTCTGAAGTGCAAAAGATCTTACTAGAAATATTGTTTATTTCTTACAGTGACAAAAACTATTCTTTGTGAATATGTTCTCAGTATTGTGTGAAATTTAGTTTTATTATTCAAGAATAATTGTTTTGTTCTTTTATTGTTTATCTTGTGTAGATTTTTTGTAAAAATATAACCCCCTCCTTAGGGGCACCAAAAAGATGCCTTGCCCCCAGACACCGAAGACCCTAGCTACGCCACTGCCTTCATGCATGCTTAAAAACATCGCAGTATACCAAACCACTCCTAGTTAATTTCACTGCAAAAATACAAATTTTTAAAGAAATACTAGCATAAAACAAATGAGTTGCAATTATATTAGATTGTTATGATTGGTAAAGTAATATTCAAATAATTGTAAAATTTTATTCTAAATTAAGTACACACACGATTCAACGTGTAAAAATGTTATACGCTTTGATAGAAAATTTGGGCTTGCTGTTATAATACAAAGACGCTTTATATTTGGCTCACTAATATAAAGAGCTACAAGAACTTCATCTAGGTTCTATAAATAGGCCCTTTTAATATGGGTTGAAGAACAGCTAAATTTGCATAAATATGTTGTTGAATTTGGAATGTCATATAGATGGGATATTCAGATATCGAAGGATATTCACCTTAAGCTTTTAGCCAAAATACATCTAAAGGTAGTATAATAATTTTAAGTTGTATGATCGTTAGTAAGTTTAAGAATGAATTATTTGGATGAAAAAATGTATGCGAATTTGTTTGTTCCAAATGCTTTTGTGAAAATTAAATATCCTCAGACTGTGCAGCACACTGGTGCCTTTTTCGCGGCACACCAGTTGGAGAGCACTGTTATAGGGGATCTCAAAACGTATTTCCGTTGAAATCTCGAAATCGATTTTTTCTTGAAAACGATATTTTCTCTGTACTACGTATATAGAGAAAGTAATAAACTTAGTATATAATATTTTATTTAAAATTATAAATAAGCACAAATAGTTTTTCTTGGCACAAAAATTTAATAAAAATGTAATTTAACATAAGAAATAGCAGGAACAAAACGAATTTAATGTGAAGGATGGTGCTGCATTATTTTCACGAGTTGTGAATTCCTAGGTTTGAAAGATGAAAGTGCGTAATAAAAATCATTTCAGTATTTGGATAAAATATTTCCCAATTTACTCGAAAGTATTATTCTTTCCTTTTCATCGACGTACCTCTGTGAAAAAAATCTTTTCAAGTATACTCATGATAAAAAAAATCGGTACAACATACATTGTGCAGTCTTTCTCATATACTAATGTGTCATTTAGTTATGTTTAGAAAATGAAAATCGTATCAGCCGGTTTTTAGAAAATCAAATTATTATTTTTTAAGTTTAACTAAAGAGAAGCAGCCGTGTGGAGCGTGTTACGGGGTTGGGTGCCGCAGGTGCCAGGGCCAGAGTCCATAGTATGTAATATTATTGCAGACGTATACTCAAGTGACGGTATGAAATTTTATCAAAATCGTCCGAGCCATTTTTGAGAAAATCAAATTATTTTAAAGTTGCCCAGAATAAACTAGCCTTATATTCATTTTGTGAGAAATATGAACTATACAGTATTATTGAAAACGTAAACTCAAGTAATTGTACGGAATATGATCAAAATCGTTAGAGCCGTTTTTGAGAAAATCAAATTGTTCTTAAAAACGCATAGAATAAACTTCCCTTAATTATTTAGCAATGTCAAGCATTTTGTCATATACTCTGATCTGCATGATAAAATGCCTAAGTACGAGATTTCATTCATTTTCGATCTACCATTTAGGCTCTAGAGCCACGAGCAGAGAGACCTACAGGCATTGCAAAAACCACTTTTTCGAACTCAGGTACACGTAAAACATATATTTCCGTCAAAATCTCGAGGTCAAATTTTTTTGCAATAACAATACCTTCTCGCCGGTCGGGTTAGACTGGTAGGCAGTGCGCTTGCCTTCTAACCCAAAGGTCATGGGTTTGAATCTCGCTTCGGGCATGGATGTTATGATGTATGTTGATTTTCTCTAACAGAATTTGACGGTGCAAAATGACCTTAGCTGTCAACGCACCTAAAAACCTAATAATTACTACTACTACAATACCTTCTCAATATACTTCGTATATGAGAAAGTAGAAAGAAGCAAAGGAATCGACTGTAATCTTTGAACTGATTTTTACCAGAATCTTGAGTTTCATTTACTTTGCATGATTATAAACAATTAATTAAATGATAACAGTAAAAATACGATATAATGGTTCATAATTAGTTTTATATAATAGAATATCTGTGATTATACATGCTAAGCATTTAAAATTGTTAAGCCCATATGTTGACAGCACTGACGGAAGTATGCTTTTGGCATTGTAGATTTCTCGAAAATTTGTAAATTTTTATAGATATATTCCATCCACTCCAGAGGGTAGTTTCTTTTTTCCATAAGATAACATGTATAAATCATCTTTTTTGACTGCTGACATTTTAAAATATCTCAAACACGATTTTGTCGCAAAGCTTGCTAAGAAAATTATAGATTAATTTCCATATCGTAAAAATTAAAATAATATCCGAAAATCTCCAAAGATTATGATTTATTCACAATTTGTTATGCATTTTTTACACATTAGAATTGAGCCAACAATAGACTTTAACAATTGCAGTTGCTATGGTAATGAATTGAATAAATGGGTAAAAATCAGGAAAAACAGTCGTAAAACATAATTTTTGACCTTTTTCTAATGAGATTTAAACTTCTACATTATAGAAATTAATCTTTATAATTTTCCATAAATGACTGCACAAGTTTCGCATGAAAATCATATTTTTGAAATATTTTTAAATGTTGACAAAAAATGTTCATGTAAAAAAGTCAGTTTATACATATAACTTATGGGAAAAAGAAACTATCTCTTAGAGTTGAAAGGAAATACCTATAGAAATGAACAATTTCTCGAGAAGTTTATAATGCAATACAAAGGATACTTCTATGAATACTCACATATAAAACCAATTCTGAACAACAATAGCTATAAGTATTATATACAGCTATCCTTTAATTGAGTTGATAATCATGGAAAGTAATGAAACTCAAGACGAAAGGAAAAGAAAACTTAACAAAGGAGCACAAACTCACTGGAGATCTCACCAAATGGAAATATTGCTGAAGCTAGGAGAAGACAAAACGGAACAGGATAGACAGAAAAAATTGAACGATCAGAACAAACCAAAAGCGAGGCATAAACCTACTGGGTCGCCAGAAGCAACAGTAAATCAATTGACAAGCAACAGATTTTTAGATGCAAGAAAATGAGCAAATGAAAGTTCATTATAATCTGAATAGCGATTATTGTAGATTAGGTTATTTGTATTTATGTAATAAACTTATAGAATTATTTAGTATATTTAACGAACAAATCTTCATTAACATATATAGTATTTGCCAAATAACTTTTATATGTCCATGAATACTGTTACTTTCTGGAACATTTGATTATGTGGATTTGATATTTAGTTTTATGTTTAAGTGCACATAAAAGCTGGTGTCATTAATTTTTATTTTATTTTCACATAATACTTAACTCAGGCAATTATGCTATTACTAAAATAAAAATATTCCACTGCAGACCAACCTATCTTCAAAATTTTGCATCTTTATTAATATTCAATACATTAATTATGTAAATACATTTTCACACCAATATAATTTCACTTTTGTTTTGAAAAATTAATTAACTAATCTCACTGCGATGTATTTTACTATTAAAATGTTAAGCAGCATATCACGTAAACACTTCTTTAAAAACAATTGGCATTAAATAACAAGGACAAAATATTTCATAGAATAAAATGTAAAAACTGTGTGATTTCAATTACTTTTGCTTAATAGCATAATAGTTTATTTACATTTGTTGCGGTGAATACGGACAACAATATGAAAGCCATAACAGACCTGTATAGCTAGTACATAAGGGATTTTCTAATATCCTGTTAAAAGGCAAAAGGAGGGACGGGCGGATCCCAATTTTTATCCATATCTACTCCGAATGTAGAACTATATATCCTGAATGTTTTATGTGTGTAGATTACCGTATATACTCGTGTATAGTACGAGTTTTTACGACCAAATTTTTATTGCAAAAATTGGGGATCGTACTATACACAAGTAATGCATTTGAGGATTTAAAATTCATGGATCTTCACGGGCATTTTTGGTGAAGTTATGCCACCCGCATGCATTCTAATGGTAGGCTAACCTTAACAATGAGGTCCTTTATCGTTGTTATGTTGCTTCGTGAAGAGTAGAATCTTTTTCATTTGTACAGCTTCAAATTCACAAATACTTGATATAAGTGACGATTTACGGGCACTTCCTTTCTGGAATTTTATGAATGTACGTCTTTGTTTGCGTCTTTTTACAAGGGATGGATTGGAACGAGTTGGACTAAAAGTATCGTAGACGGCGTAACTTTATGGAATTTCGACATCTCGGAAAAAGAAATTACTTTGTAATATTCAACAGTCTTTATTGTTTCTACAATCACACACCGATCAGTTTCCACTACAAAGTCATTCTAAAGGTGTTACGTCGGTTAGTAACACCATTAGAATGATTTTATAGTGGAAACCGGTGGGTGTGTGATTGAAGTAACAATAAAGACTGTGGAATATTACAAAGTAATTTCTTTTTATCCGTTATCCCTACCTATTAAATAGATGAGCGGGTGGAACCATTACGTACGCGGAACGTAATCCAGACGTATTAGAATTGAAACGATTTTATTTCATCTTGTGCTATCATGATTCATATCACTTTTTATTAAATGTTTTAGGAGTAAGATACTTAACTTATCCGAATTTTAGTGTACTCGCAAGAAATACTATTTACGACATTTACGGCCTATTCTATGGTGGTGTGGAAAATCAAGGTTGTTCGATATATCTCGCTCGTAACCATCGAGCTATCGAAACGAAATATATCGACCATGGTGAAAAGCTGGGGTCGTACTATAAACGAGATATATGAAAAAATCAGGTTTGTTCACCAAAAAATCAGGGGTCGTACTATACATGGAGTCGGCATATACACGAGTATATACGGTATGTAATATTTGAATTATTTTGTACACAGTCAGACAGAAGGATGAACTGAATACATAAACTCTTTCTTTATTAAAAAAGCGCTAAAAAGGCTTGCTCGATTAGTTTCATCTCTGCCCATGGTACTCAATAGGAGAAAACATGCACTCTTGGACAACTATGTGCACGATGAGCAGTATTAATTTGAAAAGTTGGAAAGCCAAGTGATACCTGAAAATTTGATCGAAAAAGATTGAAAATCTTTTTAGTTGTGAGAGGTTACCCGCATTATCCAAACTGACTCCATAAAATGCTTCGACGGGCAGACCAACACAATCAGGATATTATTTATGTACTAGCAGATTTTCGTGCTGAATTTCAACGGATTTAGTGAAGCTACTACAGCACAACATACAAACTCTTTAAAATATGTAGTAGATACTTTTTAAATTACAATTAGCTTTTCTGAACTATTAATCATATTTGCTTGTAACAATTTGTTTCTGAATGTATTGCATTCACATATAACGATAATTGTATTTCCTATCATATCATTTTCACCAAATCCAGCTTCATTTCCTGTGTAATTATTCCTATGAAATATTTCCATTTATGTCTTGTAAGAAAGAAACCCGTGAAAAAGCAACGTACAGTTGTCCATGATTGAACAATGACTGGCAAATGTACACCAGATACTTGGGCTTATTTATGATAATAACCATTATAATGTAGAATATAATGATTTTACTTACAAAAAAAAGTAAGATTCCAGTATTCAATAGATGAAAGAAGGTTCAATTACTTTCATCAATAAACGCTTCCTGAATAATAATCAGTATCTATTTACATTGCTATCCATAAACATCAATCATTTCGTTGCTTAAACAAAAGTGCGAATTGAATAATGCTAAACTTTCGTCTATTTGTAAGCTTCATTGAAGCTAACTGAATCGGAGGAAACAATGACGGCCGCCTTGGCAACGTCCGGGAGGAGTACGAAAAATCCACAAAATTTCGAAACAAAAAGCGTATTTCTGAAAACTTTGATCGTGTAACATGTAAACTTCGCAGGAATAAGATAGTATAGAGTTTTATTCGTCGAAAAAAGCAAAATCGAAAAAAAATAGGTCCATATTTACGTATTTTTATGCTTGAAGGAATAATATCTTGCAAGTCAAGAAATGGATTCATACGTGTTATCTTATGGAAAAATGATAATCCCCTATATTGGCAGCACTGATAAGTCCCGGTTGACCAAACCTTGACCATTCACTAAGTTAGGATGTAAGGAAGAATCTTACCAAATTTCGTTATTCTAGCTTTTATCGTTTAGGAGTTCCATGAACAAACACACAAACCAACAAACACACCCTTCAAAATATATTATAGGAGACTAGTATAAAAGCCCATCAATATGACAGGCTATCATTACTTAACTTAAAATAGTTGCCTCCCTTTCTCAGTCACTCTCTCCCTCACTCTCTCTCTCTCTCCTTCTCTTACCTCCTGCTCCCTCCTTCACCCACCCCCCGCTCACCACCCCCCGCTCACCTCCTCCTCCCTTTGTCTTTAGGGTTAAATGTAGGAAGGGACTATATAGTCTCAATTTCGCCTTCAATAAAGTTGTTTGTCTGTCTGTCTCTCAACTCAACCCCTTTCTGTATCAGCCATGCTTGTCGGAGTCAGACTTATGTAAGAACCCCTCTCTACCTGTGACCATCCTTTTCACCTCCCAGCATTTAACTAAGTTTTTGTGATCTCACCAACCCAACCCATCCAAGAAGGAAGTCCCTGATGCAGACGACATTAAAACCCTTATTGATGGCGTCAAGGATTCTTTGTCTTCCTTCTGGGAGGAACTAGATGCCACCAAAAAGGAAAAAGCCATCCCTCCTTCTAAGGTGGATTCCCTCGAGGAGTGGTTCTCCTCCTTCAGTCGAAATATCCTGAAAGACCTTGACACAATGAACCTTCGGCTTAACTTCTTTGAGGACAGGAGTGTGGTTGTGGAGGAGAGACTTGACGAGTTAGAGCAGTGTAGTAGGAGAAACTGTCTCCTTCTCCACGGCATCCCCTTGTCCGAGAAGGAGATTCCTATTCCTGTGGTGATGAAGTTCTGCCAGGACTACCTTAACATCGAGGTCACTCCTTACTCGATCGACAGAGCACATAGAATTGGTCTGCGAAATGTCCACCACCAATGATAGTGAAATTTGTTTCCTGTCAAGATCAAGAGTCTGGATCAAGAAGAAACACCTAAAAGGATAGGGATTCCTTATCATGGAAAGCCTCACAGCCCCAAGGAAGAGTATCCTTTCAGCCACGAAGGACCTGCAATGCACGGATGCGGGAGGGTAAAATAATCATGAAGAAAGAACCTGTTTCGCCATCGCCACATCGAGGGACCTGGAAAGGGCACAGAATTAGTGGAGCCGCCAAGGACGGGAAAGAAAAAGCGAAGAGAGAAGCTAAGAAGAAGAAGAAATCATAGTGTGCAGTGTGTGTGTGTGTTTGTGAAGTATCGTTTATATTTCAGTTCAGTGTTAGTTCATTCCTGCTCTGTGCTAGTGTAGTGAAATCTCCCTTCATGTATCTGCAGTTTAGCCCTCCCCTCGTTTATCCAGCTTAGTGTATGCTTTGCATTGCAGTGTTTTTTCTTCTTTTTTTATTGTTCTGGGCATTTCCTTTTTAATTGTATTTATTTTTGTATTTTTTATCTTCACATTTCCTCACTATCTCACTTTACCTGCTTCTTAACATTTTACTATTTATTCTTGTGCTCTCACTAACTTTAGTGTTTGCTTGTAGCTTTTGTTCTTTTTCCCCCCTTTTCCCTCTAGTATTCCCCTCGTCCTCCCATATCCTAATTCCTGATTCCTTGCTTGGGCTTTTTCATTTTCCTTTTTTTGCACCTTTTTTCTTCCTTCGATTCTATACCGATACCTAGCAAACGGTGGAGATGATTATTGGAGGAAAAGACTGTTTTAAACCCAGAATCAAGGAAAATCTTTTTAAGGCCTTGTGTGTACTGCAGAAAGAACAGAAGTTTTCTATATCTTTCTTTTTTGGAATTGTCTGGATTGCTAAGGCTGTGGAACTCTGAAAGTTTAATTTGTGCTTGTGTTTCTTCACTAAATTATCTATGAGGTTATCAGGAAACCAATTTTAAAAAAATATTTGTATGGTTATTAGGAGATTTCTCCATTCATCTTCATTGATTAGCCATAGGGCTCATTATTAATATTTTTTCATTATCACTTCGCTCACCATCTATTGGTCAAAATGACAACTCGGGGGGAAATCCAGTTTTCCTGCTATAGTTTCTATCGTCAGAGCACAATGTCAACGTTATGAATATGAAGTAGTTCAATTTCTTGCTGCTAAACCAATCAAAATGCTCTCAGGCCCACTGGCAGATTCACCGACACCAACTAGATTTTTGGAAAATGTGAACTTTCACAGTTTAACTTCTAGATAAGATACAAAATTGATTATAGTCTGAGAACCATCTACGAGCCATAAACTCTCAATCAATGCAACATTCATTTTGATCTGATCATTCATTCAAGAGATCTGCGGGAACAAAAAATGATATAAATATATAATATATAAATAAATAATATATAATATAAATATAATAATATAATATATAAATATATAAATAAATAAATATCGGACAAATGCATATAAAAGATTTTATAAAAATGATGATTTCTTCTAGCAATATGACCTGCTCACTGCCACTTTAATGCTTTACTCTCCCGAGTATGTTACAAATAGAAACTATTTTTTAAATAAACCGTTAATTAAGGTGATGATCTTTTAGGTCTATCGCAAAATATATCTACTCGGGTGGAATTTCTTATCATTAATTTTCTCCCAGTGACTCCGTTTTAGGAAAGGGCATATGAAATGTGATGGTTAAATATCGAGAAGCGAAGGTCTGTTGAAAGAATTAATGGATTTTAGGAAAGGGGTGAAGAGGTCGGATTATATTTTAAAAGGAGAGGGTATAAGAAGATGAAAGTCCTCGGATGAACAGATTGGGTTGGAAGGCACACTTACACCTGTCAAAAAGCAGAAATAAAATATGATAATAGTGATCACTCTGACAGACGTGATGAAAACTTTGGCCATAGCATACTTTCTTTTGTTATGGAAACAATGTGTCTTGACAGGGGATGTGGAGGAGTTCACCATGTTGCCCGTGTGCCGAGGAAGCTTCACTCCGCTCCCCGAGGCCCTCTGCTGGGTGGTGTTGGAACTAACCTCGGCTGGCGAGGCAGCATCTCTCTCAGCCGTGAGGGCCGCATTGGGAATCCACTTTCCAGGCATCAAATCACCCTCCGAATCTGTCATTTATGATGCATTGGCAGCCCTGATGGTTGATGGAAAAGTAAGTGAAGCCTCTCCCAACCCTTTAGAAGGGGAGGGCCTCTCCCCCCACCCATCAGGAGTTGCGCCTCTCTCCTTGCCCATTAGAAGTGGTTGGGCATCTCCCTCCAGCTCATCAGAACAGGGTAAAGCCTCTCCCTCCAGCCTATCAGAAGGGTAAGCCTCTTCCCCTAGGCCAGGGGTGAGGAACCTGTGGTCTTTTGTGACTCTGTGTGGCCTTTATGCATACTTTTCTAAACAAACAAACTGACATGCAATGTGAAGTTTTGTTCCAAGACGCTTATTTCCCAAAATTGCTTTATTAGTTCATCAATTTAATTTTTTTGTTTCAGATGCTTCAATGATAATAAACATGATTAATAACCGATCGTCAGCATGAATTGGCTGCCAGTGTCACTGAACAACTTTGTAAAATCTGCCAAAGCGAAGGTGTTTATTATTCCCTTGCTCTAGATGAGTCCACTGATATTATTGACTCTGCACAACTGTCAATTTTTATTCATGTTGTGACTGCAGATTTTAAGTGCCATAAAAAGTTACTGGCTTTGGCTATGCTTACGGGGAAAACACATGGAATTGACATTTTTACTGACTTTCAGGAGAAGCATCTGGAAACTAAACTGAATTTGTTTAATCTCATTAGATGCATGATGCACCTGCCATGAGGGGAAAATGTGAAGGTTTTTTGTTTTGCTTCAGAGGGGACTACCAAAACCGGATGGCTTCATTTTGTTTCACTGCATTGTGCATCAACAGAGCCTATGTGCCAAATCTGCAGCGTTAGATGACACGTTAGGAATAGTTAGTTAGTTAGTTAGATGACAATCACTTGAAAGACCTACTGAATCTGAAGACAACAGTGTTGGAACCGAACATGAAGTTCTTAGTTAACAAAAAAACATGCTAAAAGTCATTAAATTGTGTTTGTTTCTTCGTAATTTTTATTTCATTTTGGTAAATGTTAAGGAATGCAGCATTTTTTCTTTAAAAGTCAATAAATTTTGTTAGTTTCTTCATAATTTTTATTTCATTTTGGTAAATGTTAAAGAATGCAACATTGTTCTTTAAAAGTCATTAAATTTTTAATTTTTCATAGTTTTTTAAAAATTTTTGTAAATGTGAAGGAATGAAACATTACTTGTTGTATTATGTACATATGCATTATGGGAAAAATACAATCACTTATCTTACATTGCACATAATTTCCACTGTCCACGATAAACTGTGGCCTTATGGGAACTCCTTGGAGTGACTTTTGACCTTCTAAAGGAAAAAGGTTTCCCACCTCTGCCCTAGGCCATCATAGGCATTGTGACTATCCCCTGTCCATCAGAAGTAGTTGCACCTCTACCACATGCCTCCTAGAAACTATGCTCTGTTACTACTACATTTTATGAAAAGAAAAATGCCCTTAAGTGATTACTCACTGTCTTTTTTATTTCAAAAGATATTTTAAATATTCTTTTTGGATTTGATAGCTCTTAATGTTCTAATAATTTTCCTCCAGTTGGATTTCCCGTTATTTCACAGTTTTTCTACTTCAAAGGTGACTTCAAAGTCAGAAAATTCCAAGGTTTTGAATGGTATTGTAGTCAAACTACTAGAGCTGTTTGTAAAATTCTTTTTTAATAAGATATCTCTTATCAATCTATGATTTTTCCTAGATTGGGTTTTCCTGGTAGCTCATAGATTTTTTGCAAGGTGGCTTCAAATTTGGAAGATTCAGAATTTTGAAATCGTATTGTAGCTAAACTACTGAAGCTAGAGGAGTTTTAAGGAATGAGAAGGTCTGTTGAGTACCTAAATTTCAAAGGTATGGGTTGTCCACTCTCCAAAGTGGTAGACAAACAAGAAACTTAAAATTTTTTAAGAAAACGTGTTTTCACCTCTTATTTTAACAATCGTATCTTACTTGTTACCTTTATTTCTGCTCTAAAAGGTTCATTGGGAAATTTCTATGACAGATATCCCTTCATAAAACTTGGGTCATGAAACTTTTGTAATGCAACCGGTCACAGATGTACACACACCATGTTCGCCATTCATACTGTGTGAGATCTCTTGTATTTGATTTCTTCAATTTTTAATTGATTGCTTTTGCCACTACTTCTGACACTTCCCACTATGGCTCCACATGCACTGGCCCATAACTAATTGCCCTCTCTTTAGGTGAGGCCTATCCCCTGCTGCAACAGATTTGGTGGAATCATCCTTTCTCTGATCTATGCCTCTGTGCAGGTGTACCAGACGGCAAATGGGTACTTTGTGGTCACCCCAGAGAGCAAGAGGCGCTCCACCGTAGGCATCGTAGTGCCGGAGAGTGCCTTGCTGCATCCTGGCAGTCGCCCTCACCGCAGCAATCAAGGGGGACACCAGTCGCGGCGGAGCCATCGTGACCGCCCCTCTGCTGCCACAGCCACCATCTCTGCTCCCTCCATGCTCTCCTCCACCTCTCGAGCGACTACGCACTCCTGCCTGGAGACCAGCCTCAATGGCCCTACACCCACACCTTACAGTAGACATGTGCTGATGTCCCCAGATGAAGCAATGACCAAAGTCCATGGCGAGATGGAAACGGTCCGTGTGGGACATATCACACATCAAGCAGTGCAGACCAACTTGGCAGACGTGATATGTGGAGGTAAGCCATGACTACCTGTTCGTCTCGGCTGCTATCACCTCTTGACTACCTCTATAACCAAAGTTAACCTCTGACTGAATGTGGAGAAAATCAAATGAATGATGGCAAAAGTGCTGTGTTCATATTTATTTTGTCAATGTAAACTCTAATAGTGGCAGATTTTCTCTTGCATCAATTAAAATTATGCTCAACTGTATGGTTCTCCTTTATGTTTGACTTTGGAAGCAAATGAGAATGAAATAGCAAATATGATTTGTGTGTTTATTATTAACTAGCAGAAACACCCGGCCTTACCCGGGGAAATTTGGTTCAAATCTGACCGTAATTCTAGATGATACATAGTATTTAAGAATTCACTCGGCCGCCATTTTGAATAAAACGGGCAGAGAGAAACAAAAACCATGTATGAATTATTTCTGGGAGCCTTCCACAATCATACCAAATTTGATTCAAATCAATAGTAGGACTTGGGAAAATACTCGTAGTTTAATCAGTCCCCGCCATCCAATTACGGATGAGGAAGTAGTCATTTCTCACCTTTCTCACTGTGTATAAGATGTAGAGTTACCTGTTCTTTGAGAACAGGAAGTTTATGAGAACAGTTATTTTATTGAACAGTTTAGGCATCAGAACAGTTTGAAAAGAACTGTCCCGTACTTTCTGACCCATCTCTAGATGGCGATGCATTAGCATACAAAGTTATTTTGCTCTTTGTAAAATTAATATAAAATATTTGGTATTAAAAAGTAGCCTAAGACCTTCCTATTTGTGAAGAAAGTATTTGTTGAAAGTTTGATTATTCAAGCTTTAATGGTGTGGAAATATATAGATGCACAAACAAACAAACTTTCATAAATATATAGGAGATTGATCTTATACTTGTATTGGAAGTGACAAATATCAAATTTGAATTTCCTAAGTTAATTTACTCGAGAGTTATTGTCGAAAAACCAAATCGATGCCTCCCAAACCCCCACTTAAAATTTTTTTTAAGATACAACACATCTACTATAATATATTTTGAAGGGTGTGTTTGTTGGTTTGTTCATGAACTCCTCCTAAATGATAAATGATAGAATAACCAAATTTGATGTGATTCTTTCTCACATCCTTACTTAGTGAATGGTCAAGGTTTTGTTTCTGTCCGTCACTGTGATTAGAAATGGCGAACGATTTAGTTATCGAACGTCACGTATTTTGCCGCATCCTGCAACTGAAATACAGGGATAAGTGTAGACTACTTTGAATTTGCACTTTAAAATTACATACTTAAAATCATGGTACAAATTTGAGACTTGGATACTTCTTTGCGGGAAAGAACCAAGTTTATTTTTATTGAAGACAGATTCTGAATTCTGGTCGAATTCGTGTAGAAATGCGGTTAGAATCAATAAAATACATGATTTTATCAGTTTTATTACAATTAGCTTGAAATCAGCGATTTCTCTTACAGGTGCCCCCTCTCCCCTTGGTCTGATTTTGCTCATCTACAAACTTGATCTTATACTTGTATTGAAAGTGACATATATCAAATTTGAACTTCCTAAGTTAATTTACTTCAGAGTTATCGTCAAAAAATAAAATTGATGCCCCCCCAAACCCCCACTTAAATTGTTTTTGATATACACCACATAGCCTATATTTTAAGCTGGACCAGTCTAAAGATACACTGCAAGTTTCATAAAAATTCGACCGGCCGTTTTTGCGTGATGCGGTAACAAACAAACAGACAGACAACAATTCTGCAAACCGGTTCAAACTCCTTCTTGTGATGCAAAATACACAAAAAAGTAAAACCCCGACAAAAAAACAGATGTATAGACCAGTGCTGGCAGACAAAAAAAAAGCGATTCTTCACGTTTTTCGTTACGGCCATAAAAGCAATTTTGTTTTTCGTTACATTTCTCATTACGATAAAAATCTACATTTCGTTTTTCATTACGTTTAACGTTATAACAAAATAATTGCTTACAAAAAATGAGTACTTTTTATTTGATATACCTCGTAAGTTTAAATTTGTCATTTAGAATTATAGTTAAAAATTTTTTCTAAACATTTGTTGCAGATAAGGAACATTTTTGTTTTCTAAGGAGTCGGAACAGATTTTATTTTTTTGATCATGCATACAAATTAGGATTTTTATGTCCAACATTTAATAATCAAGGTTAATTAACTTAACCCACATTAAGTACAAAAATAATGTAATAATTATAATAAAATACTGCAATACTCATGTCGCACCGTAGAATTTTTTATAAGTAACTCGGAAAGTGCATTAGCTGTACCAATTCTAATTCTTGCAACAGACCTAAAATTCGACGAAAACAAAGAAAATTGTCGAAATTTCAAGTTTTCCTCTCTGGGGTTTATTTTTGATAGCTTTCTTCCTTCTTTTATACCCTATAAGAAATACATGTAACTCATCCATGGGTTTACAATATTGCATTTAATAACATTTTTGATATTAACAAAAAGATTGTTTTATTAGGTACATATATGAAAGAAGAGAAAATGAAATGTGCATAGTTTGATAAAGTTTTAATCCACTGTTAATAACCATGAATGTAGGTAATTTTTCAGGTAAAATAGAAAAATATGGAACCTTTACCCAATGTGGGTATTCAATCGCTTCCATGAGTAAATACCTATTCTAAATTTAAATCAATAAAAAGTTTATTATGAAATTTCTATTGAATGCTTTCAATGGGATACGTTCGTCGAGGTTTTTTCTGTAAACTACTTAATTGCTGTAAAGTTAATAACTATTAATAACTATTTTTTATAATTTTAAAAATTACTTAGTTTCATTTGGTTAGATAGTTTATCAATTTTAATAAGATCTATGCTCGATACTGGGATTAAAATCTTTTAAGGATAAGATTATACACAAAAAAAAATATCTATGCTATGTTGCCAAACATTTCATTCTCGTTCGCAAGCTAGTTCCGGTCTAAGTTAGTCCCAAGCACTGAACACTGCTAAGCTAAAGCTCTGTGAATACCAACTTTTAGTCTCCCTTTAAACCTCTCTTAGACCATTACTAGCATAAACCACCTAGTCCCGGGTTTAACTGGAAATCTATGAATTCGGCCAGTAGTGTTTGAATCATAAAAGCACTGATTGTGAGATCTTTCTCCAACAGCTTAAATAGTTAGACTGACGAACAAATGACGCAGTTCAGGATCCAGGGGTGAAGAGGATGAGACAGTAACTTGGAGAGCACCGACCTCTAAAAGAGGAACTTGAGTATAATGAGTAAGTGGAAAACCCCAATCCTAAAGAATATTGAAAACAATAGTTTGAAAGGACAATATACTGAGAGGGGAGACAGCGAATGTGAGAGAAGGCCTTCACTATAAGCGGCACATACATTTAAGATCAATGCTTTATCTTCCTCGTTTCTTCTCTTATGCTTCCTGAAGGAATCCTTTCTTTCATAAATGTGGAAAAACCCAAAAGGACAATGGGTGATGGGTGGGGTAGGGCTCCTTTTGCGACAAGGTGGTGGAAATGGCTCAGCGGGTGACAAAGAGTTTTAGCTCACTTTCACTCTCTCAGATGCAGTGTATGAATGCCCCTACAAGCTTTATAGCCAGCTAGAGCAAGTAGTAACGAATCTATTAATGAAATAACGGAAATAAATATTTGGTTTTCGTTACAGCGTTTTCAAAAATTTCATTAATGTTTTTCGTTACGTTAACTCAAAATTATTTCGTTATTTCGTTATGTTACATGTAACATTTTCCAGCACTGGTACAGACAGAGGTAACAATTTTATTTATATAGATTGACTATGGGCTTGCCCATTAAAATTTAACAGGAGAATTACGAACATTACAATCACTAAGAAAGTGGAGTGCTTCAAATATAACACATTCGAATACTCCAACTAAGTATTTGATAAGGTCATTGTAATTTTCTGTCATGATAAATAAATTATGGCATCTGTTTGATATTCAAATAGTGGACTGTAATTAATTAATCTAAGTATTGGCAATCGTACTCACAATGTTCACAAATCATAGATCAGAGATTGAACTTCACAATGTAGATCTGCCCAATGTAGCCTTGAGCTGCTTCAATGATGATGAGAATAAGTACAGGCACTGTATATTGCAGTGACTTGACTTGACTTGATTCAGTGGCTGGATGAAGTGTGGGATAAACGACCTGGTGCCCTTTTAAAGATGAGATCAGTGCTAGTTCTTGATGGTTTTTGAGGACATCTTACGGATGATGTGAAATCCAAAATATCACACCTCAACACTGATCTGGTGATCATACCAGGAGGCTTGACCTCCCAACTACAAGTGCTCGATGTGGTCATCAATAAGCCCTTTAAAGGTCATCTACAGTGCATTTATGGGGAATGGTTGCTGTCAGGGAATTGCTCTCTGACTCCAGCAGGTAAAATGAAAAAACCAACAGAGGCTGTACAGGGAAAATGGATTAAGACTGCATGGGACAGTATCTCACCAGCATCAATAGTCCATGGATTTAAGAAGTGTTGTGTTTCTAACAGTTTGGATGGATCAGAAGATGACATTCTGTGAGAGTATGAAGATGATGCAGCTATTGGAGATTCCTCCAGTAGTGAAAGTGAAAATAACAATTAAAATGTGCTAATGAGAAATAATTTGCATGAGAGATTCTGTTCCAAAATATTCATGTGAAAATTCCAATCAAAGTTGCTTATTTCAATTGGTTCAATGTTCATTAGTCAATGGTATAATAAACCTCTGTCATTGTGTGCATAATAAATTTTTTCCTTTTATTAGGAGTTCAAAATGGGGGGGTCATCTTATAATCAGAGTCATCTTATATTCGGGTATATATGGTATATTACTATTACTCCGCCAAACTTTTATCTACGCCTTCGAACTAAAGTCATAAAATTATTACAGTTTTTCATTGTCCTTGTATATATGGGCCAATCCCTCAGAACCTCGCTGCCCATCCTCCTCCTTCAATGAGGTGAAAATATAACTCTCTATTAGGGATGCACCGAATATGAAAATTGCCGAATAACGAATAAGTAACCGAATTCTGTTACAGCCGAATAAAAAATACCGAATAAATAACCGAATACTGATACTGCTGAATACCAAATATTCAGCCATCGAATACCCATATAAAAGAAACCTACTTGTCAAATTGATTTCAGTAAAGTCATTATTATTGGAAGTTTATAAAATACCTATTAAATCACCTTCGGTGTTTGGAAATTAGAAACTTTACTGTTCCTCATTGTGTCCTAATTATAGAAAAAATATTTCAGGGTGTTTTAATTTTAATTTTTGTGTGATCATTATTATGTGTGGTTACTATGTGATGGAAAACATTTCACTTCAGTAATAAATATTCGTATTTGAGTGTTGGTTCATGGAATTTTATTTCGCTTTCAAACTTTGGCTTGTTATCAAATTTACCTCCTTTTCCAATAGTTTCGAGAATCAGTTTTATAGTTTTTTTTATTCTTTCTCATTTTTAATATTTTGCTTTTTTCAGTCTGTATTGTAATTAAAGTTGAATATTTTAAGAAGTTTACTACTTTTATGATTTCATTTTCAATTTTTGCTGCTCATTATTCGGTTTGATATTTGGTAAATTTTAACCGAATTCGAATACCAAACCGAATATCCATTTTGTCAAATTCCGAATACTACCAAATTCCGAATAGTGGAAAAATGGCCAAAAACAGAATAGTTTTAGAATATTTGATGCATCCCTACTATCTATTGATTTCTTAATACTTCATCATACACAATATTTTGAATCGTGTGAGTTTCTGTGTCATTTTTAGCTCCTGTAATTTTGATTTTGAAACTGGCCATGGATCGACACCGAGAGAGGGCCATGTATAGCTGACCGTGACCAAATATTGGCTTACTCTGATCGATGTGAATGCCCACTCGGTTAAATGTTTAGCCTTGAGATTTATTAATTGTCATATTAAAGGCTAACCGTACGGGAAATTGTTTTCTGTTAAGAATAAAAGGTAACTCATGATCATCTCGAGTATTTAAAGAGATTCGAGGTATCGTAACGACATTTCCTTGTTTGTCACCTGTCAATATTGAACAGTATAGAATTGATCTATCAATTCTCCGTACGATTAATCGAGTGCCGTTACATAATCCGTCGTTGATACAAATGTTTCGAATTAACGTCATGATAGTGCCTTCTTTCAACTTTAACTTTTGAGGCAGTAAACCTGAAGGAGTTCAGGTTGGTAACATAACATTATTTCATCATTGTCTGTGTGGTCTCTGTCTACGGCTGTTTACTGACTTTTCTTTCATTTTAATCATCACTCTCTTTGGGGCCGTGATTAGGCAATATTACAAAAAAGCTATGACATTAGCAAAATGCTTTAATGAAAAAAAGAGGGATTTTGCATGTGCACTACAGGCAGTCCTCAACTTTCTTGCGTTCGACATTCGTACAACACGCACTTTAATAAAAATAATAATTTATTTATTTACAGCCGGTAATCACATAGTAGTCACAAATCACAGAATAAGTTTCATTAATCACAAAGTACCGTATATACTCTCGTATTGTGCGATCCTGCATAATATACGATCCCTTATTTTTTGCATCAAAATCTTGCTTTTTTCCTATGTATCGTGTAATGTGCGAGTTAGAATTTTTTAGTTCCAGTAGCACAACCTTCAGTTCCTTTTAAAATATAGTGCGTTTTCTTTAGTTTGTTTCCATACAATTTCTATCTTCATGAAAGTTAAGGGAAAGCATTTAAATGTATAACTGTAACCGCTCTCAGGTTCGGAGCCCCGTTCGGGGGGAGATTTGGCAGGGATTCATCAATAAAAGGATATTACTTCCGAAAGAAGGCTACTCTTTATTGTTAACCATCGTTACATTCTCACACTCAACGACCATCGACCTGCGACGGCTGACCGTCGTCTACCGACTCCGACTCACAGACCCCCGAGTGCCCTTCTAACACCGTGGCTTACCATCATATTCGCGGCGTCTCCCAATGGCATCCCCACGTGACCCTCCATGGGTTCTTTCCATTGGTTAATAATGACGCCACTAATGTTCAAAGTTCGGTGCATACTCTGCTACTGGGAGACGTACAAATGCTGGTAGGGTGGGTGGGGTGGCTGGATAAGCATTCTTACTGATAGCAGGATATGAGGCATGATAATGTGAGGGGTAACTTCCTGGCAAAAAGGAAAATCATGTGTGGTTGCACCTTTACATGACCCCCCTGACAGACAAAAGTTAGACCTATAGTCCAACTTTTCCATACAACACAATACACTACATTATGAAATACAATAAAAATCCAAAAATCCAAATGCAAGTACAAATACAAATACAAACATATATCTCTTCTATGCTAACAAACCATAATATAAAAATATCCACAACGCACTTACTCAATTTCACTGATCATCTAATTGTCACCCAAATTCTCACAGCATTACCACCCTTTCTCTGTGACTTTAATCCCAAAACAAGAGTAGTACTTAATTACAAACTCTCTGCAAGTGGCCTCCCTACTTAATCCATTCACCTGCCCAGGGATTGGACACTCACTGTGTGTGCAATTTCGACATAGGGAATACTGTGTGCTGCTCGTGGAAATTAAAACCACCACCTTAGGTAGTTCTCTGAACAAGGAATGATTTGCAGAAAATGGAGAGGGGGCTAGGAGAATGCTCATACTGCACTACCTCGACACAAATGATAAGTGACCAGTTCATCTGTGGCCCAGGCCACAGGGATTCTGGACGACTCGAAAATGAAACGAAATTATTGGCTGGAATACCATGCGGCTAAGAATAGGAAAAACGGCTGCCCAGAGCAGCGTCACCGGCTGATGCATCTTCCGAGCATCAGTGGTGCAGAGGTGCTACAACTGCGGTGGCCAGGAACATCTCACGAGCGGAGTTGATAAGGGTGGTTGGCAGGCGGTGGGAATGTGTCTCGGGGCTATCTGGACCGTAAGGGGTAGGGGGACCATTGAGGGAGGGGAGGAAGACCGGCCTTGTTGTCTCCCAGGTGTAGGGGCGGCTGTACCTCCTTCGGTGTTATTTCCCAGCCTTCTTTGACCTTCTCTGGAATGCAGGGCGTCCTATCCTTCTTATCTATGTCGAGCGTTCTCGTCTCATTCACAGCTGGGTCACTCCCATCCGGCACTAGGATCGTGTCTCCTGCGAGGGTTGGGGCAGAATCACCCGCCGACTCTGCCGAGGTGTCTAGCGGCGAGAAGTCACTCTTCATCGCCACGTTTTCCCTTGTCAGCGCCCATCCCGAGTGGGGTGAGGTATCTTCCGGCACCGGGCTGTCTGCCGCTCCTTCTGTTCTCTCACGGCAATCTTGCATACATGGTTCTTTCCTAGGCTGACCACGCCTTCTCTCCTTGCTTATGGCGGATGAATTCGGGGCCCTACCATCTGAGCTGCGGTGGTGTTTCACATGGTTTTTGTGAGACACTATCGTCCTAAATTTTAATTGCAATCGGAGGTTGGAGGGTGGAATAACGTACGTCACTTGATATGGGCCTATGAAATTTTTTCACCTTTCCTACTTTTACACAAGGATCGCTAAGGTACACGTAATCCCCAACTTTATAATTTATTTCTTTGCTCCCCTTGTCATATTGTCTCGCTTGCTTTACTTGTGCCCTCTTACTATTTCTCCGGCACTTTACCCACATAACTCTCAATTTCCCAATCTCGCCACATAATCTTCACCCATTCCTCCCACGTTCCCTTCAAAGCACTCGAATGGAGATCACATAGCGTAGTCGAAAATCACCTCGTGAGGCATGTACTTCGTACTAGCGTGGCAGCTCATGTTTATGCCGTCACAGTGTAGGGTAGCCACTCGTCCCAATCATTGTTTTTCACATTGACATAATGGCTTAAGATTTGGGGTATGGTTCGATGGACCCTCTCGACCCTCCCATTCCCCTCTGGATGGTACACTGACATTCATAATTTAGAAATTTTCAGTAGCCTACACACGTTTGTAAAGAGCTCCGAAGTGAAATTGCTCCCTTGGTCTGTTAGGATGCGATCAGGCATCCCGAACCTTAACACCCATCTCCTCACAAAGGCAGTGGCCACGGTCTCGGCAGTTTGATCGGGGATTGGGACCATCTCCATGAAGCGAGAGAAATGATCCAGGATGGAAAGGATGTATTTACTTCCCTGGTTAGTGATCGGCAACAGTCCCACAATATCAATCGCTATAAAATCAAAGGGTCTGTTGGTAGCTGGCAATTCCTGTAGTTCTCCCATAGGGGCTACGCTGCTTACATGAGACGCACTCCTGCACCATTCTCTTCACGTTGCTAGCGAAGTTTGGCCACCAGTGTTGGGCCTCTATTCGATCCGTCGTGGCTCTCACTCCCAGGTGTCCCGAGAGGGGGTGTTCGTGGTGAAGCTGCAGAGTGTTGTTGGCACAGCGACCTTGTCTCCCTTCAGTGTCCTTTTAAACACCAACCCATTCTTCTGTATAAATCCTCTCTTCGCTCTCAACCCCTCTTACTCACAATCCCTCAGCTGTGCATCTCTGACATTGGAGTTTGTTAAAACCTCTAGCCGCCTCACCTTTCTACTTAGAGCATCAGCGTTCAAGTGTAGTTTCCCAGGTTTATGAATCACCTCATAATCATATTCTCCTAACTTTAGTGTCCAACGCATTAGCCTACTGCTAGGGTCCTTCAAGCTAAACAACCACTTCAATGCGGCATGGTCCGTCACTATACGAAATTTTCTTCCGTACAATAGCATCGAAAATGTTTTATGCCCCACACTAACGCTGCTAATTTCTTTTCCGTCGTGGTATAATTAAGTTCTGCTGCTTGGAGCTGTAGTGACGCATACACTACCGGATGTTCTACCAATCTCTTGAGAAAATACAGCCCCAATCGCGAAATTGCTCGCATCGGTGGAGAGGATAAACGTTCGTCAGAAGTCCGGGTATATCAGGACCGGGCTTTTAACCACGGCATGCTTCAGGTCCTCCATCGATCGGTCACACTGGATCGGGGTGAATCCCGTCGTTAGAAATGACGTGGCCTAAATATTTCACCTGGTCCAGCACAAAAAGGCACTTCCCAAATTTCAGCGTCAGTTTCGCCTCTCTCAATTTCTGCAAAACCCTCCTCAGTCGCTTGCTGTGCTCCTTAATCCCCTCGCTAAAAATTATTACATCGTCCAAGTAGACCAAGCATTGGATCGGTTTTAATCCTCATAGCACCCCGTCCATCATCCGCTGGAAAGTAGCTGGCGTGTTTCTGAGACCAAAGGGCATTTGCTTATATTCGTAATGGCCACTTTCCACAATGAACCCTGTTTTGCCTTGGGAGTCCGGGTGCATGGGTATCTGCTGGTATCCGCTAGTCAGATCCAGCGTGGTGAAATATTTACAGCCATCTAAGTAATCTAACGTGTCGGTGATGTTAGGTATGGGGTAGACGTCGGGTGTCGTCACCGTGTTTAACTCTCTAAAGTCCACGCAGAATCGAAAATTGGGTTTTCCGTCCAATGATTTCTTAGGCACGACCACCACTGGGGATGCCCATGGGCTTTCACTAGGGACGATGATTTCCGCATTCAGCTGTTCCTTCACGAACTCCTCCACTATGGGCTTCTGGTGTTGGGGGGTGCGGTATGGCCGGCGGTAGATCGGCCGCGCCTTTCTCATTGGGATTTGGTGACAGGTGACATCGGTCGCCGGGGGTGTTCTGCTGTCCGAGAATAGGTTGCTATACTCTGTCAAAACAGGTAGTAGGATGTCCCTCTCTCTCTCATCGAGGTGGCATAATCTATCGCCAAAATCTGGGCGAGCGGCCGACTCTCTCACTGCCCTTACCCAGTACGTTCTCCTATAACCCATTCTGTTGTCCTTCCCTGTCTCCACTTCGCTCAAGGAGGCTAACATCGTCCCCCTTGGTAGCACCACTTCCTTCCTCGTGAAGTTCACTATTTGCACCACCACCTGACCACTACAGTCAATCCGAGAAATTCCCCGTGCCACGCAGCACTCATCAGCGTCCTTCAATGCGAGTTCCGTTATGACCTCACAGCCGACTGCCCCCCTCCCTCAGGAATCTTTATTCTTACAATCTTCTCGCTACGTGGGGGAATTACCTCGGTCCTTAAAAATCAGATGACAATTTTTCCTTCTCTAACATCTCGGGGCACACCGCCCTCCCACCACGCAAGGACCACACGTGCCGGCCTAATCTGAGGTTGCCTTCTCAAACATCAATCACTCCCCCATTATTTTCCAAAAAGTATAATCCCAATATGCCGTCTTACCCCCCAAGATAACTCACCACCTGCATTCTACTTAAATTGACCCATCTCTACACCGAATAACTTTTCTCCATAAATATACACCACACTCCCAGTGATGCCACTAATCCTATAAGGGGAGACTTTAAGCCCTCGAATCCCACAAACGTCCTGTGTTACCAGCAACACTCGTGCACCGGTGTCCACCAATAGTCTGCACCTCCTGCCATCCCCGCAGACATCCACCACCAAATCTCTGCCTCCTGGAGCAGACTCCACATGTGGAACCAGCAAGCTTACCGGAGTCCGAGTTGGGCAGTTTCTTCGGACCCGAAAGCGTTTAAAGGCCGGTCTTGCCCATGGATGCATTCGGCAATCCCGCACCAGGTGGTCCCGCCCATTTCACCTGCGGAAGTACCACACTTGCCCTGGGTTGGCTGCGGCGGCGCCAACCCCACATCCATTTAAAAATGCCCGCCTTGCTGGGGTTGGCTGTGCAGTTCCGTCCCTCTCGGCCGCAGGCAAAACAGCGTCTGCCCACTCCGCGCTGCCTCGTGAAGTGGCCTGCCTCTTCTCATCGGTATTTTGTTTTATTTTTGTTGCAATGACCGATCTGACATTGCTGGCGGCGAGATCTTTCTTTACCATCTTTTATAGTAAGATGAGGCATGTATGCTGCTGATTTTTGGGACGATGTGTACGGCTTTGTTAATTCCTTAGCCAACTGCATAATGAATTTCCTCCAAGGTATTTTTCCTCCAGTAATCTCCTTGTAAAGGGCGTACGCATTGATGCACGCGAGGTCGAGCACATTGAAAAATACGTTCACTGGCCATCTACGACTCATGGATTTCACTGTGTACTTGCGGGCCATTTGGTCTATTATGTCAACCCCATACTTGGTTGCGTTGTAAAATGATATTGTGTCGGGAATTTTCTTGGAGTGATTCCCGTCAATGCCAACATCAGTGTGAATAGTGCAGAGAATCAGGACATTTTTATTCACTTTACCTTTGATAAGATGTAAGAGTAATGTCGTTGTGCTTGTAAATAACCATAGTGTAGAATGGGTCATATGTAGGTGAGACTTCTCTTCTGCTTCGGTTTACTGTTCCTACCAGGCTTGTGCACTTTTTCTTCAAAATTTTTGCTAGCTTCAGCGAGGTGAAGAAGTTATCACATGTAACATTCCTTCCCTTGTTTACGTATGGGTCAATAAGTCACAAAACCACGTGATCAGTAAGAGTCCGATCGGCGGGTCACATTTTGTTTTTGCCTAGGTAAGGGAAACTATTCAAAACATATTTTGCCTTGACATCAACAGCTAACCAGTATTTTACACCAAACTTATCCGGCTTATTTGCCATATACTGTGTAAATGGGCATCTGGTTTTAGATGGAAAAAACTGTTCATCCACAGTTATATTCTCAGATGGCTTATAGCAAAGAATACAATTATCAATAAATTTCTTCCATATGACTGAAATGAAATAATGGATAATTTCAGTCTCCGTAAATGGGCGCCGCGAAGCCATCCTGCCCTGAGCGAATGATGCGTGATGGACAGTGTGACATCACAGGTGCCACTACGTCAGAGGTCCCCTACATTACATCACAGTCCGTACAGGAGGATGTCATAAGCTTTTGAAAGTACTATAAAAGAACATACTCTTCGAGGGCAGTGTGACCTTCGTAAATTACGTAGGCTTTTGCCTCAGTGGTCAGAATGACCGCATCGGTAAAAGTAGGTAGAAAGTACCAGAACATAAACGGCAATTGAGATATGGTGATTTGCACTGATATTTCAGAAAGTAAATTAAAAATCAATAAAAGTCACAAAATTTCAAGTATAAGCAGTTAATGGTAAGGTAATTGCTGCGAGAGGAAAATGAAAAGCGGTGAAAATGACTGCTCCGGTAAACCTAGTGTTAAGGGAAGTTTATTCCAAGCATTTTTAACAACAACTTGATTTTCTCAAATACAGCTCGAATGATTTTGATCAAATTTTGTACAGTTACTTGAGTTCACGTCTTCAATAATACCAAATAGTTCATATTTCTCAAAAAAATGAATATAGGGCTAGTTTATTCTATGCAGCTTTAACAATAATTTCATTTTCCCAAAAACGGCTCAAAGGATTTGGATAATATTTTGTACAGTTGAGTATACGTCTGCAATAATACTACATATTTCATTTTTCTCAATGAATGAATATATGAATATATTCTTGGACAACTTCAACAAAAATTGGATTTTCTAAAAACTGGCTCATACGATTTTCATTTTCTAAAGATAATTAAACGACGCATTAGTACATATATGAGAAAGTTTGTACAATGTATGTTGTACCGATTTTTTTAATTTCTCATATACAAAGTACCTTCGATTCCGGTTAATTGGGAAACATTGGGACTAGAACACTTTGGCCCAATTAAGCGGCTGCCCCAATTATGCGAAGTTTTACGTAAAGAGTTATAAAGCTATAAAACAAAAGACAAACTACCTTTTACTGGCATCCTGGTTAGTCACTCGCTCAAGCTCAGACGTGTCAACCTCATCACTTTCCTGGTCTTCTGATGTCTCTTGGTGTTTTGCTGCAATTTGTTCAACAATTGCATCCTCACAATCTTCATTTTCATTGTAACATTGAAGAGTATTGTCGATGCATGCAAACTCTTCATAGTTTCTGACATGTTGCAGTTCCAAAATGGCTTCATTTTCAATATCGGTCGTATCTGGCATCTCCAAGACTCTATGCTTAAAACCACAGCGAGCAAAACAGTTCTGGATGGTCTTGCTGCTTATTTCTCGCCAACTATCAGCGACAAACTGTAGTGCTTGTAAAAGGTTAACCCTTGCAGTCAGTAAATTTTCTTCAATTGCTTCAAGGATGTAGTTTACCAACTTTCCACGATACAACGTCTTCAAATTTTTTATGATTCCCATGTCCATTGGCTGCACCAAGGACATGGTGTTGGGAGGCAGAAATTCCAGATGGATGTTTTTCAAACAATCTAAATGAGGGTGTGCCACACAGTTGTCAAGATGCAACAGAACCTTTTTTGACTTCCGTTGTAGTTCCACGTCCCAACACATTAGCCATTTCTTAAAAATTTCAGAAGTCATCCACGCATTCTTGTTACCATAGTACAGAACTGGTATACTGTCCATTCTAAGTCCCTTAAAGCATCGAGGCTTAGCGCTTTTCCCAATAACCAACAGCTTCTGTTCCTGACATGTTTGAACAGCATAACACAGTTACGCGATCTATTGCTTTCTTTGAACCCAACAGTGTTGCGTGTTTGTAGCTCAGGGAACTGTTCGGCATGGCACGATAAAACAGGCCTGTTTCATCGGCATTGTAGATGTCATCTGCACAAAATTTCTGAAGCAAGTTGGGCAGTTTTGTGGATTTCCATTGTTCAGCACTTACAGCATCAGCACTGTCCTTCTCGCCGTATGCTTTCTTGAATTTAATGTCATGCCTAGATTTCCATCGAGACAACCAACCATCTGTTGCTTTGAAATCCTTGTGACCCAGCTGTTTAGCTAACTCCTCTGACTTACTTTTCAGCACTGGTCCACTGACACGCACACCTCGTCCAGTTACAATAGAGTACCATTGATTGAGGGCCTCCTCAACATCTGGATCCTTGCCTTCACGCTTCTGTTTTTGGGATGTTCCCTGTTGTCCTTCGCGTAATGCCCATTCCTCTCGCAGTTTATCTTGCTGCTGTATCACATGTGCGATTGTAGATTTCGGCACACCAGTTATCTCCGCTTGCCGGCGATGACTGGTGTTAGGCGGGTGGCCCAATTAACCGGAATCTACTGTATATTGAGAAAGTACAGCCATCCCTCACTTAACGAAGGGGTTACGTTCCTAAAAAGCCTTCGTTATGTGAAAATTCGTTAAGCGAGAGGTAATTTTATATTGTTTTATATGGGAAATATTTAGTTTTGTTCCTAGCACACTTAATTTGATAACATAAAAATAATAGAATGGCTAAAGTTTACTGAAATTATTTATTTGATAGTGTAATTGGTTGCATTTATACATATAAAGCAAAAGTTGAAAAAGAATGACAAGTCTGCCTTTTTCTATGATGAGATGTAGACTGATGAATCTCCATACTTCACCATCTTATATCGTTCAGTTTTCAATACGTAATATTGCACAGTAATTAGAGCACAATAAAGAATGATTTGTATGAAATAAAAGTTGCTTTATTTTTGCCAGTGTTTTAAGTGATATAATATGATACATTTAGTTACATTAAGGCTCAAGGTTCTAATTCAATGCTTTGAACAACAGCAGTGATGAACGATTTCATCTGCCCTCCACCTACTCATAGCCTACATTCGTAGCTTAAAACGTTTGATAGCAAAAGATTATAAAAAAAGGGTTCTTTAGAGTTAACCGGGGAGGGTTGCGAGTGCCATCTGCGATAGGAAATGGAACTACGGCTTCGGATTGGACCAGAGAAATTTAAAAATGAGGAATGATGGAACTTCAGTGGAACAGGTTTGGACTAGAGGAATTGGACTACTACCGAAGTGGAACAGAGTTGGACCACCTACCACCTCCTTATCAGTGCTTGTCGCTTCTCTGGTTTTCTTGATTAAATGCAAATGGTAGAGGTTTCGAAATTTATCAAACCACCCACTGCTTGCAACAAACGTTTCTTCTGGCTGCTCCTCTTGAGTCGATGTCAAAGGCTCATCCTCTTGCTGCTTTTTAAGATCACTCCAAATTAGTCTTGCCTGCTCTTGAATGACAGAACCAGAGAGAGGGCAATTGCGGGCATTTTGGTCTTCTATCCAAATGTTTAAAATATTCTCCATCTCTTCCATCATGGCATTTCATTTTCTTGTAATAAAGTGACGAGCACCGACACTTGCTAACCTTGCCACTTTTCAATAGCCTTTTTATTCTTCACAATAGTAGCAATCGTCAATTCAGCCATTCCAAATGCACGAGCAATTACAGATGTCTTCTCTCCTCTTTCCTTTCTCTTGACAATTTCTAGCTTCATTTCTATCGTTATCACCTTTCTCTTCTTCATAGGATTAGGTAATGATGTTGAGCTTGGTCGTTTTGATGCCATGATATATATTGGGTTATGAAAATAGTAATAATAATAATAACGCTATTCACACGCGAGATGAACACTACACGTGAGAACAAACAAACGCTGCGATAGAAAGTGTGTTGCGGGGTTAGTAGTGTGCCGCACGCGAAATTCTAATATCTTCGCCTTCGTTATAGCGAGATTGTCTTCGTTATATTCAAAAGTAGTATCAAATAAAAACCTTCGTTGTAGCGAAACTTTGTTAACCGAATGTTCGTTAAGCGAGGGATGGCTGTATTGTTATCGTGAAAAAATTCGACCTCCAGATTTTGACAGAAATACACGTTTTAGGTGTACCTGAGTCCAAAAAGGTGTTTTCCCAATGTCTGTGGGTCTGTCTGTTCGCGGCTTGAGTGTCTAAACGGTAGAGCTCAAATGAATGAAATCTCGTACTTAGGCATTTTATCATACAGAGTAGTAGCTACGAAGAAATTGTTGACATTGCTCAATAGTTTAGGGTAGTTTATTCTATGCATTTTTAAGATCAATTTGATTTTCTCTAAAACGGCTCTAACGATTTTGACCATATTTCGTACAGTTACTTGAGTTTACGTCTTCAATAATCTTCTATAATATATTTTGAAGGGTGTGTTTGTTGGTTGTTCATGGAACTCTTCTTAAACGATAAAAGCTAGAATAACCAAATTTGCTACGATTCTTCCTTACATCATAACTTAGTGAATGGTCAAGGTTTGGTCAGCCAGGATTAATTAGTGCTGCTAATATGGGGGATTAACATTTTTCCATAAGATAACATGTATGAATCCATTTCTTGACTTGCAAGGTATTCTTCCGTCAAGCATTAAAATACGTAAATATGGGCCGATTTTTTTCATTTATGCTTTATTCGACGAATAAAACTCTATACTATCTTATTCCTGTGATGTTTACATGTTACACGGTCGAAGTTTTCAGAAATACGCTATTTGTTTCGAAATTTTGTTGATTTTTCGTACTTTTTCCAGGTGTTGCCAAGGCAGCCATCACTGTTACCTCCGATTCAATTAGCTTCAATGAAGCTTATAAATAGATGAAAGTGTAGCATTATTTGCTTTGCACTTTTACTTAAGCAACGAAACAATCGATGTCAATCTTTATGCATAGCAACATAAATAGATACTGATTATTATTCAGGAAACTGTGTGTGGGAAGTGTTTATAACCATTTATAACGATTGACCAAAGCAATTGAACCTTCTTTCATCTATTGAACACTAGAATCATACATACATAACATCAATATTATTCTCAAAAGTATCAATTACCCTTCATATGATGACATTAACGTCAGAAGATATCCATTATAATAATTATAATTATATAATTGTAGACTGTTTGAAAGGAATATCTGAAAGGACAGAGTCGCTGTACATGTTGTAATTCGGAAAGGCATCGTCAATTTCAAATTTCCCTCCTAAAAAGCTTAAGTCGAAGCGCATATGTTGGTACCTCTCATTCTCCCTTCAGTTTCTTTCCTCCACCACCCACTACCTCGCTCATTTCCTAACTCCGTTGATATGTATTGTAGAATTTTGTTAAAAAAATGCCAATAATCAGCATTTTCACTGCAATGCAATAATGTTACTTTCAATCATCTTATTTGCAAAATGTATTGAAATTTTGCAATGATAGATCGGTAATTTCACCACCTGCTATGGTCGGGGACTGAGTCTGAGCAAGGGATCCTACTCCTTACTAATGATGGTCATACTCGAAGAGCAGGTAGTTTTCACAAACATGACCCTAGATCTGCTACGTAAACTGAATAAATTTCTCACCCCAAGAAATAATTCAATGTATAAAATGAGAAATGGCTGTCCTTGAGAGCATCAACGCATGTCTCAATACATTGGATCCTTTAGTAACAATTCCTCCAACAGGTATAGAGGCAGAGTGAAGCTTCAGTGCAGCTGGACTTTTTATTACAAAACTGTACACGTCTTTAAATGATTAGGCTATTAATAAGGTTTGTTTTCTGTATTCCTATCTAATGCAAGAAAAACTCCAAGGAAAGAATTTAGTAGTAGGGCTTCCTTAGAAGTTTTATTCATTGGTGTTTTCTCTGTGGCTTCTGCTGACGATATCACCACAATGTAACATATTCATTAATTGAAATATAAACTACCTAACATGCATAATTGTCAGCTTTTAAATTTTACTTACCGAGAACTTGAATTAGCTTAAGAAATAGATATGCATTTTTCATTCATAGCTGTTAGCCTTAATTTTGATGATAAGTTTTTTGTTTACTGTAACATATCTTTATTTGAATGGGCTATCTTTTCATTGTATAAATTATATTTATGTAATGTAGATATATTTAGCCATCATTTTTGTTTGACTATTTTTCTATGGATGTTATAATTAATACTAGGGGCTCCGTCCCTATTCGATTTGCTTACCTTCGTGTGCTATGCCTTCTCGCCTGCTTTGTGGGCTCGTTAGCAGACCCTCGTGTGGGTCGAAAGAAAGGTGTGAAGAGGGGAAAAGAAATAAAAAAATCAAATAAACTCATTCACTCTTGATTGAAACACTTCTTTGAACATGATATTTGAAATCGTGTTCCCTTGTCCAACGGCCATGTAGATCTTGACCCCATCTCGATTGAGGTCAAGATAGGACCACGTACAGTTGACCGTGGCCGAACAAAGGCTTATCCTGATTGATGTAGAGACTGACTCTCGAGAAGTTCTGACCCTGCGCCTTATTGATGTTCATAGGGAATGCAAGCTGTACGCAGACATTCTAAGGCCCTTGGCACTAAATTATTGGAGGCCCTGCGATCGTAGTATATAATGAAACCTCACCTAATAACCAGCCCTTTATTTGACTCCCCGTTTCAATAAATTAAGTATTGCAGTGCAAAAAATAAAATTTTTGTCCACGGCTTCTAAAATGAGATATTTAATATTCTGAAATTATACATAAAAAATTTTTTTTGGGGCCGCTGGCACAGGATATGCAACCCTGCTTAAATCTGCCACTGGCCGTATGGGGAACTTCCTCCTGTAGTTCTTTGTCGCCGAGAGTTTGATACGGTGTATGGCCACGATCTCACCTTGTCAAATGCCCGTCATTTCCTCACTGAATAATATCTTTCATTCGATCTTGCGAAGGATTTTGCCTCGGTGGAGCTTCTGAAGGACTGCGGTCGGGGGCAGGGTTTAAGAGCGACCTCAATGGACAAATATTGGTCTAGGCGGGAAAGGTGTGAGTGGAGTGGGGGTACTCAGTGACATACACTGTTTTTAAGGTCAAGCATATGACATGACGACCGCCGTAGTATTTTTATTAGTATAGAGAGATAGAAAAATATCTTAATGCAATTAAAGCAAAATTGACTAAACTTAGCATACTGTTTAACCTTCAGCAGTGCAATTTATCATTCTTATTCTTGCCAATGTGGTTGTTTTTTTATTCTGAAGTTCTTTATTACATTTTTTCCTTTCCCCTGTAAGAAGCTTTCCCTCATAAGAAGTCTGCATGACCCACTCCCGTGGAAAACTTCGTAGGAGAGTTTCACTGTAGATTATTTATGCACCATGATTCATAATCGATGGAATGAATGATCTTAAGGTGATTGTTTAATTCCCAGCCATAGCGGATTTTTTCACCTGTTTCCACATTCCTCACCATGTTTCATGACTATGTTCACAAAAAGTAATTAACAAACTTAATCTTGTGCATTCAGGTAATCCCAATGACAAAGTGCTGTATGGCCGTAGTAAACCGATCTCAGGAAGCCGATGGGGAAGCAGTTTGGGGAGACGTCGCTCCAACTCCCTGCGTTTGTTTGGATCCAAGAGGCGTGCAACTTCTGCTTCATCGCTGGTGGGGGCCCGTCAAAGTTCTCCCTCACCCAGCTCACCACAGGGTCCCACCAGACATCGTCGTTCTGCATCACTACGTCTCTATCCTTCATCTTGTGCTTCTTCCTCTCTCTCTTACTCGTCCTCTTCCTCATCCTCCTCATCTGCATCCCCATCACCACTCTGCAATTCGGACAGACAGCAGCCAAACAGTGAGTCATACTATACATATATTTTAGAGTAATAATTGCAAATGCAAGGTCCTATAAGTCTGTTGCAGCAATTTATATGAAAGCTAAAATTGCCTTAAATTATGAAATGGAAAGCCTTACCAAAACTGACATACTCTTTTGCAAAGGAAATTTGATAATAATGCAATACACAATTTGCAGTTTTAAAGATTGATACAGTATTTAATCACAAGCACCAATCTAAACCAAAGTACAGAGCATATAACATATAAATTATACGACGTTCTTGAAAATTCTTAATATGTACAACACAATAATATCAAAGAAAATGCCCTTATCAGAGAGAGAGAGATATCCGAAAGATGTATTTGAAGCATTATTGCTGGCCGGTGGCAGAAAGGAAAGGAAAACCTCGTGGTCAGTGGCGGCAGAGTAGGGGAAGGTGTCTTTTGTCACATCCTCCCCGGAAAAATAATGACCAAGTTTTGTTTTTATGGGATGGGGAGAGAAACTGGAGCACTGTTTTTCCTTCCCCTTGAGGACCGTCCAAAGGGTGGGATGCAGAGGATGCGAGGCATAAAGGCCCCTCGAATAATGGAGGCCCCTGAAGTTCTCAATTATTCAAGTGTCGAGTGTAAATTTTGCAAAAACTTTTACTAAAAATCACTTACAAACTGATTTTCAATAAAGAAATGCTCCATAAAAGTTATAATATTAAACTGGGGCTCCATAAATTGTTCTTTATTACTATAAATATTAATATCATGGAGACCCCATTGATATTCTTCTGTGCTTCGCTGAGTCTGTTCCCCATTTTTGTCCCACATGAGGATAAAAATTATAAGGCATTTCTATACTGGTTTTCAAATGAGTTGGCAGGTGAGATTACGGCCGCACTCGGGATCGCCCATATCTCTTCTCTGCCAGGAGGAGGGGGTAGTGCCTCCTAGCAGAAAGCTCAAGCCCGACGTTGCCAACTCTACACCAGAAAACACAACGTTAGTTGGGCATTTAACCCGGGAGTGATCGCGCGGGGTGCTGTAGACACCCCAGCCCTAAGTTTTATGACAGGGTTCCTTTACTTTTAGGTTTTATGACTCCTTCCCTTCAGTAGCTGGAGTGGCACGTGTTTTCAACCATTTTAGCCTAAAAGGGCTAGTATCCTATGGTTATTCTTTGAGTTCGGACGTTTTTCTTAGACTGTACAACAGAGCGTTGTGCGGAAATCTCCGTGTTTTTTGTTTTGCGAGTGGTTTATGTGTTTCATTGTAAAATTATTGTTACTATTTGCATCGTCATTTCCTTTTTTGATCTGGGACTGCGATTGAGCAGTTACTTTACTGATTATCATTTTCCAAGGTTTGTATTATTTTTTCTTTACTGTATATTCTTTACTATATATTATGTTTTTATCAGTATTTATCCTTATTGCGTAAAATTATCTAAATATTTATACTATTTCACATCCAACTATAGATGTCAACTCTTCCTTCCGAGAGAGAAGCAAAGCTGATTGTTCGCCTTCTAAATGAATGTTCCGAAGAGGAGGCTATTGATTCTGGAGATGAATCTTCGGAGGATTGTGTTCATTTATCGGATCATAATAGTGAGAGTGAACAAGATGCTAGTGATTCTGAATTTGAAGTGGAGAATGGAGAGAATCTTTTTATTGGCAGAGACGGTATCACTAAGTGGAAAAAGGAAGGGCCGCGTCCTAATGTTAGACTTGCAAAACGTAACATCATTACCAAAAAATCTGGCTTCAAGGGTAGAAAAGAAGAGACTGTTTCCCCGGTGGACTGTTTTTGCCTTATGCTTGATAAACGTATTATAGACATAATAGTGAATTGTACGAATATTCACATTCATATGGTCGCAGAAAAATATTCTCGTAAGAGAGATGCTAATCCAACTGATGAGGTAGAAATTGAGTGCCTCATCGGCATTCTACTTTATGCGGGGGCAAACAAATCTGGGCGACAAAACCTGAAAGACTTATGGAACCGCAATGGATTAGGTATCGAAATATGTTATGCTTCAATGAGCTACCAAAGGTTTAGATTCCTCCTTCAATGCCTTCGTTTTGATGATATAAATACCTGAGAGGAAAGGAAAACAAGCGATAAACTAGCACCAATACGATATATTTTTCAGTTATTTTTAGAGAACTTTCGGTCTCAATATACTATTAGCGAATTTGCTACAGTAGACAAGCAATTAGTCGGGTTTCGAGGCAGGTGTTCCTTTAGGCAATACTTACCGTCAAAACCTGCAAAATATGGGATAAAAGTCTTTGCTCTGGTGGATTCGAGAGTATTTTATACCCTCAATCTGGAGGTCTATGCAGGTACGCAACCAGAAGGTCCATTCAAAATAGAAAACAGTTCGAGAGAGGTTGTAAAACGTTTGGTTGGACCAATTTTAGGGAGTGGGAGAAACCTCACCGTTGACAACTGGTTTACGAGTGTGCCTCTTGCTGAGGATTTGCTTCATAATAAACTGACACTAGTGGGTACCTTGCGAAAAAATAAAAAAGAATTGCCACCGCAGGTAGTAAATGTAAGAGGAAGGGAGGAAAGAAGTAGCTTGTTCTGCTTCAAAAAGAATATCACCCTAGTGTCTTATATTCCTAAGAAAGGGAAAAATGTAATCCTGTTGTCAACTATGCACAACCAAAAAAATATTGATGAATCTACCGGAGATAAAAGAAAACCCGAGATTCTAACATTTTATAATGTTACAAAATGGGGCGTAGACACTGTTGACGAAATGTGTGGTACCTATAGTACCAGTAAGAACACAAGAAGATGGCCAATGGCCATATTCTTCCATTTGTTGAACACCGCAGGAATAAATTCATTTGTTATTCATAGAGATATAAATGCCACTTCTATGATGCATAGGAGCACTTTCCTTCGAGAAGTAGCGAGGGCTTTAACTTTACCTTTTATAAAGAAAAGATCGAGTATGAAAATGCTACCAAAAGAATTAAAACGAAAGACTGAAAAATATGGAGAGACATCTACTGCACAAGAACAAAAAAAACCAAGAAAGGGTAGTATTTGCCCTCGAAATAAAGACATAAAAACAAAATCATTTTGTGAATCGTGCGATAGATGGATGTGTGGAACTCACATGATGAAAGTTTGTAGCGATTGTTTCATACATAAATAATGTGCTGTTATTACTGGTTTACCTTTTCATTTCATTTAGATTACAAAATATAAAATTTCATAAAATTAAGAGCAAACGTTGTATTTATCACAATTATTATTTTCCTCCTGGTTTTGTTAAATAATTGACGTCTTAAAATAAATTTCAATTAATCCAACACACATCAAGAGACAAAAATAAAATGAAAATTTTATTGAAAATCGACAATAATTTTTTAAACAAAAATATCTGTGGTGTGTCCGAGACACCCCGCGCGACCTCTTACGTTACAAAAATGAGCGCAAGTACTGCCGGGATAAAGGGAATTTATGAATGGAAATATTTTTTATACACTGTTCCATTTTCGAAAATTAATTTCGGGGACTTCCCGATAAGTTACAGAAATGAAATTTTGTACGTTCGTAGGTATGGTGGGTTACTACAATAATTCAAAGAGAACATTTCCTTAGGTGCCCTCAGTTCGATTCCAGACCGTCCGGAATATTCCTCATTTAATTACACGCAAAAATATTTAAACCACCATACCATGTATACCATATGGAATAGAGAGCTGAGATTTTTTGGAATAGTGTAAAGTATAGAGTACACTGTAAAAACACCAAGACTTTTCACCTCGGTGTCCCGGGTTCGTCTAGAAAAATATAATAGAAGAAATTAGTTGGCTTTTTTTATCAACCGAAATTTTTTTAAATTTGTTTTATTATTGTATCACACATGTAACATGCACGCTTAATCAAACAAGTGAATTTTGCCACTATATTCTTGATAAAGCATTTTGTTATTTATGATATTGGGTACTATCTCGATAATATGGCCGCGCCTACGTAATTCCACGTTTCTCTGCTAGATGGCATTTCCACTTTTCACCGATATGGTGCACTCTTCTGGAAAGTGGCATTCTAACGTCATGACCCGTGCTGAATTGTATTTACCTTTCGAGGGAGACGCGTGGCACATCTCCCTCGAAAGGTAAATACAATTCAGCACGGGTCACGACGTTAGAACGCCACTTTCCAGAAGAATAATTCAAACAGTGCACCATATCGGTGAAAAGTGGAAATGCCATCTAGCAGAGAAATGTGGAATTATGTAGGCGCGGCCGTATTATGGAGATAGTACCTGATATTGTTACACAAGCATTATTCCAATGGGCATGCCAAGGGTTGTGAATCGTCTTCTTCATCATCGTCGTCGTCGTCCTCGGTGTCGCTCTCCCCAAGCTGCACGATGATGGGCTCCAGGACATCCTCCTGTGCAATCTCTCTCCTGAAGTCATCAGCCTGTCGGTATGATGGACACACGATGCCCAAAGTTCTGATGTTCCATTACCGTTTCATAAATACAGCTGCATTCATATCGGAGTGGTAATCTTCATTTTTCTTCCCCTTCGACCTAAGCACGAGCTCTCATTCCTTCAAGAACCCAGTCTCAGCTGACCCCACATGGCATATAATTAGCCTGGACCCCTTTCCAATTGGAACCTTCGGTCCTCCTTCCTCATTAGGGCCAACCCATGCTGCGCTCAGCGAATAATTCTGATTCACCCAAGTCTCGTCCAGGTAAAATATTTGTCTCGTTTCGCCTGAGTTTCTTAAGTTTCTCATTTTCCTGAGGAATGCCATCCTTGCAGTCACAACATCTCCCCTCTCCATTAAAAATTTCCTTCCATCCACTGTACGTTTGTACATGAAGCCAACATCTTTGAGAGCCCTCCACAGTGACGTTATGTTCCCCTGGAATTCGTTCTTCCTTTGTTCCTTCTCCTTCTGAAAGTACTGCAACACGTGCACTATTTTCTTGGCTTCCAAGAATTGAAAATTTCGGATTCTCCATTGCTTACGCAATGCAAATAACAAAAATATTCAGTAACAAAATAACTGAACAAACGAAATAACAAAACAAATAATGAAGTAACTGAATAACTTATAATGAACGATGTAACAAATGGAATGAATAACAAGAAAATTGAATTAACAAAGATAAAAAACAAAAGATGTAACTAAAAAGCTCAATGAACAACAACTTTAACTGCACAATTTCAGCGGCGTAAGCACGTGGCAACACAGCATACTCAGACACGATGTCACCACTACGGAGTCCCGATAAAGAGTGAGCTCTCGGATGCCTAGGCTCCTCCTCCTACTTTCCTATTGGTTCGCTCAGTGCCTCATCCCCATCCACTTTCTCTTTTACCTCCCCCTCATCTGCCAAGTCATTTGAAAACAGGCATAGATGAACTACAGACTTGAAACTTGGCAGGATTATAGGATATTAGTAACAACCGATGGAAAAATCCGAAATTGTAATAATTCCAAATTTTTGGGGCTGTTTGCCCCATACGAGGATAAAAAATGTCATTTCTTGAAGAGCTACAGAATTGAAATTTAGCAGAATTATAGGTTTTTAGGAACATCTCATCTCCAAAATGAAAGTGAATCATTTTAGTCATAATTTGTCCCATTTATATACGAGGGGTGTTTCCAAAGTTCTGGGAATTGAGTTCTCCTGCTTAAGTTTAAAGCAGGTAATGAATCATGGGAATCATAAACAATTGCTTACATGTTTATCATTACATAGCAGCAAAAGCTATTAAGTTTGCTTCTGTCACTCAGTAAATAAAGAGCTAAATTAAGAACTTTACAATTGTACCCATGGAAGACACTGTAAAATTGCAAAGAGCAATCATTTTCTTTTTGTGGAAGGAGGGTGTAAAAAAACTAATTTTACGTTGGCAAAAATGTATAAATCTCAATGGAGATTATATTGAAAAACCACAGTGTAATATTGATGAAATATAATCTTATAAAAAAAATAAACAAAAATTCCCAGAACTTTGGAGAAACCCCTCGTAGAAAGAAGTAATTTTGTTCTCTTGCTGCTGTTCGTAGTTAGCAATAAAAGTGTTCTACACAATATCAGCATGAAATTTGGTTCATTGTGTCATATGGATTGAACGAACCCGAATGTGTGCCATAAAACAAACAAGTTAGGAAAGCGTACAGCAATGGAGTATTAGAAAGAAATGATATAAGTAAGGGAAATAGCGTTTTAAAGTTCTTTTCTTCGTCATAAATAATCCATTTTCTTCCTATTTAAAAATATTGTATGTGCACGTAAGGAAATTAAACGTTTCTTTGTGAGATTATGTTAGTAACATTGAAGAAGTAACCATGCAAGAAAATTTCTAAGTTCAACTCAAATTAAGGCATTCTTGTTTGATTTTCTCGATAATGGCTACTCCTACGATAAAAACGTATAGGAAAATCATTACTCTTCTTTACTAGTTCTACAAGTTTTATTTGAAAACTATTTTGATATGAGCAATACTTTGCAAGATATGATGAAAAGTTCATTTTTTGTCACCCTGATTGGCTTATGTGATTCATTTTTGCGATTTTCTTAGTATCTTTGATTGTAAGTCCTTAATATCAAATTTCATGAAAATCTGTTTGGTAGAAGCCGAGAACGAATATACAGATGGACGGACAGACTTATGACAATAGGTGCTCACGCTGGAGACAAAACACACCTAAAAAGGTACCAAAAGTTTTGGTGCATGAAATACGAGCAGAATTATTATATTATTTTTTTCTTAATTCCACATCGAGAAATAATGTTGTGTGAATTATGTGATGGCATGGATTATGCAGGTAAATACGGTGTTATTTTGCGTATTTAAATACAGGTCAAAAAAAGTAGAAAATATGATATCCATGAACCTAACTTCCTATTTTCTATTATCTTAATGCTTCATTTAATGCGATTTCACAAGGAATTAAACTACTGCTCTCTGTGAGGTTTTACTGTATTAGGTTGTTACAAATGCTCTGTCGATTTTTTAACCTCAACTTTGAGACTTCATATCTTTGTTCCAAATAAAGTTTATTAATCAAAATAATTTCCATTACTATCAACACATTTCGGCCAATGTTACAAGTGCATTTATACCATTTTGAAAAAAATCTGGATTTCTGGAGTCAGTGAACTGCTTGAAGGCAGTTTCAATAACTGCTTGGTTGGAGAACCGTTGAGATGTTGGAAAAGGTGGTAGTCTGTGGGGGAGAGATCTGGTGAATAGGGTGGGTGAGGGAGAGCTTTGCACCCCAACTGGTTCAGTTTTCAGAGAGTGACTTGTGAAACATGAGGACAAGCATTGTCGTAGAATAGGATTGGGCATCTTCAATTCACCAATGCCGGCTGTAGTTGGGACAGCTTCTGGTGGATAACTTCCAATTTGCGACAGTACCTTTCTGCCATGATGGTTTTGTCAGGTTTTAGGAAGTTAAAGTTGATGACACCAGTGTGGTTGTCGTACAGAATCCATTTTTCATCACACGTAATGATTTGGTGGAGAAATGGATCATTCTTGTTTGTTATGATCAGCGAATAACGTCTCCAGTCATTGATTTTGTAGTGTTTCATTCAATTCATGGGACACCCACTTGTCTAGCTTCTTCATCTTCCCAATTGCATCTAGATGCCGGGAAACACTTGCAAGCTCTTCTGCAATTTCTCTCACCATTTTTCTTGGATCAGCTTCAACTGAGGCTTTCAGATGGTCGTCATCATAGTTTGAAGGACGTCTGCTGTGGTCTTTATCTTCAAGGCCCACATCTACTGATGGAAACTTTTCAAACCAGCATTGTTCTGTACATTCATTAGCAGTGTTCTCACCTCATGCTTGGTTAATGTTATGAGTTTTCTTGCTCGCTTTGTGGCTGGCCCAGTTTGAACTTGTAGAACAAATGCATGAAAAACCTTTTTATCCATGGCTCACTCACAACCCTGAAACAGACACCCATTTTAGATTTTCAAAAAGGTAAGTTTTACATAATATACACTGAAGCACATGCTACAAAACAATATATAACTTGTCTATATACACCACTACAACCATGCAAAAAGTGAACCATTAAGTAACATACAAAAAACCAGCAAAACTTTTGTAACAACCTAATAAATAATGATCATAAATAAAATAATGTAATTCATTAACGATGCCATTTAAATACTCATTATAATAAGAACTGACTTGATCAAATAATACATCAATGGGAAGTTGCTGTGTTGGTTTGTTGATTGCACTCATTTCAAATTCTGACTTGGGTGATATGAATTAAGAAGTTTTTTTCCCAGTGAAATGAAATTCGTGTCTGGTACACTTGTGCGCCGTCAAAATCATGGTATTTCCAGATTTTAATTTTGAGGGTACATATTTGTTTGGAGAAAAAGCAAATAGGTTGAGTGAAATAATTCTACAGAATGACCAAAGCAGTTTGAAGTTCTATGTATTAAACGGAAAATCTTCCTCAATGCCAAAAACAGTCACATGGGAATTTTAAAAGTGTATATATTTAAATATTAAGGGAAATATCTCATTGTCATTAACCACTTGAGTGGATACTTTCTTTCAAGGTTCATGCCCCGTTTGGGTATTTAATTCAGGGAAATAGGCTATTTTCAGCTAATACATCAATATTAAAAAATCTGATGTGGCCAACACATGACTTTCTCCATATTTGGGGTATAGTTATTTAAATTATTATGAATAGCATTATAAGGCAAAATTATTATTTCGTATCCTAAAAGAATGCAGTCGTCCTTATTGTCGTAAATTACGTAAATTTTGAATATGTTTACATAATCCACTGCTACATGGTGGTGGCGCTGTATACTGGAAATTAAGAAAAAGCAAAATATCTCCGAAATGGATGGTTCTACGAAAATTTGTTTCAAACAAAACTTGGAAGAAATATTATTCTCTACAACTTTGGTCCTCATGAAGATTACCAGTAATGACGTTTTTAACGATATATTTGACGGAAACCGAAAAAACCAATTATTTATAAATAATTCCTAAACAATAACTGCTATGGAAAATTGTTTCAAATGAAAGTTGTAGAAAATTACATTCTCTATAACTTTTGTATATATACTATATATATATATATATATAATAATGATGTTTTTACGGAGATATTTCGCCGGTACCGAATCGGGTTTCGAATAAACCTAAACTTTCGGTTAACCGGTATTTTCTAAGAACTACTCAGCTCCTCATGCTCATACCAAAGTGTTATATTTGAAATTTGGTAATGATATGGCAAGTACTTTTAGAGTTAGAGCCCACACAATCACATACACATCATTCCGAAAATAGTCTAAATGTGTTCTAGGGACCTCAAAACGTGTATTTCCGTTGAAATCCCGTAGTCGATTTTTTTCATGAAAATAATACTTTCTCTATATTACGTATATGGAGAAAGTAAAAATAATGAAACCATACAGTCGATTTTATTGTGATATTTTAATGGGAGATGTAAATGCCTTCCATTGGAATCGAACCCAGCACTTTTTTCGAGATTTTTTCGTCACCACTTTATCATATGTGAATCGAGCATTCTTGCCAAATTTAGAGTTTCTATCTCTATTTTCTCTCGAGTTATCGATAGAGGGGGTGGTTAGCAATGTTATGGTCGCGGGTTTGAATCCTGCCGAGGTCATGTCAAAATAAAAATATCATTATTCGCATTTTTTCTAGCAAGCGGGTTTAGCATTACATCCGACAAACAAACCAACCAACAGATCGCGGAAAATATCTATAGAATTTCTGAGCTATATAGGCATAGGGGCATTCGGCGTATGTTTGGTGCAGTAGAGTATATATCGCTTGGCAGAAGAGCGTGGGGAGTTTTATACACCTAGGGAGGAATATGTTATAGCGGCAGTCAATTGATGGTCGTATATATATATTAGGCCCTAATAATTAGGGGTTTGTTGTGCAAGTTGTGTGGCATATATTCCAGCTGATTTTTGATGCGTTTTTGGTGGCACACACATGCACACCCTCACACACACACAACCTCACACACACACAACCTCACACACACAACCTCACACACACACACACACACAACCTCACACACACAACCTCACACACACACACACACACACACACAACCTCACACACACAACCTCACACACACAACCTCACACACACAACCTTACACACACAAACACACACAACCTCACACACACAACCTTACACACACAAACACACACAACCTCACACACACCACACAAACATCTCATTCACCCAACACACTGTTTTCTCTCACGCATTTACAGGCAGTCATTTTCGCTCATTCACTCACTCACGCATACATCCAGAGCCGTCTCTAGGATCCGCGGGGCCCCGAGCGAGAGGGTTTCTGCAGGACCCCTACTTTTCACAGAAAAATCAAATTTCTCATCTACTTACAATTTATTTTTGTTTTCAAGTTTACATTAGTATTATTCAGTATTATTATTAGTATTTTTCAATATAATTATTAGTATTATTCAGAAATACATAAATTTAAAAAACTAGTAATTGTTAAGGGTTACACAAATAAAATAATAACCAGCCCACTACAATTCTAAAAGTTTACTTTTCTAGCTTTAATATGTGCAAATATGTCGATTATTGTTGATTTCTCAATCTTATCAACTTCCTCGTGTTCAACTGACAAAAGAGATAATCCAGTCAGTCTCTCTTGTGACATCGTCGATCGTAAGTAATTTTTTATTAATTTTAATTTTGAAAACGACCTTTCAGCTGATGCAACCTTTCACTGGCATTGTAAGAATTATCCTACAAAGTATTTCTATGTTTCGATATATTTCCTGTAATCTATTTTTGTGTAGGAACTTCAAAATATCAATTATGCTATGATCTTCTGGCACAACCATTGATAACATTTTTAACTCTTCACTAAGTTCAATTCCATCTATGTCGCTCTCTGAACTTCCTTCATCCTTCAAAACTTTCTCTATATCGCAGCTGACTCTCTGTAAATTTGATAAATCCCAATTTTTAATTTGGCTTATGCTGTTCATGAAACCAAATCTAGAAATGTACTCAATGTACTGATCAAAACGCCATGACAGAGAGGTTAGTGCCATGTCTATCACTCGCAGAAAGAAATCCGTTCTAAACCTCTTCTTCGAGCTTTCCTGTGCATCGTCCTCTCTTGCGCAATCAGAATGTCTCCTTTTTACATTTTTAGAAAACTCTATATCAATTGACATATCATTGGCTACTGTTTCGGCTACTGATACGGCTTGATTAAACCCTTCATTTCTGTATATATTTAATGATGACTTCAAAGCATCCAGATGTTTAAGTGCAATATCCAATGGAATTTGAGCAGATTGTAGAACCTTACTTACTTTATTTACAGTTTGTAATATGTCATACCAAACAATAACAGATAAGATAAATTCAAATCTGTTTAATTCGTGGGAAAGGAGTGAATTTGCCTCGCTTTTTGTCTTCAGATTTTTACAAACTTCAGCTATCTCAAGTAAAGCATTTTTTATTTTTCGTAAATGAAAGCGAACAGCTTTTATGCTTGCGAGTCGGGACTCCCACCTAGTGCTAAACAAAGGTTTTAGAGATATCTCTGCATAATTCTTTAAGATACTCCATCTTGCCGGTGAAGCTGCGAATAAAGTATACGATCTTTGAATTATACCAAAAAATGACACCGCTCGTGGACAGGAATGAGTCGTATCACTAAGAACCAAATTTAAGTTGTGTGCTCCGCATGGCATGAAAAAAGCTTTATAATTTTAATTTAAATTCGTGCTTGAACTCCTTGTTCATGACCTTTCATATTCGCACCGTTGTCATACCCTTGCCCTCTGCAATATTTCAATGAAGTTCCCATATCATCTAATTCTTTCAGTAGAGCTTGGCTAAGTCCTTTTCCTGTAGTATCTGTGACTTCAAGAAAGTTTATGAAGTGTTCAACTACTTCTACATTTCTGTTTTCAATATGAACTATTCTTAGAATTCCTGACATTTGCTCTTTGTGGCTCACATCTGGAGTACAATCCAGAATAATGGAATAGTACTTAGCATTGACTAAACCCCTCAGACGCCAATGCCGACTTTGACTCTGATGATGGAAACAGTTTACAGCAGAAACAAAAGACGGCATTTTTCTTCACAATAAAACAACCATGTCCTTCTCACCTTCTCCCCATTTTTCAAAATCCTATAAAAATGGTAGTCAGAAAAGCATCTGTGCTCTGAGTTGCGTGGATAATTCCTCATTTTTACTTTCTCCATACATAGTAATGGGAAAGTATTGTATTCATGAAAAAAATCGACTTCGAGATTTCAACGGAAATACATGTTTTGAGGTCCGTAGAACACGTTTAGACTATTTTCGGAATGATGTCTATGTATGTGTGTATGTTAGTGTGGGCGCTCTAACTCAAAAAGTACGTGCCATATCGTTACCAAACATCATATCTAACACTCTTACATGAGCACAAAGAACTGATTAGTTTTTGGACAATAACGGATAACCGGAAGTTGAGGTATATTCGAATACCGATTCGGTTTTTATGATATTTCTTGGTTAAAATATCATTGTATTTACAATTCTAAACAAAAGTTATAGAGAATGTAATTTCCTACAACTTTCATTTGAAACAATTTTCTATTGTAGTTATCGTTTAGGAGTTATTTATAAATAACCGGTTTTTCGGTTTCCGTTAAATATCTCCTTAAAAACATCGTTATTGGTAATCTTCGTAAGGACCAAAGGTGTAGAGAATAATATTTCTTCCAAGTTTTGTTTGAAACTAATTTTCGTAGAACCATCCATTTTGGATATATTTCGATTTATCTTAATACCTGTATACAGCGCCAACACCATGTAGCGGTGAATTCTGTAAACATTCAAAATATACGTAATTTACGGCAACAACGTGTCTTCTTTTACGATACGAAATAATAATTTTGCCTTATAATGCTACTCATAATAATTTAAATATCTATACCCCAAATATGGAGAAAGTCATGTGTTGGCCACATCAGATTTTTTCTTCAGTGTACTTCGGACCCATTTCTACTAAAAGATCCCTATGAGAAGGAGTAATAAATGCAGGCCATGTACCGGCGTCTGACGTAAAATTAAAATGAATTCTGTGAATTCTGTAAACATTCAAAATATACGTAATTTATGGCAACAACGTGTCTTCTTTTACGATACGAAATAATAATTTTGCCTTATAATGCTACTCATAATAATTTAAATATCTATACCCCAAGTATGGAGAAAGTCATGTGTTGGCCACATCAGATTTTTTCTTCAGTGTACTTCGGACCCATTTCTACTAAAAGATCCCTATGAGAAGGAGTAATAAATGCAGGCCATGTACCGGGGTCTGACGTAAAATTAAAATTTTCAGAGCTTACAGCAAGGTGACTGTGACTAATACTTATGGAAGCGTTATTCACATCACGGGAAGAAAAGGATGGCGTACTTGGTGATGGAGTCACAACGAAATGAACGTGTTTGGCAAATTGCTGTTCATTGTCACTATTTGTTGACACCTCGATTCCTACGTCTGAAGAAATCATTGCTTTACCTTCACTTTTACCCGATATGATGTCACTTAGCGCTGGAAAGGTCTTGATGAACTTTTTTATTGTTCCGTTTTGTTTCTTCAATTGTTCTTGTACTTCTTTCACCCTTTTTCTTTTTTGTGATCCATTCTTCTATTTTCTTCCTATATCTCTCTCCCTGGAGGCACTCATTTTTTCGTGATGGGATACTAATGAATATAAAATAAGCGAATTTTATTTTACAAGTCATATAAAAAGAGTATCATATTCTTATATTACAATAATGAAGAGATATCGGTACTAACCTTTAAAACTAAAATGCTGAACTCAATTCCCAGACTACGTCCAAAACTTCCAAAGAATAAAAGGTTCACTATTTAACAGAGATAGCATTCTAAATTAATTTAAATGGCCCATGAGTACGCATACTGAAATATTAAATAATATAAATGAATGCACTAACCTTCTATGTTAATGTCAAATTCTTCATGAAAATTTCTAATAAATCCAGGTGTCCTTTAGTTTGCAGATAAGATTCACATGCCACAAGAAAAAGTTCTCACAGTTGATGTTCCTTCTACCACAGTTTTAGGAGAACTGAGGAGATGCGTTTCACTGTTTTCCTAAGTTCCAAAATGACACCAGAGCTGCAAGCAATAAACCGAACCGAATGTGGCTGAAAAATTGTGTCCTCACCCTCGTTTTGCGCATATCCCTTCTGAATTCTACTATATGGGATAAAGTGCCGCTATGCGCGTTCTGCACTATTTTTCGGTGGACAATCCCATTAGGGAAAGGGAAATGAGTCTGTAGGGGTTCCTGGTGGGAACCTCAAAGCTCAGGCGGCACTTCTTACTTAGTAAGTGGCATTGACCTTGTTGAAGGCATGATAAGAATTTTATTGTGCATGTCTTCCCTTTCCCTAAAGGAATTAGGATATGGAAAAGCAGGCTAGATCTCCGAAAGAATGCCTGGGAAACGGCATTGTCGGGGTCTATGTAGATGTCTGCTAGATGTTTTCAAAGGCCGAATTTTGCAAATGACGTCCTCATGTGTGTCTTGGAGGCAGGGACATAGCTTTCTCCTAATTCTTTGACGAAGCGGTAGCATTGCCGACTCCTCTATCCCCAAGTTCATGCATTGTATCGACTTTTTGCGTGGTTTCCCAAGAGATGTTTCTTGAGATTCTCCCGAGAATTCATTGAGAAGCAATATTACCGAATTATTTTTAAAAAATGGTTTTATTGGTAATCGAGAATATGAAATAACAAATTTTAACGAGAATTTTCGAGACAGAATTTATCGAGCATAATATCTACTTGAGTTCCTCGTAGGCACGGGGCCCCCCATAGGCGCGGGGCCCGAGGCGACTGCCTACCCAGCCACCCCCTTAAGACGGGCCTTCACATACTTCTTCGTACATACTGGGATATCAAAAGAAATTTTCTCATTCTATTGTTACCGTAATATCCTCAGGCTGTCTTATCCCTTCGATACGACTAAAGCGACCGAATAAATTAACCTAATACATCTTTGAATATTCCATTTAATCTTCTTCTAGATACTTCTCAATCTACAACGTAGCAGCGAAATTAGTTGAACCATGTTTTCATCATTTTATAATTCCTTTATATCAACCTACAAATCAATCATTGCATTATTTATCCTCTTCTCTGGTCACTGATTAGCAGGTATAACATGCTCCCATGGCGGCGAGCTCTTATGGGCGCCAAATTTGAAGCCCTCGTTCGCTTGCGTGTTTTCGGATACCGTGATCGTCGCCTGGTAGTTGGATGGGTTTGGTTGGGTAAATCGCAAAATTCGACGCACGATGCGTAGAGGATCCCTCATGTCATTACAGATACCTCATATGATGGACAGGTATTAAAAACGTAAAAAAAATGTGTCGCAGGAAAATGAATGGCGATTTTAACATAAAACATGAGCCATCAATGTTTTTATTCATATCACTGTTTTTTGACATATTTATTAATCTTCCTTTGCTTTGAGGCCATATTGTATTTTGAAATATGATATGAAATCGAATAATTTCACCATTTTTTGACTACACTGTTATTCGTGTAAAGCAAGTGCTCTGAAGGCCTCTTTGCGAGCTCAAGGAGTCTACTCGTCATCATCTTCTCTCTCGTTCGCTGGAGTTTCTTTGGGATCATTTGAATCTTAGCGATTACTAGAATATCCATTTAATTGTCAGGAAGTTGCTACCATGCAATCGTCGAAATGTGCCGGATGGTGAGACATTTGGTTAGTTAAACAGAAAAACATTTCTTTCTTCAGAAGTTGCTATTAGTTAATTACAGGTTTTTTGGAAAGTGCAAATGATTTATTGTATTAGCAATTCCACTTCTTGTTAACAATAAAATACAAAACCAAAAACAAACTAGGAAAATATGGCGAAAGTAGATATTATAAGAAATATTATAATAATATGTTATAAGAAATATTAGAAGAAATATCATTCTCTACAACTTTGGTCCTTACGAATATTACTAATAATGATGTGTTTACGATGTTTGACGGAAACCGAAAAAACCGATTATTTATAAATAATTCCTAAACAATAACAGCTATGGAAAATTGTTTCAACTGAAAGTTGTAGTAAATTACATTCTCTATAATCTTTGTATAGAATAATGATGTTTTAACGGAGAAATATCGCAAAAACCGAATCGGGTTTTGAATAAACCTCGACTTCTGGTTAACCGTTATTGTCCAAAAACTAATCAGCTTTTCGTACTCATACCAAAGTGTTATATATGTAATTTGGTGTTAATATGGCAAGTAATTTTTGAGTTAGAGCGTCCATTATGGCATACATCCACACACACACACACCATTCCAAAAATAGTCTAAACGTGTTCTAGGGACCTCAAACGTATTTCCGTTGAAATCTTGAAGTCGATTTTTTTCGTGATCACAACAGTAAAAAATCTGATGTGGCCAACACATGACTTTCTCCATATTTTGGGTATAGATATTTAAACTATTATCAATAGTATTATGAGGCAAAATTATTATTTCGTATCGTAAAAGAAGACACGTCCTTGTTGCCGTAAATTACGTATATTTTGAATAGTTTTACAGAATTCACCACTACATGGTGTTGGTGCTGTATACTGGTATTAAGATAAAGCGAAATATCTCCGAAATGGATGGTTCTACGAAAATTAGTTTCAAACAAAACTTGGAAGAAATATTATTCTCTACAACTTTGGTCCTTACGAAGATTACCAATAATGATGTTTTTAAGGAGATATTTGACAGAAATCGAAAAACCGGTTATTTGTAAATAACTCCTAAACAATAACTCCTAGTTATGTGTATTTCCGTTGAAGTCTCGAAGTCGATTTTTTTCATGAATGCAATACTTACCATTACTACATATGGAGAAAGTAAAAAGCAAAATATCTCCGAAATGGATGGTTCTACGAAAATTTGTTTCAAACAAAACTTGGAAGAAATATTATTCTCTACAACTTTGGTCCTCACGAAGATTACCAATAACGATGTTTTTAAGGAGAAAACCGAAAAACCCGTTATTTATAAATAACTTCTAAACAATAACTACAATAGAAAATTGTTTCAAATGAAAGTTGTAGGAAATTACATTCTCTATAACTATTGTATAGAATTGTAAATACAATAATGATGTTTTAACAAAGAAATATTGCAAAAACCAAATCGGGTTTCGAATAAAACTCGACTTCCGGTTACCCGTTATTGTCCAAAAACTAATCAGTTCTTTGTGCTCATGTTAAAGTGTTATATATGAAGTTTGGTAACGATATGGCACATACTTTTTGAGTTAGAGCGCTCACAATAACACACACATCATTCTGAAAATAGTCTGAACGTGTTCTAGGGACCTCAAAACGTGTATTTCCATTGAAATCTCGAAGTCGATTTTTTTCGTGAAAACAATACTTTCCCATTACTACGTATGAAGAAATTAAAAAGCATTAAATTTTCATTAAACAATCCATTTTCTTTTCAATTAAACAGTGGAGCACAAATAATAATAGCGTTTTATTATAACAATTTATAAACATTTTGCATCCACTTGTGTGTGGAATATTTTGAAATATGGTGCTGGACAAAGCTCACACTGTAATATTGACACCAATACTTTGTCCCCCTACAATGGGGGTGTGCAAACTTTTCTGCATGGCAGGCCGCATCGGTGTTTGCAAATTCTTCAGCAGGCCACATTGAAAGATGCCAATGCTTAGGAGGGCCAGATTAAAGTTTAAATCAGAAATTGCTTAGATTTTTAGGCATCATACATAAGTGAAAAACAAGCACAAACAAGGATTGTAGGGCTAAATTTTAAAAACTAAAGGTTTTATTGTCATAATTTTACCAAAAGTAATATAAAATTGTGTTAAATTTTAAAGATTGCTTTTTTCACCAAAGCTTTGCGGGCCATGTTAAATGCTCTCGGGGACCACATATGGCCCATGGGCCATGGTTTGCCCATCCCTGCCCTACAAGTTCTTTTTAGGCATCTGTCCGCATGTTCGTTCTCGGCTTCTACCAAACGAATTTTCGTGAAATTTTATATTAAGGATTTACGGTCAAAGACAATAAGAAAATAACATAAATGAATCAAGTAAGTCTCTCAGGGGTACCACTTTACTGGTGACAAAAAATGAACTTTCCGTAATGTCTCATAAAGTATTGGTCATTTCAAAATAGTATTCAAATAGACTTGTAGAACTAGTAAAATAGAGTATTTCTTTTCCTATACTGTCTATCATAGGAGTAGCTGTTATGAAGAAAATCAAACGAGAATACTTACCTAACTTGTTTATAGCACACTACATACCTTTTAGTGGGACATTTTTACTGTTGGAGGAATTACAAATTACAAATATCCTCCTCAGTCTCCTGAGAATATTTTGCATGTTTGCTCGATGAGGGCATTACTGATTGCAATATTTGAAGGGATTAAATAATATAAAATTTATGTAAATTTAATGCAAATAAAAATTTGTATGCATTATTTCGATAAATGCTCAACTTCACAACACACCATCTACTATGCCGCTCAAAAGCCAGCTATCCGATTTTCTTCATGTTTTTTCATATGATACATTTACTGCATTGGAGAGGAAGGTTTTATTGCTCCCATTTCCTAGGAGTATTCTATACAGTTAGAGGAAAGCGGTCCTAATGGTTAAGTTTCACAAGGGGTTGCAAAAAAGATGTTAGAGTAGTTCACACCCATGCTTTCACTACTGTAAGGGAAGGCATATGCATCCCAGCATTACAAATGCAGGGTCTTCTTACAAGTGTATTTTTTCCCAGCAAAAGGAAGAAAAGCCCCATCTGTGGTCTCTAAAGTGTACTAGAAGGACACAGCTAGATACGAGAGAAGCTGCATGATGGAATATTTTGACATACCCATAGCGGATGGCCCAGAGATCGGTGTGACGTATACAGTAAAATCTCAAGTTCAAGGGACCAAAAATTACGACTTTGAGGTATCTGGGTTCGAAATACTTATAGGAGCTTTCATAAAAATAGTATTTGTTGCAATTCATGCATTTCAAGTGATAAGATAGACAGGTAGACCTTGTCTTTCACAGCTTTATCTTTCACATATTTTAGTCTTTTGTGGTTCCGCATTTTCGACCAGTTTTGTATTTCTCGGTCTCATGTTTTGCTCTTTAATGGAGAAAATTCACGGAAAAGGCTATGCTAAATCTTTTATATGTGGAATGAATTGCCTTTTCCTCATGTTTTCTATCATAGTCAGGCCTGAAAAAATATTGTTGCGTTATTCTAATATGTAAAAATATTTACATAAGTGCATTAATGTTATATATATGCATAATTTAAAAAATTAGATACGTGTCATATATACTTTAAAATATTTTTGGGATGTAATCCTCCCAGACTTTTGTGCCCCTTCACATGTGAAAATTTGCAAAACATAAGCTGGTATCACTGTTCAGGAACTTTATTTCGCATAAGCTCTGCAATTTACGCATCATTTATTATTGGTGGAGCTTCGCGGAGTTCTTCAGGAATGTTACATCCCGAGAAAGATAAGGTCTGCCATATTTGGAAGTTAACTCCAGCAAGTTAGGCAACCTCCGTTTATTATTCTATATTCTACTATGGAACTTAAATAAGATTATATTTTCTGGTACTTTTTTAGTGTTATTTTATCTTGTTTAATTCTCTCCATTGAAGTTCATTTTTCCGTCTCTTTCTCTATTTTTCTGCGGTCACCAATACAGAGGCCAAATGATCCATTCTTGCTGGAATGGGAACTTAACCCTATATTTCCCATTGCCTTAATTACTTCTCTTTCGTGATTTCGGCTTTCGCAGTGTTTTCAGGAACGTTACACGAAAGACGAGGTCTGCCTGTATATATAATTAATTATGAAAATTTATTAAAAACACGTAATAAAATATAAATTCTTTTTTATAAATAAATTTTCTATAGATAATTTATCGTTAGTAGTTCTTTGTGGTAAACGTCGGAGATCAACTGACTATGTAACTTTTATTTAAATAAAGGACTTAAAAATATTTTTTCTTTAATATTTTTTGTACTATATTTTCATTTACTTTTATTTGGCTAGTTATTGATATACAATAGTGTCTAATGTCCATAGTGTTAAAAATAGCAAAATTTGCCATTGTAATATTTTGATTACTGAAAAAGTAAATTTAGTGTAAAGTAATCCAAGTTTTGATCAATAATAGTGATATAGCTCAGTAGCCCAGAGATGCCCTTTTCCATTTTCAAACCCCCTTCCCAATATATCCCACCCGCCCTTCCCTCCCAACACCCGGTAGAACACTATCTTAATTATATTCTTCGCAGAATCTCCCAGCCCAACTTTCCCGACCTTCTTGACCACAAAGACAATCTTACCAGATGTGAAAGACATGCCATCTCAACACTTAAACACAACAGAAATATTATTATCCTCCCCGCGGACAAGGGCACCACCACGGTTGTGTTGGATCGCGCCCAATACAATGAAGAAGCCAAGCGCCAGCTCTCCGACGAAACCTTCTATCTCCCCCTCACCTCCAACCCCACAAGCCTCCACTCCTCCCAAATTTCCTCCCATCTTCATTCCGCAGGAAAACAGGAATGCCTCACCGACTCTGCCATCGCCCTGATGATCCCCAAGAATCCCCGTACCCCCACCTTCTACCTTCTTCCTAAAATTCGTAAACCTAACACCCCTGGCCGTCCCATTGTTGCCAGTTTCAACTCTCCCACGGAGCGCATATCCGCATTCGTGGACTTTCACCTACAGCCTCTCGTCCAACTACTGCCATCCTTTATCCAAGACACCAACCACTTCCTCCAACGCCTTAAGCACCTCCCTTCTCCCCTCCCACCCAACACCATTTTGGCTACCATTGACGTTTGCTCCCTCTACACCAATATTCCCCATGATGACGGACTTTCTGCCCTCAAAAAATTACTTGACACAAGACCTGACAAAAGACCCTCCTCCCATTTCCTTGGCAGAAATGGTGCTGAAAAAGAACAACTTCTCTTTCGGAGGGCACCATTATCTCCAAATTAAGGGTACAGCAATGGACACTCGAATGGCGCCCTCTTATGCCAATTGCTACCTAGGGGAATGGGAGACTCATTTCCTCAACACACCTCTCAAACCACTATTGTGGCTGAGATTCATTGACGACATCTTTTTCATCTAGACCAATGGACCTGACTCCCTCCAATCCTTTTTGTTATGCCTCTCCTCTCACCCCACGCTTTCCTTCACCTACCATACCTCCACCACTAACATCACCTTTCTGGACGTCGACCTTTCCATCCAAGATGGAAAAATCTGCACCGGCGTCCACATCAAACCCACCAATAGCCTTCAATACCTCCACTTCGAAAGCTGCCATCCCCTACACACCAAAACCTCGATCCCATATGCCCTAGCCCGCCGAGGATGGAGGATTTGCTCAGACAGGAGGTCTCTCTCAATATATTACTCCATCCTCGAAGATGCCCTCCTCAAACGCGGTTACCCACCGGGCCTGATCCGTGACCAGATCCGGAGGGTAATCACACCGGTAACCACCAAACACCACCCTCACACTCCTCCTATTCCCGATCTTACCCCTTCTCTTACCCTTACCACCCTCTTCCACCCCGGGATTCACGAGGTCCTCAAGGTAATCCTTCACGCTGCCCACCCAATTCTTACTTCCACCTCCCACCAATCCCCCTTTACTAATTCCCCCATTCTCTCCTTCCGCCGGCCTCCTAATTTGGGAAACATCCTGTGGAAGAAAGAACCCCCCACTCCCAACCCTCCATCCGCTGCAGGATCTCAACCCTGCGGCAAACCCCGTTGTCTCACATGCCCCATCCACCCACCCTCATTTTCATTTACCAGCCCCTCCTCCAACATCACCTACCCCATCCCCTCCAGAAGTAATTGCACGACGAGGAACGTCATTTACCTCCTCACCTGCACACTTTGTCCTGCTTTTTATGTTGGCCTCACCAGCAACCCCCTCAACATTAGAATCAATGGCCACCGGAACAGCGTAAATACTAACCGTCCCCTTCCGGTGGCTTCTCACGCCAATTCACACCAGGCCACCTTCAATAATTGCTTCACTGTAAGGATTATCCGTGCCCTACCGGATGATACCCCCGCTCCCCTACTTCGACAGTGGGAGTTGGCCTACATCTTTCTCCTTAACTCTTTCTCCCCACCTGGTCTTAACCTCCGATAACCCTATTGGCCGTCCCTCCTACCCGTCTCCTCCTATCCCCGAACTTCTCTCATTACCCCTCCCCCCCTCCCCATATCACCCCAGTGTGTCACTTCAAACAGTATATGTTTCTCCGTCGCTGAAGAAGGGCATCAGCCCGAAAGCTCCATTTTTGTGTAGTTTTTGTTCTTTTGTGTTTTTCGTGTGTCCTCAGCACCCCCAGCGGCTCTTCATTCTAGGTAAGTGTCCACTGGGCTTCCTCCAACACCTTGTTGCTACCCTTATATATATATATACACACACAGGATAAAATACATAATCAGTCAATATTATCCTCAAGGAACTCTTTTATAGAATAATATAATTTGTTCTGCAGGAATTTCAATAAATTAACTTTGAAAGAAGAGATTCCATTAATAGCTTTCAAATTTTTTGGAAGTTTATTGAATAAACGCAGACCTACCCATTTAGGTCCAAGAGCAGTTTTACAGGTGCGCACATATGGGATATGGAGATCGTTAACTTGTCGGGTGCTATAAGAGTGCATACTTGAGTTCTTAGTATAGTCGTGAATATTCATTTTGGTATGCAAGATGACGGTCATTATGTATACACAAGGCAAAGGAAGGATATTCAGTTTTTTAAAGATAGCTCGACATGGTGCAAGATAAGATTCATTTGCAATCAAACGAATAATTCTTTTTTGTTTTCTGAATATTCTAATTGCGTAGGGAAGAACCCCAAAAAAGAATACTGTACAAGGTATTAGAGTAAAATTCACCAAAGTATAATAAATGAACCTCTTTAGAGAGAGTAGATCTAATTGACCTAAAGAGATGACATAGGCTACAGAGTTTAGCTGCAAGCATATTAATATAGGATTCTCATGACATATGTGAGTCAATTAAAACACCTAAAAGTTTAACAAATTCAGCTTGTGGAATAGCTTTATTATTAATGTCTACTGAGAGCCTTTTAGGATGTTTATTTATATTTGTAAAGTAAATTAGTTGAGATTTGCCAACATTCAGATTTACATGATTGTTGCAACACCAATCACTGAGATGTTGCGATATGAGATTTCCAGTTTCTAATAAACTGTCAAATTTTGAAGAAGAAGAAATAATGAAATTTGTGTCATCAGCATACAGAATTGGAGTGATACTAGGTCCTGAGGGAACAAAATTTGGCAGGTCATTAATAAATATTAAAAATAGTATTGGACCTAACACCGAGCCCTGGGGAACACCTCTGGTTAGTAACTTAGCTGGAGAAAGAAACTTATTACCATGATTAGAGATCACAACTTGTTGAAGTCTATTATGTAGATATGATTGGATCCATTTGTTAAGGAGTCCCCGGATCCAAAATAAATTGAGCTTATGCAGAAGCAGTTGGTGATCGACACTATCGAAGACTTTTGAAAAATCAAAAAGCATAGCAGAGACTTCCTGTTTGTTATCAAGTGCAGTGAGAATATGATCAATAGCTTTATAAACTGCACTAGTAGTGGATCTGTTCTGTCGAAATCCATGCTGAGAGTTAGACAGCAAGTTATTTGATTCTCCATGAGATAGTAAACTTCTATAAAAAACTTTCTCAAAAATTTTACCAAACTGATTGATAACTGAAATAGGACGATATGAGTTAAGGTCCAGAGGACACCCTTTATTTTTAAATAAGGGTATAACTTTAGACAACTTGAGGGGTTCTAGGAAGATTCCCTGGGTCAGTGACATGTTAATAAGGTACAAAATGGGAGACTTTATAAAGTTAAAAGATAATACAATAATAAAATTGGGTATCTCATCTATACCAGCACTGAATCTGTTACCTAAATTTTTTAATAAGTTATTAAGTTCGGTTTCTGAGCAGGGAAATAGAAAGAGGGATTTGACTGAGGTTGCTATAAAACATGGGAGTGTATTATTGAAATTTGTGTCATTAAGCGCAGCGTTGATGAAGTACTCATTAAACTTAGTAGCTAACAAAGAATAATTAGTAATAATATCACCTGATTCATCCTTGAGTTTTAAAACAGGAAAAGACAGTGCTCTTTTGGTTTGGTTTATAATTTTCCAACTTTCCCTGATTTTATTATGAGCATTCATTTTTCTTTGATTATTATATGTGCGTTTGGCTTTAAGAATATGATTCCTATATTGATGTTTCCGATTATTATATTGAGTTTGGACAATTGCATTATTGCTCATCCTACAATAATGAGCAAAATCTTTAAGATAGAGTGAAAACTGCCTAATTTCGTTGGTAATCCAGGAAGTGATACAGGAATGAAAAGATATATTGTTTTTTATCATAAGGTGTATTTTTTGGAAACATTCTTTAACTAAAATGTAAGTATTGAAATAAATTATAACCAACAATAATATGCAAATATGCATATATGATGAATATGAAGAACTTCCATACAAAGAACCTCCTAACAACAAAGTGCCAAAAATTGGACCCCTTCAATTTTGTTATAAAGAGGTTTTACTATATATGGCATATGCACATGGATTACGACTGGTCATGTTGAATATACCATAATTTTCCGATTATAATACGCATTTTTTTTCACAATAAATTGTCAAAAAAGTTAGGGTATTATACATGGTAACAAATGTGTACAACTTTTTTCCGTAAAGAAATAATTTATATTTTCGGACATATGTTTACCAGTAAATCTTACATTTCAATGCATTTTGATAACATTTCTTTAACCCGGCAGGGCGGCTCACACCCAAATTTCGAACGTTAATGCACACACTGGGTCTGAGAGACCCTTGCAAAATAGTTATGATAACTTAATCTGTACAGTATATTTTGTAATTTTAATGATAATATGACACTATAGCACTGATCTCGAATGCATTTTATGTGTCACACACAATACTGATACATGAACAATGTTTCATTTCATTTTCTAATTGCAATATGGCAAAAATACTTTCCTCGATGTAGAGTTATTGAAAAACGGTTATACAAAAGTTATAAAAAGATTCACTGCTTATAAAGATACATCTCAAGTAAATACAAGGTATACACAAGTCACTGTGCAGAACCTATTGAGTTATAATTATTCCTTGATCATTTTCAGGAACTCTCAAAAGATGAAAAATTATATCTCATAAATAAAATCAAATCTATTTGGAATCAGATATTCTTTATTCATCATTTCTAATGTTTTCAGTATACTGTTTTCAGTTTTCAATATCAAATTACATTTTTTAAATATCATTTTTAGTTACAATGTGTTGTAAACATACTGCAAAGCACTGTACCAAACACAAAAGGCATCAAACAAGAAAAAACACTAAAATAATACTGACACAAATAAACATGTGGCTTGTAATATATAGGTTTCAGTGCATAACATGTCAATTTTATGGCCTTTATAAGATTACTCTGACTTTGGATCCATTGCTAAAATAAATAAAATAAGCCAGAAAACAAAAAAATAATGGCTGTAAATTTTTACAGTGGTTGTATTTTTTATTGCACTTAATTTTACTTGAAGGATAGTTCATACAATAACTAATATGGATGAAATCGTTAAAAATGCTTTCTTACCTCAAAGTGTGAAATAGTGTCTTGAATGCTCGCAGCGGGTCTGAGAGACCCAGAATGACGAAGTGGCATTCTGTACACTACAACGACAGACACTCTATTGATATTAAGGTAAGATGTATGTAGTGCAGGGAGTGATGGAAAGGTATAGGGAACGACAATTCTACAGCTTCTACCATCTTGCAGTAAACACTAAAGCAAGTGGGTCTCACAGACCCGGTGCGTGTTCTGCCGGGTTAAATATTGTTTTTCAAAACAAAAATAAGAATAATTTACTTTTAGCTGTCCGAATCACTAAAGCTTTTGAATTCATTATCACTGCCCTCAAATAGTTCATCGGCGTTATTGTGTTCTCTCTCATCATCTACGTAAATGCATCACCGAGAATGATGTCTTCATCCTCACTATCCACTTCAGCGAAGCCATCATCCCATATGATGCCATCTTCAGAACCATTCATGGTGTTTGTGAGGAAACACTTTTTGAAGTCACATTTAATCAGTGGTGGATCAACTGCATCCCAGGACTCTTTGATCCACCGACTAATAAGTAATAGGTCAGGTTTCTTTCGGTTGCCAGACGGTGTAAAGGTATGTGCACACGCAGAAAGCCACTCGTTCCACTTTTGACGCATCTGCACTTTAAATGTTCGGTTGCAACTGACATCCATCACTTATAACTGGCTTGTCATTCCCCTGGGAATGATGGCAAGATCAGTGCAATAATCTACTATAATAAAAGGCAATGTCTGCATGTCTGTCAGCAAAGGCTGAAGCTTAATATCTCGCAAATTAATGAACCGAATTTGATGTGATTTTCAGGATAGCATTATGATATAATAAAATTACGTTTTAACATATTAAACTTGAGATCAAAGACTCTGGTTCGATTCCTGGAGACATTTTCTATTTCCCATAAGGTAACACGTGAAAAGGGACATTTCGACGTGCAGGCTTTCATTCTTTTTTAGATTAAAATTAGAAAGAATTGACCTACAATCTTCAGATATAAACCATTTGAAGAAAACATTATAAAGTATCTTATTCTGTTCATCTTTTTCTGCCTACAATTCGAAATTTCTCAATTTAAACGTTTAATTCATACAGTTTGAGGAAATCTTACCATTTAAGAGGATGTTGCCTTGCCTACCAATTCCATTGTTGGACCTCTATATCATATTGTTAATTCAATCCTTATGGGTATAAACGTGCTTTGAATGCTTTTAATACGAGAGAGGGGGGGGGGCGGTAAAGGGGGGAGCGAGAGGCAGGGGAAGAGAGGGAAGTAGAGGGGGGAGGGGAAAAGAGGGGGATGGGGAGAAATGAGGAGGGTGAGGGAGAGAGAGGAGGGTGAGGGAGAGAGAGGGGGGAGAGGGAGGGAAAGAGAGGCAACTATTTTAAGTTTAACTAAAGATAGCCTGTCAACAACAGAATATTCACTAGAAATGTTGTACATGGCAAAATATTTCATATGTAAAAGGGTGATATTAATTATTTTAAATGAAAATATTAATAATCTACATATCGTTAATTCTTCCGTTGATATTTCAACAGGCATTACACTAGTCATTTAATATTTAACACATGGCATGTGATGACATCTAAATGCATCGAGAACCAACACGATGCTTACAAACTGGGTCTTTACAACACACACTACGTCTTTTGTAAATTCTTCATCCATCCAGCCTTTTTCATTTGCACATACGAACACATTCTTTGGGGGAGTTTTTCTTTTAAGTATTCTCTGCAACTTATATCACTTTCAGTTTGAAGCTTGCAGTGTAGCTTTCTCTTTTGGTTGACATAGCGATAGGAAAACCTTTAATTTAAAATAATATTTTACTTTGAGAAAAAAATCAATGCAGTACGGGAGGGTCACCACCATTAATTATAATAGAATGCAAGTTGCGAGCAACAAATATTATTTTACATACCTCGACAGGGTTTTATGAAGGCAGAGTCAGAACTAGACGTGATATTCACATAAACTATCTTGCTTGGCGGCAAGGCAAGACTGTTATTCCAACTGACCAGATTATTACACAATGCAACATTGAGACGTTTTTATACATTGTGTTGATCTTTAAAGTGAGAGTGAAAACTATATAGACGTGAAGTTTTCGTAAACACTCTTGCACATATCTCACTTGGCAGTAAGGCAAGAACTGTCTCGATACTGCTAATAACCAAATGAAAAATTACAGCGATCTTTTTATAAAAAAATGTGTTGCATATTATACATGGTGATAAGACAGTTTTCACATTTCGCTCGTAAAAACATGGGTGCATATTATAATCTGAAAATTACGGTATATGGCGTACCCACTCAAGTCTTCTTTGTGTAAGATGTAGCATGATTTTAGGAAACATTTTTGCAACAAAAATGTGGATCTTATTCACTAGAACAATGGTTCCCAAACTTTTTTTTGCGTACCACCAAAATCGTGACAAAATTTCTTTGTACCACATAGTACAGGCAGTCCTCAACTTTCATACGTTCGACATTCGTACAACATGCACTTTCGTACATTATACATTGACACCCCTGAACTGCCTTTCGTATGCCAAATTCAGACTCATACATCAGCGAAATGACGAACGAACATTTCGAGTGGTGCTGTCTGCCAGCCAACAGTTTCGGAAGTGGTGTTTATTTGTGCAATTATTTAAATATTTTATTGCATTTTACCCTATCTCTCTATATTATAAAAATCGTAATGGTCATCATCATGGTCATGCGTAATGCTCTGATTTGGTGAATAACTCGATTAGAAATAAACTTAGAAGCCTGAAATTTCTCAGGATTTCAGTGTTAATGAATCTTTACTTTATGACTAAAAATATTTTGAAATAGGTCACGAATTTGACTTCAGAGAATGAATGTTGTATCCCATAAGGTAACACGTAAAAATCACCTTTATGGTTTGAAGGCTTTCATTCTTTTACTCTTTAAAATATCTTAAAATTAAGTTATCTATACAAAATTTGTGCTAAAACATGCCAAAATGAATGAGGATTCTTATTCTTACTGTAGAATACTCTATCTCTTTTGAATTCGCTCATATTTTGAATTTATACTTGAGTTTTGGTAATTTTTTTAACATTTCAATAATTAGATTCCATTGTTACCCGTATTCTTGTCCTCAGTAATTTCTGTGCTTATGCACTTAAATAAAGGCTTAAAGATCGAAAATAAGATTAAAACTTGCTCCAAATGACTGAAGATATGAATTTATGAATGAAGCGGCGAATCTTTAGCCTCAGTTGGTCGCTCATTGGTCTTAAGCAGGTCGATTGCATGTCCAATTGTGAAGGAAAAGAAAAAAATTAAAGAACCTGTACAAAATGCTGGAAATATATCGTCGACGATTGTGTCTAAAAGGCCCCTGCTCAAAAAACTAAACATGCCGTAATTAGAAATTTTATAATATTTTTTCTCTCTCTGGGAATGAAACCCCCATTATAACATGTAAGTCTGTTGTTTGACTTTTGTGCATTCGACTTTCGTACACGTTTTCGGGAACACGTGTATGAAAGCATGGGACTGCCTGTACTAGGTAAGTATGAATGTAGTGAACAGTGGCACCAAACTCATATACCACTGGAAGAAGCTTCATGTACCACTATTGGTATGCATACCGTAGTTTGGGGACCGCTGCACTAGATGTTTAATCTTTTTGTTACGTAAGTTCATATTTTTCTTGTAAATTTTTCATTGCAGCTTCTGTGTTTTTACCCTGACAATAGTAGCAGTCATCCTACTTTCATGACATGCTTTTATGCTCATCTTTTATATATCTATTAAAATTGTCACATGAATAACTACAGTAAAACCTTATAAACCCGGCATGTTTCAGAATTATAAGCTCAGCACTTTTTTGAAAATTATTCGTAAAAAAATTGTCATACTCCAGAAATGACATCACAAGGTCAGTGATTATCATTTGTCATTGTTTTGTTTACCTTTATCCTAAAAATTGATATTTGTTTTGTTTACCTCATTAGTGCCATACATTTATATTCGTAGTGGTCATTTTTTAAAAATCTTTGTATGATATGTTTAACCTTTATCAGCTTTCATGATTTTAGTAACACAGCAGCTTTTCTAGCGCCGCTGCGACGCCAGTACAAAATCTATTTAAATGGTGTGAACAAAACATTTAAAAATATTATTATGCTTTATTTATATAAGTTGTTCACAATACTACAGTACATACTTCATTTTTAAACATAGTGTAAATGTAACAGACATATAAATAATAAATTCAGGAAAGTTAAAAGTAAATAATAAAAAACTTAATTCACAAAAATTAAGTATAAATTACAAGGCATTCAAGGTTATTTAGATAAGCAGTTTTGCAAATAATATTGGAGTGTTCTTTACAAATATTTTTTTCACAGGTGACACAAGTTTGAAATATTTGCCTTTTTGATGAACATTGGTAGCACTGTGCACGTTTCGGTTTTTTTATGGTGGCTGATTTGAACTGTGTTCTCATCACTTCCTTGAAAATCTGTTATGCCTCGTTTCAAACGCTTGCTTCATATAAATTGCGCTCTTCTGGCAATTTGAGGTCAAATGCTGATGCTGATGATAATTCAGCACAAGAACGCTGAAGCAAAAAGTTTTTGGGTATATATTGCTTATTTTTCCCCAATGTCCCTACTACTGTCATACCACTAGTTTTCAATTTCAAAGCTAATTGCATGGATGTGAAAAAATTATCACATGTTACATTACGGTTGGAACTGAAATAAGGTACACAGAGCTGTTCCACAATGCGTTCACCTAAATTAGGTAAAGCTCTAACTCCATTTTCTTTTCCCAAGTATGGTAACCCACTGAGAGGATACCCTGTTGCAGCGTCATTAGCCCAAAATACTTTCATTCTATATTTTGCTGGTTTCGATGGAATGTACTGCTTGAAAGGACAGCATACTCTGAAACCAACCAATTGCTCGTCTATGGTAATTGTTTTATCAGGCATGTAATATTTCCTCAAATTTGCATTTACTAATAGGTGCAAGTTTGTCTTTAGCTCTTCTGGCATACTGAGTAGATTTATCATCAAATCTAATAAATCTTAAAAGTTCTTTGAGACGATCATGAGACATTATAGCCCAAAAAATTATTGGGCCATAAAGTTTACTCCAAAGCCGTTTGGTACTCACGTGTGACATTTTCATGTGCACTGCTGCCAATAAAAGTCCAATAAATCCTTCCATTTCAATGGCATCTACAGACCTCCATGGTTTTTTGTTTTTCTCTTGGTGAACTCGTGTGGCCTCCATGTTTGTATACATAACAGTATCACTGATAACTTCCTCACTAACATATAAATGAAAAGAATCAGTTGGTTTCTCTATAATTTTACCAGGAGGAAGAAAGACTTGATCAACAGATCCCCTTAGAATATTATGGTCTGATGCTTTTCCAACTATTTGTGGGTTGCAGTACTATACAATTTTGTCTTTTAACAGTTTGTGTGTCTCTTTATTTGATGAAATAACTATTTCTTCTTCCAGTTCGCTTTCATCAGTGTCATCAGCAGTATAACCAACATCAAAATTTTCACTTAGATGATCTTCTTCATTATAGTCTTCATCATTGCCATCACTATAATCACCATCTTCGTCACTTTCAACTGGTATTTCCTCATCATCACTGCATTCAACAGCTAACTGAATTTCTTCTTCATGCAAAACTCAGCGTGCCATACTGTAATCGTTTTCGTCAATAATTATAAAATTATTTTATATAATAATAGCCGTCATCCGTTGGTTGGTTGGTTAGTTGATTGGTCACGCTATGCAAACGCTAATAACTCGAGAAATAATAATGATAGAAACTCGAAATTTGGTAGGGATGCTTGATTAACACTTCTTCAGAGAATGACGAATTTAAATTGTGAAAAACTTCCTTGGTTCGTCTCCAAGAGAGGCATTTTCATTTCCCATTACTTAACATGTAAAACACAATTTTTTGACATGCAGACTTTTATTCATTTGGAAATTAAAATTAGAAGAAATTAACAGACGACCTTTGGATTTGAACCATTTTGAAGAAAAATTTATAAAGTTTCTTATTCCATTCGTCTTTTTTCGCCCACAGTTCAAAATATTCCATGTTAAACGTTTTATTTGCATATTTTGTGGAAATCTCGCCATTTTAACGTGATGTTGCTATATCGACCATTATCATTATTAGGTTCGAGAGAGAGAGAGGAAGGAAGGGGAGAGATTGGCGTGTTTTGTGGAAAATAAGTATATTAACGTAAATGTAAAAAATTTTAAGTATCAACAGTGTCATTTTAGAAAAATTGGAAATAAAAAGCATTCTTAAATTAAATTCTTTGTAAACCATACGTGCTTACGAATTTATATTGTTATTCCTCGAATTAATTTCATAAAATGGCCGAAGTTTGGAAACGAATATAAATTAAAATTCAAGTAAAATTAAAAGGCCATTTAAAACTATTAACAGGCAATTTTCGAAGAAACAACAGTGGATCTTTTAATGAATTGATTTGTTTTTATAAAAGGAATTTTGGTGCTTATTTAATACAGAGTAAGTTCTAAGGCTTATAATCCATTTAAATCTAATAACAGTGGCTATTATAGTTTAAAGAAAGAACTTTATTTATTCACTTTACAGAATGAATTAATTTAAGGCTAGCATTGTCTATTATAAAAGGAGTTACTTTGGAATTTACAGTATGTAAAGTGGAAGTTGTACTGAATTGACTCAAATATTTTGTGTACTTTACTGCTAACGGGAATACCTCAAAAATTAAACACGTATTGTTGTGATATGTTACGATTTATTTTTTTGTTAACAATGCGTAACAACAGGGAATTCCTTTAAAATCACACTTTTTTGAAACTTATTTATTAATAAAAGCAACATAATCACTAATACAATCAAAATTTATGTTACTAGGGGGTCAATATGATTTTTAGGCATTTAAAATAGCTGGAAATATGTCGATTTCCTTGTTATGTTGTCGCCACATGAATTCTTCTGCTGACAGGCTTTTGTGTTGCATTTTCAAAATATTCTGTCGCAGAAGTAAAGTTTCATAATATGATCCTTCTTGCACATTCAACCTTTAGATAAAATACCACCGTCTTGAAGCAAAGATACAGCTTCTTCTTCACTCCTCGGCAAGCTCCACAAATTCATCATTAAGGGATCAACTTAAATATCTTAACGTGATTTGTTACTCATTGTTAACAAACAAAATATCACAACATATCACAACAATACATGTTTCTTTTTGAGGTATTCCCGTTAACAGGAAAGTACCATTTCAAAGCAAAAATCAATTTAAAACTACTGAAAGTTCTTGTTTCGGAAACTTAGAAGTCGAGAGTGGTGAGCGGACGCTAAACGATATTAACGTACATTATATTCCTAAATCTATTTAAAGTATTATCAGAGGCAATTGAAGATTGAACAAATTTTTTCGTTACCGGAATTCTCCTTATTTCAGAAATTGAAATGCTAATGCATTAATCCATTAAAATCTATTAAGTGTGGCTATTTTAGTTGAAAGAAATATATGTACCTACATGATACTTCTATTCACTTTTCAGAATGAATGAATGCTAGGTTAACATTGCATATTATAAAAGGATTTTCTTTGGAATAAGAAGTTTGTTATGTGGTTATTTTAACTGAATTGAATCAAGTTCTCTTCTAAGTTTGAACTCCATTTAAAACTGGTGAAAGTGGTTATTTCGGAAAATGAGAAGGCAAGAGTGCTGAGCAGACGATAAACGATATTGTGGTACACTATATATTCCAAAATCTATTTAAAGTATTATCAGAGGCAATTGAAGATTGAACCAATTTTTTGGAACCGGAATTCTGCTTATTTAATGAAATTGAAATCCTAATGCTAATAAATTTAAAACTAATAACAATGGGTATTTTAGTAGAAAGAAAGGTACTCTTTTATTCACAAGGAATTTCTGTGAGATTTTAGTTAATTAATTAAAACAGACATATAACATAGAAATATTCGATTGTTAAAACAGTGCACAATTTTTACATATTGCGTTGACGAAAATTTAGATTCATTAAACCCGTTGAAATTCAACGGGCACTTATGCTAGTACTATATAATAATAATATGTAATATCATGTAGAAATCTTACCAGATACTCAATAACACAACCAGTACACTGCAAATGTTACTACTAACTAAATTGTTTATAACAATAAAACATTTCTGACTTGTATCATCTCGCACAACACGATTCAATGCAGAAAAACAAAAGTAGCCGCTGCGGCGTCAAGAAAGTTACTACATTTTTATTTTGATTACATCATTTGAAATTAAAATATAAGCACGAAAATTAGTTTTTCTTTATTGTTTATTGAATAAAAGGCATTAATAGAGGAGTATAATAAATTTCAATAGTTTATATTGGGAAATAATGTTATTATCAGTGATTAAAATTGTAAAACACTGCTTCAGCTCCTTAAAAGCTGATAAGGGTTAACAAAATTTCTCTGAAAATTTGTGATGAAAATAATGTTTTGGTTTTATCTTGTAACTCTCCAGCACGGTCGCTTAGGTGTTTAACACCCAGAGCATTTTAAAATGGCAATATTTATTATCTGGTCAACGCTTTTAGATCGAAAGCTATAGTAGCTGCGTTTTTAAGCATTTCGAGAATTTTGAGAGGAATATTAGCATGATTTTATTTTTTTATTGGCTGAAAAATATCTTTTTTGGAGCTCTGGGTGTCTTACACCCACCAACCGTACTGACGTGACAAAGTTTCACCCTCTATTAGGTGCGCTCTAAGACACTCCTCCAAGAGTTCAGACGCAATAAATACATCACCGCATGTTATAACTTCAGTCGAGAGATAAGGGAGATCGTTGCAGCGCTTTCTCTTCTTTTTCTTCGAAATCCAAACAAAGAGTAAATTCAATACAAAATATATACCAGTTTTTGAGATTTTCCAGATGGCAATGTATAAAGGGCAAAATGTGTACACATTCTTGAGATCTTTACCAGATGACTTAGGTCCAAGCAATAAAGCCATCTTTCAAAGTAGTCTGATATGAATACCAGTGTATCTGTTTTTCATTTTTTCCATCCCAAATTCCTGCTCTAGAATATACTTCCCTAAATTTTTCTGTGAATCTTTCTCATTTGCTGAGTTGAGTACGAGTTAGCATGTTCTTCTTGTGTAGTCTCTTTTCTTCAAAGTGTTTTACTATGTAGAAGTAACTGGATTTGGGAAGTGCGTGTCTTCTGCAGTAAACGAAACTTCATCTTGTGAATACCGGAAGGTAAATATGAGCATTCTCTTATTCATAACACTTGTGGATTTTGCACTTGGATGTAAATGCATAAAGATGCCTTTATTTTCCACAATTTACAGTTATAACAATTCTTCCATTATTGAGACTCTAATATAAATAATTATTTTAGTGTGCAGTATGGTGTATGAAAGAGATCAAGAAAGAATATTGCAATTGCTAGAAGTTACGGAAGAAGAGGAAGACATCTTTGGTGATATTTCCGATGAGGATGATACAGATAATGTGCAAGAAATTGACGATAACACGAGCACTGATCAGGATATGTCTGAGAGTGATGATGAGTTAGATGAAGAAGATACTGAACTGTTTTATGAAAACAGTGTGGCAAAGAAAACCCTTTCGCAAAAATGTCCGAAAACATTTTCTGAACGACTTCGTCATTGACAGAGTATTAAAAAAATGTAAGAAGTCCTTTAGAAAGTTGGGGGTTATTTTTTACTTTTATTGATGAAATTGTGGAGTGTACAAATTGTTATATTGATAACATAGACCGTAGATATAAAAATAAGTGCAACGTCAGGCGAACAAACAACATTGAAATACGAGCTCTATTTGGAGTTTTGTATTTAGCAGGTCTTCATAAATCCTCTCATGCAAACGTAAGAGACTTGTGGGCAACAGACAGCACTGGAATTGAACTTGTATACGCAATAATGAGTTATGACAGATTCTCATTTCTAATGCATGCTATTTGATTTGATAACATTTTTGATCGCGAACAAAGACAAAAATTTGATAAACTGGCTTCAATAAGGAGTATTGACACTCATTTCAATAATAATATTCAGAAAACCTATAACGTTGGAAGGTACTGCACAATAGATGAAAAACTTGAAGGTTTCCGCGGAAAATGTAATTTTAGGCAGTACATTCCAAGCAAGCCAAGTAAATACGGAATCAAAATCTTTGCAGTGGTAGATTCACGAACATTTTACACCGTGAAAATGGTGGTATACTGTGGAAAACAACCTGATGGACCTTTTGAAACAGATTTCAAACCATCTGCTGTTGTGAAGCGTTTAGCAAACCCATTGCTAGATTCTGGCCATAATAATACGTTGGAGAATTGATATACTAGCTATCCCCTGGGAGAAGAGCTATTAGCTAGAAAGACAACTATGATAGGGACGATTAGAAAAAATAGATGAGAAATTCCACCATCGTTTTCAAATCCTAAAGGGAGGGATATAAAATCAACATTATTTGATTTTCAGAAAAAGTTTCGATTATGTCTTATGTGCCTAAAAGAAATAAATGCGTTCTGTTGCTGTCTACACTTCATCACGATGAAAACATACTGGAAGGGAATGACGTTACTGGAAATAATATCTTTTTATAATTCCACTAAAGGGGCAGTAGATACCACCAACCAATTATGTGCAAATTACAGCATAGCAAGAAACTGCCTCTTGTAGTGTTTTAGTCGTTTATGTATGTTGTGGGCATAAATACATGAATTGTTTTGCTTTCCACTGAAAATCCACCAAAGAAGTATAAATTCAGGAAGCTTTTTTTGAAAGACTTAGCCATTGCTCTTGTGCAGCCACGGATTAATATTCGAGCTAAACTACTGAATCTTTCCTCTCGTCTTTCATGCACATGTCATAAATAAGCGACTTCAAACTCTGAGGAAGGAAGCACAAGTGATGAGATATTTCCACCACCAAAAACAAGAAAAATGTCTGAAAAATATTTCCTATGCAAAGGAAAGGATTGGAAAACTAAACCAATATGCTCATTCTGTGATATTCATGTCTGTCAGGAACATTCAAATATTTATTGTGACAACTGCCCGAAAAAAATAACTTTGTGAATAGAGATTTCAGATACTTCAGATGATTGAAATGTACGTATATATCAAATATTTTTGTATATAGTTTAATAAAATATTTCGTGTGTCAATACACACACGCACACACACATATACATATATATATACACTAGCAGAATTTCCCGTTGAATTTCAACGAATTTAGTGAAGCTACTACAGCACAACGTACAAACTCTTTAAAATATATATGTAGTAGGTACTTTTTAAATTACAATTAGATTTTCTTGACAATTAATAATATTTGCCGGTAACAATCCATTTCCAAACGTATTGTATTCAAATAAAACGATAATTTTATTTCCTATCATATCACTTTTGCCAAATCCAGCTTCATTTCTCATGTAATTATGTCTCGCTGAAATAGTATTTACTTTTATGTCTCGAAAAACAACGTACAGTTGTCCATGATTGAACACTGACTGGTAAATATACACCAGATACGTGAGCTTATTTACGTTAATAAATATTATAATGTAGAATATAATGATTTTACTTACAAAAAATATAAGATTCCAGTATTCAATAGACGAAAGAAGGTTTAATTACTTTCATCAATAAACGCTTCCTGAATAATAACAGTATCTATTTACGTTTCTATCCATAAACATCGACCATTTTGTTGCTTAAACAAAAGTGTGAATCGAATAACGCTAAACTTTTGTCTATTTATAAGCTTTCATAGAAGCTAATTGAATCGGAGGTAGCAATGACGGCCATCTTGGAAACGCCTGGAAAGAGTACGAATAATCCACAAAATTTCGAAACAAAAAGCATATTTCTGAAAACTTCGACCATGTAACATGTAAACATCACAGGAATAAGATAGTATAGAGTTTTATTCGTCGAATAAAGCGTAAATGAAAAAATCGGTCCATGTTTACGTATTTTAATGCTTGAAGGAAGAATACCTTGCAGGTGAAGAAATTGATTCATACATGTTATCTTATGGAAAAATGTTAATCCCCTATATTGGCAGCACTGATTAATCCCGGTTGACCAAACATTGACAGTTCACTAAGTTAGGATGTAAGGAAGAATTGTACCAAATTTGGTTATTCTAGCTTTTATCGTTTAGGAGGAGTTCCATGAACAAGCACACAAACCAACAAACACACCCTTCAAAATATATTATAGTAGATTAAAATTGGTTATTAAGTAAAATGTAGTTAATACTAGCAGTTATGCTCATTATAAACAAAGAATAAATGTACTGGGTGTCGGACACCCAGCAACCTGAATCTCATTTGTAAAAAAAGGCGACCATGCTGGAGGGTTAAGTTTGGAAATAGAAATGAGAAGGGTAATGTTGCAGGTACACAGTAAACGTCACTTTCTTTCACATGTGTTATTTGATTTTTTATGGTTCTTTATAATCACTCATCTTTGTGCTTGTATACACAATAGTATTTATTAATAATGATTCCTTTAACTCATTATTCATCAGTTGATTTGTATGATTTGTTCAACAAGAATGTGTATTAGTTAATGGATTTAAAAAATAATAAAAATCCAGAAACTGACAAATTTTTCAAAAACCCAGAATTTTAAAAAATCCTGAAATTGCTAGGTCTCAAGGTTGCTGGGTTTATGAGGTCCTACTGTACTTGCAAATTTAATGGCCATATGTTTATCTTTCAAAATTGTTACCTAAGCTAGAAATACTTTGTATTTTGTACCATTACTGACTATTGATAATCTGTTATTTCTAGAGAAAGCATCTCTGCTCTCTAGACTGTTTCGGAGAGGAGGAAGCTTATCATGGAGACAGAAGAGGAACAATGATGGTAGTCATGGCAATACCTCAGAGAACTCTCTCCTTCCAACATTTTCAGCCCAGTTTCCTCCTCCTGAATGGTTCAATCCATCTGTGGCACATTTGCACTCTGTTGCAACACAAACTAGAGGCCCTGAAATAACAACTTCAAGTGCAACTTCATCTCCAATTGTTAGTAAAGCCCTTTGAATTGATTGAATGTAATCTTCGAAATCATAATCTAAATATGTATAAAATCAGGACTTTGCCTTAGTTACATTTATGCTGAAATTTAGACTAGTTTTATATATATATATTTATAATTTCTGTGTGTCTCTTTGTATGCAGTTCTCTTTTTCATGAAACAGAAGGAATTACCCCTTTAAATGTGATGTAGTTGGAAAGTTAAGACTCCGTTGAGGGTGTGATGGGTTACATTTATGCTGAAATTTAGACTAGTTTTATATATATATATATATATATATATATATATAATTTCTGTGTGTCTCTTTGTATGCAGTTCTCTTTTTCATGAAACAGAAGGAATTACCCCTTTAAAAGTGATGTAGTTGGAAAGTTAAGACTCCGTTGAGGGTGTGATGGGTGTTCATTTTTTTTAACAGGTTCATTGTTTTGTTTCCAAGCACATTTGTTTCTTCCATAAGAAATACATGTGAATCAATGCATACAATTTTTAATTTACATTTTAAAATATTTTATAATTAGACTACAAACTCAGGACTTGGATGTTTATATGTGTGAAAGAACATACCGTATATACTCATGTATAGGTGGAGGTTTAAATACAAAATTTTTAGCAAAAATGTACAGGGTCAACTTATACTTGCGTAACATTTGTAATTGGTTGTAAACTATGGCATTATTTTACGTACGATTGTTGAAAATGATGAAATTTACTATTTTAATTTATGAAAACTGTATCGATGACTATTAAATATTTATTTTGCCGTTTTGGCGATTTTCAAGAACGTATTTTTCAACTTTTTTACTTTCTCATATACAAAGTATCGCGATAAAATTCGACCGAGATTTTTACGGAAATATACGTTTTAGGTGTCACTGAATCCAAAAAAAAGTGGTTTTCGCAATGCCCTCTGTCTGTTACTGGCTCTGGAGCCTAAACGGTAGAGCGAAAATGTATGAAACCTCGTACTTAGACATTTTGTCATACTGAGCAGGGTATATGTAGAAATGGTTGGCATTGTTCAATAATTAAGGGAAGTTTATTCTATACATTTTTAACAACAATCTGATTTTCTCAAAAACGGCTGTAACAATTTTGATCAAATTTCGTACAGTTACTTGAGTTTACGTCTTCAATAATAGTACATATTTCATATATCTCAAAAAATGAATATAAGGCTAGTTTATTCTAGGCAACTTTAACAACAATTCGATTTTCTCAAAAACGGCTCTAACGATTTTGATCAAATTTCGTACAGTTACTTCAGTATACATCTACAATAAAACTACGTATTTCATTTTTCTAAATGAATGAATGTAAGGCTAGTTTATTCTTGGGCAACTTTAACAAAAATTGGATTTTCTAAAAACATGCTCATACGATTTTCATTTTCTAAAGATAACTGAACGACGCATTAGTACCTATATATGAGAAAGTTTGTACAATGTATGTTGTACCGATTTTTTCTAGTTCCGGCCATTTGCCTTGCTTCCCTCTATTGGCACATTTACTTTTAGGGCTTTGTCTCAACTGAGCAGACATTTCTTCCAATCTTTAACATTCTTTTCAGACACATTAGACTCACTTGATGCCACACAATTGTTAGTTTTTGCCACAAATTCAGTAACTTTGAGTTTGAAGCTCACTGTGTAACTGCATCTTCTAGAAGCCATACTTTTAAAACTATTGGTTCAGTAGTATCACTTTTTAACTACTGCATGAAAGGAAAGAAAGCAGAGTAGGAATTAATTTGAATTGGAAAAGGACATAGCGCACTGAAGTATTGGTTTGACTCAATACTAGTTTACGAAAATATGATTGGGCACAAAAGTAATATATTATTTCAATTCATGCAAATTATTACCAATTAAATATAATTCATTTTTATACTATAATCATTTTCATAGACTATAATTATTTCCGTGAATTATAATTATTTTCATGATCTGTAATTACCTTCTAGAATTAGAAATATTTTCTGAAACTGCAGTTGATGAAAACCCTGAAGAAATGTTTTCTTCTCCACAAAGATTAGCATCTGACTGGCAATCAGGGTTGCCAACCGCATAAAATAATTTTTACGGACAGTATGGGACAAAATTACGGACAACCAAACATTTTTACAGACACATCTTTACCTAATACCAAGACATTTCTGATACTAAAGAATAAGTATGAAACGGACTATAGTTTAACCTTTAAAAGCTAGATTTAAATGTCCCAACGGGGAGTCTCGCTGCTGGACTTATTTTTGGCCATTTAAATTTTTCTTACTTTCGATCAGATAAAACCTTGTATTTCATGAACTATTAGAGATTAATTAGTCAAACAAAAAGTATTATTTAGGAAAATGTATGAGGAAATAAATTATATATGTCCGTTTTGGTAAAAGAAAAGAAAACACTCCAAATTCCGTGTTAAAATATTATATAAAGTAAAAAAATCACAAAATAATACTAACACTATTTTTACTTAATTTTACATAGAATATATATACAATGTACAAAATTTTAATTGTGTTTTTCGTGTGGTAGTCCTCGAAACATGAAAATATACAAAACCCTACGTTGCATATTTTGCACTTCACTACTGTTCTCGTAAATTTTCCCCTCTCGGAGCAAACACGGCAGTGAAGGCAATTTCCCTTCATGGGCCAGTGTTCATTTTCCTTTGCCTCCAAGTGACAAAATTGTGTTCCACTTGTGCTTTGATAGGTGACAGGGAGAAGAGCCGACGACCCTTCTTGAACGAGATTTCGCACGAGCGCTAGGCGAAACTCACGATGAGTCATCTGCCTTCCACATGACGTCAGAAGAACATAGCTATTGACGACCGTAATGTTGAGGAGGTGGAAGAAGAGCTTCTTCGTCCATTTTCATCTACGGCGACTTACCTCATAGCTAGTCGCTATTCTATCCCCCTTGTCCACATATCCCTTCTGCCGATTGTAATCTTCAACCTTTAGAGCTTTTCCCTGTTCATCACAGTAATTTCCCTCCTCTGGTGGATATTTGTCAGCATGAATACTTCTCTTTTATCCTTCCACACCATGGCTGTCAAGTCATTTCTTACACGTACTCGTAAGTCACCTCGTTTCGTTTTCAGTGTCTTACAGTCGAAATCCCGTGGCATGCCTTTGCGATTTGCTCTAACAGTGCCACATGAGAATATGTTGTCTTGAGGTCGTCATAGAGAATAGGAGAGGCGAAGAAGATGTCCGTATACAATTTATGACCAACCCCTTCCACTCTCCTAATAAGTTCTCTCATGGTCGCGTGAGTTGCAGTTATGTCTTGTGTTGCATTCATTCAGTCTTTCCTTAAGTACACTTTCATGTCATACATATACCCGGTCTTGTCACACAGTTTGTAAATTTTAATTCCGAAGCGTTTATGCTTTTTTGGTATATATTGTTTAAAAATTACTCTCCCTTTGAATAAAACAATGACTTCATCCACTGCCAAGTGCTCAGCAGGATTATAATACTCAGTTTCCGAAACAACTTTCTATAGTTTTAAATTGATTTTTGCTTTGAAATGGTACTTTCCTGTTAACGGGAATACCTCAAAAAAGAAACACGTATTGTTGTGATATGTTGTGATATTTTGTTTGTTAACAATGCGTAACAAATCTCGTTAAGGTATTTACGTTGATCCCTTAATGATGAATTTGTGGAGCTTGCCGAGGAGTGAAGAAGAAGCTGTATCTTTGCTTCAAGACGGTGGTATTTTATCTAAAGGTTGAATGTGCAAGAAGGATCATATTATCAAACTTTACTTCTGAGATAGACTATTTTGGAAATGATACAGTCGGTCGTAGTTTTCGTCAGTCCTATCAGGTTCGTTGCTATTGTCCGTGAAATGAAGAAATCGTAAAATATGTACGAATCGATCACGTCTCATAGTGGCATTATAGAATGGAGTGTAAAATTGTTCAGTAGTCGATCAGTAGTCCCTCAGAGTGTCCCTAATGTCATATCCCATTTGTAACGTAATCGCCAAAAAGAGAAACATTTCATGCTTTGTCACGTCAGTCTGGGGGGATGGTCCCGCGTCCAAATTATCCAAATATTGGTGGTAATATCTATTGGTTTTATACACCAGGAGTTGAATAATTTCTGCAAAAAACAGCAGGAAAATGCTCACCGGAGACGAATCAATTGTTATCCCTGGAGCCTCGTCAGACTTCAATCCAGAGGGACTTCCAGTGAAGGGTTTTGCACCAATGACTCCTCTTCTATTCTGCCAAGGGGAAGTCCATTTAGAAGACCCTGGGATCGGTTGTTAGGGGGGATTGTCTTTAATTAGTTCCTCGTCGTCCTCGCTCTCACTCTCCGTCTCGAAGGCTTCTAAGTCGGAGTCGTGGCAAATTTCCTCTTCTATTTCAATAACACAAAATTTGCGCTTTGGTGCCATAACTATATATAAGGGTGTGTGTAAGTATAAAATGTATAAATAAGAACAAAGAATGAGTATGAGAAAATAATTACCAAGGAAAGAATCTGAGGATTCGCACTATTCGGAATGAAGAATATCACACACTAGCAGCGAACACACTCATCAGAGATCTGCACATTTCTTGCCTTCTTAATGTTCAGAAAAGTTCGGAAATAGAAAATAACGGTGAAAGACCGCTTTTCCCTATGCATTGGAACTTTTATTGCATGCACTTGGGCAGTGAAGCGGTCTGAGTCGGAGAGGAGAGGGGACAAGGCTACTGCACTCTCCCTTTTCTTTGTTTGCACTTGGTGGGAGGTCTTCTCCACCCCCTCCCCCAGTGGTGAGGCGGAGGTTCAGTGAGGGACCCTTCAAAATTTCACGGCTCTATGATGAAAACAATATCTGTAAGCGATTACCAAACAAAGCGTACCCATCTGGGTACAGTCGGCAGCGAGCAGCCGCATCTTGCATTCTCATACAGGAATGCTCAGCAGTAAAAGGTTAGTGTACTTGCTTGTATTTTGCATTTTTTCCGCTTGTGTCCCTCAAATCTCTCATTTTTTCTTCCTCATAGTTCGGTTTGCCCCAATTCTAGCCTCTGAATATTTCTTCAGCCACGTCAGCATCTTCTAAATTGTCCAATTTATGATCATACATTCAAGCAGCCACACCTTCAACCATTTCTGTATTAATTTTTCCATGTCCACTTCTGACAGTCAATAATCCTTCCAGCATTGGAGCGGACAGTTTATTTCTTATATTTGTTTTTATGAGTTTAACGGCTGAGAAAACACGCTCCACTTCTGCAGTTACGCGCAGGCAATTCTTCAAAAATGAGTCACATTTGGAACCACAGTCGCATTCAGCTAATTAAGGATATGAAATGTATATATACTCTTTACAACTCTGAAAATGCTGTAGTATTTTTACAGAGATTAAATATTTTTACGGACTTTACGGACACGTCCAATTTTAGATCATATTTACGGACGGTTGGCAACCCTGCTGGCAGTGAGTGCTGGAATGAAACAGGTGGTCTATCCCTAGCCATCCAATTGATTGCTGATGTGTATACGTTGTAATGACAACTCATTGTCAGTCCGGCAGCAGCTCTACCTCCCTTTAGAAGATTCGATCCCCATAAATAAATGCCTAGTATAGCTTTGGGCACCAGTAGGATGTAGTAGCACAGCAGAAGTATGGGCAACATCGAAATAAATAATACTAAAATTTAGGAAATTAAATTAACTAGAGAGCCTGTGATGTTTCGCTGTCACTTTAAGCTGATTTTGAATTTTAGAAATAATTAATTTGAACAGACATTTATTTGACAAAATATGTTGCAGTAAGTACCAGACGTTGCCTCGGAATGTTCAATATTTCAATACGTTTTACATTTGAAATAATTATTTGATCTTAACACATTCATTAACAACAACAAAGAAACAAAGACAGAAAATTGATGACGAATTATATGAATTACCTGGTTTATTTGCTCTTGATTTTCGGCATAACAAAGTCTTTTCTTTTCACGAAGTTTCTCCTTATTTTCTTCCCTGTATGCTTTCATATACACCTTTCTTTTCCTTCTGCATTTATCATCCATTTTATTTGAGCTATCAATAGCCTGTATGTACATATATAAAATTATCTGACCTTGTTCAATTCTCTTAAACTTATTCCTTCGTAAATACAACAGTTGATATAAACCTAAACAAATCAACAATGGTCCCAAACTGTTGTACCAATCCGCGCATTCTCATAATGCATGTATTAATCCGCACAGTTAGTCCATAATATTTTGCCTATTTTAGTTACTTTTTAGGATTTTCCCGAGAATTTCGCCAGCAGAATTGAAATTTACATTCAAAAACAAACATTTTAAGCTCAAAAATGTCCATTACCAACCATCCAAAAAACGTTCGCTGACGACGATGATTATGGTAATATATTAAATTAATAATTCCGTTGTATAAAAAGGGATACGATGTAGTTTAACGTAATGAATCACCTACCGCAATATTTGCATTAAATATCGAGTACGTAATATTCAAGTAATGACAAAAAATGTACATTTTCTTCAATTACACCTGAGAAACTAGGGTCAACTTTTGCACAAGACATTCATAAGAATGAAATTTTTGATTAAAAAGTCAGGAGTCGGCATATACATGAGATCGATGTATACATTAGTATATACGGTAGTTTAATATTTTTGAAGAGATAATTTGAATCCATGCCAAATAAGCATGATTAGGTTTAAAAATAAAAAAACCACCTTTTCCAGTTTTTAGACAATGGCAGTGCTGTAGTGGAGGATATATGGTGGTATACACTGTATACCCTTTTTGTTTTTTCGAATGAATAGGGCAATGGTCTTCAAACTTCATGAGGCCGCGCAACTCTTTCATCCAAATTTTATTTCCTGGGAGCTCTAGCACCGAGAAAATGCACCAAAGATGCTATTAGGAAGTAAAATTGAAAGAAAAGTCAAATTTATAACAAAATAAAAATCGAATTCATTCATAACAAAAAAAGAAAAATTTAAACTAAAAAAACATTAAAAGCAAAGGCTTCTAAATTCATCATATGTACACTGAAATTATTGCAAGTATTCAATGGCTAGGATGTGCCTGCTTTTGTTTGCAAATTTGGTCAAAGTTTAGAACAATTGTTTATTTACACAACCAGATGTGTGCAACCATCACTGACTGGCATAATTGTTTTTATATTGAATCTTCCAATATCAGCCGGAGACAGTATGTACCAAAAAATCATGTGATTTTCCCCATTGCTCATACCATGTCTCTTTTCGGCGGCACCGGGCGACCGCCCAGCTCGCCCACCCATAAGACCGGCTCTGGATTTAAATAAAACATTTTTTATGTGAAATCCTTACAGAACCCCTGCGATATAGTCCGTGGAACCCCAGGGTTCCGCGGAACACAGTTTGAAGGTCTCTGGAATAGGGTTATACCCTCTGCTTTTTTGAATAAATAGTGTATATTCACGTCTTATGAAATATTATATAGGTCGATTAAAAGAAACAACTAATTCCTCCAATTTTCGTGTTATTTTGTTAATTTACCACAAATGTTTTGTACAACAAATTGTTGTACATTGTAGTCAGCATTGTTCTGCTTAATCCTGCCCCATAATGTTTTGAAACCAATGTGCTAGAAAGAGAAAGAATTAATATTGAAGTGACAGATTCGGGTCCAGGACCAGTTTCAGTTAAAAAAAAATCGGTACAACATATATTGTACAAACTTTCTCATATATGGGTACTAATGTGTCGTTAGGTTATCTTTAGAAAATGAAAATTGTATGAGCCTGTTTTTAGAAAATCCAATTTTTGTTAAAGTTGCCCAAAAATAAACTAGCCTTACATTTATTCATTGAGAAAATTGAATTGTTGTTAAAGTTGCCTGGAATAAACTAGCCTTATATTCATTTTTTGAGAAATATGAACTATGTACTATTATTGAAGAGGTAAACTCAAGTAACTGTACGAAATTTGATCAAAATCGTTAGAGCCGTTTTTGAGAAAATTGGATTGTTGTTAAAAATGCATAGAATAAACTACTCTTAATTATTGAGCAATGTCAACCATTTCTATGTATACTCTGCTAAGTATGATAAAATGCCTAAGTACGAGATTTCATTCATTTTCGCCCTACCGTCTAGGCTCCAGAACCAGTAACAGACAGACAGACGGCATTGCGAAAACCACTTTTTCAGATTCAGCGACTCCTAAAACGTATATTTCCGTAAAAATCTCGAGGTCGAATTTTTTTGCGATAACAATACTTGCTCGATATTTTGTATGAGAAAGTAGAAGTCGGTACAACATACATTGTACAAACTTTCTCATATACGTACTAATGTGTCGTTTAGTTATCTTTAGAAAATGAAAATCGTATTAGCCTGTTATTAGAAAATCCAATTTTTGTTAAAGTTGCCCAAGACTAAACTAGCCTTATATTCATTCGTTGGGAAAAATGAAATATGTAGTATTATTGAAGACGTAAACTCAAGTAATGGTACGAAATTTTATCAAAATCATTAGAGCCGGTTTTGAGAAATTCGAATTGTTAAAGTTGCCTAGAATAAACTAGCCTTATATTCATTTTTTGAGAAATATGAACTAGTTGGTATTATTGAAGACGTAAACTCAAGCAACTGTACGAAATTTGATCAAAATTGTACAGCCGTTTTTGAGAAAATCGAATTATTGTTAAAGTTGCTTAGAATAAACTAGCCTTATATTTATTTTTTGAGAAATATGAACTACAGTAAAACTTTGTTATAACACGCCTTACTATACAGCGGATTCAGATATACCGCAGGTCTAATCATGTCCCCCAAAATGATTCCATTTATTTTCTTCATAAACAACCTCGTTCAAATTTTACCAAATTATTTTCTTCGTAAACAACTTGGTTCAAATTTTACCGATTTATTTTCTTCATAAACAACTTTGTTCAAATTTTACCGTGATTTATTTTCTTCGTAAACGCCATCAGCTGTTGTGCCAAAAGAAAATATCGGACTATTTTAAAAACACAGATTAAAGTAACATATCATTTAAATCAAAATATGATATGTTTTTATAGTATTTTGCAATTAAATTTGTTATACAGTAAAACTCGTTTATTACATATTTGAGGGGACCGACTCAGTGCTTCGTTATAAGCGTGACTTCATTATGTACGAGAAACATGGTTTTTGGCCTATACATCCCATAGAACATGCAGACACAGTAAAAGCTGTGCTATCCGGCTATTTAGAACCGGCCACCCTTAGATGCCTGCAATTACACAAATAAAATTTATTTTGTATTTCTTTTTCTTTTTTTTATGAATTTTTCTGTCAATTGTATTTGTATAATACCACAACTTCCACTTTAAAATTTCTTAAAATATAAGATGTATATATTACGTATTTACTCCGTATACTTCTGTGGCTGCCGAGTAAGCATTACGTTTTTGTTTACGTAAGCCATTTGCATTGTCTAGATATTTTGGTGTACTTATACAATTTCCAGTTTTATCGCTTTTTATTGTTTAAAAATTACCCATCAATTGAATATGGCATCAAAATAAATACCTAAAAGCGAGGGACAGAAGAGAAAAGGTTGGTTTAACGCTAACACAAAATCTGGAGCTGATCAAACGAAATGAAAAAGGAAAAAAATAGAGCAGCCATAGCAAAAGAATTCAACATTGGATCTTCCACACTCTACAATATCAAGGCTCATAAGGCTAAATTAATGAAATTTGTGTCATCTACTGACAAGGGGAGTCCACGACATTCATATCGCCGATTTTCTTCAAATTTGCATGGTTGGTAGCAGGCTATGAATAATGGAAGGATGTGAAGTAAGAAAACGCAACTCTTTCTCGTTCTCAAGAAAAACGATCTTAAAATGGTAAAAAATTTGTGTCTTGATATTAACAATAGATATCATATTACCCAACGTATCTACGGTAGACTAGTTGCTAACGAGACGAACCACGGTCGCAGATGTTATCTATCTGGCATGGCTCGAACCCCATTTATTGCAATTTTTTTCGAGGAATTTTTCCTTTTTTTTTCATTAAATTCACTCTGATTTTTCAAAAGAACATCAACCATTTTAATTATTGTCTTTTTCAGAAATTAAATTTAAAAATATTTTCTTCCATCACTCAACGTCAACGTCGAGTTATTCAGGATATTTAATATTTAAATGTGAACTTTATTTTGTTTGTTTCTATGGAACGAAAAGTTAACAACATTGTTAAATCAATCAATCATATAATCACAAAGGAAGTTAGTAGTTTTAGATTATGACTGCTTGGGCATAATCTATTTTGTTTATAAGAATATGAATCAACAGCCAAGTTGTAGTCGAGTGAGCATTACGTTCTTGAATTATGAAGTTTCGAAGCAAGAGCTAAAAAATGCTTGGCGTTACTGTGAGGAATTGCTTCTGGAAAACAATTTCATTTCACACAAATCGCCAACAGAAATTTCTACTCGGTCTACAGCAGTTGGAGAGGAGATATTTCGTAGAGTGCTTGAGATGCTTGGAGAAAATGAAATCGTCGAGGAAGATGAATTAATTCTACCCGATTAAAGTGACGGCTATGATTTGGAAAGAGAAGATGAAGAAAATGGAGATCTAGACCGCTATGTCCCGAAGGAGAAAAAACCAATAGTTGATTACGACTTCATTTCTATAGAATACAAGAAACGAAACTTTATCCGACGTATGGATTAAAAGACTCTACAAAAACAAGTGGCATCATGTTTGAAGAGCAAGAAAGACTTGATACAGTAGGAGGAGGACTGGAAAAGAGAAGGTACCAAGCAAGACAAATTTGAAAATATAAATTCTTCGACGTACTGAAGGTTTATAGAAGCAAGAAGAAATTACGAACAGGTGACGACTAGAACTTTGCAGCAGTGCAGCTTCCCCTCTTCAGTCAAATGATTTTCGCTTCACCGCCAGTCATTCATGGGTTGCAGAATTTAAGAATCAAAGGCACATTAGGTAAAGGAAAATTACAAGATATATTAGTTAGAAGGATGCAGCAACATTAGAACAAACTCTTGAAAGCGCAGAAAAATTTAGGATTGTGCTCACTGCTGCTGGAGGAACAACGGGATATAGCATCACGGGAAGACTCGATTAAAATTCATGCGCTCGTCCATCACCAAATGAGTGCGCCGATTTTTTATGACATTATATTAAATATGCTTGGTACGCCTCAAAATTGAGTGATGGAAGAAAATACTTTTTAAACGTAAATAATGTCTGCTTCCCCTTAAAACTTCAAAAAAATCACTGTCATCACGGGAAATGCTCATTTGCAGTTTTCTCGTGGTGTCGGCAATGTTTCTGTTTTGCCTGCTTTTATGACAGGTATCATCCAAAGAGCTGTTCCTCTTCACGTTAAACCTGGTCCTCTACCACTTCCCCACCTCAAACCTTTATCCTATCAATTCCCCTCCTATACACGTATAACCCAAATCATGCATTTCCTCACTCCTGAATACCATTCCTACCCCAACCCATTATGATGGCCACATAAGTTAGTTGTAGTCTGTTTTAATTATTACCTCTTTCCGTAATTACTTCCGGAAAAGGCAATAATTAAAATGGTTAATGTTCTTTTGAAAAATCAGAGTGAATTTAATGAAAAAAAAGGAAAAATTCCTCGAAAAAAATTGTAATAAGTGGGGTTCGAACCACAGCAGATAGATAACATCCGCAACCGTGGTTCGTCTCGTTAGCAACTAGTCTACCATAGATACGTTGGGTAAGATGATATCTATTGTTAATATCTAGACACGAATTTTTTAACATTTTAAGATCGTTTTTCTCGAGAACGAGAAAGAGTTGCGTTTTCTTACTTCACATACTTCCATTATTCATAGCCTGCTACCAACCATGCAAATTTGAAGAAAATCGGCGATATGAATGTCGTGGACTCCCCTTGTGAGACGAGTAAATGAATTAATAAACATCATACACTTCATAATCCAAAATTGGAGGAACTGGATAAAATATTATATGACTCGTTTTCACAGAAACGTTCAGAAGAATTAAATAATTTCGTCCATTTCTAATAGTGTAAATGAAGATAAATAAGAAAGATATAATCCAATAAATTCAATTTTGGGAACAGGTGCATTGTCGTACTCCCCAAACTTCCCAGACACTCTAAACTTTTCAATAATCTTTTGTTTTGCAGGTAAGCGTAGCAACATATGAAATAAGAATGGGTAAATAGTATCTAGATCTAACTAGGTGTGGAAGAAATAAAATGGAAAACGCAAACCCCATGGATAGTTATGTTTGGGGAGTACGATAGTGAACCTAAACCCAATTTTGTTTGGTTATTGATAAGTTTGCGATGTCGAAATCGAAAAACGCTCTCCTATCTGGCTATTTCTCCTAATAGGCTATCCACAGTCCCCAAGATAGCCAGATAATACAGCTTTTACTGTATTTGCAGTGAGTTGACTTCAATGCCGTACTTACATATGCAAAGAGATGCTTATCAACTTCGCGGCATGTAAAATGTTCGATTGCTATTACATACAATTTTTTAAATTGCCAATTAATATTATTATTATGGTCATTAATTTACATAAAAATTTGACATTTTTAATATCGATTTCAAAACAAAGGGAGTGTGGAAATTCGTATGGAAGTGGTAAGAGGGAGGATGGGGAGGTGGTCGGCATGGTTTCCGGACCTCTCTACCAACATGTGCGCAGTAAACGGGAGAAAACTATTCATTACTTATCACTCTGCTCGCCAACATTTGTTATATATGGGGCATTTTTTGCCACGGGACCAAACATTTGTTCATTACAGCTGAGAATTTGTTAAATGTGTGTTCATTACATCCGAGAAATTTAACCAGTGCCCTTATGGAGAAGTCCAAGGGGCCAAGACATTTCCTCGTTATAGCCAAGGTTTCGTTTTAGGCGTGATTGTTATAAACTAGTTTTACTGTATATACTTTCCAGTGGCGGCTCGTGGTATAAAAAGTAGGTGAAGTGCTTGGTAAGGGTGGCAGGATGCCTACATGCCAGGGGCACCAGATCGCTCTAGTTTAGTAATACCGTTCCGCTGGCTTAACAGGTGTTCGGTTCGTAATATATTCTATTTCATACATTGCTGGTAATTGATTGTCAGCAAAATATACTTGAAAGGACAAAATCAATAAATTTTCAAATTTTCTAAAAGTTTAACAACCGGCTCGCAAATTCTGGAAAAAATTACAAATGGCTCGCGTGAGCTGGACCGAGCCGGCTTCAGCTTATCACTGCAAACATACATGCGTACTTGTGTTAATGCCTCCAATGCCTACAAACTAAAATTTTGCTGATGCTACAATACGTGCAAATATGTAAATGTTTTTCACAACTATTTCTTGTATATTAAGTCGATCCTCCTGTCTTTCAGAGCAGCAAATTTATCGATGATGTCTTCATAGAAAGGCTGGTTTTCGATGAGATTGGATAATAGTTCCTTCTGTACAGAAATGTTGGCTAGTGATGAAAGTCTCTCTTGTGATATCGTGTTTCTTGTATAAGTTTTCAATCTCTTCAGACAGGAGAAGCTTCTTTCAACATAAACGCTTGTAGAAGGTATGGTCAGAACTAAGCAGAACAGTTTATAAGTTTCCTCAAAAATATCTTTGTCTTCTTGCAGTACCTTAAGAATTTTTTCTGTAAAGTTTCTTTAGGATTCATCAGCATACAAGAGACAAAGTTTGTTCTTCAAACGTTGAATTTTGGTGAATATCTGTGGGTAGGATTGCTGTAAATTTTGAAGAGCTGTAGACGGAAAATCTTTAGCGTAATCTTCAAATTTTCTTGCATCAGCAAGGCTAAGAAATTGCAGTCTGTTACAGTCTTGAAATCTCATTTGCATTTCCACCAGAATGTTGTCCAAAATTTCGTAATATAAAATTTGCAATTAAGGAAAACCTCATCCTCTGATGAAGCAGCAAGACCTCTTCGCAGAGTTCTGCTCATCAATCTTTTACTTTTCTCATACAATGTAGAAAAATGCTGTTCATTTCTTTTATTATTTATCAAGTCGCAAGTTATCTTTACCTTAGTGGCACAATAATTAATGTCTAAAGATTTTTTCTGAAGAACATCGAAAAGAACGTCAGTCAAAGCAAAAATATCATTGAACACATGGCCAAAAATGTGAATTCAAAATTGTTCATATCATTCAGAAATCCTTTACACAGACGAATAGATTTCTCGTCTAATGCTTCATCGTTCATAATTAATTCGAACACGTTTTAGTTTGTCCTAATCTTCAATAAAGACCCGAAGAAGTCTGGAATTGGATGACCAGCGAGTTTCAGCCACAGTTGGAATTCGTCTAGTGGACACGGATTCAATTGTATGCGTTTGTTTTGCCGAATGATGGAAAAACGAAGGAATTCCACTAACCATTGCAAAAAATATACGAGACTTAGATATTTTCTTAAAACTTTGCTGTAGTACCAAGTTTAGGCGATGGGCCATACAATGTACAAAAACAGCTTTAGGTGCCTTATCTTTAATCCTCTTTTGAAGACCATTTAAATGTCCGGACATTACAGTTGCACCATCATAGCACTGCGCAACTTATTTATTTTCATAGCAAAATTCTTTTAAAATGCCGTCTAGCAGATCAAACAAATTTTCAGAAGATCTACCATCACTAACATCATAAAATCCTAAATACCGTTCAACCAGTGTACCATCTGAATTCACGTACCTAATAATGACAGAGCATTATGACTTCTGAAATATATCTGTGGTTTCATCAACTTGAATCGAAAAAATGCTGGATTGTTAATTTTCATTTTCACATGGTCTTGTATGTACTCCAAAATTCATTCAATTAGTTCATTTTGTATTGTTTTTGAATTACCACTGAAAACAGTTTTAATTTTGCTGTAATGGTTTTGATTTTCTAAAGAACTTTTGGATATTAACAAAGCCAACAGATCCTTAAAATTTCCACGATTTAAGGAAGAAGTGGTTTCGTCGTATCCCGTTACTCAAATATAACACTACATCAATCACTAGTTGCAGGAATTGTCGATTTAAACAGACATTTTCAATAAATTGGTGATTCAACAGTCGCGCATTTTCCTTGAGCATCAGCAATAGTATGTCTGCCTTTTTCAAAAGTTTTTAAATGTAATTTGCAATTTAAATGTTCTGCAGATTCCTCGTGTTTGTGTAGAGAACGAGTTATGTTTTGAAAATCTCCAAATCTCTGTTCATTCCAAACCTTACTTTCAGTACTAAATAGAAGGCAAGGCCAACAAAATAATTTCTGCAAATTTCGATTACTGCATAACCATATAAAGTCTGTAAGCCAAGATTTTTTATTTGGTAAGATTTTCCACTTTTCTTAATTTCCTTTTTTAGGCAAATATCAAGTAAATATGTAGGTCGTCCACGATTTAAAACGTCTTTTTTGTCTTCATCCTTCCATCTACAAAACGGTGCTTCTAACAAATTACAAATAATGTCATTAACAGGATACATAGCGTTATTAAATGTACTCACACGACAGTTTAAAATGATAAAATGGTTTGTGGAATTCGGCTCGATGCACTTCACCACCGGTAACCACTCACTCGCAATGAATTTAGAAGCCGTGCACTTGCTTACTCGCAAGTGAAAAACACACACTGTAGGTTTCTCGGCGCTTTGCTTGTGGCAAAAATAGCATCACTGAGGCAGGAGTGGTGAGGCCGCATGACGTCACGTTGTCATGACAACTGCATGCAGGTGACGGAAAACTTTCAACCAAGATCAAGTTCTTCACTTCGCTCGCACGATCCAAAAGACGGCCGAGGCTCGCAGTCAATCCAGCCACACGAACTGACTGAACGTGCATTCGTAAAATCAACATGCAAAGTTCCATCTTCGCGATATATTAAAATAAATAATTAATATAAAGTAAACAATTATTTATAAAATATAATTTATATATATATATTTATAAATATAAATAAACATTTTTCGATTAAAATAGATGAAGTGGCACTTCACTTACTTCACCTGAATAGCCGCCACGTTTTTTAAAAATTATTTTCCAAAATACTGCGGGTTGCCGATAACGCGGGTGTACATTCTGTCCTCCGAAACTTGCATTATAACGGGGTTTTACTGTATTTGGTATTATTAAAGACGTAAACTCAAGTAACTGTACGAAATTTGATCAAAATCATTAGAACCGTTTTTGAAAAAATCAGTTTGTTGTGAAAATGCGTAGAATAAACTTCCCTTAATTATTGTGTGATGCCAACAATTTCTACACATACTCTGCTCAGTATGATAAAATGCCTAAGTACGAGGTTTCATACATTTTTGCTCTACCGTTTAGGCTCCAGAGCCAGTAACAGACAGACAGGCAGATGGCATTGTGAAAACCACTTATTCGGACTCGGGGACACCTAAATCGTATATTTCCATCAAAGTCTCGAGGTCGATTTTTTTCGCCATTACAATACTTTCTCAATATACTTTGTATATGAGAAGGTAATATATATTGTAAGCGAGCCGAAAATTTGTCTCCCCTCTGGTTAGTAGAGAAATTAATTAACCTCTTTAATTAAGGGCATTAAGTTCCATTGTTTATTGATGGAAATTGAAACTTTCAACTGAGAGACTATCGGTTTATGTTTATCTTATTTTTTGGTCTGCCAAATCATAAAAACTTTAATATATGAGTTTAATGTCTTAATCGTGGGAATGACTTCAACTAAATGAAAAGAATGACCAAAATATTTGTTTTTAAAGTGGTTAAGACAGAAAATAATAATGATATATTTATCAATAAAGAAAAGATAATTATATAACACATTAAGTTTATCCTTACAAATTTTACTTATTAAACTTAATACAAAACTTGCAACAAAAATCATTAACATAACTTTAGATTGGTAAATGCTTAAGAACTTATTTATGTTGTATTGTTCCTTTAAAAATTCCCTTGTTGCAAAGAACTAATTAAAATTTATTTCTTTGGCTTTTTCGGCGCAAAATCATTTGTCATCATATTTTAATTTTGACACTTTTGCTTTCAGTATAAATTATCGCTATATTTGTCTTGCAACATAGATGAGCGCATAGAAGTTTTTATCAGTTTGAGTTTTGGAAAAACTCCTTTCTGCTGTTGCAATTGTTATGGAAATTATAAGTAGTATACAAAATGTTACCAATATATTCAGAAATGATTCTGTGATATAAACTGCAAAACTAAAATAGAGTTATTTTAGTTATATGCTGTAAGTTTTCGATGAAATGTTTCTTGTAAGGGATTTTTCCAAATCATAACACAACTTTTTCAATCAACGTATGCGTATTTTTATATCATATAAAAAATTCCACAGCTTGTTCTGTTCATTTAGCTGCCTCAAATTGAACTGTAATCAGGGATAATAAAGTATCTACAATCTGAAGAAAAAAGGTTAGAAATATACCGTATCTGCCCGAATACAAGCCAATGTTTTTTGTCAAAATCTATCATGAAAAAATCACCCCTCAGCTTAAATGCGAGTCTGAGGAAAATTTGGGTTATGGTTAAATCTCATAGTCGCCCATAGATGGCAGCGCATCTCTCATTTCCATCACGTTCAGACAATAGTACTATATTTTTCGTAAAGTAAATATTTGACCTACGATGAATATTAACCCTCTTACGACCAGCCGCCTGTAATTTTTCTACCTCAAACTGACCTCCAGAAACTGCGACTTTCACTTTTCCTCATGGAAATGACGTCGTATACCGTAGGAACACAAGACGTAGCATGTGTTTGGCGTACTTTTTGAAGTGTGTACGAATTTGCTTTCCGAACTTTCAGTCAAAGTTTTTTATTTTTTTCAGTATAAAAACCACCCCAAATGCCGATGGTAATTCTTCTACTTCCGACTATGATGTAAATTATAGTTCGGGTAGTGAATTTTACGGATTTGATGTAGAAGACAAAGTTTTCCCGAGAACGAATTCCTCTGCAGAACCTTACAGGGGTTTACAATACAAGTCAGATATTGATATTAGCAACATTTCGGATGACAAAGTTAGTATATCTGGGGTCGATGCTGAAAATGTTTTTTGGATGAAGAAACGGAAGAAAATATCTAGTGGAGTTGATTCATTGGAGTCCGTAAAAACAACATTATTTCTCAATAAATATCTTTAAATTGTGAATGTATAATTATTTTATTTAATGCTTCCCGAAATTGGAGGCCATCTTGGATTATTTCGGACTTTTGGGGTCAGCAGCGCGCAACGTCTTTGGTCATGAGAGGGTTGATGAATAAATAATAAAGGCTAGAATATTGAATTTAGCACTACCTGTGCTTTGTTACCGTTTAAGACTGGGTTTTTCACATTATTTTAGTGGTCACATTATTTGCGTACATTGACTATGCAGACGATTACACAAAATGAGTTGACGGCTTTGTATGCTCAACTGTTTGAATTTCGGTAAAACTTTACATGGAACATGTATAATTATAAAAATGCAATTTCTTAAGGCAATGTAAATGCTAATTTCATTGGAAATAGACTTGGATGATAAATTATCTTGGCGAGATCGCTATTACTATATTTGACCTTTTGTGAAAATGAAGATGAATGAAATTATTGTCACTGAACGTGGAACATTATTCAGCAATGCAAAATTATTAATTGGAGTAATATTTCAAAATGCCAACAACTAAACCATTTCCCATTCATTTCTTCGATCTTGAATAAGGTATTCTAAGCCGTGCATGGATGCCCGGCACACTTCAGCATAAAATCTACGAAATTTACGTTTTTGCAAAAAAATTGTGGAAATTTTTGGGGGGTTGGCTTAAATCCGGAGTCGGCTTCTATTCGGACAGATACAGTATCCTCTGGGTTATCAGATACTTCATTCTTAGAACTTTTAAACTTCAAAATATTGGTTTTGTCACCCTTCTGAAGTGGTGCCTATACGCGATTGCCTACATCGCTTATGCTTGAAACTAGTCCTATTCGGTTCTATTTGTTACTTTGTACTTTTTCTTGAATTAACATTTTCTGATTTTCTTCAAGGCCCCAAATATTAAAGCACCTGTGATTCTTGAAAATCTGAGGTCCACTAACAATAAGATACTTAATATCATTATTCTAATAATACTTCTGTTTAGATCAGATGGAATACTGTACTTATTATTTTTTATTTTTTATATACATCATTTAAATATAACGTATATTCCGGCATATAAGTCGACCTTTGAAGCCTAAAAAATTTTTCCTAAAACTTAGGGTTGGCTTATACACTGAACATAAAAATGTGAACCTTAAATTACAAATGAATAACATCGATATTTACGAGCCCGTTGATCTTTCAGTGGAGGTGGTCGCTATTTTGAATCAGCTGTTCCAGTATTTGCATTTTATGACATTTATTTTGGAAGATTTGTAATAATTAATTTTAATACTATATTTACTTGGGTAATCTGTGTCCTCGTGTACCCCACACACCCTTATTTTTGGGCCAGTTCGAGGAGAAATAAATAAATTTGTGCTTTAATAAGTTGATGTCTACGGCAGCGGAAAATTAGAAAAAATCAAAAAATGTGGGGATTCCCTGTAGGTGTGTTCTCTCCATGGTTCCCTCAAAGCTGCATGACTGCGCAGCCATGCAGCAGTTTTTGAAGTGCTTCACAATAAGTTTGTCAAGCACGCACAATTGCACGTATTTTAGAATATATCAGACCACGTCAACCCCGGTGCATATCTGTGCACTATCGTCATGTAGGCGCACATAGGTTCTCTCCTGGGTTAAAGGAGCATCAGCGGCTCACAATGAATTCAGCGAATACAGATGATGCCAACTTATTCTGGCAAAAAGTGTAGGTAGAAACTGATAGTAAATTTTTAATGACAGAACTGCTTTTTTTGAGTAACAGTAATAAACTTAAATCTCAATTAAAAGGTACAGTTTTAATATTATAAAAATATTACGTCATCTCAATGTTGAAGATGCATTAACAGCAGTATAAACCACGCATTTAAACTCCTAAACGTTTCTTGGTCGTGTAGATACACGTAAACTTCGTAGAATTCTTCGTCTTTTGCAAGTATAAACGTAGACACAAGCATGTTGTAGTAAATTTACTATCGAAACTCATAATTTTTAAAACTTGGTCAGAAATCTGCATGTATGACGCACTGTCTCATTTTTACCAACATTTTGGGGGAAAAGGGGCACATACGTGATATTTTATTGAATTTCACCACCGTAGAGATCGATTGCGATTATTAGGTATAGTTCATTTCGATAGTATCATTAGCAGCTGAAATCAATCGAATTATAGGAAACTATTTAGTGGGTCAAGCTCTCCAAAAATAACAGTTTTGTAATGGTTGAAATTAAAACATCTGTCACATGAAATGCTCAAGAAGAATAGCACAGACTCTAAACAATATTTATATATATTTTTATTATTGTCTATTTCGGATTTGTTAAAACTTGGATTGTACATGACTTTGATTTTGTCTGAAAACGGTTTCATGAGAAGTATTTTTAAGTGAAAAAGTGGGGGTCGACTTATACGGCGAACATATGCCTAATCATGTATTTTCATCCAAAAAAGCAGGGGTCGACTTATACGGCGGGTTGGCTTATATGCCGGAATATATGGTAATTGAAATTAAATTTTCAATAAAATTCAAAGTAAGCTCATACATTTTCTTCTGGCATTGTAGCAATACAGTTATGTAATTTGCTCTTAAACACTGGGTAAGAACCCTCCCTGAAAGTTTTACTTTAGTATACTTTATACTTTCTGCTTTTTTTACGAATGTAGCACTGGACAACAGGTTGTTAACTTTCATTGTCACTGCATTTTTGAGTATTCAATGCTAAATAGGAATTTGTCATAAATTGACTTATGCTGTCAACTATATTTTGTTTTTATAATAAGTTTCTCTTTGAATTTAACTTTTCATACCAAATTTAAACACTACTGTTGAACAGTAACATAACTATTTAACAAAAAATTAAAGTTTTTCCCTCCATTTGTACAGTTACTTTAGGTAACTCCTCGATTTGACATTGAAAGATTTCCAAATATTTATATGTAGATAACTGAAACAATTTCATGTGCATGTGAGCCTCCTTAAGATAAACTGTTCTTACAAAACAAAAGAACAAAACGCTGGTTAAAGATTAATTAAGAACAGTAGCAATTTATTAGTCAGTGGACTGTATAAAGCAAAAAGCAATGCATAAAGTAAAGGCAATGCATAATGCACAAGCAATGCATAAAGCACAAAGCAATACATAAGGCACAAGCAATACATAAAGCACAAAGCAATACATAAAGCAAAAGGCTATGCGAACACAAAAGGCACGAGCGAGGCGGGGGAGACCATTCACGAACGGAGACTTGAGAGAGAGAGAAAGCATAGAAAGTGCTCTCGTGAAGAGACTGCGCAGTAAGAATATCAGCCACCTAGTGGCCAGAAAGAAAATTGAAAATGGCGGAACGATTGAAAGAAGTTCCACACATAAACCAAAACAAAGTTTATTGTTAAATTAAGTCATACTTATGAAACACACCAATACCTAGGTAGAATTAGGATAATAATAATTTCATTTAATCATTTTGAAATTCTTACACAGTGGTTTAACCTTGTTGTTTTGATGTGTTTCAATATAATAATTAACCTAAGAAACAAATTACAAAGTTGTGTACTCTTTTATTTATTTTTAAACGTATTATTTTTTGGTGTGTTTGGATGTGTTCCCTTTTTCGAATGGGAACTGAAATAACTCCGGTCAGTATCAAGTAACGTAAAAAATAAAAAAATGCAAAAATTTTATTTTTGCAGCATATTTTTTGTAAGTTTTGGCTAGCAAAATTTAATATTTGCAAAATTCACTGACTTGTAGAATGAATATCAGTCAAGATTTTTTTCTACCTAATCACCCATTTTGATTTACAATTAAAACCATATTCCATTAAGTTGAATATTTAAACAAACTTTGTTGGAAGAAATAATGGAATAAAATTATTTAAAATAATTAAATATTAAATTAAATATAAGAATTTGTATTATGTTTCAATTACTAAATATACTTCTCAACTTTTTTTATATTACATACAACCAGACGCAAGCCAAATTAGTTCGCTCTCAGGGCAGCCTGCCTTCATTATCTCAGAGGACTTCTACTACCGAAGCCATTCCTCCTCCATCTTCTTTGTCGTCTTCTTCAACTGTCTTGTCACATCGTGCATCAACATTACCACGACCACGACACCGCCACCGATCAGGAGGTTCAGTACCAATGCAAGTGGCACCAAGCAAAGGATCTCAGCAACTGAAGTTGGAGGTCAATACGTCTATCCCAAGCACTTGTCCCTCCATTGCTTCCTCCTCTCACAGATCTCTTGCGTCCACCATTCCACCTCCTTCCACCTGTGCACCTTCAACTACCACAACTTCTTCCAGATTGCAGAGGCGCACAGATGGTTGGCCTTTGAAAGGAAATAGCACTGGGACACCTACGTCATCCTCGAAAACCACAACATCTGTAGGGAGCAGTAATGGAAGCAAAGAGACTGAGAAATTGCAAGTGAACTCAAAAGTGGTGTCGCCTCCATCTGGAGGTAAGGGTTCAATTTTGACATTACAGGTTTCCAGTAGGTCAACTCCCGGATCCAATTATTCCTTGTCATTCAATGGAAGTGGTCCTAGTGCTCTACCATCACTCCCTAGTTTCAGCAGTCACTTTGGTAGCACAACAACAACGACAATGACAACATCTGCCACGGTTACCTCACCAGGAGAGCACCAATTAAATGGATTTGATGGAGGAATTAAAAGCAGGACAGAGGTTTCGGTAGAAGCACGGCAATTTACAAGACCTGACTTGGAGGGTGCAAGGGTCACCACTTCACCAGTAAAATCCATGGTATGTGTTGAAGGAGAAGGGCACCACTTGGTAGTGTTGAACAACATTGGAGGAGTGCCAAAGATAGCAGAAAAGTTAATAAAAAACCCTCCTTCTTATGTATCAACAGAAGCAGAAGAGATGAAAGAGGAGAAACCAATCCTTAATAAAATTATACCGAAGAAAGAAAATGAGGAAAAAATGAGCGATAAAGAAAGATTAATAATTGCAAATGTTAACGGGGAAGAATTCACCATTAAAGACAAGTCTCAGAATGAAGACAGTGTGTTAGAAAGTGGATCCTCAGACACTTCGGTTGGCCCGGGACCTTTTGAGAATGGCCTGACCTTACTGGAATTTAAGTCTTTGGCAGCTCAGAGAATACTAAAGGGTCTAAGTGCAAACAGCATTGACACACTTGTAGAAGTAAATATGGCAGCTGCAGCTCGCAAAGCGGATGGAAGCGATGTCCTAGTGCCTCAAGATATGGGCGCTAACTATGACGTTACCGTGCACACAGATTTTGGGATGGTTTGAATAAAGAAATCCATGTTGCCTCAATGCTCATTACTTAATAAATTGATCCTAAAATAGAAGCAATGAATGTTGTTTTGTCAATAACATAGAGACAAAACTGTAGGATATTATAACCCTGCAAATGTTTAAGCCATTTATAAAACTTTTCGAATTAACAAGTCCTATATCAATCAATTGTTATATATATTTAAACAATGTTTATATCTGTATATTGTAAAATAATTTCAAAATATTTTAACTTGCTTTGTTTGTAAGAGCTAATTATTAGGGCGAAATTGTTTGTGAATAATATCCCCAGTATTTCATATAATTTTTGAAAGCTGAAATGAACAGTCCCATATTTAAGAAGTATTTTCAAAAGACATTTTTCAAACAAATCTAATATCCTTTACATAAATTTATGGAAAATATGAATTCTAATATCATAAATACCAAATTCTATTACCAATATTTGAGTAACTACCATATATACTTTTGTATAATGTGCATTTTGAAGACCAAATTTCAGGTCATAAAATAGGGGTGCACATTAAGGTACTTTTACATGCATGCGTTACGCACGTAGCAAGCACCGCATCAAGAGTACTGCTCGTTCACATGTTCGCGTAGGTGAACGCATAAACATTTGACTTCTATGACGCGCGCACTCATTTACTTGTAATTGATGTTTTGTAGGAATTCCGGTGGTTTCATTTAGAGATAATAATGGATGATCGAATGTTGCGGTAGCGTTACAACTTCATAATATTGCTTGCAATGAGAAATAGAAGAATTAGGACCCTTTTTTGCAAGAAGATGAACTCAAGGCGCCTACCATAATTTAATATAGGAAATGAGGTTGACGGACTGTGAATCCTTTTACAATTATTTCCGACCGGTCCCTTCTACTCTTCCAGCGAGTCTGGCACGTTTTAGCTAGCGAAGAAATACTTTTTATTATTGGAAAACCTTATTTCACGTTTGCATTTGCAATCCATAGATATAAATAACCATATATATATATTCAAATTTGTACTTACCATCTATCTGAATTCTTTCTCCCATCACACTCCACGCTTTCTCCCGCTGGCATCTATTTCTATATATAGCATCCTTTATATTATATATATATATATAAATACTAGGGAAGAGGAAAGATAAGTAAGGATATTCAGGGCAACTAGGTGTTGAAGGAAACCCAGTGAACACTTACCGGAAGTAGAGCCGCTGGGGTGTTGGAGAGAGACATTTGTAGAGGTTAGAGCTTTTGGGATGATCCCTTCGTATATAAAATTAGTCGCTATTTCGTTGACGATTCTTTCATAAATTGCATCCACTTGCACACCGTGGTTCACTATGTGATGCAAATGTGTGAATCAGTGTGAATTCTGAGATTCCGGCACCAAAATCATTTTGATATTTATGGTACTCTAGTTAATACTTAACATGACGATATAATTTTGTTCTTATACCCACAAAAGTCAAGGGTGCGCGTTATACATGGGGTATAAGATAAAGTCTGGATTTTTGGCAAAAAGTATGGGTGGGCGTTATATACAAGTATATATGGTAGTTGTATATTGACAATTTTTAAGTATTTTTAAATATTCAGCATTTCAAATTAGTGAAATTCTCCATTCACTTTAAACAAAATCAATCAAATCAAAATAATAATATTCTATTTGATATTGTTTTACCTTTTAACTGCATTTGAAACTTTGATAATTAACCTAATAATACAAGTAATATTATATGTGAAAAAATGCGTTCCCATTATATTTACCTTTTATCTTATGAATATGATTCCCAACTAATAAGCTTGCACAAAATGAATTCCAGTGATTTATTTCTCAATCTCTTTAGGCCTACTAAATGAACAATAAAATAGCAATTAAAATTGAACTACAAATGAAAGTTTTTATGAGCTATTTTACATTTCTACATTCAAATATAATTGCAGCTTTGTCATTGTGAAAAACTTATTCTTACTGAAAGACAAGAAGAGTATCCAATAAATTTTGATTTACCAGAGCTTCAGCCACTTAAATCTACATATTTTCTTATTATTTGTAAGAAAATAATGTTAGAGTAAAGGTGACGCAAAAAGGCCTATAGAAATTTTTTATTTTTCAAGTTATGTTTGCACCTATGTGCTATGAATGTTTTTAACAAATGTTTGCAATTGTTATGCTTAAAATATGCCATGTTATTAAATTCACTCGAATGAAATATTTTGTATATATTGTGTCATTTAGGAATTATTTAAATACAGATAAAATCTTCTGAAAGTTGAGTTTTCATTAATGTGATTTATGTTTAAAGTACAGTAGGACCTTGATAACCATCGTTAATTGGTTCCTGGAATCCCTGACGATTAGTGAAATGACGATAGTCGAAACCGATTTTCTAATAGAAACAATATCATAGGTGAATAATTCATTCAAAAAGATCTTACCCGCATTATATAAAACTGCATTTTTAGACCTTACTTAGTTTACTGGAAATTTTAGACTGCTTCATTTTCATTCATTGACTTCTAGTTTTATTTGCAGAGATATCACACTTCTGGACCTTTTAGCAGCGTTGTCGCTAATGCTGCGTTTTGGGACCATTTTTGTCACTTGATGTTTAATAAGCTATAAAATATTTAAGAAATATGTTAAATGTTGACAAATGAGTTGACAGTTGTACTGCAGCAATTCGTGAAGAAACATTTTGCTGTTTGCTTCTTATATTTGAAGACAAAATTCTAAATAGTGTAAGTCCTATACCCAAAATTTTCTAAATTGCTCTAATCTCATATTAGCATGCATTGCTTATTGCTTGAGAACTATAAATGATAAAACCCAACCTTTTATCCGTATTTCCACAAACCAGATTCACCTGAAATGTGGAAGTTATTTAAAAATCTGACTCCTGATTAACCTCTCAAGCATGTACGATGACATATGTCATCCATCTCCTTTGTTCTTTGAGTCACAGTAGCAAATGATATATCCACATAAATGTCTTGAGACAGTAGGGTTGCAAGACAAGGCAATGAAATACAGGACAATTGCCTTGTTCCGTTGTCCCGGAAAGGTCTGTTGGGACATAGGAAATGTCCCATATTTACGTCATCGTAGTATATTGAATTTAAAAAAGTAATAAAGGCAGGTTACTTTGTATTGTATTGTAAAACGCTCAGTTTATTGGGTCAGTCAGAAATTATGACTGACAGTTTACATTTTTCCTGCTTGTAACATTCGGTAGTAAAAATTATAAACTCATTCCAAAGTAGGGAAAAAGTAGCTTTATTCCCCCCTGAAATAGAATGTTATTGGTCAGTGAATTAGAGCCTGGGTCAACAGAAGGTTCCTAACGTAGGCAATAAAACATAGAGGACTGTTAGATATCCATGTGGTCTATTGGGAACCGGTATCATCATTACCGAAAGTGTCCTGGGTCCGACACCAGAAATTCCAGAATTTGAGATTTTCCCCTACGAAAAGCATGGCTTCATGTTTGAAAATTAATTTTGGCCACTTTCCCATAAGGTAGACAATTCAACCTTGGAGGACTGTTAGATATCCATGTGGTCTATACGGTACCGTTATCACCTTTACCGCAAGAGTCATGGTTTCGACTCCAGAAATTCGGGAATTTGTATTTTTTCCCATAAGATCAGCATTGCGGCAAATTTGAAAATTAATTTCGGGCACTTTACTATAACGCTGAGATTTGAAACTTGGAGGGCTGTTAGATATCCACGTGATCTATTGGCAGCCATTATCAACATTACCGCAAGATTCCTGCGTTCGACCGCAGATACTCCGGAATTTGAGATTTTCCCATAAGAACAGCATTGCGGCAATTTTGAAAATTAATTTCGGGCACTTTCCCATAAGGTAGACAATTCAACCTTGGAGGACTGTAAGATATCCACGTGATCTATAGGGAACCGTTATAACCATTACTGCCAGTGTCCTGGGTTCGACTCCAGAAATTCCGGAATATGTGTTTTTTCCCCATAAGAGCAGCATTGCGGCAAATTTGAAAATTAATTACGGGCACTTTCCGATAAGGTTGACATTTCAGTCTTGGAGGGCTGTTCGATACCCACGTGCTCTATCGGGGCCCGTTATCAGCTTTACCGCAGGAGTCCTGGTTTCGACTCCAGAAATACCGGAATTTGTGTTTCTAAGAACTTTTATATTAACCTCACTCTATATATATATATATATACTAGTTAATGTGTGCTTGCATTCTGCAAGCGTTTTCTCTCATTTTAATATAAAGAGTACAGTAGACAGATAATTTTTAATTGCAAAAGTTTGCACCTCTGCGCCGATTAATGTTTTACAATACGGACAATATTGGAATAAAAGCAACCCCTAGAATTTATAATTGTAAAATTTCTATAGTTTTTATGATTTGATACGTATACCTCATATATCTGCAAAATTTCTTCGATGTAGCATCTCTACATGTGTAGTTATATAAAATTAACTGTTTAAAAATGATGAATTTTTAACAGCCACAATAATAAATTTTATTACATTTTTCAATATTATTTACCGCTGCAATAGGATTCCCTAATTTCTAAAATATTCAGCTCCCTAACTCTAATAAAAGTGCATAAACATTAGTAAATTTTTTAAACATTTATTAATGTTTTACGGATCCATAAATAAACATTTTCAAATTTCTATAATCCCGTTTTGCTACTTGGTAAGAGCAACTGTTAGAAAAGATTTCAGCATTGTAGCACAATTATAAGTAAATAAACCACGAATCGTTTGTTTATATCTTTATAATATGTGATTGTATTATGCAAACATTTTTAAATATTAGCATTTTTACAATTCCGAATTATTCCTAATCGATTATGTCCAAAACCATATAACCGTGTCAAATGTCAAATTTGTATCTCATTAAGAAGTGCCTTATAATGTTCACACTCGTATTGAACAGCCTCACCATTTTTGTTCTCGTGTAGAGCAATACTGGGGCAAACAGCCCCAAAAATGGTTATTATACCAGTATCAGATTTCTATCATTAGTCGTAGTTTAACATAAAAGGCATTCAAATATAAGCCTCTGATTCCCATTAAAAGCTTACCCATATGAAAACATTAAGCCAGTTGCCTAGGAAACCTATTGTTAGACACAGAAAAATTACCACTTTTTTGCGATAAAAACTATAAATTTACACTAATTCTACTAGGATTTGAATTCTGTATTCAAAAATAAGAAACTACCATTAATATCCTATCCGACAGTTTAAGTCTCGAGTTCGTATCTTGACGGGAAGTAATTGTAAAATGCAAATATAAAAACCTCTACACCAATTTACATGTTTTCTTATGGGCCAAAATAGCCCCTCAAAATAGGAATTTCGACAGTTTCGGATTTTTTTCTTCGGTTTTGACGAAAAACCTAAATTCCTACCAAATTTCTAGCACATCTGGAAGTGCCTTATAATTTTGCATCCTCATATATATATCTATAATACTAGCTAATGTGTGCTTGCATTCTGCAAGCGTTTTGTCTTATCTTAATATAAAGAGTAGAGTAGACAGATAATTTTTAAATTCAAAAGTTTGCACGTCTGCGCCGATTAATGTTTTGCATTATGGACAATATTGGTATAAAAACAACCCCTAAAATTTATAATTGTAAAACTTCTATAGTTTTTCATCATTTGATACGAAAACCTCACATTTCTGCAAAATTTCATCGATGTCGCACCTCTAAATGTGTAGTTACATCAAATTAATTGTTTAATAATGATGAATTTTTGACAGCCATAATAATAAACTTTATCCTTCAATATTATTGGCTGCTGTAATAGCATTCCTTAATTTCTCAAAATATTCAGCTCCCTAGCTCTAATAAAAGTGCATAAACATTAGTAAATTTTTTAAACATTTATTAATGTTTTACGGATCAATAAAAAAACATTTTCAAATTTCTATAGTCCTGTTTTTGCTACTTGGTAAGATCAACCGTTAGAAAAAATTTCACCATTGTAGCACATTTATAAGTAAGTAAACCATGAAACGTTTGTTTATATGTTTATAATATGTGACTGCATTATGCAAGCATTTTTATATATTAGCATTTTTACAATTTCGAATTATTCCTAATCAATTATGTCCAAAACCATATAACCGTGTCAAATTTTAAGTTTGTATCTCATTAAAAGTACCTATAATGTTCACACACGTAGTGGGTAAAAATGGGGCAAAACCACACCTAAAACTTTGAATTTTTTCTACTTTTTGACTTTTATCTTCGGTTGCAACAACATTTCCATAAGCGTGCTAAATTTCAAGTCTCTAGGTCATATGGAGCTGCCTCATCATTTTTGTTATCGTATAGAGCAATACTGGGGCAAAAGAGCTCCAAAAATGGGGATTACTACAATATCGGAATTCCTTCATTAGGCATAGTTTAACATTAAAGGCATTAAAATTTAAGCCTCTGATTCCCATTAAAAGCTTACCCATATGAAAGGATTAAGCCAGTTGCCTAGGAAGCCTATTGTTAGACCCAGAAAAATTACCACTTTTTTGCGATAAAAACTATAAATATACGCTAATTCTACCCGGATTTGAATTCTGTCTTCAAAAATAAGAAACTACAATTTATATCCTATCTGATAGTTTAGGTCTTGAGTTCGTATCTTGACGGGAAGTAATTTTAAAATGCGAATATAAAATGCTCTACACCAATTTACATGTTTTCTTATGGGCAAAAAATGGAGCAAAAAGGGGCCAAAATAGTTCCACAAAATAGGAATTTTGCCAGTTTCGGATTTTTTCCTTTCGTTGTGACCAAAAACCTATAATCCAACCAAATTTCAAGTTTATAAAGAAGAAGCCTAAGTCTATTATCAACACGCAGGTGCTAAAAGAACGAAAAGAACAATTTCAGCTCCAACTGAAAAATCGATTCAGTGCACTGGAAGACCAAGAAGTTGAATCCGAATTTATAGAGATACTCAAGGAAACTGCTGAAGAAATAGGAGGAACAGTTAAAACAAAGCCAGAGAAAAAGTTGACTGAAAAAACAAGACTGCTGATGGAAAAAAGAAGGAAAATGTTAATTACTAACGATCCTAAAGAAATGATCCATTTTGCAGAACTAAACAAAACTATAAGGAAGTGCATCAAGGAAGATGTGAAAAAATATAATTATGAACTAATCGAGAAAGCCATAGAAAACAATAGAAGTTACAAGAAAATGAAGCAACATCTCTCGATCGGAAAGAGACAGCTGGTGGCCTTGATGCTAGAAGACGGCTCCATAACCCATAGTAGGAAACTGATCCTGAAACGGGTACAAGAATTTTACACCAAGCTGTATGAGGATCCTCTAGGAAATGATGAAGTAAATGATGATGCAAACATGCCCACCGAAGAGGTCCCAGGTATCCTTCCGGAAGAGGTGAGACACTCAATCAGAAGTATGAAGAATGGAAAAGCATCTGGAATGGATGGTATCACAGCGGAAGTATTCAAAGCAATGGGGAATCATACGGAAACAATTCTCGCTAAGATTTTTAATTCCTGTCTGAGGAAGAAAAAGATACCAGAAACATGGAACCACACATGTATTATCCTTCTGCACAAGAAAGGTTCCAAAGAAGACTTGAATAACTACAGACCGATCAGCCTACTCCCAACAGTCTACAAAATATTCACCAAAATACTCACTATGCGCCTTCAAAACCATCTTGATGCTGCCCAACCCAGAGAGCAAGCTGGATTTCGCAGTGGGTATAGCACGATGGATCACATCCAAGTCGTGAGAGAGGTAATCAGTCGGACTAACGAGTATGAATTACCTCTATGTATGTGCTTTATCGACTACGAGAAAGCATTCGACTCTGTCCGAACTTCGTCTGTGTTACGTGCACTAAAGAAACAAGGAGTAGAAGAAACGTACATAACCTTTATCAGGAATATCTACGAAAATGCGACAACATCTGTCCAGCTGCACGAAGAGACGAGTGCCTTTAAGGCCGAAAAGGGAGTGAGACAAGGAGATACTATGTCCCCTAAGTTATTTACAGCAGCTTTAGAGGAAGTATTCAAAACGCTAGACTGGGAGGAAAAAGGCATAATGGTAAATGGAGAACATCTGAGTCACCTGCGCTTTGCAGATGATATCATACTGTTCGCAGGGAGCCCAGAAGAGCTCCTTAGAAGAACTGAAGAGCTTGAGCAAGCAAGCCGAGAAGCTGGACTTAAGATGAATCTTAATAAAACAAAGGTTATGTACAACTCCTTCACAAATTCTGAGAAGATACGTATCAACGGAGCAGAACTTGGAGAAGTAACCAGCTATGTTTACTTAGGTCAACTCATCACTACTGATGGTTCGCTTCTTGGAGAAATCAACCGGAGAGTGAAGATGGCATGGAGTGCTTTTGGCAAGAATGCGAACATCTTTAAATCAAATATTCCAGTCTTCCTAAAAAGGAGACTGTATGAGCAATGTGTTCTGCCTGTTCTGACATATGGTTGTGAAACATGGACCATGAATGCCAGAATGATACAGCGCCTGCAAACAACACAGAGGGGCATGGAGAGATGCATGTTAGGGATCACCCGAAGAGACCGCAAGAGGAACGACTGGGTAAGAAAGAAGACGGGAGTCTGTGACGTGATTAGAAGAGTGAAGGTGTTAAAATGGCAGTGGGCGGGCCACATTGCTAGAAGAAATGACCAGCATTGGACGTCCAGTGTCATCGAATGGATCCCAAGAAACATCAAGAGACCAAAAAGAAGACCGAAAGACAGGTGGGACAGAGAGCTTGTTAAGTTCTTGGGGCAAACTTGGAGGAGGGAGGCAGTTGACAGGGAAAACTGGAAGAGTCTGGGGTAGGCCTTCGTCCGTCAGTGGACTGAAAAAGGCTGATGATGATGATTATGATATGATATATATATATATAGGAGGATACAAAATTATGAGGCACTTCCAGATGTGCCAGAAACTTGAAATTTGGTTGCATTATAGGGTTCTGGTCACAACCGAAGGAAAAAATCCAAAACTGTCGAAATTCCTATTTTGAAGGACTATTTTGGCCCCTTTTTGCCCCGTTTTTTCCCCATAAGAATACATGTAAATTGGTGTAGGGGTTTTTATATTTGCATTTTAAAATTACTTTCCGTCAAGATACGAAATCGAGAGTTAAACTGTCGGATAGGATATAAATTGTAGTTTCTTACTTTTTAAGACAGAATTCAAATCCCAATAGAATTAACGTAAATTTATAGTTTTTATAGCAAAAAAGTGGTAATTTTTCTTGGTCTAACAATAGGCTTCCTTGGTAACAAGCTCTATCCTTTCATATGGGTAAGCTTTTAAGGGGAATCAGAGGCTTATATTTTAATGCTGTTAATGTTAAACTACACCTAATGAAGGAAATCCAATATTGATATAATCCTCATTTTTGGGGCTGTTTTGCCCCATTATTGCCCAATTCGAGAACAAAAAAGGCGATGCCGCTGCGATGGAACCAGAGACTTGAAATTTGGCACGGTTATAGAAATTTCATTGCAACCTAAGTTAAAATTATAAAATTACAAAAATTCTCATTTTTAAGGGGCGGTTTTGCCCCTTTACGGCCCCATGCGAGAAAAAAAAATGCGAGGCAGCTGCATTGGACCTAGAGACTTGAAATTTGGCACGATTATAGAATTTTCATGGCAAACTAAGATACAATTGTAAAATTGCAAAAATTCCAATTTTTATTGTGTGGTTTTGCCCCTTTTCGGCCTCCTAAGAGTGTGAAAATTATAAGGCACTTCTTAATGAGATACAAACTTGAAATTTGGCAGAATTATGGGTTTTTAGTTACAACAGATGGAAATAATCTGAGACTGTAATAATTCTTAATGTTAGGGGCTGATTTGCTCCATTATTCCTCCATACGAGGATTAAAATTATAAGGCCCTTCTAAATGAGCAACAAACTGCAAATTTGACATGGTTATATCATTATGTACAACATCGCTTGGGAATAATTTGAATTTGTAAAAATGCTAAAATTTGAAAATGCTTGCAGAATGCAAGCACATAACAACTAGTATATATCTATAATATATAGATGCTTCTTACACATGATATCTATAATATATAGGCGCTTCTTACACATGATATATATATATATATATAGATACTAGTTAATGTGTGCTTGCATTCTGCAAGCATTTTCAAATTTTAGCAGTTTTACAAATGCAAATTATTCCCAATCGATATTGTACATACTCATATAACCGTGTCAAATTAGGAGTTTGTAGCTCATTTAAAAGTGCCTTATAATTTTAATCCTCGTATGGGGCAATAATGGAGCAAAACAGCTACAAACATTATGAATTTTTACACTCTCAGATTTTTTCCATCTGTTGTAAATAAAAACCCATAATTCTGCCAAAAAGGGCAAAACCACCCATTAAAAATTAAAATATTTGTAATTTTACAATTTTATCTTAGTTTGCCATGAAAATTCTATAATCGTGCCAAATTTCAAGTCCCTAGGTACTATGGAGCTGCCTCAAATTTTTCGTTCTCCTATGGGGCCGAAAAGGGGTAAAACCGCCCCTTAAAAATTAAAATATTTGTAATTTTATAATTTTATCTTAGGTTGCAATGAAATTTCTATAACCGTGCCAAATTTCAAGTCTCTGGTTCCTATGCAGCTGCATCGTCTTTTTTGTTCTCGAATTGGGCAATAATGGGGCAAAACAGCCCCAAAAATGAGGATTATATGAATATCGGATTTCCTTCATTAGGTGTAGTTTAACATTAACAGCATTAAAATATAAGCCTCTGATTCCCATTAAAAGCTTACCCATATGAAAGGATAGAGCTTGTTACCAAGGAAACCTATTGTAAGACCCAGAATAATTACTACTTTTTTGAGATAAAAACTATAAATTTACGTTAATTCTACTCTGATTTGAATTCTGACTTCAAAAATAAGAAACTACATATTATATCCTATCCGACAGTTTAAGTCTCGAGTTCGTATCTTGACGGGAAGTAATTTTAAAATGCAAATATAAAAACCTCTACACCAATTTACATGTATTCTTATGGGCAAAAAATGTGGCAAAAAGGGGCCAAAATAGCCCCTCAGAATAGGAATTTTGCCAGTTTCGGATTTTTTCCTTTGGTTGTGACTAAAAACCTATAATCCTACCAAATTTCAAGTTTCTGGCACATCTGGAAGTGCCTCATAATTTTGTATCCTCATATATATATATATAATATATCATGTGTAAGAAGCATCTATATATTATAGATATATAGGAGGATACAAAATTATGAGGCACTTCCAGATGTGCTAGAAAGTTGAAATTTGGTAGGATTATAGGTTTTTAGTCACAACCAGAGGGAAAAATCCGAAACTGGTTAAATTCCTATTTTGAGGGACTTTTTTGGCCCCTTTTTGCCCCATTTTTCTCCCATAAGAAAACATGTAAATTGGTGTAGAGGTTTTTATATTTGCAATTTAAAATTACTTCCCGTAAAGATACGAACTCGTGACTTATACTATCGGATAGGATATAAATTGTAGTTTCTTATTTTTGAAGACAGAATTAAAATCCGAGTAGAATTAGCGTAAATTTATAGTTTTTATCGGAAAAAAGTGGTAATTTTTCTGGGTCTAACAATAGGCTTCCTTGGTAACAAGCTCTATCCTTTCATATGGGTAAGCTTTTAATGGGAATCAGAGGCTTATATTTTAATGCCTTTACTGTTAAACTATGCCTAATGAAGGAAACCCTTATTGTAATAACCCTCAATTTTGGAGCACTTTTGCCCAAGTATTGCTCCATACGAGAACAAAAATGATGAGACAGCTCCATATGAACTACAGTCTTGAAATATGGCACAATTATAGAAATTTCATTGCAACCGAAGATATATTAAAAAAATAGCAAAAATTCAATTTTTTAAGTGTGGTTTTGCACCATTTCTACCCAATACGAGTGTGTACATTATAACACACTTCTTAATGAGATACAAACTTGAAATTTGACACGGTTATTTAGTTTTGGAGATAATTGATTAGGAATAATTCGGATTTGTAAAAATTCGTAACGTTATGGCTGTTTTGACCTATTATTGCCCCATACGAGGAATAAAATTATAAGGCACTTCTAAATGAGCAACAATCTTCAAATTTGACATGCTTATATGATTTTTTTTGAAAAACGAAATGGAATAATTTGAAATTGTAAAAATCCTAACATTTAAAAAAGCTTATTCATTATATATTGACGGGTCTTAGTTAGGATATAGGAGGATATAGGAGGAAACAAATGTTCAGCCCAAACTACAATAGTTGGAGAGCTGAAATTTAATACATAGGTGAATCTAAAAAAATAATTGGAGGAAAAATTGCATCAATATGTATTTTCTTGACCATTGAAAATTATAAACTATTTACTAACTTTTCATGGTTTAGGTAATTCTAAATGATCTATGAAGCTGAAATTTTTTCCATTGGTAGAATTTGCCATATAATGGAAACGGGTTTATAGAAAATTGTAAATTTTTATTTGTTCGACCGTAATAATCTCTTACATGTTAAACAAATTGACTAATGTTTATGTACTTTGTGAAGAGCAAGGAAGCTGAAAATTTTAAGAAAGTTAGGGAGTAATGTTCTGGTGAAAATTAACATTATAATTTTGTTAAAGTTTATTATTGTGGCTGTTAAAAATTAAAAATTTTAAGCAATTAAATTTATATAAATGCACTTCTACGGGTGCTAATTAATTAAATTTTCGGATAAATGTAACATATGCTAAAAACCTATAAATGATTTATAATTATAAATTGAGGGGTTGTTTTTACCTCAAAATTTTTCAATAAGGAAATCGATAAAGAGGTCAAAACTTTTACGTTTCAAAATTATTTTTCCTCTCCTAATGCTTGCAGAATGCAAGCACACATTAACTAGTATCTATAATATATAGATGCTTCTTACACATGATATCTATAATATATAGATGCTTCTTACACATGATATATATATATATCTATAATATATAGATGCTTCTTACACATGGTATATTATATATATATATATGAGGATACAAAATTATGAGGCACTTCCAGATGTGCTAGAAACTAGTAATTTGGCAGGATTATAGGTTTTTGGTCACAACCAAAGGAAAAAATCCGAAACTGGCAAAATTCCTTTTCTGAGGGGCTATTTTGGCCCCTTTTGGCTTCATTTTTTGCCCATAAGAATACATGTAAATTGGTGTAGAGGTTTTTATATTTGCATTTTAAAATTACTTCCCGTCAAGATACGAACTCGAGACTTAAACTGTCGGATAGGATATAAATTGTAGTCTCTTATTTTTGAAGTCAGAATTCAAATCCGAGTAGAATTAACATAAATTTATAGTTTTTATCTCAAAAAAGTAGTAATTTTTCTGGGACTTACAATAGGTTTCCTTGGTAACAAGCTCTATCCTTTCATATGGGTAAGCTTTTAATGGGAATCAGAGGCTTATATTTTAATGCTGTTAATGTTAAACTACACCTAATGAATGAAATCCAATATTGATATAATCCTGATTTTTGGGGCTGTTTTGCCCCATTATTGCCCAATTCGAGAACAAAAAAGACGATGCAGCTGCATAGGAACCAGAGACTTGAAATTTGGCACGGTTATAGAAATTTCATTGCAACCTAAGATAAAATTATAAAATTACAAAAATTCTCATATTTAAGGGGTGGCTTTGCTGCTTTTCGGCCCCATGCGAGAATAAAAAATGCGAGGCAGCTGCATAGGACCTAGAGACTTGAAATTTGCCACGATTATAGAATTTTCATAGCAAACTAAGATAAAATTGTAAAATTGCGAAATTTCCAATTTTTTATGTGTGGTTTTGCCCCTATTCGGCCCCATACGAGTGTGATAATTATAAGGCACTTCTTAATGAGATACAAACTTGAAATTTGGCAGAATTATGGGTTTTTAGTTACAACAGATGGAAAAAATCTGAGAGTGTAATAACTCATAATGTTAGGGGATGCTTTGCTCCATTATTGCCCCATACGAGGATTAAAATTATAAGGCACTTCTAAATGAGCAACAAACTCCAAATTTGACATGGTTATATGATTATGTACAACATCGATTGGGTATAATTTGAATTTGCAAAAAGGCTAAAATTTGAAAATGCTTGCAGAATGCAAGCACATAACAACTAGTAATATATATATCATGTGTAAGAAGCGTCTATATATCTATAATATATAGATGCTTCTTACACATGATATATTATACATATATATATGAGGATACAAAATTATGAGGCACTTCCAGATGTGCCAGAAACTTGAAATTTGGTAGGATTATAGGTTTTTAATCACAACCAAAGGAAAAAATCCGAAACTGGCTATATTGCTATTTTGAGGGGCTATTTTGGCCCCAGTTTGCCCCATTTTTTGCCCGTAAGAAAGCATGTAAATTGGTGCAGAGGTTTTCATATTTACATTTTAAAATTACTTCCCCTCAAGATACGAACTCGAGACTTAAACTGTCGGATAGGATATAAATTGTAGTCTCTTACTTTTGAAGTCAGAATTCAAATCCGAGTAGAATTAACGTAAATTTATAGTTTTTATCTCAAAAAAGTAGTAATTTTTCTGGGTCTTACAATAGGTTTCCATGTTAACAAGCTCTATCCTTTCATATGGGTAAGCTTTTAATGGGAATCAGAGGCTTATATTTTAATGCTGTTAATGTTAAACTACACCTAATGAATGAAATCCAATATTGATATAATCCTGATTTTTGGGGCTGTTTTGCCCCATTATTGCCCAATTCGAGAACAAAAAAGGCGATGCCGCTGCGTTGGAACCAGAGACTTGAAATTTGGCACGGTTATAGAAATTTCATTGCAACCTAAGATAAAATTATAAAATTACAAAAATTCTCATTTTTAAGGGGTGGCTTTGCCGCTTTACGGCCCCATACGAGAACAAAAAATGCGAGGCAGCTGCATAGGACCTAGAGACTTGAAATTTGGCACAATTATAGGATTTTCATAGCAAACTAAGATAAAATTGTAAAATTGCAAAAATTCCAATTTTTAATGTGTGGTTTTGCCCTTTTTCGGCCCCATACGAATGTGATAATTATAAGGCACTTCTTAATGAGATACAAACTTGAAATTTGGCAGAATTATGGGTTTTTAGTTACAACATACGGAAAAAATCTGAGAGTGTAATAATTCTTAATGTTAGGGGCTGTTTTGCTCCATTATTGCTCCATACGAGGATTAAAATTATAAGGCACTTCTAAATGAGCAACAAACTCCAAATTTGACAGAGTTATATGATTATGTACAACATCGCTTTGGAATAATTTGAATTTGCAAAAATGCTAAAATTTGAAAATGCTTGCAGAATGCAAGCACATAACAACTAGTATATATATATACTAGTGAACGTCTGCTTGCATTCTGCAAGCATTTCTCTCACCTGAAAGTAAAAATAAAAGCCTAAAAATTACTTTCAATGCATAAGTACGCATCTCATCTCCGAATTACGTGTTTTTCTGTTTCGATAATATTGGGGTAAAAACAACCCCTAAAATTTATAATTATAATACATTTATAGGTTTTTATCATTTGCTATGTATATCTCACATTTATGCGAAATTTCAACCATGCAGCTCCTCTAAGAGTGCTTTTATACGAATTTCATTGTTTAAAATTTTTAAATTTTTAACAGCCACAGCACTAAATATTTCTAAAATTTTGAATATTATTTACCACCGGGACATTATTTCCTAACCCTGTTAAAATTTTCAGCTTCCTGGATATAGAGAAAGTACATAAACATTAGTCAATTTTTTAAACATTTGAGAATTTATTACGGCCGAACGAATAAAAATTTTCAAATTTCTATATTCCCGTTTTCATTATTTGGCGAATTCTACAGGTGGAAAAAATTTCAGCTTGATAGCACATTTAGAAATACCTAAACCATGAAATGTTAGTAAAATTGTTTATAATGTTTACCGGCCAAGAAAATAGACATTGTCGTAATTTTCCAATTATTCCTCCGATTATTTTTCTCGATTCACCTATGTATTAAATTCCAGCTCTCCAGCTGTTGTAGTTTGGGCCAGACATTAGTATCCTCCTATATATATCCTATATCCTCTGTAAGAAGAGTCGATATAGAATGATATCATATATATAGGAGGATACAAAATTATTAGGCACTTCCAGATGTGCTGGAAACTTGAAATTTGGTAACATTATATGTTTTTAGTCACAACCAAAGGAAAAAATCCGAAACTGGAAAAATTCCTATTCTGAGGGGCTATTTTGGCCCCTTTTTGCCCCATTTTTTACCCATAAGAAAACATGTAAATTGATGTAGAGGTTTTTATATTTGCATTTTGAAATTACTTCCCGTAAGGATACGAACTCGGGACTTAAACTATTGGATAGAATATGAATTGTAGTTTCTTATTTTTGAAGACAGAATTCAAATCCGAGTAATATTAGCGTAAATTTTTAGTTTTTATCGCAAAAAAGTGGTAATTTTTCTGGGTCTAACAATATGCTTCCTTGGTAACAAGCTCTTTCCTTTCATATGGGTAAGCTTTTAATGGGAATCAGAGACTTATATTATAATGCTGTTAATGTTAAACTACACCTAATGAAGGAAATCTGATTGATATAATCCTCATTTTTTAGGGTTTTTCCCCATTATTGCCCCATATTCGAACAAAAAAGGCAAGGCAGCTGCATAAGTCCTAGAGACTTGAAATTTGGCATGATTATAGAAATTACATTGCAACCTAAGATAAATTTTTAACATCGGAAAAAAATTCCAATTTTGAAGGGGTGATTTTGCCCCTATTCGGCCCCATACGAGTGTGAAATTATAAGGCACTTCTCATTGAGATACAAACTTGAAATTTGGCAGAATTATGGGTTTTTACTTACAACAGTAGGAAAGCATCTGATTTTGTAAAAATTCAAAATCCTATTACCTGTTTTGCCCCATTATTGGCCCATACGAGTATTCAAGTTGTATGGCACTTCAAAATGATCTTCTAACTTGAAATTTGAGACAGTTATATGGTTTCGTAAAAAATCGATTGTAAATAATTTCAATTTGTAAAAATAGTAAAATTTAGAAAACCTTGCAGAATGCAAGCACATATTAACATAGCATAGAGAAATGGACAGGAAAAATAGAAATTTACAATATTTTAATTTATTGTCCGTTAAAAATTAAAAACTTTTAAAAAACATTTCACCTTTTACGTACTTCTAAAATTTCTACAATGCTGAAATTTTTCTGACAGTAGAATTTACCAAATAACGATAACGGAATAATTGAAACTTGAAAATGTTTATTTATTCGGCCGTTAAAAATTCATAAATGTTAAAAAAATGTGACTAATCTTTATATACCTTCGTACGAACTAGAAAGCTGAAAATTAAGGAATTGTGTTTTAGTTACAATTATATTTGAAAATTTTTAGAAAAGTTTATTATTGTGGCTGTTGAAAATTCATAAAGTTTAAACAATGAAATTTATATAAAGGCAATTCAAGAGGTGCTACATAGATGAAATTTTGCGGAAATGTGAAGTATTTGCAACAAATGATGAAAACATAAAATTTTTACAATTATAAATTCTAGGGGTTGCTTTTTTCCAATATTGTCCATAAAGAAAAACACGTAAATAGGCGCAGAGGTGCAAACCTTTGTGTTAAAAATTATTTGTCTGCACTTACTCTATATATTAAGGTTAGAGAAAATGCTTGCAGAATGCAAGCACATATTAACTAGTATATATATCATGTGTAAGAAGCATCTATATATTAAGGATATATATATATTAATTATATATATATATATGTGTGTAAGAAGCGTCTATATATTATAGATATATAGACGCTTCTTACACATGATATATCTATAATATATAGATGCTTCTTACACGTGATATATATATATATATATATATATATATATATATATATATATATATATATATATACTAGTTGTTATGTGCTTGCATTCTGCAAGCATTTGCAAATTTTAGCATTTTTACAAATTCAAATTATTCCCAATCGATGTTGTACATAATCATATAGCCGTGTCAAATTTGGAGTTTGTAGCTCATTTAGAAATGCCATATAATTTTAATCCTCGTATAGGGCAATAATGGAGCAAAACAGCCCTTAACATTATGAATTTATACATTCTAAGATTTTTTCCACCTGTTGTAACTAAAAACCCATAATTCTGCCAAATTTCAAGTTTGTATCTCATTAAGAAGTGCCTTATAATTATCACAGTTGTATGGGTCCGAAAAGGGGCAAAACCACCCATTAAAAATTGGAATTTTTGCAATTTTAGAATTTTATCTTAGTTTGCCATGAAAATTCTATAACCGTGCCAAATTTCAACTCTCTGGCTCCTATGCAGCTGCATCGTCTTTTTTGTTCTCGAATGGGGCAGTAATGGGGCAAAACGCCCAAAAATTAGGATAATATCAATATCAGACTTCCTTCATTAGGTGTAGTTTAACATTAAGAGCATTAAAATATAAGCCTCTGATTCCCATTAAAAGCTTACCCATATGAAAGGATAGAGCTTGTTACCAAGGAAGCCTATTGTTAGACCAAGAAAAATTAGCAATTTTTTGCATTAAAAACTGTAAAATTACGTTAATTCCAATCTGATTTGAATTCTGTCTTCAAAAATAAGAAACTAAAATTTATATCCTATCCGACAGTTTAAGTCTCGAGTTCGTGTCTTGATGGGAAGTAATTTTAAAATGTAAATATCAAAACCTCTGCACCAATTTACATGCTTTCTTATGGGCAAAAAATGGGGGAAATAGGGGCCAAAATAGTCCTTCAAAATAGGAATTTCGACAGTTTTGGATTTTTTCCTTCGGTTGTGACCAGAACCCTATAATGCAACCAAATTTCAAGTTTCTGGCACATCTGGAAGTGCCTCATAATTTTGTATCCTCCTATATATATATATATCATATCATCATCATCATCATCAGCCTTTTTCAGTCCACTGACGGACGAAGGCCTACCCCAGACTCTTCCAGTTTTCCCTGTCAACTGCCTCCCTCCTCCAAGTTTGCCCCAAGAACTTAACAAGCTCTCTGTCCCACCTGTCTTTCGGTCTTCTTTTTGGTCTCTTGATGTTTCTTGGGATCCATTCGATGACACTGGACGTCCAATGCTGGTCATTTCTTCTAGCAATGTGGCCCGCCCACTGCCATTTTAACACCTTCACTCTTCTAATCACGTCACAGACTCCCGTCTTCTTTCTTACCCAGTCGTTCCTCTTGCGGTCTCTTCGGGTGATCCCTAACATGCATCTCTCCATGCCCCTCTGTGTTGTTTGCAGGCGCTGTATCATTCTGGCATTCATGGTCCATGTTTCACAACCATATGTCAGAACAGGCAGAACACATTGCTCATACAGTCTCCTTTTTAGGAAGACTGGAATATTTGATTTAAAGATGTTCGCATTCTTGCCAAAAGCACTCCATGCCATCTTCACTCTCCGGTTGATTTCTCCAAGAAGCGAACCATCAGTAGTGATGAGTTGACCTAAGTAAACATAGCTGGTTACTTCTCCAAGTTCTGCTCCGTTGATATGTATCTTCTCAGAATTTGTGAAGGAGTTGTACATAACCTTTGTTTTATTAAGATTCATCTTAAGTCCAGCTTCTCGGCTTGCTTGCTCAAGCTCTTCAGTTCTTCTAAGGAGCTCTTCTGGGCTCCCTGCGAACAGTATGATATCATCTGCAAAGCGCAGGTGACTCAGATATTCTCCATTTAGCTTTATGCCTTTTTCCTCCCAGTCTAGCCTTTTGAATACTTCCTCTAGAGCTGCTGTAAATAACTTAGGGGACATAGTATCTCCTTGTCTCACTCCCTTTTCGGCCTTAAAGGCACTCGTCTCTTCGTGCAGCTGGACAGATGTTGTCGCATTTTCGTAGATATTCTTGATCAAGGTTATGTACGTTTCTTCTACTCCTTGTTTCTTTAGTGCACGTAACACAGACGAAGTTCGGACAGAGTCGAATGCTTTCTCGTAGTCGATAAAGCACATACATAGAGGTAATTCATACTCGTTAGTCCGACTGATTACCTCTCTCACGACTTGGATGTGATCCATCGTGCTATACCCACTGCGAAATCCAGCTTGCTCTCTGGGTTGGGCAGCATCAAGATGGTTTTGAAGGCGCATAGTGAGTATTTTGGTGAATATTTTGTAGACTGTTGGGAGTAGGCTGATCGGTCTGTAGTTATTCAAGTCTTCTTTGGAACCTTTCTTGTGCAGAAGGATAATACATGTGTGGTTCCATGTTTCTGGTATCTTTTTCTTCCTCAGACAGGAATTAAAAATCTTAGCGAGAATTGTTTCCGTATGATTCCCCATTGCTTTGAATACTTCCGCTGTGATACCATCCATTCCAGATGCTTTTCCATTCTTCATACTTCTGATTGAGTGTCTCACCTCTTCCGGAAGGATACCTGGGACCTCTTCGGTGGGCATGTTTGCATCATCATTTACTTCATCATTTCCTAGAGGATCCTCATACAGCTTGGTGTAAAATTCTTGTACCCGTTTCAGGATCAGTTTCCTACTATGGGTTATGGAGCCGTCTTCTAGCATCAAGGCCACCAGCTGTCTCTTTCCGATCGAGGGATGTTGCTTCATTTTCTTGTAACTTCTATTGTTTTCTATGGTTTTCCCGATTAGTTCATAATTATATTTTTTCACATCTTCCTTGATGCACTTCCTTATAGTTTTGTTTAGTTCTGCAAAATGGATCATTTCTTTAGGATCATTAGAAATTAACATTTTCCTTCTTTTTTCCATCAGCAGTCTTGTTTTTTCAGTCAACTTTTTCTCTGGCTTTGTTTTAACTGTTCCGCCTATTTCTTCAGCAGTTTCCTTGAGTATCTCTATAAATTGGGATTCAACTTCTTGGTCTTCCAGTGCACTGAATCGATTTTTCAGTTGGAGCTGAAATTCTTCTGTTCGTTCTTTTAGCACCTGCGTGTTGATAATAGACTTAGGCTTCTTCTTTATAAGCTTCTGTCTTTCTAACTTTGAGTTTTATTTTATTCTGCATCTTACCAAGCGATGGTCGCTTCCAGTTTTAAACTGGTTGAGGACGGAACAGTCTTCAGCCAATTGCTTCTTATTGACTAGTATGTAGTCAATTTCGTTTTTGGTACCATTGGGTCCTTTCCAGGTCCATTTTCTATTGGGATTCTTTTTGAAGTAAGTGTTCATTATATATAGACTAGTACATTCAGCAAAGTCTACAAGGCGGTCCCCTCATTCATTTCTGTCTCCATAGCCCCATTTTCCAACTGCGCTGTCGTCTTCCTTTTGTTCTCCTACCTTGGCATTGAAATCACCCATGACCACTTTTAGATGGCAGCTTCCTTTGTCGTGCAGTTCTCCAACTTCTTGGTAAAAATCTTCCACTTCCTCATCCGAGTATGATGACGTTGGTGCATAAACTTGGACTATTTGAAGTTGATATCTTTTGTTTATTTGAAGCACTAGTCTAGCTGCCCGCTCGGATGAACTTTCCATTTCCACGATATTATTCTTCAACTTTTTGTTGATGATGAATCCAACACCTCCTGTTCTTCCTGTGTCAGTTCCCCTGTAATAAAAAATATCTCCACTCTTCAACTCCAATAGGTCTTCACCTTTTCTTCTCACCTCACTAAGTCCTAAAATGTCCCACTTGATCTTCTCCAGTTGTTCTTGGAGCTCTTGAAGTTTATCTTCACTGGACAAAGTCCGGCAGTTAAAGGTATTTAGGTTGAGGTTAAAGGAATTGGGTAAGGATGAGAAAGAGTGGCAGTGGGCGTTTAACCTCCGGGGATTCTTAGCACCCCCTGCCTTCATGCCTTGTTCCTGACCACTGCCACGGTCAGAGGCAATCCAGCCTCCGGAGAATGAGGGCCGTTTTTTATGGGTGTACATGTCATGGGGGGATTGTGGACCTTAAAACACCACGCTGGCCCAGAGCGGGTTGGTGAGTACCTCTTTCACTTTGGCCGGAGATATTGCAGAAAGACTTCACAGCATGGTTGAACCTACCGGTGTCCGAGGACACCACTGTTCTTCGCCCTTTAGCCTCCGTTTACACCCTTCCACCGACTTTGAGGCAGTGAACTGAGGCAGTTGGAAGGGATATGATATATATATATATATCATGTGTAAGAAGCATCTATATATTATAGATATATACATATATATTTATCATATCTATAATATATAGATGCTTCTTACGCATAATATATATATATATAGATATACATATATCTATAATATATAGATGCTTCTTACACATGATATATCTATAATATATAGATGCTTCTTACACATGATATCTATAATATATAGATGCTTCTTACACATGATATATCATATATATAGGAGGATACAAAATTATGAGGCACTTCCAGATGTGCTGGAAACTTGAAATTTGGTAGGATTATAGGTTTTTAGTCACAACCAAAGGAAAAAATCCGAAACTGTTGAAATTCCTATTTTGAAGAGCCATTTTGGCCCCTTTTTGCCCCATTTTTTGCCCATAAGAAAGCATGTAAATTGGTGCAGAGGTTTATATATTTGCATTTTAAAATTACTTCCCGTCAAGATATGAACGCGGGACTTAAACTGTCGGATAGGATATAAATTGCAGTTTCTTATTTTTGAAGACAGATTTCAAATCCGACTAGAATTAGCATAAATTTATAGTTTTTATCTCAAAACAGTGGTAATTTTTCTGGGTCTAACAATAGGTTTCCTTGGTAACAAGCTCTATCCTTTCATATGGGTAAGCTTTTAATGGGAATCAGAGGCTTATATTTTAATGCCATTAATGTTAAACTATGACAAATGAAGGAAATCCGATATTGTAATAATCCCCATTTTTGTGGTTCTTTTGCCCCAGTATTGCTCCGTACGAGAACAAAAAAGGTTAGGCAGCTCAATATGAGCTACAGACCTGAAATTTTGCACCATCATAGAGAGTTCATTCTAACCGATGATAAAATAAAAAAAAGCAGAAATTCAAATTTTTAGGTGCGGTTTTGCCCCATTTCTACCCAATACGAATGTGAACATTATAAGGCACTTCGTAATGAGATACAAACTTGAAATTTGTCAGAACTATGGGTTTTTAGTTACCACAGAAGGAATAAATCCGATATTGTAAAAATTCGTAATGTTATGGCTGTTTTGCCCCATTATTGCCCCATACGAGGAATAAAGTTATAAGGCACTTCTAAATGGTCTACAAACTTGAAATTTGACACGCTTACATGATTTTTTTAAAAGTAGACAGGGAATAATTCGAAATTGTAAAAATCCTACAATTTAAAAATGCTTCTTCATTATATATTGATGGACCTTACTTAGAATATAGAAGGCATACAAATTTCCAGTGCAAACTATAATAGTTTGAGCTGAAATTTAATACATACCGTATTCACCCGAATCCAAGACGACCCTGAATCTAAGACGACCCCCCATTTTGATGATTCCAAAAGAGAAAAAAGCTCAAATTGACCTTCATGACTACAAAAATTATAAATCTTGTGAAATATTTATTTTCTCTTATACTTTTCTTGAATGTCATTGTCTTTTAACATTTTAAAATCATAAGATCACATCACAAATAGAACCATTCAGGTTTTCAAACAAAGTAAATGGTAGCATTCATTTTAAGATAACATTAAAAATCAAGTAAATACATTGAAAGAATACACTCATTTCAGGACAACAAAAAAACATTTCAATCCAAGTGCTGCATAAAATCATTTTATTGTGTTAGTCATCATCACTGTCTATGCAACCTTCACTATTTTCCTCTGCTCATTATCTTTATCACTCTCAACTTCATCATCAGTCTCCCACAAAACATCATCCTCACTCCCATCCATGGCATTAGATAAGCAGCATTTCTTAAATCCTTTCACTATTACTTTTGCATTTATTTGTTGCCACGATGCCTTGATCCATTGGCAGAGCATTGCAACTTCAGGTTTCTTATGATTTCTTTTTGGTGTTAAAGTGTGAGTTCCACTCTGTAACCACTCAGAATACAAAACCTTTAAATTATTTTTAAAACACTTATTGACAGCAACATCTAAAACTTGAAGTTGCGATGTCATTCCTCCAGGTATTACAATAAGATCAATATTCATCGCACTCATTATGTTTTTAATTTCAGGAGATGTGTCCTTGAATGCATCCAGTGAAAGCATTGCTCTTTGTTTCAGTAAAGCTCCTGGCCGTCTATTCCACACCACATGTAACCAATCTCTCATTAGTTCTTTAGTCATCCACCCCTTTTCTTGACACCTATTATTCCACTTGGCAAATGTTTCTTAGGCATTGTTTTCCGCTTTAGAATCACATATGGTGGTAATTTAGTCCCATCTGCTAAAACCGCCAACATTACCGTGACTCGCATTTTTTCGTTGCCTGTAGTTTTAATTAGGACGGACTTCGCACCTTTTTCGTTCACAGTATAATTAGATGGCATGTAGAAGAAAACCGGAGTTTCATCGGCATTTCCTATTTGGCTCAAAAGGTAATTATTGGTTTTTCTAAGTCCAATTACGTATTTCTGGTAAGCGAGAAGTTTTTCAACATAGTCTTTGACAATTTCTGACACAGCGAAGTTCGTCGCCGTAAAGAAAAATTATTTCGTCGCCGTAAAGAAAAATTATTTCGTCGCATCATTCTCACGCACCAACTTCTGTTGGCCTTGAATTCTTGCAATGATATATTAAGTCCTCTAGTAATTTCATTAACTTTAAGTATAATACTTTCAGTCGAAACAGGCATACCGTTCTTCCTCATGGTGCGCACAAACTTGACTACTTCTTCTTCAATGCCATGAAATCGGCCTAATTTTGGACCACTGAGCGACTTCCTTGTGGCTTTGGCATTTTCTAGTTCCTGTTTTGAGAGTTTCCATCCACGCACATTTGCCTCAGATACACCGAACTTTCTACTCGCATCACAGTTATTAGTTTTTTCGGCGTAATTTATCACGATCAGCTTAAAATTTGTATCTTAGCTCCGTCTAATTCCTTTGTTAACTTTCCCTTTGCACTCGTGCCACGTACTTCAACATGATCTGTCATTTTAACTTAAGGGTTGTGCATTTAAATCAAGAATGCACAACTCAAAGTTACTGTCACACTTAGTGAATCGCGGTGCGTCGTTTGAAAGGGGAATCCCAATGATTTCCGCTCTCATTTGTTTTAACATTGCGGTTGGCATTACGTGCAAGGTGAAAGTACGTCTGTGTTATGATCGTCGACGATGATTATTAGTCTAAATAATTATTATTCCCGTCATGTTTTTCTTATTGTTATTACTATTTGTTTATTTCACGTCTTTATGTACGTACTTGAATTTGCTGTTGTGAATTGTTTACTCTAATATACCATTTGTTGTAAAAACCACTGATTAAATGCTTAAATATACTTCGTATCCGAATGTAAGACGACTCTTGATATTTACAGCTGAAAATTTGGAAAAAAAGGTCGTCTTAGATTCAGGTGAATACGGTAATTGAATCAAAAAAAATAATCAGAGGAAAAATTGCAACAATATGTATTTTGTTGGCCGTTAAAAATTATAAACTATTTACTAACTTTTCATGGTTTAGGTATTTCTAAATGAGCTATGAAGCTGAAATTTTTTCCATTGGTAGAATTTGCCATATAATGAAAACGGGATTATAGAAATTTGTAAATTTTTATTCGTTCGACCGTAATAATCTCTTAAATGTTAAATAAATTCAATAAAGTTTTTGTATATTCTGAAGGGCAAAGAAAGCTGAAAATTTTAAGAAAGATAGGGAATAATGTTCCGGTGACAATTAACACTGAAAATTTTGTTAAAGTTTAGTATTGTGACCGTTAAAAATTCAAAAATTTAAAAAAATTGAATTTATATAAATGCACTCCTAGAGATGCTACATCGATGAAATTTGGCAAAAATGTGAGGTATTCGTAACAAATGTTAAAAACTTATGAATATTTTATAATTATTAATGTAGGGGTTGTTTTTACCCCAAAATTTTTCAATAGGGAAAACACGTAAAGCGGTGAAGAGGTTCAAACTTTTGCGTCAAAAAATTATTTTTCCGATACTAATGCTTGCAGAATGCAAGCACACATTAACTAGTATAATATATATATATATATATATATGAGGATACAAAATTATGAGGCACTTCCAGATGTGCCAGACACTTGAAATTTGGTAGGATTATAGGTTTTTAGTCACAACCAAAGGAAAAAATCCGAAACTGGCAAAATTCCTATTTTGAGGGGTTATTTTGGCCCCTGTTTGCCCCATTTTTTACCCATAAGAAAGCATGTAAATTGGTGCAGAGGTTTTTATATTTACATTTTAAAATTACTTCCCGTCAAGATACGAACTCGAGACTTAAACTGTCGGATAGGATATAAATTGTAGTTTCTAATTTTTGAAGACGGAATGCAAATCCGAGTAGAATTAGCTTAATTTTATAGTTTTTATCGCAAAAAATTGCTAATTTTTCTGGGTCTAACAATAGGTTTCCTTGGTAACAAGCTCAATCCTTTCATATGGGTAAGCTTTCAATGGGAATCAGAGGCTTATATTTTAATGCTGTTAATGTCAAACTACAGCTAATGAAGGAAATCCGATATTGATATAATCCTCATTTTTGGGGCTGTTTTGCCCCATTATTGCCCCATTCGAGAACAAAAAAGGCGATGCAACTGCATAGGACCCAGAGACTTGAAATTTGGCACGGTTATAGAAATTTCATTGCAACCTAAGATGAAATTATAAAATTACAAAAATTCTCATTTTTAAAGGGCGGTTTTGCCCCTTTTCGGACCCATGCGAGAACAAAAAATGTGAGGCAGCTGCATAGGACCTAGAGACTTGAAGTTTGGCACGATTATAGAATTTTCATGGCAAACTAAGATAAAATTGTAAAATTGCAAAAATTCCTATTTTTAATGTGTGGTTTTGCCCTTTTTCGGCCCCATACGATTGTGATAATTATAAGGCACTTCTTAATGAGATACAAACTTGAAATTTGGCAGAATTATGGGTTTTTAGTTACAACATACGGAAAAAATCTGAGAGTGTAATAATTCTTAATGTTAGGGGCTGTTTTGCTCCATTATTGCTCCATACGAGGATTAAAATTATAAGGTACTTCTTAATGAGCAACAAACTCCAAATTTGACATGGTTATATGATTATGTACAACATCGCTTGGGAGTAATTTGAATTTGTAAAAATGCTAAAATTTGCAAATGCTTGCAGAATGCAAGCACATAACAACGATCCACAGATGATATGTCCACAGTCTTTATGTCTACTGCCTTTATGTCCACTCTTTTATGTCCACAGCCTTTATGTCCACTGCCCTTATGTCCAGCGTCTTTACGTCCACCGTAATATATGTCCACAGCCTTTTCGTCCACTGCCTTTATGTCCACTTTTGTTTATGTCCACAGCCTTTTTGTCCACTGCCTTACTGTCCACTATTATATATGTCCACAGCCTCTTTGTCCACTGTTTTTTTTGTCCACTTTTGTATATGTCCAAAAAATTGAAAATGGAGGGGGTGCAGAAGGAGTGGGAGGGAAAAGGAGGTGCGGAAGGAATCCGAAGGTAATACTGCGGACATTGGTGTCTATCGACTAGGAATTTTATAACAATTACGAATATGAAACTAAAAAATGAAAATGGAGGAGGTGTAGAAGGAATGGGAGGGAAAAGGAGGTGCGGAAGCAATCCGAAGGAAACACTGCGGACATTGGTGTCCATCGACTAGGAATTTTATAACAATTACGAATATGAAGCTAAAAAATGAAAATGGAGGGGGTTTAGTAGGAGGGGGAGGGAAAAGGAGGTGAAGAAGGAATCCGAAGGAAATACTGAGGACATTGGTGTCTATCGACTAGGAATTTTATAACAATTAGAAATATGAAGCTAAAAAATGAAAATGGAGGGGGTGTAGTAGGAGGGGGAGGGAAAAGGAGGTGCGGAAGGAATCCGAAGGAAACACTGTGGTCATTGGTATCGATCGACTACGAATTTTAAAACAATTACGATTATGAAGCTAAAAAATGAAAATGGAGGGGGTGTAGTAGGAGGGGGAGGGAAAAGGAGGTGTGGAAGGAATCCGAAGGAAATACTGCGGTCATTGGTGTCTATCGACTAGGAATTTTATAACAATTACGAATATGAAGCTAAAAAATGAAAATGGAAGGTATGTAGTAGGAGGGGGAGGGAAAAGTAGGTGCGGAAGGAATCCGAAGGAAATACTGCGGACATTGGTGTCTATCGAGTAGGAATTTTATAACAATTACGAATATGAAGTTAAAAAATGAAAATGGAGGGGGTGTAGTAGGAGGGGGAGGGAAAAGGAGGTGAAGAAGGAATCCGAAGGAAATACTGCGGACATTGGTGTCTCTCGACTAGGAATTTTATAACAATTACGAATATGAAGTTAAAAAATGAAAATGGAGGGGGTGTAGTAGGAGGGGGAGGGAAAAGGAGGTGCGGAAGGAATCCGAAGGAAACACTGCGGACATTGGTATCGATCGACTAGGAATTTTATAACAATTACGATAATGAAGCTAAAAATTGTAAATGGAGGGGGTGTAGTAGGAGGGAGAGGGAAAAGGAGGTGCGGAAGGAATCCGAAGGAAATACTGCGGTCATTGGTGTCTACCGACTAGGAATTTTATAACAATTACGAATATGAAGCTAAAAAATGAAAATGGAAGGTATGTAGTAGGAGGGGGAGGGAAAAGTAGGTGCGGAAGGAATCCGAAGGAAATACTGCGGACATTGGTGTCTATCGAGTAGGAATTCTATAACAATTACGAATATGAAGTTAAAAAATGAAAATGGAGGGGGTGTAGTAGGAGGGGGAGGGAAAAGGAGGTGCGGAAGTTATCCGAAGGAAACACTGCGGACATTGGTGTCTATCGACTAGGAATTTTATAACAATTACTAATATGAAGCTAAAAAATGAAAATGGAGGGGGTGTAGTAGGAGGGAGAGGGAAAAGGAGGTGCGGAAGCAATCCGAAGGAAATACTGCGGAAATTGGTGTCTACCGACTAGGAATTTTATAACAATTACGAATATGAAGCTAAAAAATGAAAATGGAAGGTATGTAGTAGGAGGGGGAGGGAAAAGTAGGTGCGGAAGGAATCCGAAGGAAATACTGCGGACATTGGTGTCTATCGAGTAGGAATTTTATAACAATTACGAATATGAAGCTAAAAAATGAAAATGGAGGGGGTGTAGTAGGAGGGGGAGGGAAAAGGAGGTGAAGAAGGAATCCGAAGGAAATACTGCGGACATTGGTGTCTATCGACTAGGAATTTTATAACAATTACGAATATAAAGTTAAAAACTGAAAATGGAGGGGGTATAGTAGGAGGGGGAGGGAAAAGGAGGTGCGGAAGGAATCCGAAGGAAATACTGCGGACATTGGTATCGATCGACTAGGAATTTTATAACAATTACGATAATGAAGCTAAAAATTGTAAATGGAGGGGGTGTAGTAGGAGGGGGAGGGAAAAGGAGGTGCGGAAGGAATCCGAAGGAAATACTGCGGTCATTGGTATCGATCGACTACGAATTTTATAACAATTACGATTATGAAGCTAAAAATTGAAAATGGAGGGGGTGTACTAGGAGGGGGAGGGAAAAGAAGGTGCGGAAGTTATCCGAAGGAAGCACTGCGGACATTGGTGTCTATCGACTAGAAATTTTATAACAATTACTAATATGAAGCTAAAAAATGAAAATGGAGGAGGTGTAGTAGGAGGGGGAGGGAAAAGGAGGTGCGGAAGGAATCCGAAGGAAATACTGCGGACATTGGTGTCTATCGACTAGGAATTTTATAACAATTACGAATATGAAGCTAAAAAATGAAAATGGAAGGTATGTAGTAGGAGGGGGAGGGAAAAGTAGGTGCGGAAGGAATCCGAAGGAAATACTGCGGACATTGGTGTCTATCGACTAGGAATTTTATAACAATTACGAATATGAAGCTAAAAAATGAAAATGGAGGGGGTGTAGTAGGAGGGGGAGGGAAAAGGATGTGAAGAAGGAATCCGAAGGAAATACTGCGGACATTGGTGTCTATCGACTAGGAATTTTATAACAATTACGAATATGAAGTAAAAAAATGAAAATGGAGGGGGTGTAGTAGGAGGGGGAGGGAAAAGGAGGTGCGGAAGGAATCCGAAGGAAATACTGCGGACATTGGTATCGATCGACTTGGAATTTTATAACAATTACGATAATGAAGCTAAAAATTGTAAATGGAGGGGTTGTAGTAGGAGGGGGAGGGAAAAGGAGGTGCGGAAAGAATCCGAAGGAAACACTGCGGACATTGGTATCGATCGACTACGAATTTTATAACAATTACGATTATGAAGCTAAAAATAGAAAATGGAGGGGGTGTACTAGGAGGGGGAGGGAAAAGGAGGTGCGGAAGGAATCCGAAGGAAATACTGCGGACATTGGTATAGATGGACTATGAATTTTATAACAATTACGAATATGAAGCTAAAAAATGAAAATGGAGGGGGAGTAGTAGGTGGGGGAGGGAAAAGGAGGTGCGGAAGGAATCCGAAGGAAATACTGCGGACATTGGTATCGATCGACTAGGAATTTTATAACAATTCGAATACAAAGCTAAAAATTGAAAATGGAGGGGGTGTAGTAGGAGGGGGAGGGAAAAGGAGGTGCGGAAGGAATTCGAAGGAAACACTGCGGACATTGGTATCGATCGACTAGGAATTTTATAACAATTACGAATATGAAGCGAAAAATTGAAAATGGATTGGGCGTAGTAGGAGGGGGAGGGAAAAGGAGGTGCGGAAGGATTCGGAAGGAAACACTGTGGACATTGGTATCGATCGACTAGGATTTTTATAACAATTCGAATACAAAGCTAAAAATTGAAAATGGAGGGGGTGTAGTAGGAGGGGGAGGGAAAAGAAGGTGCGGAAGGAATCCGAAGGAAACACTGTGGACATTGGTATCGATCGACTAGGAATTTTATAACAATTCGAATACAAAGCTAAAAATTGAAAATGGAGGGGGTGTAGTAGGAGGGGGAGGGAAAAGGAGGTGCGGAAGGAATTCGAAGGAAACACTGCGGACATTGGTATCGATCGACTAGGAATTTTATAACAATTACGAATATGAAGCGAAAAATTGAAAATGGATTGGGCGTAGTAGGAGGGGGAGGGAAAAGGAGGTGCGGAAGGAATCCGAAGGAAACACTGAGGACATTGGTATCGATCAACTAGGAATTTTATAACAATTACGTTAATGAATCTAAAAATTGAAAATGGAGGTGGTGTAGTAGGAGGGGGAGGGAAACGTAGGTGCGGAAAGAATTCGAAGGAAACACTGCGGACATTGGTATCGATCGACTAGGAATTTTATAACAATTACGAATATGAAGCGAAAAATTGGAAATGGAGTGGTGTAGTATGAGGGGGAGGGAAAAGGTGGTACGAGAGGAATCCGAAGGAAACGCGGCGGACATTCGTATCGGTCGACTAGGAATTTTGTAACAATTACGAATAAGTAGCGAAAAGTTGAAAATGGAGGGGGAGGGAAAACAGGGTGCGGAAGGAATCCGCAGGAAACACTGCGGACATTGGTATCGATCGACTAGGAATCTTATAACCTTTACGAATATCAAGCGAAGGATGTAAAATGGAGGGGATGTAGTAGGAGGGGGAGGAAAAACGTGGTACGAGAAGAATCTGAAGAAACACTGCGGACATTTGTGTCAATCGACTAGGAATTTTATAAGAATTATAAATATGAAGCGAAAAATTAAAAATAGAAGGGGGGGGGGATACGAGGGGTAGGGAAAAGTGGTGTGGAAGAAATCCGCAGGAAACACTGCGGACACTGGTGTCTATCGACTAGGAATTTTATATTTTATTCATCCAGGATGATCAATTCTGATAATGAATCTGGAAGACAAGGACAAGAGTAAGCAGCAGCTCTATGAAGCTTTGAAAGTACGTTCTCATAGCTGGGCAAAGCAGAAGTAGCTTCTATATCTTAGGGATCCAATTCTTTCGTTAGTATTTCACTATCTTATTAGGCAAAAAATTTTATTTTTGAATTTTTTAAAAACCTTTTCTCGTTATATAAATAGGTGCTCCAAAAACTTGAGTTGCATGGGGACCCAAGCAGTTGTGCAGGGGCACTCAGATCTATGTGGATGCCACTTTCAAAACAACGCCTAAGCTATTTTTCCAGCTATATACAATACATGATGTGGTGCAGGGGCGTGTATTTCCATTTGTATATTGCTTAATGAGAAGAACAGACGAAGGTTCTTATACATCAATATTTTAACAACTCAAACAACACTGTGACTTTTTAACTTATAATTTTAATCCAGAACTGGTCATGCTTGATTTTGAATTAAGTGCTATAAATGCAGTGCGGAAAACATTCCCCAATTCTACCATTAAGGAATGCCTCTTCCATTTTTGTCAATCCATATGGAACATGTAATGGCATCAGGTCTAAAAGCTCAATTCAATAATAACGACGTTATTAGGAATGGTATACGGTTGCTGATGGCATTACCGTTTATCCCTGTTGAGGACGTGCTTGATATTTTTGACCACTTGCTTGCAATCCTCGGCCCTACACTAGGGGATCTAGCAACGTATGTGGAAATAACTTATATACGAGGAAGGGAAGGCAGTGGGATGAGAGGAGCCATTCCTCCTAGGTTTGGTCTGGAATTATGGAGTGTAGGTATATGAGCAAACTGTAAACAGACAACAGCGGACCAACAACGCCGTAGAAGGGTGGCACTCACGCTTCCAAAGAATGATTCTTACTCACCGTCCAGCAGTTGGACATACATGTCATAGAGGATGTTATTCCTGCATCTTTCGTTTCGAGTATTTTTCTTTAAACGGATATTGAAGGAGAATCGATTTTTCATTCTACAAAGATATTCTAGGACTGGTATTTTTTATGAACAAAGCAATTTGAATTAATGAAAGGAATCCTTTATGCTTCACTAAATATAATTAACCAATTTTTCGGAATTATTCTTTTGTGTGTGGGTATTTGTCGCCGTATGAGAGAGGCAGATTTTTGACCTTCTATATTTAACGTCATTTATCCGAAATCCTCAATCTATATTCATTGATTTGATTGAAGTCGCAAATACTCCCTAGATTTCGTGAAATACCTGCAATGGGATGTCTAAATTTACTTTGGGATCTTTTTTCTTTCCAAGCAGTTTATATGAAAATCTTTATTATGTTTAATTTTGAATTCCAGCGAGGTAATAATGCAAGTTATTCCCTTGAAACACCGTTTGAAGTATTTTCCATAGATCGGAATTTTCAGGAGATTCAACTTTTTCGTAATTTTAATGTCTCCATGGGAAGTTATTTAACAAACAAATACACTTGGCATAAATGGAAATAAATGTCTTAACATCCCCATAGGAACTCATTCGTAAATATACAAGTGGGGGATGCCACATCATTCTATAAGCACTCTTCTTACAGAGGAGGATATAGGATATAGGAGGATACTAATGTCTGGCCCAAACTACAATAGTTGGAGAGCTGAAATTTAATACATAGGTGAATCGAAAAAAATAATCAGGAAAAATTGCAACGTTTATTTTCTTGGCCGTTGAAAATTATAAACAATTTTACAAACATTTCATGGTTTAGGTACTTCTAAATGTGCTATGAAGCAGAAATTTTTTCTAATGGTAGAATTTGTCAAATAATGAATACGGGATTATAGAAATTTGAAAATTTTTATTCGTTCGGCCGTAATAAATTCCTAAATGTTAAACAAACTGACTAATGTTTATGTATATTATGAAGATCTAGGAAGCTGAAAATGTTAACAAAGTTAGGAAATAATGTTCCATTGAAAATTACATAAAAGTTTTATATTGTGGCTGTTAAAAATTCATAAATGTTAAACAATGAAATTCATATAAATGCACTACTAGAGGTGCTATAACGATGAAATTTTGCATAAATGTGAGGTATTCGTAAGCGTCCAAAATTACCAAATCAGAATGTTTCTCATACAACTGTTAAAGCAAGAGTGACAATATTCTTACCAATAATCTGAAGAAGGGGTGGATGTTAGAGGAACATAGCCCTCTAGTGAAAAGCTATTCCATTCTATACTTCGTATTTGGGAAAACCCTTTTGCAGAATCCCAAAAATACTCTTTCCCGAGGTTACACACAATGGCGTGCACTTCGGTTGGTATAGATAGGAAGATGAAACGACTCCACGACCAGCGGCAACATTTATGAAAGCGTCTTTTGGCCATTTCGCTCAAAAGACAAAGGGTGTAAATGGACGGCATGCAAGACCAGATGTCCCAGTGAATGGTGGGTCGTAGTGGGGGAGGTAAACCTTTCCTCTTGTACCTGAGTTTTGGGTGGGACGGCGTCACAGCACGACACAAGTGCGAGGGGTACGGAGGAATTTGAAATCTAAGGTCTTTGAATGCTGGGGAAATCCAGATAGCTCCTTTTGCCGTTCCTGCGAGAAAGAAAAATTTTTAATTTCGTTCTCAACTCGGCGTTACTCAAACGAATATTTCGAAAGTCAGTACACATACGGAATGTTTCTAACACCGGAAAGGTAATTTTATGAAATATATTAAAATGATCGAGTTACTATCTGTATATTCAGCGATGCGCGAATTAGTTCAAATATGAAATGAACTAATCCTCACAAGCGTTGAAAAATGTTCTGAGAATATAGATAAAACAAAGATTACCTTAAATGAATCGCAGAGGAAGTTTAAACATTTATTGCCATTTCAGCCCCGAATTCCGTTTCTTCATTCATAAGTAAATCCTATGAAGATATTAACATTAAGAAAAAGTTGTGTATCAAATTTGTAGACAACTTTGAAGATTATTTAAAAACCGACTACAGTGAAAACCGGTTAACACGAATTGCTAGGGACCGACATACTTATTTCGTGTTATCCGAATTTCGAGTTAACCGACTTTCATGTTCACTGATTTAATGGTAACATTTTCATTTTTCAAATATGGAATTAGGCTCGTTGACAAATCCATAATACATATCTATAATAGGATGTAATACACAGCAGAAGATATTATCGCAAACATGGGAAAACCCTATCTCAAATGCCATTTCGCATAATCCAAAGAATTTTGCATGCATTTATTTTCGTGGGACCGAAACATATTTTCGTATTAAGCAGTATTTCGTGTAAACCGTTTCGCGTTAGCGAATGAATATATACCTACTGAAAAGTATAGGCGCTGGAACGGACCGAGCACGCGTTTCATGTTAACCGATATTTCGTTTTAAGCGATTTCATATTAAGTGGTTTCCACTGTATAAGAAAATGAATTTTCATTCTTTTAGACGCTGTTTGGTACAAAGTAGCGAATTACGTAATTGTAAGTAATTTTAAAAGCAACGAAAAATGCAAGGCAAAATATGCTATACAAGTTTCTTTGTGGGTGGGGGTGCGAGGTACCAAGGTATCACTAATTTTCCTCTGTTCTGACTGAAACTCTCCTATTATGTTCCCCGATTGTCCTATAGAAGGGGTTTCCTTCAGATTCTTTCCGCACACCCCTTTCTCTCCTCCTCATACTACACCCCCTCCATTTTCAATTTCTCGCTCCATTGTCGTAATTGTTATAAAATTCCTAGTCGATCGATACCAATGTCCGCAGTATTTCCTTCGGTTTCCTCTCGTACCCCATTTTCCCTCCCGCTCCTACACCACCCCCTCCATTTTAAACTTTCCGCTTCTTATTCGTAATTGTTATAAAATTCCTAGTCCATCGATACCAATGTCCGCCGTTATTCACTCAGATTCCTTCCGCACCCCGTTTTCCTTCCTCCTCCTATTACACTCCCTCCATTTTTAATTTCTTGCTTCCTATTCGTAACTGTCATTAAATTCCTAGTCGATCGACACCAATGCCCGCAGTATTTCCTCCGGTTTCCTCTCGTACCCCCCTTTCCCTACCCCTCCTACTCCACCCCTCCATTTTTAACTTTCCGCTTCTTATTCGAAATTTTTATAAAATTCCTAGTCGAAGGATACCACTGTCCGCTGTGCTCCTTCGGATTCCTTCCACACCCCCTTTTCTCTCCCCCTCCTACTCCATCTCCTCCATTTTGAACTTTCCGCTTCTTATTCGTAATTGTTACAAAATTCCTAGTCGATAGATGCCAATGTCCGCTGTGTTTCCCTCAGACATCTTCCGCACCTCCTGTTCCCTCCCCCTCCTACTACACCCTCTCCATCTTCAATTTTTCGCTTCATATTCGTAATTGTTATAAAATTCGTAGTCGATCGATACCAATGTCGGCAGTGTTTCCTTCGGATTCCTTTGGCACCTCCTTTTCCCTCCCGCTCTACTACACCCCCTCCATTTTCAATTTTTCGCTTCATATTCGTAATTGTTATAAAATTCGTAGTCGATCGATACCAATGTCGGCAGTGTTTCTTTCGGATTCCTTCCGCACCTCCTTCTCCCTCCCCCCCTACTACACCCCCTCGATTTTCGATTTTTTGCTTCATATTCGTAATTGTTATAAAATTTCTAGTCGATCGATACCAATGTCGGCAGTGTTTCCATGGGATTCCTTCCGCACCTCCTTTTCCCCCCCCCCCCTCCTACTAAACTCCCTCCATTTTCATTTTTAGCTTCGTATTCATAATTGTTATAAAATTCCTAGTCGATAGACACCAATGTCCGCAGTGTTTCCTTCGGATTCCTTCCGCACCTCCTTTTCCCTCCCCCTCCTACTACACCTCTCCAATTCCAATTTTTCGTTCATATTCGTAATTGTTATAAAATTCCTAGTCGATAGACACAAATGTCCGCAGTGTTTCCTTCGGATTCCTTCCGCACCTCCTTTTCCCTCCCCCTCCTACTACGCCCCCTCCATTTTCAATTCTTCGCTTCATCTTCGTAATTGCTATAAAATTCCCAGTCGATCGATACCAATGTCCGCAGTGTTTCCTTCGGATTGCTTCCGCACCTCCTTTTCCCTCCCCCTCCTACTGCACCCCCTCCATTTTCAATTTTTAGTTTCATATTCGTAATTGTTATAAAATTCCTAGTCGATCGATACCAATGTCCGCAGTGTTTCCTTCGGATTACTCCCTCTCCTTCTAACTCTCCTCCATCTTCAGGTTTGCCCTTCATATTTTTCATACTTCGAAAGAAAATCTCTGTGGACACATGCAAAAGTGGACAAAGAAAACAGTGGAGGAAAAGGCTGTGGACATATATAACAGTGGACATTAAGGCAGTGGACAAAAAGGCTGTGGACATAAACAAAAGTGGACATAAAGGCAGTGGACGAAAAGGCTGTGGACATATAAGAGTGGACATAAAGGCAGTGGACATAAAGACTGTGGACATATATTATGGTGGACGTAAAGACTCTGGACATAAAGGCTGTGGACATAAAAGAGTGGACATAAAGGCAGTGGACATAAAGACTGTGGACATATCATCTGGGAACCCTTCATTTGGATTTCTTTTAATTAATTTTATCTTATTATAAGGTTCTATGTTTCTGGAGATCATGTCACCTTGAACCATTAACCTTTTCAAGTCTTTTCCCACCCACTTAAAAAAAAAACTTTCATTTTTAATTATTTGAAAATGTTAAGGATCTTCTTTTCTCCTAATTTACAGGAAACACATTGATCATTGGAAACTTTCCTTCCATAAAATGAGTAATTTTATTTCAATACATCATCAAACAGCTGTAATAATCAGTTGTATTTGTATGGTAAAATATGGAAATAGCTTTGAAATAATTATCTGTTAAAAAGAATGATGTACTTTGTTGTGCTTAATTTTGATTTTTAATCCTTGTATAAAAGTAACTTTCCAGGTAATTTATTTGACGAATTTCTTTTACTCATAAAAAAATCATCTATCTTAATCCCAGGAGGAGCTTAAGGGATGTTCACCGCACTGGCAATTTTTCACCAATGCAGCGTTTTTATGTGAACACCTATTCATCATTTCCCAAGCTGTTGGCTCTTTTTAAGGCTGATCCAGAATCATCTACATCAGAGTTTGAAGCATAGCATCCAAGTCTTCGAGAAGACATCTTGGATGTAGTACACGATGCACTCAGTCGAATGGTATGTATTTAACTGACAGTCAGCAGCTATGAGTGGTTTTTTCTAAACTTATAAAGTAATGTTGACCTTCCAGACCTAATAACAATTAAAAATCTATGAGAACTGACAAGAATCTGTTCATTTTTTATTTGGTTGAAGGCAGTTTGAAAAATGTCTTCTTTAGTATTACTCTGACAATTACTTTGCTATATTCGTAAGTAAAAAGTCATTTAAACATAACATTTATTTCAATTTTACATTATGCTATGTGCTTTAAAATGCTACAATTTATCATTTTGAAATCTCGATGTTGATCAACAGTGATTTTCTGAATACAGCCATCACTCAGAAAAGATTACAGCAATGGATATGAAAATTATACAACTACAGTAGAAGATCGTTTATCCGAAATGGTCAGGATCTGACCCATTTAGGATATACGATATTTTAGGATGTTAGATGTCTTAACACTTATGCAGCATATCAACCATGAAAAACATTTGTAACGAGGAATGGTAGAAATAAATGATGTTACAAATAAAATAAACTTAGATAACATCTTGTATAACAAAAAAAATTACAGGTGTCACCTTCTGATGTAAGTACAGTGAATATATTAAGTAATATTTAAAAGTGTATATGTATTAATCATCGGATGGGAAATCAACAATTAACATCCGTGTTTACCTGGAAATAGCAAAAATTAACAATGTTAAATGATGGAATGTTTTGAATCACCTATATAACAAACTAAAGGAGGGTAATCAGGCTACTTGAACCGGTGGTGGCTTTCATAACTACAACTGATATCGGTCATCAGTTATTTCGCATTTTGGATGTTTTCGTTGTTTGGAGTTTCAGATAAATGATCTTCTACTGCACTTCTTTGTATTGTACATTATATTCCATTAAAAAAGTTGTATTTTTCTGTTAACATCTACAGTAGGACCTCAGTAACCGTCGCCATTGATAATTGTTATTTCGATCAACCATTGTTTGTCGCCAAGTGGTAGAAAAAAATGAAAAAGCTCCATTGCCATTGTTTAATGAAGCAGACAAATGAATAAGACAATGATTGCACTGTGACTGAGAGAGAAACATTGCTATCACAGTGGTGGGCAACCTTTTCTACATGGTGGGGGCCTCATTGGTGGCAGTGAACCCTTATGGGGGCCGCGTTGGTAATAGACAGCGGATTTTAGTTAAATTGTAAGTTACCTAGAGATTCTTAGGCACCATATGCGTAGAAATAAAGTTAGAATTAGATTTTTAGGGTTAACATTTCAATATTAACCCTCGAGTGGGCGCGTGGGTGACAGTTGTCCCCCACTGATTTTCAACTTCGTGTGTCTGTGACAGTGGAGGAGTGACGCATGTGCAGATCTCAGTAGCTGGCCTTGAGAGACCCCTCTTTACTATGCATGAATCAGTTTCTTTGTGCCTTCCCTAAGATTCGACGTGAGCAACAGATAAGTTTTGCTGGGGGACATCTGTCACCCATGCGCCTTGTCGTGTTACTGATTTTGGTACACCGCGCAACTCCTTTTTCGTGATCTTTTTCACTTTAATTTCATTTAATTTTTTGTAAATTCACAGTACTCTTTTTAGTTCATCTGCAGGCATTTTTGGCAATCAGTTATTTTACTTTTACAGAAGATACGACGAATTTTTAGAATATATCGGCCATAAATGCTTTATGTATCAATAAATCTAATAATAGCCAGAAAAAAGTTTTGAAGACAGAATTCTTGGAAGAGATTGCTTGGGAATGTATAAAATCACAAATAATGCGAGAAGTACAATCCCTCAAATACCAGGACAACTTCGGCAGCGTGCAAGAGTAGAAGAAAGATCAGCTGTTACACCACCAAAATGACAAGGATCAAGAGGTCGATGTTACTAATGTGGTCGAAGTAGAGACAAAACAACGTGAAAATGGTGTATCATATGCCAGAAATGGACATGCAATGATCATTTAAGAGAAGTTTGTGTAAATAGTTTGGAATTAATGTAAGTCGAGTTGAACTAATCTCAGATTTTGAATTTCTATTTTTGATTAAAATTTTGATTAAAATTTTGCTTAAAACTATTGCTTGTTTTAATGCAGGACCCCAAATATCCCGAAAAAATCAATAACTGTTGAATGAAAGTGAGAAATAAGTCCAAAAATGGAAATAAAGTGTTGGGGGACCTGTGTCACCCACGTGCCCAAAGACGTAACTCGAGGGTTAAAAATCATGATGGAATTCAATCTTACAAATATCTTTGAGAAAAAAATCAAAAAAATATTAATAAGAACTTACTTGAATCAAGAAATAATATTTACTAAGAGGTCACAATTCAACGTTAGATATCTTAACAGATTTTTCTACACAGAAAATAATATTTGGTAGTTAATTAAAATAAATGAAAAAGTTTTGAAAACTATGAATCACTGACGGTGGGCCGCATAAAATTGCTTAGTTGGCTGCATCCGGCCCATGGGCAGCAGGTTGGGCACCCCTGATCTATTGAAATGGTGACTGTGGCTGTTCTCGGAGAACATTTAGTCGATCGTGTTAGAGTGAAACATTTTGTATAAATTGAAATGGTTAAACAAAGACTAATAGTACTTAGAATGTTGCCTTCAAATATAAGAATCAAACAGCAAAACATTCCTTTGTGGATTGTTGCAGTACAACTGTCAACAGTTAACGTATTTCTTAAATATTTTATAGCTACAAGGTCCAGAAATGTGACATCCCTTAAAATAAAACTAGAAGTGAATGAATGAAAATGATGCAAAGTCTAAAATTTCAAGCAAACTGAGGCCTAATAATTCAGTTTTATATGATGCCTGTAAGGTCTTTTTGAACGAATTATTGACCCATGACATTGTTCCTATGGAAAAATCGGTTTTGACTTTCGTCATTTCGGTAATCATCAGGGATTCCAGGAACCAATTAAAACGATGGTTATCGAGGTCTTACTGTACAGTGCTCCCCCTCCATAAATTAATTTGTGATCCATTAATTTTTGCAGCCTCAAACCATCCACAAGACTGTACTTAAGAGTATTATCATTGCCCTATTGCAGGATAAAGAGTAAGTGGCTACATTATTTTATAATATTTATTGGTTTTATGTGTCAGGTTTTGTTGTATCCTTTAGATGTTTAATAAACAATCAAATATGACAATTTTAGAATTAAAATTTTTCTCATCAGATTAACACCTGCTGATGAGGTTCGAGCCCTGTTTGTCCTGATCCAGAATCCTGTATTTGCAGCTCGGTCTTCGTATACTGTATTTGCACATCTGCTCAGGCATATAGTTAATCTCTCCAATGTCCACAAGCAACATATTATTCAGTGGTTTAGGGGGTAAGTCTCTATGTAATAAATTCCTAATAAATATCCTTTGATATTGTTTCCTAATCTCAAGTGGCAAGTTACCATATCTGCCCGAATAGAAGTCAACCCCGGATTTAAGCCGATCCCCCAAAAATTTCTGCAGTTTTTTGGCAAAAACGTAAATTTCGTAGATTTTATGCTGAAGTGTGCCGGGCATTCATGCACATCTTAGAATACATTATTCGAGATCAAAGAAATGTGTGGGAAATGGTTTAGTTGTTGACATTTTGAAATATTACTCCAATTAGTAATTTTGCGTTGCTGAATAATGTTCCACATTCAGTGGCAATAACTTCATTCATCTTCATTTTCACAAAAGGTCAAATATAGTAACAGCGATCTCGCCAAGATATTTTTTCATCCAAGTCTATTTCCAATGAAATTAGCATTTACATTGCCTTAAGAAAGTTCATTTTTATAATTATACATATTCCATATAAAGTTTTACCGAAATTCAAACAGTTGAGCGTTCAAAGCCATCAACGCATTTTGCGTAATCGTCAATTTACGTGTTCTCGCGAAGATATTTTTATATATATTCATCGTAGGTCAAATATTTACTTTACGAAAAATATAGTACTATCATTTGAATGCGAAGGCAATGAGAGACTTCGAGATTTAACCATAACCCAAATTTTCCTCGGACTCGCATTTAAGCCAAGGGGTGATTTTTTCATGATAAATTTTGACAAAAAACATCGGCTTGTATTCGGGCAGGTACGGTATGTTGAATTTCACATCATTCTTAATCTGTGACAATATTTAAAAATTGTACGTCATTGGAATTTCCTTAAATGTGTGTAGCACTTTATAATTTTAAAAATTAAACAATCACCACAAAATTTTAATGCTCTACAAATTGCCAATCTATTCAATTGAATTTTCAATAAGAAAATTATAATGGTGATCTTTTTGGAGCTTCTTTTAAATCTCCAGTTCACAATAAAATATTTGAAAACTGGTTCTACTTTGTGGTAATATTAAACTATTTTAGGCTTCCAAGTCAAGTTAATATTAACAGAAAGTTTTTGATAATTGTAAGACATTAAAATCACAGATTGTCAACGACATGAATTCTCTCATATTTTCTTAATTTTTCATAGGATGGAAGCTGAGAAACTTAGGAAGATCGTTAGAAATACAATACAATTCATCAATGTAAAACAGTTTCCTCCATCTTCAAGACATCATTTACCATCAAATTCATCTAGTCGTTGGTGGATTCCCACAGCTGCCAAGGCACTAGCACTAATCAGTAAGCTGAGAACTATTGTTGTTCACACTATTCTATTTGTGTGATGAAAATTTGTTGGCAATGGTATGAAGTTGAACTTTACAATCACATAAAGTATCATCAAGGACAAATTCTATGCTTAAGTGAATGATTCACACTTAAAATTTTTGTGCTTTGTTTGGTGATGATTTACACTTAAAAGTTTTGTTCTTTGTTTGGTGATGATTTAATCAGAGTAAATTAGAAACTGGTACAGCCATCCCTCACTTAACGAAGGGGTTACGTTCCTAAAAAACCTTCGTTATGTGAAAATTCGTTAAGCGAGAGCTAATTTTCTATTGTTTTATATAGAAAGTATGCCGTTCGGTTCCTAGCACACAACTTTATAACTTAATAATAATGTAGTAACTATAATTCGCCGATATATTCCAGCAAATATAGCACAATAATGTAGGATGCGTGAAATAAAAGTAATTTCATTTTTACGAGAGTCTTAAATACATTCAAATTAAACCTTCAGTTACATTAAGGCTAAAGATTCTAATTCAATGCTTCAAACATCAGCAATGCGATGAAAACTTCATCTGCCTCTCCACCTATAAAATTAGGTACATTATAAAAAGCGTTTTTCCTTAAATCTTGTATAATATGAATGTTTAATTGGGAATTTGTAACACTCACCATTTTAAGGCCAACAGTTCCGTGCAAGAAAAGCGAAGTCAGTGGATTTGCTGTCTTTTGTTTCTTATGTCAAAGTGTGGGGGGAGGTGGAGCGGGTCGAGGAGTGGGAGTCCATGCCAGACGAATCAACTGACTCTTGTGAGGTTTTCCCGGTAGCCGTGGGTTTCTCGGATGACATTGTGGTGGTAGGAAAATTGGAGGAAGATTGTTTAAGGAAACAATGACGAGAGGATTGCTTTAAATTTTGCCGTTTCTCATCATATATCTCCCTGTAACAAAGAGTGTTTTGTTCGATACCACGAATAACTTTGATACTACGGTCCATTTCGGGATCATTTTCTCTGAGAATTTCGAAAGCTTCCTCCATCTTTGCGAATAAATCCTTTAAAACTTTCACACTAAGATTTCTAGCATCCTCCTCGCATTCATCATCGGACTCGGCTGTTGCCAACTTTTTTGTCAATTCTTGAATATCTTCGGTTGTAAGTTCTTCAGGAACTGCATTAAGAACTTCCTCAACTCCCTCTTCATCAATTCCATTTATCCCAGCCTCAGTTGCGATTGCTACCATGTCTTTCTTAATGATCGCAATATATTCGAAACCTCGAAAGTCATTAACTGCTTCTGGCCATAACTTTCGCCAAACAGTATTCATCGTACTTTCCTTAATTTCGTCCCAGGCTGCTGCAATATTATTAATCGCATTTTTTAATCACATTTCTTCCAAACGTCAATAAGTAAGTTGCTCTTATCTTTCTCACTTTCAAAGAGAACAAAACGCACTACACGACATAAATATTTAGCCTTAAAAGTAGCTATTACGCCTTGATCTATAGACTGTATTAAGCTCGTTGTGTTTGGGGGCAAAAAAATCACTTTCACATTGCTACACACATCAACGATTGATGCTGGATGGCCAAGGGCATTATCCAATATGAGCAAATTTATTATTATCGTAGTTTATTTTTTTATTGTAATCCTCAATCGCACTTCCAATGTAACCTTTCATGTAATCATAGCATATGCTACCTGTCATCCACGCTTTTTTGTTAGACTTATAATACACTGGAAGAGATGCCTTTGGGATCCCTTTCAACGCTCTAGGATTTTCGCAACGTCCAATGAGACAGCGTTTAAGCTTAAAATCACCACTTGCATTTCCCCCAAACACGAGTGTTAATCTCTCCTTTGAGATTTTGAATCCTGGTGACTGTTTTTCATTACGGGATATGTACGTGCGGTCGGGTAGTATTTTCCAGTTGAGACCTGTCTCGTCAAAATTATAAACTTGTTGAGGCAGATACCCCCCCTCTCCTCTATAATTTTCTTTAGTTCCACCACAAATCGTTCAGCCCCTTCCTTATCAGCACTTGCAGCTTCTCCAGTTTTCTTGATGGAATGCAAATTACAGCGGTTTCGAAATTCATCAAGCCACCCACTGTTTGCAACAAACGTTTCTTCTGGCTGCTCCTCTTGAGCCGATGTCGAAGGCTCATCCTCTCGCTGCTTCTTAAGATCACTCCAAATTCGTCTTGCCTGATCTTGAATGACAGAACCAGAGAGAGGGCAATTACGGGAATTTTGATATTCAAAGTGTTTAAAACTTTCTCCATCATGGGATTTCGTTTTATTGTAATAAAGCGACAAGCGCCGACACTCACTGACCTTTGAGCACTCTTTTTAATAGAATCTTTTTTCTTTAAAATGGTAGAAATCGTTGACTCGGCCATTCGAAATGCGTGGGCAACAACAGATGTCTTCTGTCCTCTTTCCCTTCTCTTGACAGTTTCTAGTTTCATTTCCATTGTTATTGCCTTCCTCTTCTTTGCAGGATTGAGTATTGATGTTGAACCTTGCCGTTTTGAAACCATGATATCAATAATGGTTATGAAAATAGTAATACGTAATAGTGATGGAACTTTATTTACGCGCTATATGAACACAACACGAGATCAAACAAACACTGCAAAAGTTGCGGGGATCGTCGGAATTGTTAAGGGGTGCAGCGATTTTCCCCACACCTCCGCACTTAACAAAGCACTTTCGTAATCGGTGAAGAGAACGCCAAACATCTCCGCCGAATGGCTGCTCCCACACCAACGCGCTTTATATAGGGCGAATATTACCCCTATTTCCCATTCCCTCCTTTTCGCATGGTTATATCACATAATCAGGAAATTAACCAATACGAAGTCGAGGAGTCGCCCATTTAAGCTACCCGCCGAACCCCCCCTGAGCGGCGACATCAGGCGAGAGTGGCCGTCGAGATAACGAGGGCAGAAGCACCGGGAGATACCGACAGCTGAGGGTCGCCGGCGGTGAGCGGGAGTTAGAGAGAGTGGAGTGATGGAGAAAAAAGTGAGAAGAGTTGTTCCTCGCAAGGGAGAGTGTGCTAAAGTTTCCTGTCGGACAGACTGTAACGATAAGTTGACATTTTCTGAAGTGGTTAAGCTGCGAGACTTACGTCTCAAGAGCATTTGTGTTGTTAATACTTTATTTCTTGTACAATATAGCATTTAGTTAGAGCAGTATGTGGCTATGTTTATTGGTCGCCACAGGGGGAAGTCCGCAACTAACGGAGATTGAAAAAAGAAAAAAGTTACAGAAAACACGACCGAACACTACATAATACATATTCAAGTTAGAGCAAAAGCGACATTGTAGCGACTTAAATTGCAACCTATACGAGGCGTCTGCTGTCGTGAGTGCAGGCAGACCTCGTGCCGCGTGCGAAATTCAAACATCTTCGCCTTCGTTATAGCGAGAAGGTCTTCGTTATAATCTAAAGTAGTATCAAATAAAAACCTTCATTATAGCGAAACTTGGTTAACCGAATGTTTGTTAAGCAAGGGATGGCTGTATTTATAAAAGTGGAATTCAGTAGAAGATCGTTTATCCAGAACTCTAAACACCAGAAACATCCTAACAACAGAATAATTTATGACTGATTTATTTTAGTTCCGAAAGCGACCACCACCTCAAGTATAGATATTTACGTCGTAAGATGATTCATTTGATTTTTTGCATTTAATAAAATGTTTTCTAAGTCTGTTTGATATTTAACATTATTTAATGTTAATTAATTGATGACTGATTTGTTTTAGTGGTTTCGAAAGCCATCACCACTTCTTGCCTTTAATTACGCGCATCTACTTCTGGGATGTAACTATGAGCATGGCACAGTGTGTGCTGCATCCATACGATTTTTGATTTCAACGTAAAGAAAATAAATGTAATTGACATGTTTATTTAGATAAATCAAATGTAGGAGTAGCATGTGTTATTGTTGCCGGTTTCAGGTAAACATATTTTCAATTGATTCACCATCCAAACATGATTACAGATATTTAATGTATTCTTCAATTGATTAGCCGTGTTCCATTGATTCGTATAATATTTGTATTAAATAAAAGGTTTTCTAATTATATGTATATGCTTTTTAAAATTATTTATTTCTTACCATACCTTACTAAAACGTTTTTTTTCTGATCATTGTGCTATTTTAGGGTTAAGATATCTAAAATCTGGAAATATCGTTTATCCAGAACAGGCCAGGTTCCGAACCTTCTGGATAAATGATCTTCTACTGTATATCATCCTTACAAAATTATTGCTCCTATAATTTTTCTATATCTGTAATTAATGAAACTGATGCAGTTAACATAATGTTGAAAAATAGTCCTAATTGAAGAGGATGAAATACTATCCTAATCAATTGTGCAGTTTTAATATTAACACTTTATTTATTAAATTAATTATAAAAATTAGTTGAAAAATACCAAGATTCACCAACTTATGGTTACAGAATGTCACTTTGAGTCTATCATAATGTGTGAGATATGTAAGAAATATGTAGAACTGAATTTTAAGAATTATCAGTCTTGCCTTGTGGGTGAAATATAAATTGAAAAAAATGTTTCTCCAGTAGGAGTTCTTTTTAGAATCACTGCATCACCAATAATAATGGCTGTTTTTCTCTTAAAATGCGCATACAGTTTTTCAAACTTTTCATGTTATCTGAGAAACACTGTTTTCCAATTATTTGTGTTTATTAAAAAGGGACTTTAAAATATTTTTACACAGGTTCATTCCAAAGTTAAATACATGATGGAAAAATGTTTTTAAATAATATTGGTACACTGCTCCACGGTTATAACGTGGGGTTTCGGGGGAGTAGCTGCAACCTGCATTATAAAACAACCGTGGTATAAATGAGGACATGATTGTATTGTCCAGTACAGCATGTGCATACTACTTTAAAAAGCCAGTTTTGTTTTTACTTTAGTACTTAAAAAAACGACAGGACTTTCTAGGAAGAAGGGGTTGATGGAAGACCTATGGTATATCGGAATCTGCCAGGGGTGGATCCAGAAACTTCTCAAGGGGGGGGCAATCGCTCCTCCACCTAGTGAATCCACCCCTGCAAACTGCCCCATATTTTGAAAATCCCTACCCCTATCAGAATCCTTTCCCTTGCTATACAGACCTAATCTGCGGTGTATAATTGAGGATTTTTGCGCAGAATGAATTTAAGAAAGCATCCAGTGGAGTGTAATGGGGTTATCTAAGGAGGGGGCAATCGTCCCCATCGCCCCCCCCCCCCCCCCCCCATGGATCCGCCCCTGGAATCCGCAGTATAACCGGGGATCAGTGTACTTAGGGAGTCAGCAGCTTGCACAATGTAGTTCAATGTTTAGACGCTAGATGGCACTTCTTATGCATACTGTTGTGCCTCCCAAGAACTTCTTATTTTCACCATTATGTGGCACTGTATGCCTTACATGCTCAGACGATAATGTTTCTTGTGTTCTCATTCCTGGCAGAATGGGATTTTCCCGGAACCAGAGAGTGCCACAACCCAACCATTTTTTTTAAACCCTGATGTGCGACAGTAGTGCCATAACAATTACATTTTGCATGGAAGTTATTATGGGTGCTTGAAATGTAACGTAACCCTTAGTCCTGGTTTGCAAGCTAAATAGGTCTGCAAGCTTTGTAAGAAGAATTACATTTTGCGTGAAAGTTATTATGGATGCTTGAAACGGAATCTAACCCTGAGACCTGGTTTGCAAGCTAAATAGGTTCTATTTATGACGCCACTCTCAGGGAGGGATATATTGCACTTTCAAAAGAGTAGCGAAAAACCCGGTGTTGCATGCATTCAGGAAAATCCCATTCCGCTGGGAATGGGAAGGCAAGAAACATCACAGTGAGATCAAGTAATACACACAGTGACACTTAATGGCCAAAATAGGGAGTTCTTGAGAAGCACAACGGGGTGCATACAAAGTACCATCTAGCATAGTGGTTCTCAACCAGGGTGACATGACACCCCAGGGTAATGCGACGGTTATTGAGGGGTGATGCGAATATTCGATAAATTCATAATGTATCATATTCTGGCTTAGAAACATAATTAAAACCAGCAGAATAAACACTTGTGCTTATTTAGATGCTAGAATTTTATCTGTATGTGGTTAGGGAAAGCCCAATTTATCTTTAAAGGTGACTTGAAGTTAATAGAACTGTAAACGGGATGACGCACAACTGAACGAACTGAACATAGGGTCAGGCAAAAAAGGTTGAGAACCATCTAAAGTTTGAACTAGGTGGTGTGAGCCACTTACTCAGTGCTTGAAATGGAAAATGTTACAAAATGGAACTGTATCATTGGCACGTGTGATAAGCCATAATATTTATTTGTTGATATTTAATAATTTAATAACACAAAACTGAGTTGTTCAAATCTTTATTCATTAGTATCTTTTTCCTCTTTAATTCAGATGCATCAAATGAACTTTCAACACCATCAACATGCTTCCTATCATCAGATGCATTGTCTGATCCAACACTGTCTCCACCTCCTCCACTTCACTATACAGATCTGTACAACACTGCCTTGGATCACTTGGATTTGATGAATGACTTTTCTACGTGGCAGAGTAACACTCAAAGTCATCCAGGACAGTTTTCATATTGTCAGTATCCATTCCTTTTAAGTATAGTGGCAAAACGCACCATACTTACAAAGGTAAGTACCATTAAAAATTTAATTTCCTGCTCGAATGGAAATTTAGCCATTAATATTGATATGTAGGACGACCAAAAAATTCATCTCAGGGCTGCATTTTAATTGACCGTGAGAGTCAGAAAAGATACTTGTAAACAACATCAATACAGTAGTCCCTCGCCATTTGTGAGGGTTAGGTTCCTGAAAACCCTCACAAATGGCAAATTCGTGAATGGTAAATAACGGGATATATGAAAAAAATAGGGTTAGGTTCTTAGTCCCCCTATTCCACTACGTAACTTGTATTTTAATCGGTAAATACATTCATAAAATAAGAATTTAACACTGAAATACATATGTAATAGAAGCAATATTGAGCAATATTAATATTAAAAACTATGGAAATGGCACAATAAATTCATGAAATAGGCGAGCAACTGCAAGTGAACACTACCATGGTGACTATGAGACTGTTTGAGAAAGAGTGAAACTTGAGTGAGCACTACTTAAGTGACTGGTGGCACGGCATGGTGTTTGGAAGAAATTAATGGAGAAGTTTTGAAAAGAAATGTTGCAGAGTGAGCGGTACTTAAGTGATCATTTGCGGATATGCAAATTTCGGTCTCGGGAATGATAAAACAGGTATTCAAAATGAAAATCGCAGACATGCAAATTTTGAGGATGGCAAATTTGCGAATGGTGAGGGATTACTATATATAGAAAATATAGCCATATTGCAAGAACCAAGATTAAAAAACAAGTTGTTTTCACATAGGCATTACAGCATGATGTTAGTGGAGGTAATACTTTGAGGGCCTGAGAATAGGTACCGTATTTGACCGAATATAGCCCCCCTCCGAATATAGCCCCCCTACCCATTTTTCTCCCACAAATCTAGAAAATATTTTAATACCCTGAAAGGACATGATCATTTTTAGGACATTAATGTCATGAAACATGCTGTATAATTTAAAGAAATATCAAACTTGCACTCATTTAATAAAAAAGTACCAATTAGCGAGTGATAAAACGCCATGCTAATTCGAATTTTAAGGTTTTCAGATTTGTACCTCAGAATTCAGAGGGTATACTAACGAAGGAGATATTTGACAAGGAAATGAACAAAAATATATTTTTTGGGAGTAAAAATAAACTTTAAAAAGTCGAAATAACATAATAATTAATGCAGCAATATTAGCAAGTCGAAATAACATACCAATTTATGCAGCAATATAAATTCGCACTTTGCTCATATTTCGATGCGCAATGCTAATCTATCTTTCGTTTGTGTAATTAACAATTCGAGCTTAGCCAGGCAATTAGTCCATTCTCGGGTAAGGTTAATTTTATTGGTATTACCGTATTTGCTCGTGTAAGCTGCGCATCTTTTTCCCCAAAATGCCGGTGGAAAAAAGGTGGTGCGTGTCTTACACGAATTCTTTTATTTGCCGCCCACCTTTTTTCCCAAAATGTCGTGTTGGTAAACAAATATACGTTAAGCTAGCACCCATGCCGCATCTATTATTCTATTTCTAAATTTCGGTGTATTTAGTCATTTTCATTCATTGTATAAAAATTTTAAATGAGTTTTAAGTTTATTAACGGGTGCTCCCCAAACTCGACGGCTTTTTGCTACAATTGTCACGGAGGCCACGGCGCATGCGCAACCAGTTTGGGTTGGTGGGGGTTTTGTTCTCACGGCAGACGACGCCTACCATGTTCAGATACGGCCTGCTTCCTTTATTCTATGATACGTCTATGAAAGTCATAGCCACCGTGGTGATCATTGAATGATCACTGATCATAATTTTAGTTCGCCAAAAAAATGACGACCGCTACGGTAGGGATCAGTGACCATATGGCTGGAAAATTATGTACAGCAGAATGATCGCTACCGGAGCGATTTCTGCCGAACATGACCAATATGACGACAAAAACAGTTAAGTGTTTAATAAAAGAGGACTACCGAGGAGATTTCTGCTAGTACCGATATAAAGAGATCACCCAATAAATTCGTCACGTAGGAGTGTGAAGATGCTTAACTTGAGCGTAGAATTTTTGAGAAATAGGAATTGGTGATTTAAAAAACCCTTTTTCGGATCAAATAAATTTTTTTCCCTAGAGCTGGCCCAAAAACCGGGGTTCGCGGGATACACGGGGGCGCGGCTTACATGAGCAAATACGGTAAAACTTGCAATTTGACGATAATGAGAGCGATCAGGTAATTGAAAAATCCTTCCTATATGGTGACGTCAATCAGCCTTGCAAATAAATATTCGCAACCCGAGTAGTTTAGTCTTACAATGGATAGAAACACTTACTGACTCGAAAGAAATTCATCATTATTGAAGCTTTGCACACTTGTTTGTACCCACCTAATTTTTAGTGCCCGAAAATAACACCCCCCTCAACTTTTGCACTTCACTTTTGGCCAAAAACAGGGGGGCTATATTCGGTCAAATACGGTATTACTAACACAAGTTCGAATCCTTTTTTCTTGATATAAGAAGTTTTTATATGTAATCATCTTGTATTTGGAGTCTTGTTATGTTCACATAAATTTGATATACAATTGTTATGAGAATTATAATTGAATAATATAGAAAAATGTAATTATTTTTGTAGGATTCAGAACAGCAAATGATCCAAACAGCAAGGCGTAGCATAGAGGCTAAAGGACCATTTTATCGGTATCGATATCAACCACAAATGGATCTTTTTTTTCTGAACATAAGAATCAGAAGATCACATCTTGTCTCTGATTCATTGAACGAGGTATGGGTGAGACAAAGAAATAACTAAATTATAATAATTATGAATTAAAAGACAGACAATGTTTTCAAAACTCCAAATGATTAACTTGTTATATAGGTCATCAGAGGATGTTTAATAACTTGTAGATGATGTAATATAGATCATCAGATGATGTGCAAGACAAAAGAAGATTAAAAATTAACATATAGTAATGGTAAAGATAAGATGATAAATGAGTTTATTCTTACAACTTTCTATTTCAATTGCCTAGTCAAAAAATATAGCCTGCTAAATTCTAGCATTGCAAAAATTAATTAAAAGCGCTATGCAGGAAATTTATTGTTAGACATGTTCATTTATGGAAGAAAATGAAATTAGAATAAGGGAAATTTTACCATAAGTTCCCTTAGAAAAATGTCTTAATAAAATTGAATATTATTTCCAGATTGCCACCAAGCAGCAAGATCTCAAAAAGAAATTAAAAGTTTCCTTTGTTGGTGAACCAGGACTTGATATGGGTGGACTAGCGAAAGAATGGCTGCTTCTTCTTATAAGATACATATTTGAGGTTTGGAGTAATACTTTAATTATGCATTCAACTTCTTGCAACAAATAAAAGGAAAATTTTTAATGTAAATAGCAATGTCAATGAAAATGAGCATTAGTAATTGTGCTCATCCAAAATTCTGTTTTATTTTTAATAGCCTGACTATGGAATGTTTGTCTACCATTCAAATTCTCGGTGTTACTGGTTTAGCACCTCAGCAGGATGTATTAACGGCAAAACAAGAGCTGTAGAAAAGAAAGAAGGGACAAGGAAAAGGCGTGGAAGTGGTTACAGTAACTCTAGCAGTAGTAGCTCTGGTGAAGATAGTCCACAGCCCAGGTAACACTGGCTTTTTAAACTTTCTTGATGATTGTTTGATGGTGTAAAAGTTAATGTTTATTCATTATTTTCATAAGTGTCATATATATGTATATTTATTTAAAAAGCTTAAGCTTTAGCCACTGCTATCATAGAGAAAACTGCAACTGTCCAAGTTTTCTTTTCATGTGTAATTTAATTTGTCCACTTTCTTCACTTATAAAATTTCATGAACCTAAAAATCTAATCCTCAAGATGAAAAAATGCCTTACAATAAATTGACTTTTAAAGGCAAGATTTACTTTCCTTTATATTATGAAAAGAACGATCATATTGAGATTCACTTAATAATTTATAATTTAAGAGATTATTTATTAAATAGAACCTAAAATAAAAAAGGCCATAAAGTAAAAACATGCTATTATTTCTCATTCATTTCATTTTCCACCAATTAACTTATTGATTAAAGGTTTGGTGGCCTTGGTTTTCTTTAAAAGCAAATATTTTTCTTAGCAGAAGCAGACCAGGGAGCTATCAAAGTCATATAATAAGCCAGAGCAAAAACCTTCGAGAGTACAACTTCATTGGGGTGTTAATGGGATTGGCTGTTTACAACTCCATTACACTTGATCTCCATTTTCCATCAATATGTTATCGTAAGCTGTTGTCACCACCTGTGGCTCCTTGGGGCTCTACGGCAGAAGATGAGCATGAGGAATTAGTTTATGGGACAGATGAAGACACATCAGATGAAGAAAATACTGAATACAATGCAAGTGATGATGATAGCTTAATGCAAGACCAAAGGAAATTGATTTCTAGTGTTATACTTTCGGAGCAATCTCATGTTAGAAATTCTGGAATTAACTCCTCAAGGATAGACAAGGTTGGATTGGTTGAGGCACCATCAATAGAAGCATTGGCTGAAATCATGCCTGTAAGCATCTAGTGTGTATCCATTCATTGCTATATTTGGCATAGTAATGGTGATGAATTTATTTCGTTTGATAGTCACTTTTAGTAGAATATTTTAAGTTATTTGTTGAGTATTAAAATATGTAATTATTTATATGGATTATATCAATTACATTAATAAAATTTAAATTCTAACACGCAGGATGTTGCCCGTGGTCTATCGGAGCTGCTAGCTTATGAAGGGAATGTTGAAGAAGATATGTGCATGAATTTTCAGGTTAGATCTATCATCAAAATTGTGAAATAAATGGTTATTAATATTTTCAATCACTGAATTTAATTGCCAAATATCAACCAACAGAATTTTTTATCATTACAATATCAAATTTATAATGTTGCCTTGAATATGACTTTTAAGTAGACAAGAGGATTATGCCAATTGTGATATTCATTTAATGATTCAGTGAAATATCTATAATTGACTTTTAAGAAGTTAATGCAAAAACACATAAAGTAGGCCCAAATATTCATGTTGTGCCAAATGAATTCTTGAAATTTCATCCCAAAGATGCAGTTTATAAAAGAAGTACTGTGATTGCAAATCAGAAATAATGGGTAGTATCAACAAAGTATTAAGCTGATATTAAATGAGATCAAGATGGAGACCTTAGTCAGGTTTTTATTTAAAATAGCGACTTAAATTAAAAATCCAAGGTTCATTGTCAACTTTTAAGGAATTTTACAAAATATATGGTAATTATTGCCTGTAAAAGGACAGGAATGAATGATTTCCAAATATTTCACCTTTAATCTCTCTACTCCACACAGTGATTTCCACTCTAGGATGCACGCACCTTCTATGCCCATCTTTTCTAATGGACTTCACTCCCCTCCACTCTACATATTCCCTCCAATCCCCGAGGCATAAGGTAGCTCCTAGTAATTTTCAGTCACTACGTTAGGGGGAACTACCTGTACTCTACATGCACACTCTCTACCGGAAGCTTAGAGAACGATCTCCACCTGGCAAAAAGCATCACCTCACCTTGTCTAATAATATAAATAATTTGATAATCAATCCATTTATGATTGGAAAGAGCAATTATTTGTGAACTTCATGATAAATTTTACTTTTAAGTTGATGAATTTTTTTCATTTTCTGTATTGGAACTCGAGTTTTTAAGCTAATGCAGAAATTACTCAAGCTTTCTTGAATAGAGAAATAAATGTTATCTATTTAGTCAAGAAGTTCAAGTCCCAAACACATATTTTGGTTTTTACTATTTGTTTAACAGATACAAAAAATATCCTCACTCAATCACAGGTTAGTAAAATAGAAAAAATAAACCTATTGAATCCATGCCCTTATCAGGGATGCATCAAATATCTGACAAAATATTCATCAAAATTAGACCTTCCTTTGATATTTGCATTAATTCCTAAAATTTTACACAGAATGACAGAATAAAACTAAATTTTATCTTAATAGAGATTTAATTTGGATAGGTTTCCTTAGAAGAGTATGGTGAAGTTAGGACATATGATATGAAAGAGGGAGGAGCTGATATTCCTGTTACAAATGAAAACCGACATGAATATGTTGCCCTGTATTTGGATTGGGTACTTAACTCTGCCATATACCATCAGTTTCGAGCTTTTTACCTTGGTTTTCATTGTGTGTGTGACTCCAATGCTCTCTTGGTAAGTATTAGTAATTAGTATATATATATATAGTTGCTATATATTCTCACCACTTTATAAACTCGGATCATAGCATGTAATTTTTCTGCATGCTATTTTTTATATCATTCTTGAAATTTGCTTGTGAATACATTTTAAGAAAGCATAATCTGACAAAAAGTAAATCATTGAGATGAGTAAATTACATTGTGACACTATTTTGCATGCATTCAAAATAAAATGGATCTTAAGCCTTGGGCAACATGATTTCAAATCAGATATCTCATTGCTTGAAATGTAAGTTTAAAAACCACATCATTTGCATCATGAATAAATTTTGAAAACCAGTTGCTACGCCCGGAGGAGGTGGAGATGCTTGTTTGTGGTTCTCCAACTATTGACCTTCACGAACTTCAGAAAGTAACTGAGTATGATGGCTACAATGAGGATGATCCTGTTATAAGGTAAGTGTAATTCTGAAGCCTTCAAGCATAATTTTTTGGGAGACCCTTGTAAAGATTAAGAAAAATTTTTAAATTAACTACTAACAAAAAACATCAGTAGGATTCAATTTATTTATTATTTGTATTAATAGATGCAGAACAAAAATATGTAGTTCAATTATAAGAACTAAAAATTAATGAAACATTTTGAAATGATATAGATACCTAATTAATATTGGCATTTGCATATGCCCATGAGCAGTATATGATTGTGCATTTGCTCAAACTGGCTTTGCATAAGGGGCTCTAGTATTATTAGTGTGTTTTATTTTTTACTTCTTTGCTAACATTCTTCATAGAAACAAGATTACTTTTAAAATAAATATTTATGGTTTGTGAGATCAGCAAATTAAAAATAAACTCAAAACAATCCTTCACAGAAAGTGTAGGAAGTCACACTTTAAATGTAGATGGGCATAGCAAGGGTGGGGCAACTGCCCCGGGTGCCGAAGCCCAAGGGGCATCAAACAGGCAAAATAAATCAAGTGGATATTTTGAAATTAGTATTCAATAATACTTCAGCAAAATTGTTACGGATTATTTATCATATAGCTTTCTTTAATTGACGTTTTAAAAGAGACGAAATTTCATCTTCGGCTGAAGGCAAAGGGGCGTCCGAAGACCTCTACTAAGCATGAATGATGTGGGTGACTGTTCAGAACTACCTGGAATTGGTGCGATCGCAATGTATGCCAGCTACCGATACCAGGGGATGGTGTTTGGTCCTCCCATTTACAGTTCTTGGTCCTCGCTTTGGCTTTTCCCAACTTTAACCACTCCTTTTCCATCTCCTACTCTCTGCTTCATAACTTTCCATGGAGTGACACAAGTCACACATGGTAAAAGAAAGCACATTTTACGGCATCCTACTGTACGTGCTACTCTCATGACTCCTCTTCCCTCTTGCTAGAACCCCCGATGTGGCATAAACCGCTGGGCAATGTCTTTGACGGTTTCTTCCTAGCCTACACATGAAAATTTGCAAGCAAATGCATTGGGGGTCTTTTTTGCATCATTATTTCTATCCCTCTCCCCTTTACTCCTTCCAATTTCTCGAAAAGGATACCACTTCCTAGCCTTCACTTTTACTTGGCTTGTCCTCGAAGTAATACGGATAGTGAGAGCTACGTGTTGTATCAATATTTTGTGCATTCAGTGTCAAGTTAAATATAGCAGGTTAGTACTTTCACTCGTAAGAAAATCATTAATGTGATGGCTTTGATTCTAGATGGGTGTGGTTTCTCCTTTTGATGAGCACGAGAATGAGTTTAGCATAGGTTTGATTTATATTTTAAAATAGGTCTACGTAAATTTATTTACTTTTGTTATATATATATATAACAAAAGTGAATAAATTTACATAGACCTATTTAATATATAATAATATATATATATATACATATATACACATATATACACATATATACACACACACAGGCCCTATCACAGGGGGGGGTCAGCCGGGCCATTTGGCCCGGGCCTCATATTCACGGGGGCCTTAAATTTACACAGGGACGTATAACTATGAAAAGTCAGTTAATAACATTCTAAATTAACAATTTCAAAAGAAAAAATTCTCTCTAAGCAGTAATGAATGAAAGTTGTTTTTTTTCAACGTGATCTTTTTAGAGTACCCTAAAAATGTGCTACGCATTCATTGCAGAGAGATTTCTCAGAGTGTATAGTCGTGTCAGTGTTTCCGACAAACTTTCCCTGTGTTACTTGGTTTTTTAGCTAAACCCAGTGGCGAGCTGTAGTGGGCTCGCAAGAGCCCATTGTTAATTTTTTTAAAATCTGTGAGCCCATTGTTAAAATTATCGTTTATTATACGAAAAGGACTAATTTTCCTCATATGTGCCTTATCTTGTGCAAAATCAATACGGGACTAACTTGGTGACAAAGCGCATCCTATATTATTACATTATGGCTTCTAAATTTTGACCATCTTTAAGTCGGTCCAATGCATCTTTCGTATGCGTATCTTGAAGATAATTTGAACATCTCGGACATCGCGTTGGATTTCAAAAGTCATGTCAAAAATTTGATGAAATGTTATACATTGTTGTAAAATTATTGAAGAACTATACAGTGTTGCATGAGCATTATAATATTCTTAGTTATAGAGGAGGGGAGAGACAAATGACTGAAAATTTCTGCTGAAAAAACTATATCCTATAGACTTACTTCATACTTTGTAAATTTGAATTTGAATTTTGAATTTGAAACTCGAGACAAATGTAACATTGTAGATTATCGTGTCATGAGAAATCTAGTTACATACATTTCGTCAGTCCGACAGTCGGGCGCCAACAATATTTGGCGGAATCAGAAATGCAAGGTGTCTTGTTGTGGTTATTTTGCTCTGAGAAATAAAAAAGAATGGTGCTTTGTGAACAGGTGGCAGAATAAATTGGTGAGCCTTATTCTTTTGTGCTTCGTTGCATCGCAACTCCTTGAATAATATTAATAACAATACCTTGTTTATCATTTAGCAGATCATATTCGTTGTTTGCCACTATAGTGTTTGACGGTGCATTCAACCAAACGTATGCAAGGATTGGATTGACTATTATAGCATAACTGAACGGGTTCTGGTAAGTTATCAACTTTATTTTCGATTAACTAAAAGGAATGATAAATTGTAAAAAGCTTGAAATTTTTTGTCTCCTTGGAAAGAGGGAGAAAAAAGAATAGGAAATTTAAGTTTTCTTATAAAATATGAAATCCAAATCACGATTTTAGGGACTTGGTGGACGAGTTGAAATGCGAATACAGTAAACCCTCGATTTAACGGACTTCGGATTTAACGGACAAAATGTTGTTAAGGTCAATAACGGACGAAATGCATCTTTTAGTTAATCGGACCAAAAAATATTCTCCGATTTACAATAGTGAAACGTTATAGGCAACCCTCAGTTTACGCAGTTTAAATATCTCTTTTTTATTAAGAATAATGCCAGTTCTAAATTTGTGCCGCGATGTTTTTTTCGAGTATGCCGTCAAAATGATGAGACATATTTATCCAAGTGTTTCGCGATGATTACGTGAAAATATATAGTTTATTTTACGGCTAATAGAGAAAATCAATTCAGATATATCCATAGGATGCAATATTTATGGTATTTTCAATGTTAACATATTTTCTTCAAATATCCAAAACAAAAAACGTTTTTAAAGGAACAGTGTAGCAGCATTGTTTTAAATTCAGTTTCATAGTGCATCTTCCAGCGAAAGCTGTATTTTATGCAGTAATTATCATTGCCATTGATAAAGGAGGTTTTCTCATGCCAGTACGCATGCGTTTTTGGTATAAAAAATTCCGTTAGCCAATTAATGGACATTCGGGTTTTACGGACAACCCTTCCCCCTATTAGTCCGTTAAATCGAGGGTTTACTGTATATTAATACTGACAATAGATTTATTGTAAGTTAGAATCATTTTCATCTTAAGTATTTCGTAGTTTCATTTAATTGGGTTTTGATTTAATGGTTTTATTTAATTAGGTTTTTATTTAATAAGAATAGGAAATAAATTTAATACAAATTGTATTTTACATATCTTTTTGCAAAATTATGAATTAATTATTTCAGATTTTAAGCGGTCCCCATTCACTACGACGAGAAGTTTTGAAAGTGGTGCAAGAGGAAACGTAAACAAGCAAGTGAAGCAGCAATTAAAGAATCAAAATTAATAACATCATTTTTTAACGAAGCTAACTTTTCTTCTTGGATGGACAGTCCTACAAACAATGAAACCTCTGAAACTCCAGCAAAAGATATTTCAATGTGACTACAAGAGCGAGATTAAGGACTTAGTCAAGAGAATGATATGCCAGCAGATGCAGGCGAAGGTAATGGGTGTGATTTTGTAGAAGAAAGTACTGCAGGTAACAAACCTTCTAGAGCGATTTCTACAACAGCACATTTGAATACTTCAGTGCGAATATCTAACAATGGTGAGAGTATACAAGGAGATGTGTTAGAAATAGCTCCAACAAAGTCATCAGAAAATTCCACTTGTAATCAAGAAACTCATCAGCAGGAGATAAATGAAAATATACTTCCTATTCATCAAGAATCATTCATCACTACTACGGCTTTTTGTGTGAATGACATTGGAGTTCTTGACAAAAACAATGCTACCCAAATCCATTCGTTCCTCAGAATTCATTCTTTTGAAATTCCAGACAGCATTCCACACGACGCTGGAAACCATGCTTTTCCTAGTCGTCTACTGAAAAGAGTTTTACCTGATGGTGAAACTCGCACCAGAGATTGGTTATGTTGGAGCACAGTAAAACAATCTCTGTACTGTGTACCATGCTTTCTTTACAATAAAGTTTCTACAAATGCATCAACTCTCTCTAATGAACCAGGATGGAGCATCAAAGAGGCTGGAGGAAGTTGAAAAACAGAATACCATCCCATGAGAGTTCAACATCACACAAAGAAAACTATGTGGCATGGAAATTAGCTGGCAGAGCAGCATCAGCTGATAAGTCAGTAGAGAAATTACTTTTGTCTGAAATCTATACAGAGGTTAATTCGTGGAAGAAAATTCTTGAGCGCATCCTAGATGTCATACTTTTTCTCTCTGAACGGGGATTGGCTTTCTTCGGTTCTAGCCAACGCATAGGCGATCATAGTAATGGAAACTTTCTAGGCATCATAGAACTGTTAAGCAAATATGACCCAATTCTAATGGAACATGTAAGAAAAGTTCGAGAATCACAAGATAATCAAGAGCGTATGCAAGTACATTACCTCTCCACACGCATTCAGAATGAATTCATTGAAATTTGTGGTTCATTTGTTCAAAATTCTATTCTCGATGATATTCAAAATGCCAAATATTTTGCATTAATTGTTGATGCTACACCTGATTGTACCAACAAGGAACAAACTTCTCTTATAATTCGATATGTTAAGATTCCCGATAACAGCTCAACATTTTCAATTGAGGAAAGGTTTATTGGCTTTGATAATTTCAATAAAAAAACTGGAAAGGAAATTTCTTCTTGAATTTTAAGAATTCTAGAGGAACTTGGGTTGAGTTTTGAACTCTGCATTGGTCAAGCTTATGATAATGGGTCGAACATGGCTGGAAAATATAATGGAATACAAGCCATTCTTCTTGAGCGTAATTCAAATTGCATTTTCTCTAGCTATGGAAACCACACATTAAACCTTGTAGGTGTTGACTGTGCAGAATCATGCAATGAGGCTATTACTTTCTTTGGAACCATACAGCAAATGTACAATTTATTCTGTAGCAGTCCACAAAGGTGGTAAATATGAAAGCAACACCTTCCTGTATCATTGCACCAAATTTCCAAAACAAGGTGGTCTGCACGGATTGATGCTGTTCGTCCAATTGCAAATCATTTGGGTGAAATCAGAAACGCCTTAATTGAATTGAAGTCTCTCAATCTTACAGCACAGGCTCGAACTGAACTTAATGTTATCCAGAAATTCATGTCCAAATTTGAATTTCTTCTAATCTCATCTTTGTGGATTAAATTACTTACAGTGATCAACCAGACTAATTTGTTAATTGAAGCACGTAATGCTACATTTGATGTTGAGAGAGATAACATTGAAAGCCTCATTAAAGACATTCAGCAGATTCGTGAACAATGGCATACGATCTTGTGTGAGACCAAATTAATAGCTCAGAATATTGGTATTTCATCTGAGATGATCCCACATCGGAAGATTTATAATGAGTTTAATGTTGAACAACATTATAAAATTAATGTCTTCTATGTTATCATTGAGTCCATTATATCGGGTCTTAGGAGGAGGTTTGAATCTCTCAATACAATTTGCAATCTATTTGGATTTCTGTGGCAGTTTGATACCTTAAATAATGAAGATTTACGGGCATCAGCAGAGCGATTCCAAGGAAAATACACCAAAGAAATATCTACAGATCTGTATGATGAGATCATTTTTCTCAAGCGCGTACATTCCGTAAACTTCAAACCGGATTGCAAACCCAAAGAATTGCTCCAAGAACTACTTCAACTTGGACTTGCTGGTGTGTTTCCAAACATTGCAATTGCATTGAGAATCTTTCTCAGTCTACCTGTGTCAGTAGCTTCAAGTGAACACTCTTTTAATGTGCTGAAACAGATCAAAAACTACCACCGTTCAACTATGGGACAAGATCATTTGAATGGCCTTGCTACCCTAAACATCAACCATGACATTGCAAGGCAACTAAATTTTTCATCAATAATTGATGCGTTTGCACAGAAAAAAGCTAGAAAGGCTTTTTTAAAATGAAAAGGAACATTTGTTAATTTTTTTAATTATTGGAGCGGCATGTAACTGCATAGTTATATATGCCGATGTTCAATCTTGTTAAACTAATGCATTTTTATTTCTTGTGTATTAAACTTTTCCACTTTGTGTATTAACTATTCCATTTTTATTTCTTGTGTATTCTCTAATTATTTCTTGTGATTAAACTTTTAAAACCTATATTTTTGCAAATTTGATCATTTAAATTATAACAGTTTTTATAACTATGGTTTGGCATTTTAAAAAATTTACCGGGGGCCTCAAAAAGGTAAGTGGCCTGGGCCACTCTCGGCCTCTGAAAGGCCCTGTATATATATATATATGCAGGGCCGGCCTTAGGCCAATTGTACCTATTGGACTCAATCGGGCCCCGTGGCTAAGGGGGCCCCACACCTTGCTCTATATTTTTTGGGAAGGGAAACAGCTTGCGGACATCGAAACTTCAAACTGCAAACTACATTAAAAGACAGTTTTTTAGTATCTGGTATCCAACGCCCTAGTAGACGAATAAGACGTTGTCGCTATCTTCCTTCCTTTTCGTAACGTTGCCGTCAAAATTCGTTTTTAGCAAATCGCTCTATATCGCCTCTAGGTTCTTTTATTTCTTTTTAGACTTATGGTCCCATCCATACCCAAGTGGTCTCATGAGAGGCCATCTGATGCTCTCAGAATGCAGGAAATGCGTTGGCGGCCTGGGATACACCCCGGATCCCCACCCCCTGGCTCAGCCTTTTAGGTCTTGTTGCTTCGGTCCTTTGGACCTCGCTTGCTGTGCCCCTCCCAAATCTTTCTTTTCAAACTATGCCTTTTAGATGTAGGAGCCCCGCCAAAAGTTTTCTAATTGGGCCCCGCAATTTCTAGGGCCGGCACTGTATATATATATATTATATAATATCAATATAACTGGATGGAAAAAGAGAAAGATGTAGGAAAAGGTTTCAGCTGATGGATGACTTGAAAGGGAAAGAGAGCTATCAAGACATGAAGAATACAGCAGAAAATAGGAGCATATGGAGAACCAAGTTTAACCATGAATAATCACAGACCTGTCTACAGAAAGGCTATCTATGATGATGATGATAACCTTGTATTAATTTCTAATTAAAATCTTGGAAGCATTGGATTCGTGGATGGAAAGGGGGGGAGGCTGAAAAGTTTGTGCACCACTGCTTTAACACTAGGAGTATCGGGTGCCGTCAATTGACGGTTTTCGGTTTTCGCAGAGCTGTAACTCTTGTATGATTGATCGTAGATTTCTTAAATTTTCTGACTTTTAATATTTTAGGCTAATGTTCTTTTTGCACTGTGTTGTAATTTTTTCTCCACTTTAGATTCTTCATAATAGGATCTTTTACCTACTAGTACCACGACCCGTCAATTGACGGGTAGGCTATTTTTCTACCCTTTTTGCCTTTTTATGGAGGAATTTTGATGCTTGAACATTGTTCACCATCTGACAATGTTCCATAACGTATTTTGGTATGCAAAAAAATCGTATTTGACTCTAAAAATGACGTATCTTGCGTTATTATTAGTAATAAAGGTGTCTTTTCAAATGGTAATTCGGCTTTTTTATGCAAGCTAGAGCAAGGAAGTATCGAGGGGAACTCTTCTGGGCGGGAGGGTGAGAACGTGAGGCCGTCCCAGCTTCCATACTCAGCTCCCGCAAGCAATGCCAGATTGGGCTCTGCAACAAAAACAGAACAAAAGATTTGTGTGAAAAGTGCAAAAAATTAGTGTGCGGACAATGCCGCAGTAAGATTTGCAAGAAAACTTACCTGCCTAGAGTCCGTCCTCTACTTACCTGTAAAGAAAGTACAAAAGCTGAATATCTTCTTCTGTGACATCACAAATTATTCTTTTGATCATTAGTCATATCTGAAATGTTTTATGCACCTCTTTTTGTGAAAAAGTGATTCCTAAACTTTACTTTATGTGTAACCACAAATTCAAAAAAACAAATTTTTTTTTGTTTTATTTGCGTATTTGGATGTTATCTAAGCAAATAATATCGCAGAACATATGATAAAAGCAAGAACATTGTAATTTCATCATTCTGAATGGGCCTCGTGTTCTTTGCCACGAGAAAAATAAATTTGTTTGTTTTACTGTAAACTCTCCGTTTTTCTTGCATTGTACCTTCTCTGCCCAAAAAATAGGCTCTAATGCGGTAAGACGACTCAAATGGATGAAACTCATAAAAATACATCTTATTTATTGAAAACCAACACATTTATATTTAAAATAGGCGTCAGAAGCGAGAAATTCCTCCACCCGTCAATTGACGGTACAAGGTACTTGCAGGCAGGCCGCTGACTCCGGTACCCCTAGTGTTAACCAGTGTTTCTCAGTTGGTGTTCCTCAAGCTTTATTTAGTTTGTATTATGGTTAGAAACCCATAAAGTCAGTAGTTTGACTATTTATACATCTAAATAAAGTTGAAAACGATCTTTTAAATCTCATAAAATTTTGAAACTTTCTATTCAAAGGATATAATTAAGACATTAGATTTATTGAGGGTTCCACTTTCTAAAAAGGTTGAGAACCACTTCTCTAAACTATTTACAACTGGAAACTTTACATTGGCATATACTGTAATTTTCCGATTATAATACGCATTTTTTTCTTGAAATAGTTGACAAAAAGTTAAGGTGCGTATTATATATGGTGATAAATGCATACAACTTTTTTCAATATAGAAATAATTTATATTTTCGAACATATTTTTACCAATAAATCGTACATTTCGATAATGAACATGTTTTTACAAATAAATTGTACATTTCAATGCATATCAATTACATTCCTTTAAATATTTTTTTCAAAACAAAAATAAGAATATTTATTTATTTACTTTAGCTGTCAGAATTACTAAAGCCAAGGAATTCATTACCTCTCCCCTTACTGTTGTGTTCTCTGTCATCATCTACGTAAATTGCAACAAATAGTATTTTACACACCTTGACCAGCTTGTATGAACTGGACTTGATGTTCACGTAAATGATGTCACTGGGCAGCAAAGGACGAACTGTTATTCCAGCCGACCAGGTTAATACAAAAGGCAACATTGAGACTGAGGTTTTTATACGTTGTATTGATCTTTAATGGGAGTCAGAACATAACGTGATATTTTTGTAAACTCCCTCACACATGTCTAGTTTGGCAGCAAAGCGCCAACTTGTATTCCAACCGACGAGATTAATACAAAAGACGGCATTGAGACAAAATGTTTTTATACAGCATAGCAATCTTTAACGGGAGAGTCAGAACGTAACGTGATATTCTTGTAAACTCTCACACGTATCTCATTTGGCAACAAGGCGAGAACTGTCCCAATACTGCACAAAGTCAAGTAAAATTACAAAAAATTGGTGTGTATTATACATAGTGATAAGAGAATTTTCACATTTCACTCGTGAAAACATGGATGCATATTATATAGGTTGTGTATTATAATCGGAAAATTATGGTACTTTGTTTGTTCTTACACTGCAGTAAATTAATTAGAGACAGCAAATGGAGAAGAAGTAGTAGGATAAAATGAGCAGGAAGTGCTAAGAGCAGAAGAAGTGGAAAACTTTTTTATTAACAGCCAACAGTTAAAGACTGAAATATCAGTTACCTCTTGTTATGATACAGCCATAAATTTCAGTGACCCAGCAACTTGGCAATACCCGTATCCATGAAATTTCTTTTCCACAATAGGAGAACATGGTCCTGAACAAGACGTTGAAGCTGATTACATTCAGTCAATGTCAGAAGATAGGAGACATTTCAGTAAGGAATGGTTTAAAAAGATTCTGAATAGAGAAAAAGTTGAAAGAAAATGGTTTCTATATAGCAAAACTAAAGGATCTCTTTTCTGTTTCCCTTGTATATTTTTTCCAACCTCAGCCATAGGAAACCTAGAAAAAGGGTTCTGTAAATGGAAAAAATTAAATCCCAGGATTGATGAATGCGAAAATTCCATAGAACATCGCAAATCATACATGAATTGGAAAGACTTAGAAACACGACTTAGAAAAGGCTATACAGGTGAGCCCCGCTTAACAAGGCCCCGGCCAACGCAGATTTGTTATAACGTGGATTTTATTTCAAATTAATTTTTTTTAAATATAGATATCTTATGCACAGTGCGACCGCAGTGTAATATCTTATGATTTTATAAATTTTGCACTAATCAAATTTCATAAAGTATGCTAAATATTGTGATATTTCAGCATTTTCTGGTGGCAGATTTTACTCTTTTCCCTGTATATTTCACGGGTCTAACACAAAAAATCTTCTAAGGCGGAAAACATTTGAAAAATGGAAATAGAAATATGATTCATATTTCGTTTCTTTGGCATCATTGGATCTTAAAGAATGTTTTTGATGATTTGTATTTTTAAAATCTATAATTTTTGACAATTATTTTAATATAATTTTAATTTACCGTATTAACATATCATTATAAATAATAATAAAACAATAATACTACACATCAAAAAATTATATAATTTTGATATACGTATGAAAAAACATGTGGTACGCATGGAGGGATCTTAATGTTTGAATGTATATAATGTATAATAATATATAATCAGTGATGAGCTGGAAAAAAATTAAGAACAGGCTCTTTAAAAAAAAGTAGTAAGGAAATTTGGATAAGGATGGTAGGGGAGGTCTATTTGCCAGGGGCACCATATCGCTCTGGTTTTTAATAGCGTTCCGCTAGCTTAACAAGTGTTCGGTTCGTAATATATTCCATTTCATACACTGTCGGTAATTGACTATCAGACAGGGTAAAATGTACTTGAAAGGACACAATCAATAAATTTCCATATTTTCTAAAAATTTAACAACTGGCTCACAAATTCAGAAAAATTAACAACAGGCTGGCGCGAGCTGGCTTCAGCTCATCACTGTATATAATGATATATAAATTGCAGAAAACCCAACATGCACTATGGGTTTGATCTATAAGCGGAGCTGCAGGAGCATCGTCGATCAGTGAATGACTTTGTTGGAGGAGCACAATGACTTCACAGAGTGAGTGCCGTTAAGCGGGGTTGCGATGGACTATTTGAATGCTACGGACAAGTTTTACGTAATAAGCGAAAAAAAGCTAAGCAGTCGACCCTGGACTCTTTTTTTAATAAAACTTTGTAGGTGTTCTGAGAAATATTTTGAAATTATATACGTCTACCAAAAATTCCATTTGGGAAGTTAGTTCCCTCTGGGCACCTAAAGGTTATGGTGCCCCGGTGAACGCTGATTTTCGCTTAATGCGGAGATCTCAGGAACGCATCCCCCACGTTAAGCGGGGCTCACCTATATATATATCATCTAGAACTGGTTTTAAAGAAAGAAAAGAAAAAATTGAGACTTTCTGAAAGTTGCAGTTGATGTTATAACGTTCTGTACAACTAATAACCTTGTTTTAAGAGGTTCATCTTCATCTCATGAAATCGGTTCTTTAAACAGCTGTTCATATTGGAAGCATGAAGAAAGGTCTTGCAACTTTAATGTATTTTTTTCCTGATGTTCAAAATGAAATGATCAATTTACTGTATTCAAAAGTGAGATAAGAAATTATTTCTCAGGTAAAGAAGTCCAAATACTATTCACTGTTGTTTGACTGTACACTGGACGTATTGCATAAGGAGCAAATGACACAGATTAAACGATACGTCAAGATCGATGAAGATTGCAATATCGAAGAAAGTTTTATTGACTTCATCGTTTCAAAAAATAAAACTGAAGAAATAGTTCTAAAAGATGGCTTAGATTTTAAGGACTGTAGAGACCAATGCTATGATAATGGAGAGAATATAGCTGGTAAATATAATGGCGTTCAGGCATGATTATTAGAAAAAAAATGAGCTTGTGAAATTTGTTCCATGTTGTACTCATTCCCTAAATCTTGTGGGGGTTCATGCTGCGAGTGTCACACAAACAATGGTTACTTTCTTTGGAACAATATAGTGTTTTTTCATATTCTTTTCAGGATCAACAATGAGATGGAATAGTTTAATGACCGTATTGAAAATTAAATTCTACCTCTTTTACCCCCAAAATTCTTCACATAGCCGATAAAGGTTTCAGGTTAAACATATTGGAAAAAATGGAAATTTAAATGAGAAACACAACCCTGATTTTCTTCTAGTCAACGAATACCAATTCCTTTCCTATTCCCCTTTTCTCATGTCAGTGCTTCCACCTCCTCCCACAATCACAACCCCTCCTTCCTCCCACCCCTCCCCATAAGTAATCTCGTAATTACTTGTTACTTGATGATGGTGATTATTCACCGAAACCGATAGTGTTTTGCAAAATTTGTGTGGAATCTGTAATAGTTTATTAAATTGTTTTATTATACGAATTATTCGTACTAATAATTCATCCCATCCTTTTATGATGGAATTCCACGAAGTCTCAGCCTTATCTATTAGTTTTAAATCATAAAATATCTAGGTAGAGGAAAATAAAGTGGATTAATGGGCCTTACCAAAAAACTTTCTTTTCAACCCATGCAAACAAAATACATAATGGCATGTTTGGAAATTTCTCGAATTTCTATTGTCAAAACTATTAGTTTTAATTAAGAGCTCTTGCTGACATTTCTGTGGCAATCATAGTATTTTCTCCAAAAAAGTTTTCAAGCAGAACTTAACAGATTATGGAGAGGAAAACATGGTTTCCCAATTGTCTGCACAAACAATCTTATAGCAAACAGTGTTAGCGATAGTGTTAGATTTACTCGGGAAAGGTTGGGTACCTCATTTATTAAAAATTAATTAAGAAATAATAAAACAGAAATGATATTTTTTAGGTTAGGGAGGTGCTGCTACATGGTTTATTATGTTAATTGGGATAATTTAGTTATTTTCTATGATGAATCATATAAAAATTCAAGTTAAAGTTCATGTTATATTTGAAGTCACACATCTTGTTAATGTCTTAAATTGAGAAATTTTAAAAATTAATCAACAGGGATTTCTGGGAGGTGCTTGAATCTTTGCCATTGGATCTCCAAAAGAAGTTTCTTCATTTTACCACTGGGAGTGACCGTGTTCCTGTAGGTGGGATGTCTGAAATGCCTTTCAAAATCACAAAACTTCCCCCAATTCCCAATCGAGGTTTCAACAGAATGAGAAGACGGATTGGGGGAACCAGGGGAAACAAGCAAAGCGAGGCGTGGGAATCTGATGAGCAAGAAGAACAACTCCCTGAAGCTCATACATGTTTTAACCAGCTTGTTTTACCCCCTTATCGCAACCAAGAAACACTGAGACAGAAACTGATCATAGCAATCTCTAATGCAGAAGGATTTGGATTGGAGTGACTGGGAGCATATTTTCATCTGCTTGCTGCAAAAGTTATTTCATTCTTGCCAGTTTTTAAAAAGACACTTGAGCTTATAGTAAAACATACAAATCCAATCTCAGTTAAATGAGAAGCAAAATTTATGAATCATTGTTCTGAATTATTTTAATATGTTTACATATACTATGTTGAAAATCATGTGTGCAATTTGAAGATTTATAAAATAAAGATTTTCTATTTGAGAAATGCGTAGACATTTCATTTACTTAATCACCTACATTCAAGTAAAAACAAATGCTAGCATAATAGTCATATGAAATGGTAACATAAAGATATTACTTAATAACTAGTAGAATTACCCTTTAAATATGGCGGGGATAAATAGTGTGCTTTATCATCGGGAAATGTGCATGTGTAAACATGATTATTTCATGTGAAAATATTCATTTTAGATTTTCAAAACATTCTCACTATATTACTGTCAAGTACATACTTCAATTTTTAGTAAATCTCAAGAAATGGTTTTCGAAAAAGCTATTTACATTTCACCATGACTGAAACACACATCATTTACACAAATTCCTACTTTGTTCAAGATTTTTTCCTTAGGATTTAAACATTGTTTCTCTTAGTTCAAGAATCAGCTATTTACATCCTGGTTGCTATCAGAAAAACAATTTATGATTATCCCTTTTTTAATTGTTGAAATTTACTGCTCATATGAAGAAATAAATTCCGAATGGCTTTATTTGAAAACACATAAAGTTAAAACATTCCATAACATATCTATTTATAGGAATGCAGTGTCAAATATGTTACTGAATTTAAAATTGTAAACAAAACAAAGTAAATATGCACTCATTGTCAGTTCCATATAGTTTCAAATCCTTAAGTTTTCCAAGCATAACTCCGTGCATCTTATTTACGGCGAAAATCGTTCTCGAGTACAATCATTATGTTCTCCTTCATAATCCTGATATATTGGGACTTTGTATACGTGATTTTAAATTAATATGATTCGAATGAAATCAAAATTATTATACTTACTAATAAATAAAATGAACTTCCGTATACTCTGTAGCTAGATTTATAACCTAAAACCTTTTTCTTAGTTCCTTAAATAGTTCTACGTTCGAATTCCGTTTTCTATTTCATTGATGCTTTAAAAGGATTTACTCAAAGATTGTGCTTTTACCTTCTTTCCAGTACTTAAATTTAGCTTTCATTGTAAACTATTAAATAAAGCCAGTGTTAAAATTAATTAATTAATTAATTAGCTGAAGTTCCCGTTGAATTTCAACGGATTTAGTGAATCTAATACTTCAACCGTGTTACATGTAAACATCGCAAGAATAACATAGTTCACAGTTAATTTTGAATTCTTAAAAGACATCCGATAAAGTAACGATAAATTCCTACAGCTTAGAATGCTGAACGGAGATGTAGCGCGCGTTAATGGTGATTTTCCTGGAATGGTTTCAGTAAACATGCATTTCGCGAATGTTCTTTCGTTCAATTAAATCGGCGCCACGAAATTTTATTTGAAGCGCCGCCAACCCAGAATGCACTAGAAACATTGGTCACGTGAGGAAAGGGGCGTGTTGGCGTAATGCGTTATTGAATTTTAAGGTAAGATTTTCGTAGCTTATTTTCGTTCACGGTCTTGAAACATTGAATTTGACTGTAATATGATGGCATTTCTGAGAGATATTCTTCACTATTAATATTTCTTTGTGTTGTTTTTCATGCAGGTAGAAAACTGTTTCATCCGAAGCCATGCCGTTCGAATTTCCATTTGTAGGTGAGCATGTATTTCGTAATTTAATATCCATAATCGCAGTTAGTAACAGCATTAGTTGATTCAATTACTATTGTTAATATAATATTTCTGTATTATATATTATTTATGTTATTATTAATTTGTGAAGAAAGAATCATTTTGGCAAACGTTTGATGACATTTAAAAATATTTTCAAAATATATCAGACCTTATAAATATCGCAGCATTCAACTTTTTAAAAAGTCTGGTTTTTGTGCATCCGTGGTATCAATTATTTTGGGCAATCAGCACTGCTATATTTACTGTTTTTCATGTCAGTATAAAGTTTTATGTCCCATAGTTACTATTATTCAACCATATAAATTCTGATTGAGAAATGGCTTGAGAATCTAACTGTTAATTCTATTTTGAGCATTTGGTAGAATAATTTAACATTACAAACTAGGTACCCTTAAGACACATCATTTTGTGGCAGAAGATTATTTCTGATATAATTCTCTTGTTGTTTTAGCAGCGTAGTTTGAAGTTGATAGCTGGTTATTCTGACTTGGAGGACTACCATGTTTCAGTCATCCTTCATCAGCAAGACTCTTCTTTCATTAGATGACAAGAAATCATATTGGTGAGTGCCATTCATTCTTTGTGTTACAAAGCAGAACGAATGAGCTTACCATTTTTGCTATCAGGTTGAACATGTTTACTGAGATTTTGGACTCTTTTCTGTTTTTCATCATATTTGTATCCTAAGCATCTTTTATTGCCCTGTAATTCACTTGAATGCATAAGTTTTTTAAAGCAATAGTGCATAGTATATTATTTTAATTCATTGCAGAAATAGAAGTAAATGCATTTAGTTTATGAATAAGAATTTTTGTTGAGATAATAAAAAGAAAACTATATTGTTTTAAATTGCCTATAATGATTAATAACCAAATTATACTCCTAAAAATTTGAAAAGGAATATTTCGTACAAGTTTTGGTCCAACCTTGTGGATTAGGATAATCTTTCTTATTTAAAACAGAAGCAAATCTTTGTAGCCTTTGAGGCTTTACTCAATACAACTGTTTGTGCTGCTCTTGTGTTATCTTAGGTTGACAAATGTTACAACTTGATTTATTTAAACAGGATTAGAGGGAGAAGTAGAGAAGAGAATTTAAATTGGTAACTAATTAAAAATCACAGTGGAGAAAGTAGAGAGAGTGGGAGAGATGAAAGATAGTGAATAAAAATGAAATAAATGGTCTTTAGTGTTTAAGGTAGAAATGGAGACAGATGTGAGAGCCAAATTCCTTAGTTAAAATTACAGTTGTTTGAAATCATTCAGTTAAAAACTTTTAGATTCTAAACCTGTGATTGATGGGATTGTTAAGATTAAATAAATTATTATACTTAAAAAAATGTGAGTTCAATGATCCTATTTCTTCTAGTTTAGCCTATGAAATCTTGTTCACTCCAATTGACAAATTGTTCTTGATAGAATTTAGCATTTAGAAATAATTTAGTGTGTGCAATAAGAGAATAGAGTGCAGATTTCTGAGTAGGCTTAGGAGAGTCTTGAGAGCTTAAAAGAATCATCTAAAAATCAGAGTTGATGCCAACTTAGGTTTTAAAGCGATGCAGTAAAATCTCGATACAGTGTAACTCTTCAGAGCATGAATTTTTATATTTTATACTGAAAGTACGGTGTACTGTAAATACCGAAATACATGTCTATATATATATATATAACGCTAAGGCAATGTGTGGCACGCTTCAGTAGTTTGTCTATCTGCCGGCAGATGTCTCATTCTTAGGTGCGATTGCCAATAGATGTCTCATTCTTAGCTGCGATTGCCAATAGATAAAACTACTACTACTTGACTATATACTTTAAAATATACTTTTTAAAAGATACTTAACAGAGATAATGGCTTCAAGAGCAACACATTACGCTGATTATAATGCGAGAAGAAGAGTGGAGCGAGCAAATCAATCTGTTGAAGAAGCAAATAGAAGAAGAACTGAAAGAAATCAAGCCGGCAGAGATCAAAGAGCCAATGAAGATGACCAACAAAGAGAAGAACGTAATCAAGAACAAGGAAGAAGATTGTAGTTTGGAATCGAGAGAAAATGGACTAAGCAAGAGAAGGCAAGCTAAACGACGTAGATTAAATGAATGTGCATTGAATACAAATAATTGTCAGGTTGAAGTTACCATTAAAGAACATAATTGCAGAAATATGACTCAGACCTGCAATTGCTGTGGTATGCTTTACTGGCCGAATGAACTCAACACTTCTAAAAAAATACGCCAAATGCTGTCACAACGGAAAAGTTTCACTCGAAGATTTATCGGAAATGCTCATAGAGAGAGACCGAAATGTTTCTTTTTAGACGGACCTGCAGGTACAGGAAAAACATGCGTTTACTCAACACTACATACAATCAGAGGAAAGGGAGATCAAGCTACTTCTATAGCTTCAACTGGAATAGCAGCTACTCTATTACCTGGAGGAAGAACTGCTCACTTTTCAAAATACCACTCATCCTAAATGCTACTTCGACTTTCAATTTAAAGCCAAACACACCCAAAGCAAAAGCACTCTTACAAGGGGAAGGCACTACTGACCCACAACCGATTTGGCTGAAACTTCGTAGAGATAATGTCCATGACGTCCGATTAATGAAAATATATACATATCAGGGCCAATACCCAGCTGTTTTTATTTTATTAACCCTCAAGCGGGCGCGCCCAATTATATTACACGACCGGGAACGTGTAATTTTTACAAAATAACTCATTCGTTTGGTGTAATTATTAGTTTATTTTCATTAAAATCTCTTTTATCTCTCATATCTATTAATACCAATGATAATTTTTGATTAAATATGTTGAATTCTGATTAAACATAATTTAATTGATTAACGTACAAGTCTTAGTAACATTTATAAAATTTCCATTATTAACTTGAGGTACTGTCTTCAGTATTACATGTATCACAGAGATAATTCGGTTTGACATTTTTCTTACAAGAAAATTAATTGCAAAAATTACACTTAATGGTAGTGTCCACATTTTTCCCTCTGCCACACAATATGCATCTTCCACTGTTTTTTGGCAGGGTCCTGACATGAAATTTCCCTCTCTACAGGTTCTCGGTATATTGAAAGGAATAGTTTAACATCTGATGGTAGAGAATTTAATTTTGCTCTTTCAGTGAGATGAGGCTTCATCAATGATAGTGACAATTCCTTCAAAAATTTTCTTCTTGGCTGTCTTGGATTGTCAGCATTAGAAAAATATAATACTTGCGCGTTTATTCCCTCTACATTCATTAGTGAGAAGAACACTGCCAACGGCCACCGTTGTGTAATACGAGCTACAGAGTAGGTATTGCACATTTGATCTACAGTGTCTACTCCATAGATATTTAAATTATTTAAAATTGGCTGAAATGCTTGACCGTCTTACTAGTACCTAATATCGCTATTAGAAATGTAGGATTGTCGGAAATATGGAGCGTATCAGTCGAACAAAAAATGTTAATAGCAGTCGCAATTGTCGTCAAATTAGGAAATCTCAGGATAAGTGATAAATTTCATTCGGTTACGAATTACATATAGCGCATATAGGCGTATGTCTTTTCGGTGGCAAATTTTTTCAGATAGCAAATTTTTCGCGTACTAACACTTCTTTTATGTGGCTAATTTTTTGAGGTTTTTCCGAAGAAGAATGATTGTTGAGGTGAATTTTTTATTCCGATGGTGAATTTTTTCTCGAAGGTTTGTTTTTTCCGATGGTCAATGTTTCCTATGGCGACTTTCTTTCCGATTCCGAATTCTTTCCCGAATGAGAATTGTTTTCTAATAGCTGTTTTTCCGGTAACGAAGTATTTTTCCTATGGCGATATTTTTTTCAGATAGCTAATTTATTGCGAAGGATATCTTTTCTTATAACAATTTTTCCAATGTGAAACGTTTTTCAGGTGTCGGTTTTTCCTTCGGTTACCGTTTTTTTTGCGGCTAATTTTTTTTCATGGCCCGATTTTTTCCGGTGATTAATAGTTTTTCCGGTGAGTAATATTTTTTTCCGATGGCTAAGTTTTTTCCGATTGCGAATATTATTTTCCAATGACTTTTTTTTGCGACGAATTTCTTTTTCTACGGACGACTTTTTTCATCAGGGATTACTTTTTTCCATTGCGGCGATTTTTTTAAAGATTTCCTACGGCTACTTTTTTTCGGCGGCTAAATGTGTCTTTCGGCGGCTAAATATTTTTTTCAACGACTAATGTGTTTTTCGGCGGATAAATATTTTTTTCGGCGGGTAAATATTTTTTCGGCGTCAAGTTTTTTGGGGTATATACTTTTTTGGCCTACTTTTTTTCGGTGTCTAAGTATTTTTTCGGCGGCTAAGCATTTATTTCGGCGACTAAGCGTTTATTTCGGCGGCTAACTATTTTTTTCGGCGGCTAAGTATTTTTTTCGGCGGATAAATATTTTTTTCGGCGGCTAAATATATTTTTCGGCGGCTAAATATTTTTTTCGGTGACTAAATATTTTTTTCAGCGATTAAATACTTTTTCCGGCTTCTAAATATTTTTTTCTTCGACTAAATATTTTTTTTCGTTGGCTAATTCTTTTTAGGCTGTTAAATATTTTTCGGCGGCTAGTTTTATTCGGTGTCTACTTTTCTTCGGCGATTAAATATCGTTTTCGACGGCTACATTTTTTTCAGTGGCTAAATTCTTTTTATCCGGTTAAATATTTTTTCGGCGGCTACTTTTATTAGTTGTCTTCTTTTTTTTCGGTCTACTTTATTTTCGCTGGCTAAGCAATTTTTCGACGGCTAAATATATTTTTCGGCGGCTAAATAATTTTTTCGGCGGCTAAATATCTTTTCGGCGGCTAAATAATTTTTTCGGCGGCTAAGTATTTTTTTTTGGCGGCTTAGCATTTTTTTCGGTGGCTAAGCACTTTTTTCGGCGGCTAAGCATTTTTTTCGGCGGCTAAGTATTTTTTTCGGCGGCTAAGTATTTTTTCGGCGTTTAAGGTTTTTTTTCGGCGGCTAAGCATTTATTTCGGTGGCTGAGTATTTTTTCGGCGGCTAAGTATTTTTTTCGGGCTAAATATATTTATCGGCGGCTAAATATTTTTTTCGGCGGCTAAATATATTTTTCGTATATAGTTTTTGGCGGCTAAAAAGTTTTTTCGGCGGCTAAATGTCTTCTTTCCGCAGCGAAATATTTTTTTGCGGCGAATAAATATGTTTCGGCGGCTAAATTTTTTGTTTGGCTGCTAAATATTTTTATTCGGTGTCTAGATTCCTTTTAGGCGGTTAAATATTTTTCGGCGGTTACTATTATTCGGTGTCAACTTTTTTTTCGGCGGCTATATTTTTTTTCGGCGGATAAAAATATATTTCGGCTGCTAAATACGTTTTTCGGCGGCTAAATATTTTTTTCGGCGGCTAAATATCTTTTCGGCGGCTAAATAATTTTTTCGGCGGCTAAGTATTTTTTTTTTGGCGGCTAAGCATTTTTTTCGGTGGCTAAGCACTTTTTTCGGCGGCTAAGCATTTTTTTCGGCGGCTAAGTATTTTTTTCGGCGGCTAAGTATTTTTTCGGCGTTTAAGGTTTTTTTTCGGCGGCTAAGCATTTATTTCGGTGGCTGAGTATTTTTTCGGCGGCTAAGTATTTTTTTCGGGCTAAATATATTTATCGGCGGCTAAATATTTTTTTCGGCGGCTAAATATATTTTTCGTATATAGTTTTTGGCGGCTAAAAAGTTTTTTCGGCGGCTAAATGTCTTCTTTCCGCAGCGAAATATTTTTTTGCGGCGAATAAATATATGTTTCGGCGGCTAAATTTTTTGTTTGGCTGCTAAATATTTTTATTCGGTGTCTAGATTCCTTTTAGGCGGTTAAATATTTTTCGGCGGTTACTATTATTCGGTGTCAACTTTTTTTTCGGCGGCTATATTTTTTTTCGGCGGATAAAAATATTTTTCGGCTGCTAAATACTTTTTCGGCGGCTAAATATTTTTTTCGGCGACTAAATATTATTTTCGGCGGCTAAATAATTTTTTGGCGGTTAAATATTTTTCCGGCGGCCAAGTATTTTTTTCGACGGCTACATTTTTTCGGCGGCTGAATTCTTTTTAGGCGGCTGAATTCTTTTTAGGCGGCCAAATATTTTTTTCGGCTGCTAAATAATTCTTTTCGACTGCTAAATTCTTTTTCGTCGACAAAATATTTTTCTCCGTCGGATTCTTTTTTCCGAGTCGCATTTTTTTCTGACTCGAATATTTTTACAAATTTCCGATTTTGCTCTTGTAACCGCAATGAAATTTAAAAAAGTTTAAAGGAAAATAATTAAGTAAACGGAAGCAAAACCCGCCCAGAGGCCGAGCGGCACCACAGTGGGCGAGGGCTCCCCCAAACAAGACAAAGAAGTGGATTAAACCACTGCAGCAGAACCGACAGAATGAAAAAGTACCTTGTACTCTGAGCGGGGGGAACTTCACAGTGTTCGCGCAAGGTAGTTTTTTCACCCTGGCCTCTTAAGGCGGACTCTTTCTAATCCCCTTAGGCGGAGGTTTTCGCCCGACATCTGAGGGTGATTGTACTGGAGCAATCGCCCGTGGGCGAACGTTTCTGCTGCAGGGATCGAACCCGCTTCCTCAGTATTGGGGGGAAGTCACCTTCCCAACTGTGCTACCGAGACGACATAGCGTTTTCATGTTAAGTGGTTTCCACTATATATTGTTTCTAGAGTGTGGATGTTGTCATAATTGAGTATGGAGGCAGAATTAACAGCAGCTGATGTTTAAGGTGGATTCAGAAAAAATAGTTAAGGGGAGTGATGGCAACCAAAATTTTTAACAACGGGTTTGTTTTAAAATACATTTTTATAATTATTTGTTACATTCATATAATTATTTTAAAAGGAATTTATTGAGAAAATTAAATAGAAAAAATCAATTTTCCATTCAATTTATTTCTGTTTTAAATGTAATTTTTTAAAAAAACTTCACGAAGCAATATCATTTTCCGAATATTTTTTTGCTACGGATTTTCTAATTCTTGCATCAACTGCTGTATGATGATCTTATCATAGTCACTTTTTAATGAATAGTGTGGCATCCCATTCTCAAGTTGATGGTCCAAACAAAGATATAGTCATTACATCGGCGATATTTTCTACAAGAAGTAAATTTCTTTTTTCAGTAGCATATTATTCATGAGACTAAATGCTATTTCAGCTTCTGGTGAACTGACAGCAATCACTTTCATAATTTTTTTAGCTTTTTTGATGCTTTGAGGAATTTTGCTGTAAGTGTTATCTTTAACTTTATCTTACAATTAGCTTAAGGGCATTAGAAATTTATAAAGATTAACTATTTTATGGAATTGTCATTTTTTTAAACAGGAAGGTATTCAGCCCTGTCAGGGCCGGTGATACTGTTAATAATCCTCCATGCTTCTTTGGAATTATTTGGAGCATTTGCAATCCTTGCATCATTTGGTAGTTTTATTAGATTTCTGTATTGATTATTTTTGGTGGAATATTGCTGATGGGTTACTAAGTTGCCAGAATATTTAATGTTATAGGATAAAATTTTGATATGATGAGACATAGTTAAAGTGACCAGACATCCTGCTTTTTTTTAACTCTTCCATCAAGATTGACACCAGTATATTACAAGGGTTCATTGAGGAGTACAAAAGAAAACAGTTTTGATGAACCTAAAAAACTTTAAGATTTAGTTGTAAACATTCTTACATAAAATGTTTGTTAAATCTTGGATGCATAATTTTATTATGTTACATGAATGACTATATATAGTTTTCTGACATTCAACTGCTTAAATGCAAATGCAGTTCCAAAGGCTAGATAGCATAAGTTGAGAGTTTGAATTAGGCTTTTTCAGAGGGGTAATTTAATTTTCTGCGCTGGTGAATAATTTATTTGCATTCGAGAATTATTTCCGTCGGCCCTGAATTATTGTTTCAGGTGCGAAATTAATTAGTAATTAATTTTTCACACATGACTTTTTTTGTGCCAGTGCATTAATTGTTTATGGCTATTTACCTATTCAGTTGTGGATACTTTTCACGTTGGAAAATATTTTTTTGTCGTAAGTCAATTTTTTGATTTCGCGATTTTTTTTAAGCGCTGAACGTTTTTTTTCACCGGCGAATTATTTTTATTCGGCGTTATTCAATTTTTCAATTTTCTCTCTGCCGAATTTATCTTGTGAATTTATTTTAAATTTTCCCTCGCATCTCGTTATTTTGCAGGGGAATTTATAAGTACATAATAAGAAAAATAATAATTAGGAAAATGGGCGCCGAGTGCGAGATGAGCGTAGTAGGCGGCTTTCTTTTCGGAGACGACTTTTTCTATGGCGTCCTTACTTTTTTCGGTTTCGACTTATTTTACTCGGCGGCGATTTTTCTAGGCGGTTTCCTCGTCCGCGACTTTTTTTCGGCTGCGATTTACATTTAGATTTCCCTTTTTCCCGTTGCAAATATTTTTCGGTTGCGATTTTTTTCTGTCGGCAAAATTTGCTAATTTCTTTCCGATGGCGAATATTATTTTCCGACTACGAATATTGTTTCTTATTGCGATTTTCTCGGCGACGACTTTTTCTCGCCCTCGACTATTTCTTTCGGCGTCAAGTTTTTTCTCCCCTGCGACTTATTTTCTCGATTGCTACCTTTTTCCTTAATCGGCTAGTTTTTTCTCGTCGGCGTCTATTTTTTTCCTTTCCTTTCTTTTGGCTGCGACCAATTTTTTTAGGTTATGCATTTTCTCCGATTGCAAATATTTTTCGATTGCAATTTTCATTTCCTTGGTTTAAATTGTCTAATTTCTTTCCGATGGCGAAAATGCTTTTCCGGTAACGATTCTTTTTCTGCGGGGAACTTTTTTCCGTTCTTCGACTTTCTTCTCCGCCGTATTTGTTTTTCTCAGCAGCGACTATTTTTTCGGCGTCGACTTTTTTTGCGTAGAATTTTTTCCTCGGCGATGGATTTTCCTCGTATGTCATACATACTCTGCCGTGAAATTTAAAAAAGTTGTCAGAAAAATAACTAATAAAGAAAACGGAAGCAAAACCCGCCCAGAGGCCGAACAACACCACAATGGGAAAGTGCTTCCCCAAACAATGCAAAGAAGAAGCGGATTCGACCACGGCGGCGGATCGACAGAGTGAAAAAATACCTTGTACTCTGGGCGGGGGGAACTTCACAGTGTTCACGCAAGGTAATTTTTTCACTCCGGCCGGCCCATCGGCGAACGGTCAGCCGCCGGGATCGAACCCGCTTCCTCAGCATTGAGGGGAAGATACGCCGCCTTCCCCACTGTGCTATCGAGACGACGAAGAAATGTAGGAAGTTTAAGCTATTTCCCTTTCGGCAGGCATTCGGAGGGGAGTGGATAGAAGAGGGGAGGGAGGTAGAGGGAAGAGAGGGGAGGTTCCCCCTGGAGTAGGTGAAAGAGGGGAAATGAAAGGGAGTTGGTATGGTAAGCGGGAGTCGTTTGATTCCGATAAGAAAATTGCAGTTTCTCATGACGTATAAGCAACAGAATTTCCTTCGTAAATGTAGGTGACTATAATATCACTGCTTCGCATCTCTTATCGAATAGTTCTGTATTAGAGCGTTATTCTCGTGTTGTTTATAGGTAATGGCGTCCACATAGTCATTTCTGGCAAAGAAATTTGACGTTTGCATTATAAGAAACCGGGATAATGTATTTTTTGCGTGGTTGAAGATTCTCAGATACGCGTTTTTGGTATGATGATCTGTTTTATGTAACGGTAACGATTTTTTCAAGAATTTTATTCATTTTTTTGCACGGTTTTTGATTTGTTAATAATTCATCACATTAAACTTAGGTGCTATTTTAAGTCATGCTTGACTTGCCGCTGCTTTTTGATCACATGCAAATTCTTGACACAAAACTAACATTTCACTGTATATAATTGATTAATTTTCGTTGAACTACTTCGGAGATAGAATTGGTATATTTCACAATGTCCTTGTGCATTCTCATAATGGCTTCGTAAACCTGTTAGGTCTTTCGGAAGCGTGTTTACGCTGTTGCACGATTGTATCTTCTCTTTGAAATGCCTTTCAGACTACGTTCGCTTTACCATCATTCTCGAATACCGACCGGCCAATATGCTTTAAGTTTCAGAAAAAAAGATCGACAATCTGAATTTAACTGTTCGTGTATGTGAATAATCGATGTCCTTCCTTTCTAGGATTTTCCGGAGTTAGAATTCTCGAAAAATACCCCTATCGAGTTGTGAAATAGCGTCTATCGAAATGCAGTCAGTCTGAACGTCTGAAAGATTTCTTGCGGCTACTTTTTTTCGACAGCTGAATGTGTCTTTCGGCGGCTAAATATTTTTTTCGACGTCTAATGTGTTTTTCGGCGGGTAAATATTATTTCGGCGTCAACTTTTTAGAGGTATATACTTTTTTTCGGCCTACTTTTTTTTCAGTGGCTAAGTATTTTTTCGGCGGCTAAGCATCTAAGCATTTATTTCGGCGACTAAGTATTTTTTTCGGCGGCTACATTTTTTTTTCGTTGGCTAAATTCTTTTTAGGCTGTTAAATATTTTTGGCGGTTAGTTTTATTCGGTGTCTATTTTTTTTCGGCGGCTAAATATTTTTTTCGGCGGCTACATTTTTTTTCGGTGGCTAAATTCTTTTTATGCGGTTAAGTATTTTTTCGGCGCCTACTTTTATTAGTTGTCTACTTTTTTTCGATCTACTTTATTTTCGCTGGCTAAGCATTTTTTCGGCGATTAAATAATTTTTTCAGCGGCTAAGTATTTTTTTCGGGGGCTAAATATGTTTTTGGCAGCTAAATATATTTATCGGCTTTCTCGGCGACTAAATATATTTTTCGAATATTGTTTTTGACGGCGAAATATTTTTTTGTGGCGACTAAATATATTTTTCGTCGGCTAAATATCGCATTTTCCTAATGCGATTTTTCTGCAGGTTAATTTTTTCCAAAGTCGTATTGCTTTTCGGAGGCAAATTTTTCAGATAGAAATGTTTTCCGCGTCCTAAGATTTCTTTTAGATGGCTAATTTTTGGAGTCTTTTGTGAAGAGGAAGCATTTTTCACAAGGCGAATTTTTTATTCCGAAGGTGAATTTTTTCCGAAGGCGTGTTTTTTGCAATAGCGAATTTCTTTCCTATTTCGCATTCTTTTCCGAGGGAGGACTGTTTTCTGATAGATGTTTTTTCAGATTGCTAATTTTTTGCGAAGGATATATTTTCTTATGGCGAATTTTTTCCGTTGTCAGACGTTTTCCAAGTGTCGGTTTTTCCTGGGGCTACTTTTTTTCAGCGCATGCTTTTTCGGCGACTATATGTTAATTATTTTTTTGGCAGCTAATATTTTTTTCGGCGGCTAAATATTTTTTCAGCGACTTAAATTATTTTTTTGGTTACTAAATATTAATTTTTTTTTCTGCGGCTAAATAATTTTTCGGTGGCTAATATTTTTTTCGGCGGCTACATATTTTTCCGCCGGCTCAATATATTTTTTCGGCGGCTCAGTTATTTTCACCGCGACTAAAAATTTTTTTCGGCGAATTTTTTTCCCTGCGGTGATTTTCTAATTACGAGTTTTTTCTGATATTGAACTTTTTCATGTGTCGGTTTTTTCCTGTGGCGAATTTTATTAGATCTTGTTTTTTCTCCGATTTAAGATATTTTGCGATTTCGATTTCTTCTTTATTTACTTCTTTTCTCTGCGGTTATTTCATTCCGCAGCTCCATTTTTCCGGTAGCTATTAATGTTTCCACTGGCTAACATTTTTTGGTAGCAAACGTTTCTTTCCTGCTGCGAGTTTTTTTCGGCGGCAAGATATTATTTTTGCGGCGAGTTTATTTTTCGGAGGCTAAATTTATTTCTCTGACGTCTTTTTTCACCGGATAAATATTTTTTTCTGTGGCGAGTTTTTATTTCAGCAGCTAAATATTTTTTTTCTACGGCGCGCTTTTTTCGGAGGTTAATATCTTTTTTCTGCGCCGAGTTTTTTTTTCGGCCGCAAAATATTTTTTTCGGCCGCAAAATATTTTTTTCTGCGACGATTTCTTTTTCGGCGGCAATATTTTTACAGTTTTCCGATTGCCTTCGTGTAACCGCAATAAAATTTTAAAAGCTGAAGTCAAGTATCTAATACATTATTTTCGGTGGCTAGATTCCTTTTAGGCGGTAAAATATTTTTCGGCGGCTACTTTTATTCGGGGTCTACTTTGCTTTCGGCGGCTATATATTTTTTCGGCGGATAAATATATTTTTCGGCCGCTTAATACGTTTTTCGGCGGCCAAATATTTTTTTCGGCGGTTAAATAATTTTTTTCGGCTGCTAAATTCTTTTTCGTCAAAAAAATATTTTTTCTCCGTCGCATTCTTTTCTGACTCGATTATTTTTTATGCGGTAATATATTTACAAATTTCCGATTTTGCTCTTGTAACCGCAATGAAATTAAAAAAAGTTTAAAGGAAAATAACTAATTAAGGAAACGGAAGCAAAACCCGCCCAGAGGCCGAGCGGCACCACAGTGGGCGAGGGCTGCCCCAAACAATACAAAGAAGCGGATTAAACCACTGCAGCAGAACCGACAGAATGAAAAAGTACCTTGTACTCTGAGCGGGGGGAACTTCACAGTGTTCGCGCAAGGTAGTTTTTTCACCCTGGCCTCTTTAAGGCGGACTCTTTCTAATCCCCTTAGGCCCGCCGTCCACTGCAGCTAGAAATGTGTAGCGAGAAATGTGCGGCGAAAAATGTGTGAGCGAGGCGGGCGAGGTTTGTGCGTCCACTACGACGAGTTTCTTGCTCAACTAGAAATGTGTTTAGTTCCGAACGGTGCGGCGACGAAGTCGGACCCGTTCGATGTTCACCGTTTAAAAAGCACAAATATGTACCACTTTTGCCCAATTCCATCCCAATTGACTCCCAAAGGACTTCTTTCATTTTGACATTTTTATAATCTTCGTCCACAGTGTCGTACAGACAGGAATGACTCCTTACTAATTCGATTAATTTTTCCATTATCTTAATCAAGTACTATAAAAGATTTCAGGAACAGTACCTAAACGCAGTGTCCACAACTAAGCTACAAAGTCAACTGAATATCCTGTGAGAGAAGAGCTTGGAAGGATCACGTGCGGATGACTCAGGAATCATCGGGAAATGCTTGGGGAGGGGGTAAATGTGTAAGAGAAAATTCGCCCGACTAGCGACTTGGAAGAGGTTTCTCTCTCGACGCATTTCTCGCCTCGGTCAAATGTATGGACCCTCATTTAATCCTATGCTTTCGATTTACACATTTCTCGATACACATTTCTCGCTGCAGTGGACAACGGGCCTTAGGCGGAGGTTTCCGCCAGACATCTGAGGGTGATTGTACTGGAGTAATCGCCCGTGGGCGAACGGTTCTGCTGCAGGGATCGAACCCGCTTCCTCAGTATTGGTGGGAAGTCACCTTCCCAACTGTGCTACCGAGACGACATAGAAAAGTAGGAAACAAGTTAAAGCCTTTCGGAGGGGAGTGGAGGGGAGGCACATTGGAGAGGGAAGAGAGGGGTAGGTAGGTTCCCCCTGGAATAGGCGGAAGAGGGGAAATGAAAGGCGCGCACCCAGGGGGCGGGGGAGGGGGGTTGGTTTGATAGACGATTTTATGAATCATTGTATGTTTCTTTTCACGGTTTTTTGTGCTTAAATAATTCACCACATTAAACCTTCGCTCATTTAGATCACATGCAACTTCCTGACCCGAAAATACCATTGCACTCTGTCGAACTGTTTTGAGTTCCTTGGGAGATAGAAATGGTATTTCGATAAGTTGTTTCGTAAGTTTGTTGTCTTCACGAAGCCTGTTTACGGTGTTGCACGATTTACTATTCTCTCTGAAATGCCTTTCAGGCTACGTTTATTTGACCATCCTTCTCGAATTTCGACCGGCCAATATTATTTCTGGTTCAAGAAAAGAAGATTGCTTGTCTAATTTGAGCCCTTCTTGTACGTGAATAGGCGACGTCCTCCCTTTCACCGATTTGCCGGAGTTCGAGTTAGAATCCTCGAAATTGAGGCGAGAAATAGCGGCTACAGAAAGGAAATAACGTTTTGTGTTGAAGTGATGGCAGAAGGATACGGTTTCAAAGGCATTCCTTATGTAAGTTATGTACAAAACAGTATTGAAAGATATGCATTTCTACAATTTCCATTTAACCGGTGGATTAGTTTAAATGTTCATGTAAGGTGGAAGTTCTAATTGATGGATTTAATTAAATATTAATATTTAATTTAATCCTAATTCATCAAGCAGTTCAAGAAATTAAAATACCACTAACACTTTGATAAAGAATGTCTACAAGTTGAAAACTTACAAAATAACCCTTTTGCAGAATGAAGATAACAAATTCTGACTTGGATGGCTGCTATGAAGCTGATATTGGGATTATCTGAAACATCGATCGGAGAAGGGAGGCTTGATAATTCTGTTTTGGATTTGGTGAAGGTAATGTAACGTCAATTACTGCATAAGTTAATAAAATCTAACTATATATATTAATTTTACGTTGACGTCTTTAGACATTTGTTTACAATTTATATCGGCGTATTTCTCGAGAACCGTTCGTCGTAAAGATATGCGGTAAACGGCGTTTTGTTTCTACTGGTTATGAGGTCCCTGGAAAAATATTTTCGTTTGCTAAAGTGTCCCGGGTTCGAATCCAGGAGACAATTATATTTTCCCATAAGTTTACACGGGATTTTCGATTTTTCAGAGTGCAAGGTTTTCTTCCTTCGTTCGATAAAATACGTAAAAATGGTCTGATTTTCTTTATACTATCATATTATTGGGATGTTTACACGTTACACGGTCGATATTTTCAGAAATACGAATTCTTTTTCGAAATTTTGCGGATTTTTCGTACTCATTCCGGGCGTTGCCAAGGAGACTCTCATTGTTGCCTCCGATTCATTTAATGTCAATTAAACTTTCTAATAGACGAAAGAAAAGTTATTCGCGTCGAACTGTTGTTTGAGCATCGAAATTAATGAATCATAGCCACGTAAATACGAATAATTCGTCTGTCGACTGCGTATGGGGCAGTATGGGAAGCGTTTGTAGCTGTGTGAATAACGTGTAACAAACAAGTTCCCAGCGAATTGTTTTATTTTAAATTGTGCAATTTGTTTTTATTTTGTTTAAATTGATTCTATAAAGAATTGTTTCATTTTAAATTGTGCAGTTAATTTGATTTTTATTTTGTTTCAATTGATACTATAACGTTTTAAAATGGTTACGTTGACGTAAGTAACTGACTGACTTAGTATCTTAATATAAGTAACTGACTGACTTAGTATCTTAATATAAGACACTGACTGACTTAGTGTCGTAATATAAGACACCTACATATTACTAGGATACTCTGACTGACATGGTGTGTTAATATAAGATTCTGAAGACTTAGTCTCTTAATATAAGACAGCTACGTATTACTAGGATACTCTGAAACTCTCTCTACTGACCCTTTCTAATTCATGTGAAATTATATACCGTATTTTCTGGCCTAAAAGATGCAACCCGATTTTAAAACAGAAATTCCAGAAAAAATTACACATGGATTTTACCTTACCAAATTGACAAGAACAAAAACAGTTTCTCTACATTAAAATAATCAACTTTATTCATAGTATAAAAGCCAACTAAATTGTCATCATTGCTGCTACAATCATCATCACTAGCACTTTTGTATGAATCTTTAATAGCTTTGTTCAGCTGATCATCTTCAGGTGCATGTTAAGGAACATTTATAGTTGGCAAAATTCCTAATTCTGATACACAATTCAATCACAAAGTGATAGTCTTATTTTGTTTGTTTAATAAATTACCTTGTATGGCTTAAGAAATTTTTCTTTTCATCGGTCAAAGCACTCTACAGAAATTTATCATCTATTATTAATCTCAGATATTTAGTATAATCTACTTGAGCTATGGATTCACAATTACACCATGAGTTAAAAGTATTAATTCGACGTAAGCGCAATCATGTTTGTAAAGTTTAATAGGAAGAAGTGTTTAGGATTTCTCATGCATGCAGTTTGTCGTCTTTATGTTAACTATTAGATAATGATCATGAGACCAGTTCTGAATACTATTGAAATCTTGTTGGCAATAATCTATGGCTTTGTTAATATTTTCATGAACACTTACTAAAATGATATCAGCATATAAATAAATCTCTGAATTTGTTACAACTTCAAATATACTATTTACATAAACAGTATTGGTCCCAAAATTGAGCCTTGAGGCACACCAAGTTTAACATCTCTTAGTTTGCTAAAATAATTGTCTATTTTTAGTAATTTTTCTATTATTTAAATAATCCTTAAACCAATCTAACATTATGCCCGATCCCAATTTCCTGCAGTTTTTTAATTAAAACAGAATGTGAAATGGTATCAAATGCCTTACTATAATCAACAAACACTAGGATGATATGATTATTTTTGTGTAAATTAGCGGATGATATTATTTTTGTCTAAATTAGCATTGAGCTTCTCAGATAAGGCTTCTAATAAAAGTTTAGTGCTTTTGTTAGGCTGAAAACCATATTGGTTTCTGTGTATAATGTTATGTTTGCTTAGGTAATTTATCAATTTATTAGCAACTAATTTTTCCATAATTTTATCAATACAAGGCAAAATTGCTATGGACCTGTAATTCGTGAGATCATTATGCATTCCTCCTTTGTATATTGGATGTACAAGTGCTGTTTTTAAATCTACAGGTATAACTCCTTCTAAAATACTGTTATTGATTAATTTTCTCATGAGAAGTGTGATGTCTTTATTCACAATAAGATCTAATTTTGTCAACTCCTGGTGACTTTTTGTAATTTAGGGATTTAATAACAATTGATTTCTTTAACTGTCACTTCCGTGAAGAAAAGAGTATTTCCTATTGTATGGGGAAGATGGTTACATATTTTAATAGTACAATTGTTTTTCATGTTTTGTATTGACTCTGTAAATTGTACTGCCAGATTTCTTGTTCAATGTATTTACTCCCCATGTATTTCCCTATAATTGTTCCTATACTCTCTTTTCTTTTACATCATAATAAAATGTTTAGTTCTTTCCATGTCTCCTTAATATTACCTTTCAGTGAATCAAATTTTGTATAATCTTTTTTTGCTTTCCTAATTAGATTCACAGATTTCTTTGCTTCTTATAGTTTAAATGTTGTATTAGAGGGATTGTTTTTCCATAATTGATATAACCTCTCTTTTTTGTATTTCCTTCATAACATTGTTGTTCATCCACCTTTTTTTCAATACAAATTTGCATTTAGTCTTCTCTGCATTATCGTAGACACTATTCATTCTTAGGTTTAAGTTTTCATACAAGTTAACATTATCTATATCATGCAGGTCCTGTTATTTAGTGGAGTTAATGCGTCTTTTTACTTCCTTTTCATCAAGATAACTGGAGTGAATAGGAGGTTGCTCTACACCATCTCTATAAATAAATCCTGTTAAGTAATGGTCAGATATTTTCGTCTGAAATATAAATGATGAAATATCTTTTATAGGGCCTCTATAGGCAATATGGTCAATACAGAACCTTACCATTCTATTTAATCTAAATTATTCTCTTGTATATGTCTTTATTAATTGAATGAAACCTTGTGGTGATAGAAAATTTTGGTATCTCAATGAATGTATGTCAGATTTATCTTTTATGTTTATATCTCCTGCTTTGACTACTATTTTATTTTTACAATCAGTTAAGGCTAGACTTAATTCCTCAAGAAATTCATTTTTATTTAATGATGGGGTCTATATATACCAATTAGCAAAATTTGCATGCTCTTAATATTGATTTCGCAAGGTATTACTTCAGCAGAGTTCATTGTAATTACCTTTTGATTAAAATATGTCATCCTTAATGTAAAGGATTTGGCTACCACCCCTCTTATTTTGCCTTAAGTTATACACCATATTATATAAATCTATATTATTAGAATTCACATTTACCTCAGTAAGCAATACAAACAAATATTGAGAGCAATATGATAGTTCTTGAATAATGTATAAAATTTCATCCCAACTGTTTGATAGACTTCTAACATTCAGATGATAGAACAGAAGATTTGCAAATGATACATTTTGTATAAGGCTGTTTAAAGAGCTTGTCTTGTTTCTTAATTTAACGATAATTTTTTTGCTTTTCTCCTGGTCCTTTTGATTCATCACAAATTGACAATGTCAAAAGGATCAAAATTTTTACAACCTAGATCATTCACAAGTTTCTTGATGTGATCCCAAGGTTATCACCTTTTTCAATCAGACCAACTATTACTATGTTAGAACCTAAATCTTTTTACTCCATGATATTAACTTTAGTGGTGAGACCTTCAATTACTCTGTCCTTGTTTGCATTTTCCCTATGGAGATCGACCACCTCCTGCTTTACTTCTTTAATAATATTTTGATTTACGCATAGCGTCTCCCTTACTTCATCATACCCAGTCACAAAGGAAAGATAAAATTTTCTTTGTGTGTGTATTAAAGTCTTTTTTGATACCTTTCAATTCATGCATAATTAGGTTTAAATTTCTTTCAATGTTACACCAGCCTTTGAATCTTCTCCGTTGTATCCATTATCAGCTGGCCTCGCTGTATTTCTGCAGCTTAAGCATCTCCATTCATCTTTTGCTTTAGTCGACTCGGATTTCCAGGTTGAATTCCATTTTAAATAAAAGTAATAATTCTCCTGTTGATATTTCAACAGGCATTATACTAATTATGTATAATGCACATGTATAATGGCATGGCATCCACACAGGAAAAATAAAAGTACAAATCATCAGTAGTGATTGTCTAGAGTAATAACGAAATAGGGAATTCTTTGTTTCAGAGACATACTCTGCATAAATCCTAATTGACTGCTCTCAAACTGTGGATATCCATTCCGATGCTACAGGAATGATGGATAATGCTGCTCTGAGACACCAGAATTTGCAGTCAGTGTTCAACACATCTCTGCACCTGCATAAAGAAGAAATTGGATGTTTGACTAAAAATATGTACATATTAACATAAATGTCAATCTGTATAGAATCTTGTGATTAAATCTTATTTAAAAATTGTAATTGCTTTACTAAGTAGCATTGCCTAGGTTACAGGTACAGTTACTTCAAAGATGACTAATAGAGAACTGCATTATCAGATAGGACATGAAAGCACCTTCCAGAGAATGTTGCTGTGATAAATCATGATGAAGCCCTTGGTAGAGATTGATGTGTCAATGACAGTAAGAAACCTGAAATATGAAAGCACTTTCCAGAGAATGTGGCTGTGATAGATCATGAGGAAGCTTTTGCTAGAGATTGAAATATGGTAGGTAGTCGGGGTATCCTAGTAATACCTAGATGTCTTATATTATGACAGTAAGTCAGTCGGGGATATCCTAATAATACCTAGGTGTCTTATATTAAGACACTAAGTCAGTCAGAGTATCCTAGAAATATCTAGGTGTCTTCTATTAAGAGATTAAGTCAGAGTATCCTAGTTATACGTAGGTATCTTATATTAAGACACTAAGTCAGTCAGAGTATCCTAGTAATATGTAGGTGTCTTATATTAGGACACTAAGTCAGTAAGAGACTTATATTAAAAAACTAAGTCAGTCAGAGTATCCTAGTAATACCTAGGTGTCATATAAAAACATTAAGTCAGTCAGAGTATCCTAGTCATACCTAGGTATCTTATATTACGACACTAAGTCAGTCAGTGTCTTATATTAAGATACTAAGTCAGTCAGTTACTTATATTAAGATACTAAGTCACTCAGAGTATCCTAGTAATATGTAGCTGTCTTATATTAAGACAGTCAGAGTATCCTAGTAATACCTAGGTGTCTTATATTAAGACACTAAGAGAGTCAGATACTTATATTTAGACACTAAATCAGTCAGAGTATCCTAGTAATACGTAGCTGTCTTATATTAAGAGACTAAGTCTTCAGAATCTTATATTAACACACTATGTCAGTCAGAGTATCCTAGTAATATGTAGGTGTCTTACATTAGGACACTAAGTCAGTAAGAGACTTATATTAAAAAACTAAGTCAGTCAGAGTATCCTAGTAATACCTAGGTGTCATATAAAAACATTAAGTCAGTCAGAGTATCCTAGTCATACCTAGGTATCTTATATTACGACACTAAGTCAGTCAGTGTCTTATATTAAGATACTAAGCCAGTCAGTTACTTATATTAAGATACTAAGTCACTCAGAGTATCCTAGTAATATGTAGGTGTCTTATATTAAGACAGTCAGAGTATCCTAGTAATACCTAGGTGTCTTATATTAACACACTAAGAGAGTCAGATACTTATATTTAGACACTAAATCAGTCAGAGTATCCTAGTAATACGTAGCTGTCTTATATTAAGAGACTAAGTCTTCAGAGTCTTATATTAAGACACTAAGTCAGTCAGAGTATCCTAGTAATATCTAGGTGTCTTCTATTAAGACATTAAGTCAGAGTATCCTAGTTATACGTAGGTCTGTTATATTAAGACACTAAGTCAGTCAGAGTATCCTAGTAATATGTAAGTGTCTTATATTAGGACACTAAGTCAGTAAGAGACTTATATTAAGATACTAAGTCACTCAGAGTATCCTAGTAATATGTAGGTGTCTTATATTAAGACAGTCAGAGTATCCTAGTCATACCTAGGTATCTTATATTACGACACTAAGTCAGTCAGTGTCTTATATTAAGATACTAAGTCAGTCAGTTACTTATATTAAGATACTAAGTCACTCAGAGTATCCTAGTAATATGTAGGTGTCTTATATTAAGACAGTCAGAGTATCCTAGTAATACCTAGGTGTCTTATATTAAGACACTAAGAGAGTGAGAGTCAGATACTTATATTTAGACACTAAATCAGTCAGAGTATCCAAGTAATACGTAGCTGTCTTATATTAAGAGACTAAGTCTTCAGAGTCTTATATTAAGACACTAAGTCAGTCAGAGTATCCTAGTAATACGTAGCTGTCTTATATTAAGAGACTAAGTCTTCGGAATCTTATATTAACACACTATGTCAGTCAGAGTATCCTAGTAATATGTAGGTGTCTTATATTAGGACACTAAGTCAGTAAGAGACTTATATTAAAAAACTAAGTCAGTCAGAGTATCCTAGTAATACCTAGGTGTCATATAAAAACATTAAGTCAGTCAGAGTATCCTAGTCATACCTAGGTATCTTATATTACGACACTAAGTCAGTCAGTGTCTTATATTAAGATACTAAGTCAGTCAGTTACTTATATTAAGATACTAAGTCACTCAGAGTATCCTAGTAATATGTAGGTGTCTTATATTAAGACAGTCAGAGTATCCTAGTAATACCTAGGTGTCTTATATTTAGACACTAAATCAGTCAGAGTATCCTAGTAATACCTAGATGTCTAATATTAAGACATTAAGTCAGAGCATCCTAGCAATACCTAGGTGGCTTATATTAAGACACTAAGCCAGTCAGAGTCTTATATTAAGACACTAAGTCAGTCAGAGTATCATAGTAATATCTAGGGGTCGTATATGAAGACATTAAGTCAGTCAGAGTATACTAGTAATACCTAGGTGTCTCATATTAAGACACTAAGTCAGTCAGTGTCTTATATTAAGATACTAAGTCAATCAGTTACTTATATTAAGATACTAAGTCACTCAGAGTATCCTAGTAATATGTAGCTGTCTTATATTAAGACAGTCAGAGTATCCTAGTAATACCTAGGTGTCTTATATTAAGACACTAAGAGAGTGAGAGTCAGATACTTATATTTAGACACTAAATCAGTCAGAGTATCCTAGTAATACGTAGCTGTCTTATATTAAGAGACTAAGTCTTCAGAATCTTATATTAACACACTATGTCAGTCAGAGTATCCTAGTAATATGTAGGTGTCTTATATTAGGACACTAAGTCAGTAAGAGACTTATATTAAAAAACTAAGTCAGTCAGAGTATCCTAGTAATACCTAGGTGTCATATAAAAACATTAATCAGTCAGAGTATCTTAGTCATACCTAGGTATCTTATATTACGACACTAAGTCAGTCAGTGTCTTATATTAAGATACTAAGTCAGTCAGTTACTTATACTAAGATACTAAGTCACTCAGAGTATCCTAGTAATATGTAGGTGTCTTATATTAAGACAGTCAGAGTATCCTAGTAATACCTAGGTGTCTTATATTAAGACACTAAGAGAGTCAGATACTTATATTTAGACACTAAATCAGTCAGAGTATCCTAGTAATACGTAGCTGTCTTATATTAAGAGACTAAGTCTTCAGAATCTTATATTAACACACTATGTCAGTCAGAGTATCCTAGTAATATGTAGGTGTCTTACATTAGGACACTAAGTCAGTAAGAGACTTATATTAAAAAACTAAGTCAGTCAGAGTATCCTAGTAATACCTAGGTGTCATATAAAAACATTAAGTCAGTCAGAGTATCCTAGTCATACCTAGGTATCTTATATTACGACACTAAGTCAGTCAGCGTCTTATATTAAGATACTAAGTCAGTCAGTTACTTATATTAAGATACTAAGTCACTCAGAGTATCCTAGTAATATGTAGGTGTCTTATATTAAGACAGTCAGAGTATCCTAGTAATACCTAGGTGTCTTATATTGAGACACTAAGAGAGTCAGATACTTATATTTAGACACTAAATCAGTCAGAGTATCCTAGTAATACGTAGCTGTCTTATATTAAGAGACTAAGTCTTCAGAGTCTTATATTAAGACACTAAGTCAGTCAGAGTATCCTAGTAATATCTAGGTGTCTTCTATTAAGACATTAAGTCAGAGTATCCTAGTTATACGTAGGTCTGTTATATTAAGACACTAAGTCAGTCAGAGTATCCTAGTAATATGTAGGTGTCTTATATTAGGACACTAAGTCAGTAAGAGACTTATATTAAGATACTAAGTCACTCAGAGTATCCTAGTAATATGTAGGTGTCTTATATTAAGACAGTCAGAGTATCCTAGTCATACCTAGGTATCTTATATTACGACACTAAGTAAGTCAGTGTCTTATATTAAGATACTAAGTCAGTCAGTTACTTATATTAAGATACTAAGTCACTCAGAGTATCCTAGTAATATGTAGGTGTCTTATATTAAGACAGTCAGAGTATCCTAGTAATACCTAGGTGTCTTATATTAAGACACTAAGAGAGTGAGAGTCAGATACTTATATTTAGACACTAAATCAGTCAGAGTATCCAAGTAATACGTAGCTGTCTTATATTAAGAGACTAAGTCTTCAGAGTCTTATATTAAGACACTAAGTCAGTCAGAGTATCCTAGTAATATGTAGGTGTCTTATATTAAGACAGTCAGAGTATCCTAGTAATACCTAGGTATCTTATATTAAGACACTAAGAGAGTCAGATACTTATATTTAGAGACTAAATCTGTCAGAGTATCCTAGTAATAAGTAGCTGTCTTATATTAAGAGACTAAGTCTTCAGAATCTTATATTAAGACACTAAGTGAGTCAGAGTATCCTAGTAATATCTAGGTGTCTTCTATTAAGACATTAAGTCAGAGTATCCTAGTTATACGTAGGTGTCTTATATTAAGACACTAAGTCAGAGTATCCTAGTAATACCTAGGTGTCTTATATTAAGACACTAAGCGAGTCAGATACTTATATTTAGACACTAAATCAGTCAGAGTATCCTAGTAATACGTAGCTGTCTTATATTAAGAGACTAAGTCTTCAGAGTCTTATATTAACACACTATGTCAGTCAGAGTATCCTAGTAATATGTAGGTGTCTTACATTAGGACACTAAGTCAGTAAGAGACTTATATTAAAAAACTAAGTCAGTCAGAGTATCCTAGTAATACCTAGGTGTCATATAAAAACATTAAGTCAGTCAGAGTATCCTAGTCATACCTAGGTATCTTATATTACGACACTAAGTCAGTCAGTGTCTTATATTAAGATACTAAGTCAGTCAGTTACTTATATTAAGATACTAAGTCACTCAGAGTATCCTTGTAATATGTAGGTGTCTTATATTAAGACAGTCAGAGTATCCTAGTAATACCTAGGGGTCTTATATTAAGACACTAAGAGAGTCAGATACTTATATTTAGACACTAAATCAGTCAGAGTATCCTAGTAATACGTAGCTGTCTTATATTAAGAGACTAAGTCTTCAGAGTCTTATATTAAGACACTAAGTCAGTCAGAGTATCCTAGTAATACCTAGATGTCTTATATTAAGACATTAAGTCAGAGCATCCTAGCAATACCTAGGTGGCTTATATTAAGACACTAAGTCAGTCAGAGTATCATAGTAATATCTAGGGGTCGTATATGAAGACATTAAGTCAGTCAGAGTATACTAGTAATACTTTGGTGTCTCATATTAAGACACTAAGTCAGTCAGTGTCTTATATTAAGATACTAAGTCACTCAGAGTATCCTAGTAATATGTAGGTGTCTTATATTAAGACAGTCAGAGTATCCTAGTAATACCTAGGTGTCTTATATTAAGACACTAAGAGAGTCAGATACTTATATTTAGACACTAAATCAGTCAGAGTATCCTAGTAATACGTAGCTGTCTTATATTAAGAGACTAAGTCTTCAGAATCTTATATTAACACACTATGTCAGTCAGAGTATCCTAGTAATATGTAGGTGTCTTATATTAGGACACTAAGTCAGTAAGAGACTTATATTAAAAAACTAAGTCAGTCAGAGTATCCTAGTAATACCTAGGTGTCATATAAAAACATTAAGCCAGTCAGAGTATCTTAGTCATACCTAGCTATCTTATATTACGACACTAAGTCAGTCAGTGTCTTATATTAAGATACTAAGTCAGTCAGTTACTTATATTAAGATACTAAGTCACTCAGAGTATCCTAGTAATATGTAGGTGTCTTATATTAAGACAGTCAGAGTATCCTAGTAATACCCAGGTGTCTTATATTAAGACACTAAGATAGTCAGATACTTATATTTAGACACTAAATCAGTCAGAGTATCCTAGTAATACGTAGCTGTCTTAAATTAAGAGACTAAGTCTTCAGAATCTTATATTAACACACTATGTCACTCAGAGTATCCTAGTAATATGTAGGTGTCTTATATTAAGACAGTCAGAGTATCCTAGTAATACCTAGGTGTCTTATATTAAGACACTAAGAGAGTCAGATACTTATATTTAGACACTAAATCAGTCAGAGTATCCTAGTAATACGTAGCTGTCTTATATTAAGAGACTAAGTCTTCAGAATCTTATATTAACACACTATGTCAGTCAGAGTATCCTAGTAATATGTAGGTGTCTTACATTAGGACACTAGGTCAGTAAGAGACTTATATTAAAAAACTAAGTCAGTCAGAGTATCCTAGTAATACCTAGGTGTCATATAAAAACATTAAGTCAGTCAGAGTATCCTAGTCATATCTAGGTATCTTATATTACGACACTAAGTCAGTCAGTGTCTTATATTAAGATACTAAGTCAGTCAGTTACTTATATTAAGATACTAAGTCACTCAGAGTATCCTAGTAATATGTAGGTGTCTTATATTAAGACAGTCAGAGTATCCTAGTAATACCTAGGTGTCTTATATTAAGACACTAAGAGAGTCAGATACTTATATTTAGACACTAAATCAGTCAGAGTATCCTAGTAATACGTAGCTGTCTTATATTAAGAGACTAAGTCTTCAGAGTCTTATATTAAGACACTAAGTCAGTCAGAGTATCCTAGTAATATCTAGGTGTCTTCTATTAAGACATTATGTCAGAGTATCCTAGTTATACGTAGGTCTGTTATATTAAGACACTAAGTCAGTCAGAGTATCCTAGTAATATGTAGGTGTCTTATATTAAGACAGTCAGAGTATCCTAGTCATACCTAGGTATCTTATATTACGACACTAAGTCAGTCAGTGTCTTATATTAAGATACTAAGTCAGTCAGTTACTTATATTAAGATACTAAGTCACTCAGAGTATCCTAGTAATATGTAGGTGTCTTATATTAAGACACTAAGAGAGTGAGAGTCAGATACTTATATTTAGACACTAAATCAGTCAGAGTATCCAAGTAATACGTAGCTGTCTTATATTAAGAGACTAAGTCTTCAGAGTCTTATATTAAGACACTAAGTCAGTCAGAGTATCCTAGTAATATCTAGGTGTCTTCTATTAAGACATTAAGTCAGAGTATCCTAGTTATACGTAGGTGTCTTATATTAAGACACTAAGTCAGAGTATCCTAGTAATACCTAGGTGTCTTATATTAAGACACTAAGCGAGTCAGATACTTATATTTAGACACTAAATCAGTCAGAGTATCCTAGTAATACGTAGCTGTCTTATATTAAGAGACTAAGTCTTCAGAGTCTTATATTAAGACACTAAATCAGTCAGAGTATCCTAGTAATACGTAGCTGTCTTATATTAAGAGACTAAGTCTTCAGAATCTTATATTAACACACTATGTCAGTCAGAGTATCCTAGTAATATGTAGGTGTCTTATATTAGGACACTAAGTCAGTAAGAGACTTATATTAAAAAACTAAGTCAGTCAGAGTATCCTAGTAATACCTAGGTGTCATATAAAAACATTAAGTCACTCAGAGTATCCTAGTAATATGTAGGTGTCTTATATTAAGACAGTCAGAGTATCCTAGTAATACCTAGGTGTCTTATATTTAGACACTAAATCAGTCAGAGTATCCTAGTAATACGTAGCTGTCTTATATTAAGAGACTAAGTCTTCAGAATCTTATATTAACACACTATGTCAGTCAGAGTATCCTAGTAATATGTAGGTGTCTTATATTAGGACACTAAGTCAGTAAGAGACTTATATTAAAAAACTAAGTCAGTCAGAGTATCCTAGTAATACCTAGGTGTCATATAAAAACATTAAGTCAGTCAGAGTATCCTAGTCATACCTAGGTATCTTATATTACGACACTAAGTCAGTCAGTGTCTTATATTAAGATACTAAGTCAGTCAGTTACTTATATTAAGATACTAAGTCACTCAGAGTATCCTAGTAATATGTAGGTGTCTTATATTAAGACAGTCAGAGTATCCTAGTAATACCTAGGTGTCTTATATTAAGACACTAAGAGAGTCAGATACTTATATTTAGACACTAAATCAGTCAGAGTATCCTAGTAATACGTAGCTGTCTTATATTAAGAGACTAAGTCTTCAGAGTCTTATATTAAGACACTAAGTCAGTCAGAGTATCCTAGTAATACCTAGTTGTCTTATATTAAGACATTAAGTCACAGCATCCTAGCAATACCTAGGTGGCTTATATTAAGACACTAAGTCAGTCAGAGTCTTATATTAAGACACTAAGTCAGTCAGAGTATCGTAATAATATCTAGGGGTCGTATATGAAGACATTAAGTCAGTCAGAGTATCCTAGTAATACCTAGGTGTCATATAAAAACATTAAGTCAGTCAGAGTATCCTAGTCATACCTAGGTATCTTATATTACGACACTAAGTCAGTCAGTGTCTTATATTAAGATACTAAGTCAGTCAGTTACTTATATTAAGATACTAAGTCACTCAGAGTATCCTAGTAATATGTAGGTGTCTTATATTAAGACAGTCAGAGTATCTTAGTAATACCTAGGTGTCTTATATTAAGACACTAAGAGAGTCAGATACTTATATTTAGACACTAAATCAGTCAGAGTATCCTAGTAATACGTAGCTGTCTTATATTAAGAGACTAAGTCTTCAGAGTCTTATATTAAGACACTAAGTCAGTCAGAGTATCCTAGTAATACCTAGATGTCTTATATTAAGACATTAAGTCAGAGCATCCTAGCAATACCTAGGTGGCTTATATTAAGACACTAAGTCAGTCAGAGTATCATAGTAATATCTAGGGGTCGTATATGAAGACATTAAGTCAGTCAGAGTATACTAGTAATACCTAGGTGTCTCATATTAAGACACTAAGTCAGTCAGTGTCTTATATTAAGATACTAAGTCAGTCAGTTACTTATATTAAGATACTAAGTCACTCAGAGTATCCTAGTAATATGTAGGTGTCTTATATTAAGACAGTCAGAGTATCCTAGTAATACCTAGGTGTCTTATATTAAGACACTAAGAGAGTCAGATACTTATATTTAGACACTAAATCAGTCAGAGTATCCTAGTAATACCTAGGTGGCTTATATTAAGACACTAAGTCAGTCAGAGTCTTATATTAAGACACTAAGTCAGTCAGAGTATCGTAGTAATATCTAGGGGTCGTATATGAAGACATTAAGTCAGTCAGAGTATACTAGTAATACCTAGGTGTCTCATATTAAGACACTAAGTCAGTCAGAGTATCCTAGTCACACCTATGTGAGTTATATTAACACACGAAAAAGCGTGCAAACAAATACAAAATGCTTGGAAAAATCTGCTATCTAACCGCTACATAGATCAACGCTGACCAACAAACGAAAAACGCGTAACTGAGAATCGTCCAGCGTCAAATTTCTTTGCCAGAAATGACTATGTGGTCGTATTTATAAATGACACGAGAATAGCATTCTAATATAGAAAAGAGAACTATACGATACGAGATGCCGTGCAGTGATATTCTCACCGACATTTACGGAGGAATTTGTTGCTCACACGCAGACGCATAGCCAGGATTTTCTCTTGGGGCGGCTCAACTATATGATTATTCCACCAAACATTTATTGAACATGTTACGTTGTCAATTGTGATACAAACGTACCGACTCTCGGGATATAGGGGAGAAAAGAGGGTTGGTACTCGCTCTAGAAAAAAGAAATGCGATTGAGCTTTTCAATTTCAAGCGACGGAAAAGTTAATGACAAATCAAACAACTGGAACCCAGTTAACAATCAAAAAGAACTGTTTCTTCCACCTCTGCAGAGTATACCTCGTATAGTAGGGCAGCCCCGGATCTCCGATCCTCAATGCAATTTACATAAACTGAAGGTTTAGTGAAATAATTTTTATTGAATAATTAATGAAATATAAATGAAATGCAAAGTATTAAAATAAAAATGCATTCTATCTCACCTTAATTTAAAGAGTAAGCGTAAAACCTATAATCCTACCAAATTTCAAGTTTCTAGTACATCTACAGATGTTAACAACAAATTGTACATAAATGCTGACAGACGTCAACGTAAAATTAACATATAGTTAGATTTCTTATACACATGTTATTGACAGCTGTTATACAGATGTTAACAATAAATTGTAAACAAATGCTGACAGTCGTCAACGTAACCATTTTAAAACGTTATAGTATCAATTGAAACAAAATAAAAATCAAATTAACTGCACAATTTAAAATGAAACAATTCTTTATAGAATCAATTTAAACAAAATAAAAACAAATTGCACAATTTAAAATAAAACAATTCGCTGGGAACTTGTTTGTTACACGTTATTCACACAGCTACAAACGCTTCCCATACTGCCCCATACGCAGTCGACAGACGAATTATTCGTATTTACGTGGCTATGATTCATTAATTTCGATGCTCAAACAACAGTTCGACGCGAATAACTTTTCTTTCGTCTATTAGAAAGTTTAATTGACATTAAATGAATCGGAGGCAACAATGAGAGTCTCCTTGGCAACGCCCGGAATGAGTACGAAAAATCCGCAAAATTTCGAAAAAGAATTCGTATTTCTGAAAATATCGACCGTGTAACGTGTAAACATCCCAATAATATGATAGTATAAAGAAAATCAGACCATTTTTACGTATTTTATCGAACGAAGGAAGAAAACCTTGCACTCTGAAAAATCGAAAATCCCGTGTAAACTTATGGGAAAATATAATTGTCTCCTGGATTCGAACCCGGGACACTTTAGCAAACGAAAATATTTTTCCAGGGACCTCATAACCAGTAGAAACAAAACGCCGTTTACCGCATATCTTTACGACGAACGGTTCTCGAGAAATACGCCGATATAAATTGTAAACAAATGTCTAAAGACGTCAACGTAAAATTAATATATATAGTTAGATTTTATTAACTTATGCAGTAATTGACGTTACATTACCTTCACCAAATCCAAAACAGAATTATCAAGCCTCCCTTCTCCGATCGATGTTTCAGATAATCCCAATATCAGCTTCATAGCAGCCATCCAAGTCAGAATTTGTTATCTTCATTCTGCAAAAGGGTTATTTTGTAAGTTTTCAACTTGTAGACATTCTTTATCAAAGTGTTAGTGGTATTTTAATTTCTTGAACTGCTTGATGAATTAGGATTAAATTAAATATTAATATTTAATTAAATCCATCAATTAGAACTTCCACCTTACATGAACATTTAAACTAATCCACCGGTTAAATGGAAATTGTAGAAATGCATATCTTTCAATACTGTTTTGTACATAACTTACATAAGGAATGCCTTTGAAACCGTATCCTTCTGCCATCACTTCAACACAAAACGTTATTTCCTTTCTGTAGCCGCTATTTCTCGCCTCAATTTCGAGGATTCTAACTCGAACTCCGGCAAATCGGTGAAAGGGAGGACGTCGCCTATTCACGTACAAGAAGGGCTCAAATTAGACAAGCAATCTTCTTTTCTTGAACCAGAAATAATATTGGCCGGTCGAAATTCGAGAAGGATGGTCAAATAAACGTAGCCTGAAAGGCATTTCAGAGAGAATAGTAAATCGTGCAACACCGTAAACAGGCTTCGTGAAGACAACAAACTTACGAAACAACTTATCGAAATACCATTTCTATCTCCCAAGGAACTCAAAACAGTTCGACAGAGTGCAATGGTATTTTCGGGTCAGGAAGTTGCATGTGATCTAAATGAGCGAAGGTTTAATGTGGTGAATTATTTAAGCACAAAAAACCGTGAAAAGAAACATACAATGATTCATAAAATCGTCTATCAAACCAACCCCCCTCCCCCGCCCCCTGGGTGCGCGCCTTTCATTTCCCCTCTTCCGCCTATTCCAGGGGGAACCTACCTACCCCTCTCTTCCCTCTCCAATGTGCCTCCCCTCCACTCCCCTCCGAAAGGCTTTAACTTGTTTCCTACTTTTCTATGTCGTCTCGGTAGCACAGTTGGGAAGGTGACTTCCCACCAATACTGAGGAAGCGGGTTCGATCCCTGCAGCAGAACCGTTCGCCCACGGGCGATTACTCCAGTACAATCACCCTCAGATGTCTGGCGGAAACCTCCGCCTAAGGCCCGTTGTCCACTGCAGCGAGAAATGTGTATCGAGAAATGTGTAAATCGAAAGCATAGGATTAAATGAGGGTCCATACATTTGACCGAGGCGAGAAATGCGTCGAGAGAGAAACCTCTTCCAAGTCGCTAGTCGGGCGAATTTTCTCTTACACATTTACCCCCTCCCCAAGCATTTCCCGATGATTCCTGAGTCATCCGCACGTGATCCTTCCAAGCTCTTCTCTCACAGGATATTCAGTTGACTTTGTAGCTTAGTTGTGGACACTGCGTTTAGGTACTGTTCCTGAAATCTTTTATAGTACTTGATTAAGATAATGGAAAAATTAATCGAATTAGTAAGGAGTCATTCCTGTCTGTACGACACTGTGGACGAAGATTATAAAAATGTCAAAATGAAAGAAGTCCTTTGGGAGTCAATTGGGATGGAATTGGGCAAAAGTGGTACATATTTGTGCTTTTTAAACGGTGAACATCGAACGGGTCCGACTTCGTCGCCGCACCGTTCGGAACTAAACACATTTCTAGTTGAGCAAGAAACTCGTCGTAGTGGACGCACAAACCTCGCCCGCCTCGCTCACACATTTTTCGCCGCACATTTCTCGCTACACATTTCTAGCTGCAGTGGACGGCGGGCCTAAGGGGATTAGAAAGAGTCCGCCTTAAAGAGGCCAGGGTGAAAAAACTACCTTGCGCGAACACTGTGAAGTTCCCCCCGCTCAGAGTACAAGGTACTTTTTCATTCTGTCGGTTCTGCTGCAGTGGTTTAATCCGCTTCTTTGTATTGTTTGGGGCAGCCCTCGCCCACTGTGGTGCCGCTCGGCCTCTGGGCGGGTTTTGCTTCCGTTTCCTTAATTAGTTATTTTCCTTTAAACTTTTTTTAATTTCATTGCGGTTACAAGAGCAAAATCGGAAATTTGTAAATATATTACCGCATAAAAAATAATCGAGTCAGAAAAGAATGCGACGGAGAAAAAATATTTTTTTGACGAAAAAGAATTTAGCAGCCGAAAAAAATTATTTAACCGCCGAAAAAAATATTTGGCCGCCGAAAAACGTATTAAGCGGCCGAAAAATATATTTATCCGCCGAAAAAATATATAGCCGCCGAAAGCAAAGTAGACCCCGAATAAAAGTAGCCGCCGAAAAATATTTTACCGCCTAAAAGGAATCTAGCCACCGAAAATAATGTATTAGATACTTGACTTCAGCTTTTAAAATTTTATTGCGGTTACACGAAGGCAATCGGAAAACTGTAAAAATATTGCCGCCGAAAAAGAAATCGTCGCAGAAAAAAATATTTTGCGGCCGAAAAAAATATTTTGCGGCCGAAAAAAAAACTCGGCGCAGAAAAAAAATATTAACCTCCGAAAAAAGCGCGCCGTAGAAAAAAAATATTTAGCTGCTGAAATAAAAACTCGCCACAGAAAAAAATATTTATCCGGTGAAAAAAGACGTCAGAGAAATAAATTTAGCCTCCGAAAAATAAACTCGCCGCAAAAATAATATCTTGCCGCCGCAAAAATAATATCTTGCCGCCGAAAAAAAACTCGCAGCAGGAAAGAAACGTTTGCTACCAAAAAAATGTTAGCCAGTGGAAACATTAATAGCTACCGGAAAAATGGAGCTGCGGAATGAAATAACCGCAGAGAAAAGAAGTAAATAAAGAAGAAATCGAAATCGCAAAATATCTTAAATCGGAGAAAAAACAAGATCTAATAAAATTCGCCACAGGAAAAAACCGACACATGAAAAAGTTCAATATCAGAAAAAACTCGTAATTAGAAAATCACCGCAGGGAAAAAAATTCGCCGAAAAAAATTTTTAGTCGCGGTGAAAATAACTGAGCCGCCGAAAAAATATATTGAGCCGGCGGAAAAATATGTAGCCGCCGAAAAAAATATTAGCCACCGAAAAATTATTTAGCCGCAGAAAAAAAAATTAATATTTAGTAACCAAAAAAATAATTTAAGTCGCTGAAAAAATATTTAGCCGCCGAAAAAAATATTAGCTGCCAAAAAAATAATTAACATATAGTCGCCGAAAAAGCATGCGCTGAAAAAAAGTAGCCCCAGGAAAAACCGACACTTGGAAAACGTCTGACAACGGAAAAAATTCGCCATAAGAAAATATATCCTTCGCAAAAAATTAGCAATCTGAAAAAACATCTATCAGAAAACAGTCCTCCCTCGGAAAAGAATGCGAAATAGGAAAGAAATTCGCTATTGCAAAAAACACGCCTTCGGAAAAAATTCACCTTCGGAATAAAAAATTCGCCTTGTGAAAAATGCTTCCTCTTCACAAAAGACTCCAAAAATTAGCCATCTAAAAGAAATCTTAGGACGCGGAAAACATTTCTATCTGAAAAATTTGCCTCCGAAAAGCAATACGACTTTGGAAAAAATTAACCTGCAGAAAAATCGCATTAGGAAAATGCGATATTTAGCCGACGAAAAATATATTTAGTCGCCACAAAAAAATATTTCGCCGTCAAAAACAATATCCGAAAAATATATTTAGTCGCCGAGAAAGCCGATAAATATATTTAGCTGCCAAAAACATATTTAGCCCCCGAAAAAAATACTTAGCCGCTGAAAAAATTATTTAATCGCCGAAAAAATGCTTAGCCAGCGAAAATAAAGTAGATCGAAAAAAAGTAGACAACTAATAAAAGTAGGCGCCGAAAAAATACTTAACCGCATAAAAAGAATTTAGCCACCGAAAAAAAATGTAGCCGCCGAAAAAAATATTTAGCCGCCGAAAAAAAATAGACACCGAATAAAACTAACCGCCAAAAATATTTAACAGCCTAAAAAGAATTTAGCCAACGAAAAAAAAATGTAGCCGCCGAAAAAAATACTTAGTCGCCGAAATAAATGCTTAGATGCTTAGCCGCCGAAAAAATACTTAGCCACTGAAAAAAAAGTAGGCCGAAAAAAAGTATATACCTCTAAAAAGTTGACGCCGAAATAATATTTACCCGCCGAAAAACACATTAGACGTCGAAAAAAATATTTAGCCGCCGAAAGACACATTCAGCTGTCGAAAAAAAGTAGCCGCAAGAAATCTTTCAGACGTTCAGACTGACTGCATTTCGATAGACGCTATTTCACAACTCGATAGGGGTATTTTTCGAGAATTCTAACTCCGGAAAATCCTAGAAAGGAAGGACATCGATTATTCACATACACGAACAGTTAAATTCAGATTGTCGATCTTTTTTTCTGAAACTTAAAGCATATTGGCCGGTCGGTATTCGAGAATGATGGTAAAGCGAACGTAGTCTGAAAGGCATTTCAAAGAGAAGATACAATCGTGCAACAGCGTAAACACGCTTCCGAAAGACCTAACAGGTTTACGAAGCCATTATGAGAATGCACAAGGACATTGTGAAATATACCAATTCTATCTCCGAAGTAGTTCAACGAAAATTAATCAATTATATACAGTGAAATGTTAGTTTTGTGTCAAGAATTTGCATGTGATCAAAAAGCAGCGGCAAGTCAAGCATGACTTAAAATAGCACCTAAGTTTAATGTGATGAATTATTAACAAATCAAAAACCGTGCAAAAAAATGAATAAAATTCTTGAAAAAATCGTTACCGTTACATAAAACAGATCATCATACCAAAAACGCGTATCTGAGAATCTTCAACCACGCAAAAAATACATTATCCCGGTTTCTTATAATGCAAACGTCAAATTTCTTTGCCAGAAATGACTATGTGGACGCCATTACCTATAAACAACACGAGAATAACGCTCTAATACAGAACTATTCGATAAGAGATGCGAAGCAGTGATATTATAGTCACCTACATTTACGAAGGAAATTCTGTTGCTTATACGTCATGAGAAACTGCAATTTTCTTATCGGAATCAAACGACTCCCGCTTACCATACCAACTCCCTTTCATTTCCCCTCTTTCACCTACTCCAGGGGGAACCTCCCCTCTCTTCCCTCTACCTCCCTCCCCTCTTCTATCCACTCCCCTCCGAATGCCTGCCGAAAGGGAAATAGCTTAAACTTCCTACATTTCTTCGTCGTCTCGATAGCACAGTGGGGAAGGCGGCGTATCTTCCCCTCAATGCTGAGGAAGCGGGTTCGATCCCGGCGGCTGACCGTTCGCCGATGGGCCGGCCGGAGTGAAAAAATTACCTTGCGTGAACACTGTGAAGTTCCCCCCGCCCAGAGTACAAGGTATTTTTTCACTCTGTCGATCCGCCGCCGTGGTCGAATCCGCTTCTTCTTTGCATTGTTTGGGGAAGCACTTTCCCATTGTGGTGTTGTTCGGCCTCTGGGCGGGTTTTGCTTCCGTTTTCTTTATTAGTTATTTTTCTGACAACTTTTTTAAATTTCACGGCAGAGTATGTATGACATACGAGGAAAATCCATCGCCGAGGAAAAAATTCTACGCAAAAAAAGTCGACGCCGAAAAAATAGTCGCTGCTGAGAAAAACAAATACGGCGGAGAAGAAAGTCGAAGAACGGAAAAAAGTTCCCCGCAGAAAAAGAATCGTTACCGGAAAAGCATTTTCGCCATCGGAAAGAAATTAGACAATTTAAACCAAGGAAATGAAAATTGCAATCGAAAAATATTTGCAATCGGAGAAAATGCATAACCTAAAAAAATTGGTCGCAGCCAAAAGAAAGGAAAGGAAAAAAATAGACGCCGACGAGAAAAAACTAGCCGATTAAGGAAAAAGGTAGCAATCGAGAAAATAAGTCGCAGGGGAGAAAAAACTTGACGCCGAAAGAAATAGTCGAGGGCGAGAAAAAGTCGTCGCCGAGAAAATCGCAATAAGAAACAATATTCGTAGTCGGAAAATAATATTCGCCATCGGAAAGAAATTAGCAAATTTTGCCGACAGAAAAAAATCGCAACCGAAAAATATTTGCAACGGGAAAAAGGGAAATCTAAATGTAAATCGCAGCCGAAAAAAAGTCGCGGACGAGGAAACCGCCTAGAAAAATCGCCGCCGAGTAAAATAAGTCGAAACCGAAAAAAGTAAGGACGCCATAGAAAAAGTCGTCTCCGAAAAGAAAGCCGCCTACTACGCTCATCTCGCACTCGGCGCCCATTTTCCTAATTATTATTTTTCTTATTATGTACTTATAAATTCCCCTGCAAAATAACGAGATGCGAGGGAAAATTTAAAATAAATTCACAAGATAAATTCGGCAGAGAGAAAATTGAAAAATTGAATAACGCCGAATAAAAATAATTCGCCGGTGAAAAAAAACGTTCAGCGCTTAAAAAAAATCGCGAAATCAAAAAATTGACTTACGACAAAAAAATATTTTCCAACGTGAAAAGTATCCACAACTGAATAGGTAAATAGCCATAAACAATTAATGCACTGGCACAAAAAAAGTCATGTGTGAAAAATTAATTACTAATTAATTTCGCACCTGAAACAATAATTCAGGGCCGACGGAAATAATTCTCGAATGCAAATAAATTATTCACCAGCGCAGAAAATTAAATTACCCCTCTGAAAAAGCCTAATTCAAACTCTCAACTTATGCTATCTAGCCTTTGGAACTGCATTTGCATTTAAGCAGTTGAATGTCAGAAAACTATATATAGTCATTCATGTAACATAATAAAATTATGCATCCAAGATTTAACAAACATTTTATGTAAGAATGTTTACAACTAAATCTTAAAGTTTTTTAGGTTCATCAAAACTGTTTTCTTTTGTACTCCTCAATGAACCCTTGTAATATACTGGTGTCAATCTTGATGGAAGAGTTAAAAAAAAGCAGGATGTCTGGTCACTTTAACTATGTCTCATCATATCAAAATTTTATCCTATAACATTAAATATTCTGGCAACTTAGTAACCCATCAGCAATATTCCACCAAAAATAATCAATACAGAAATCTAATAAAACTACCAAATGATGCAAGGATTGCAAATGCTCCAAGTAATTCCAAAGAAGCATGGAGGATTATTAACAGTATCACCGGCCCTGACAGGGCTGAATACCTTCCTGTTTAAAAAAATGACAATTCCATAAAATAGTTAATCTTTATAAATTTCTAATGCCCTTAAGCTAATTGTAAGATAAAGTTAAAGATAACACTTACAGCAAAATTCCTCAAAGCATCAAAAAAGCTAAAAAAATTATGAAAGTGATTGCTGTCAGTTCACCAGAAGCTGAAATAGCATTTAGTCTCATGAATAATATGCTACTGAAAAAAGAAATTTACTTCTTGTAGAAAATATCGCCGATGTAATGACTATATCTTTGTTTGGACCATCAACTTGAGAATGGGATGCCACACTATTCATTAAAAAGTGACTATGATAAGATCATCATACAGCAGTTGATGCAAGAATTAGAAAATCCGTAGCAAAAAAATATACCTAAGAATGAGACATCTGCCGGCAGATAGACAAACTACTGAAGCGTGCCACACATTGCCTTAGCGTTATATATATATATAGACATGTATTTCGGTATTTACAGTACACCGTACTTTCAGTATAAAATATAAAAATTCATGCTCTGAAGAGTTACACTGTATCGAGATTTTACTGCATCACTTTAAAACCTAAGTTGGCATCAACTCTGATTTTTAGATGATTCTTTTAAGCTCTCAAGACTCTCCTAAGCCTACTCAGAAATCTGCACTCTATTCTCTTATTGCACACACTAAATTATTTCTAAATGCTAAATTCTATCATGAACAATTTGTCAATTGGAGTTAACAAGATTTCATAGGCTAAACTAGAAGAAATAGGATCATTGAACTCACATTTTTTTAAGTATAATAATTTATTTAATCTTAACAATCCCATCAATCACAGGTTTAGAATCTAAAAGTTTTTAACTGAATGATTTCAAACAACTGTAATTTTAACTAAGGAATTTGGCTCTCACATCTGTCTCCATTTCTACCTTAAACACTAAAGACCATTTATTTCATTTTTATTCACTATCTTTCATCTCTCCCACTCTCTCTACTTTCTCCACTGTGATTTTTAATTAGTTACCAATTTAAATTCTCTTCTCTACTTCTCCCTCTAATCCTGTTTAAATAAATCAAGTTGTAACATTTGTCAACCTAAGATAACACAAGAGCAGCACAAACAGTTGTATTGAGTAAAGCCTCAAAGGCTACAAAGATTTGCTTCTGTTTTAAATAAGAAAGATTATCCTAATCCACAAGGTTGGACCAAAACTTGTACGAAATATTCCTTTTCAAATTTTTAGGAGTATAATTTGGTTATTAATCATTATAGGCAATTTAAAACAATATAGTTTTCTTTTTATTATCTCAACAAAAATTCTTATTCATAAACTAAATGCATTTACTTCTATTTCTGCAATGAATTAAAATAATATACTATGCACTATTGCTTTAAAAAACTTATGCATTCAAGTGAATTACAGGGCAATAAAAGATGCTTAGGATACAAATATGATGAAAAACAGAAAAGAGTCCAAAATCTCAGTAAACATGTTCAACCTGATAGCAAAAATGGTAAGCTCATTCGTTCTGCTTTGTAACACAAAGAATGAATGGCACTCACCAATATGATTTCTTGTCATCTAATGAAAGAAGAGTCTTGCTGATGAAGGATGACTGAAACATGGTAGTCCTCCAAGTCAGAATAACCAGCTATCAACTTCAAACTACGCTGCTAAAACAACAAGAGAATTATATCAGAAATAATCTTCTGCCACAAAATGATGTGTCTTAAGGGTACCTAGTTTGTAATGTTAAATTATTCTACCAAATGCTCAAAATAGAATTAACAGTTAGATTCTCAAGCCATTTCTCAATCAGAATTTATATGGTTGAATAATAGTAACTATGGGACATAAAACTTTATACTGACATGAAAAACAGTAAATATAGCAGTGCTGATTGCCCAAAATAATTGATACCACGGATGCACAAAAACCAGACTTTTTAAAAAGTTGAATGCTGCGATATTTATAAGGTCTGATATATTTTGAAAATATTTTTAAATGTCATCAAACGTTTGCCAAAATGATTCTTTCTTCACAAATTAATAATAACATAAATAATATATAATACAGAAATATTATATTAACAATAGTAATTGAATCAACTAATGCTGTTACTAACTGCGATTATGGATATTAAATTACGAAATACATGCTCACCTACAAATGGAAATTCGAACGGCATGGCTTCGGATGAAACAGTTTTCTACCTGCATGAAAAACAACACAAAGAAATATTAATAGTGAAGAATATCTCTCAGAAATGCCATCATATTACAGTCAAATTCAATGTTTCAAGACCGTGAACGAAAATAAGCTACGAAAATCTTACCTTAAAATTCAATAACGCATTACGCCAACACGCCCCTTTCCTCACGTGACCAATGTTTCTAGTGCATTCTGGGTTGGCGGCGCTTCAAATAAAATTTCGTGGCGCCGATTTAATTGAACGAAAGAACATTCGCGAAATGCATGTTTACTGAAACCATTCCAGGAAAATCACCATTAACGCGCGCTACATCTCCGTTCAGCATTCTAAGCTGTAGGAATTTATCGTTACTTTATCGGATGTCTTTTAAGAATTCAAAATTAACTGTGAACTATGTTATTCTTGCGATGTTTACATGTAACACGGTTGAAGTATTAGATTCACTAAATCCGTTGAAATTCAACGGGAACTTCAGCTAATTAATTAATTAATTAATTTTAACACTGGCTTTATTTAATAGTTTACAATGAAAGCTAAATTTAAGTACTGGAAAGAAGGTAAAAGCACAATCTTTGAGTAAATCCTTTTAAAGCATCAATGAAATAGAAAACGGAATTCGAACGTAGAACTATTTAAGGAACTAAGAAAAAGGTTTTAGGTTATAAATCTAGCTACAGAGTATACGGAAGTTCATTTTATTTATTAGTAAGTATAATAATTTTGATTTCATTCGAATCATATTAATTTAAAATCACGTATACAAAGTCCCAATATATCAGGATTATGAAGGAGAACATAATGATTGTACTCGAGAACGATTTTCGCCGTAAATAAGATGCACGGAGTTATGCTTGGAAAACTTAAGGATTTGAAACTATATGGAACTGACAATGAGTGCATATTTACTTTGTTTTGTTTACAATTTTAAATTCAGTAACATATTTGACACTGCATTCCTATAAATAGATATGTTATGGAATGTTTTAACTTTATGTGTTTTCAAATAAAGCCATTCGGAATTTATTTCTTCATATGAGCAGTAAATTTCAACAATTAAAAAAGGGATAATCATAAATTGTTTTTCTGATAGCAACCAGGATGTAAATAGCTGATTCTTGAACTAAGAGAAACAATGTTTAAATCCTAAGGAAAAAATCTTGAACAAAGTAGGAATTTGTGTAAATGATGTGTGTTTCAGTCATGGTGAAATGTAAATAGCTTTTTCGAAAACCATTTCTTGAGATTTACTAAAAATTGAAGTATGTACTTGACAGTAATATAGTGAGAATGTTTTGAAAATCTAAAATGAATATTTTCACATGAAATAATCATGTTTACACATGCACATTTCCCGATGATAAAGCACACTATTTATCCCCGCCATATTTAAAGGGTAATTCTACTAGTTATTAAGTAATATCTTTATGTTACCATTTCATATGACTATTATGCTAGCATTTGTTTTTACTTGAATGTAGGTGATTAAGTAAATGAAATGTCTACGCATTTCTCAAATAGAAAATCTTTATTTTATAAATCTTCAAATTGCACACATGATTTTCAACATAGTATATGTAAACATATTAAAATAATTCAGAACAATGATTCATAAATTTTGCTTCTCATTTAACTGAGATTGGATTTGTATGTTTTACTATAAGCTCAAGTGTCTTTTTAAAAACTGGCAAGAATGAAATAACTTTTGCAGCAAGCAGATGAAAATATGCTCCCAGTCACTCCAATCCAAATCCTTCTGCATTAGAGATTGCTATGATCAGTTTCTGTCTCAGTGTTTCTTGGTTGCGATAAGGGGGTAAAACAAGCTGGTTAAAACATGTATGAGCTTCAGGGAGTTGTTCTTCTTGCTCATCAGATTCCCACGCCTCGCTTTGCTTGTTTCCCCTGGTTCCCCCAATCCGTCTTCTCATTCTGTTGAAACCTCGATTGGGAATTGGGGGAAGTTTTGTGATTTTGAAAGGCATTTCAGACATCCCACCTACAGGAACACGGTCACTCCCAGTGGTAAAATGAAGAAACTTCTTTTGGAGATCCAATGGCAAAGATTCAAGCACCTCCCAGAAATCCCTGTTGATTAATTTTTAAAATTTCTCAATTTAAGACATTAACAAGATGTGTGACTTCAAATATAACATGAACTTTAACTTGAATTTTTATATGATTCATCATAGAAAATTACTAAATTATCCCAATTAACATAATAAACCATGTAGCAGCACCTCCCTAACCTAAAAAAATATCATTTCTGTTTTATTATTTCTTAATTAATTTTTAATAAATGAGGTACCCAACCTTTCCCGAGTAAATCTAACACTATCGCTAACACTGTTTGCTATAAGATTGTTTGTGCAGACAATTGGGAAACCATGTTTTCCTCTCCATAATCTGTTAAGTTCTGCTTGAAAACTTTTTTGGAGAAAATACTATGATTGCCACAGAAATGTCAGCAAGAGCTCTTAATTAAAACTAATAGTTTTGGCAATAGAAATTCGAGAAATTTCCAAACATGCCATTATGTATTTTGTTTGCATGGGTTGAAAAGAAAGTTTTTTGGTAAGGCCCATTAATCCACTTTATTTTCCTCTACCTAGATATTTTATGATTTAAAACTAATAGATAAGGCTGAGACTTCGTGGAATTCCATCATAAAAGGATGGGATGAATTATTAGTACGAATAATTCGTATAATAAAACAATTTAATAAACTATTACAGATTCCACACAAATTTTGCAAAACACTATCGGTTTCGGTGAATAATCACCATCATCAAGTAACAAGTAATTACGAGATTACTTATGGGGAGGGGTGGGAGGAAGGAGGGGTTGTGATTGTGGGAGGAGGTGGAAGCACTGACATGAGAAAAGGGGAATAGGAAAGGAATTGGTATTCGTTGACTAGAAGAAAATCAGGGTTGTGTTTCTCATTTAAATTTCCATTTTTTCCAATATGTTTAACCTGAAACCTTTATCGGCTATGTGAAGAATTTTGGGGGTAAAAGAGGTAGAATTTAATTTTCAATACGGTCATTAAACTATTCCATCTCATTGTTGATCCTGAAAAGAATATGAAAAAACACTATATTGTTCCAAAGAAAGTAACCATTGTTTGTGTGACACTCGCAGCATGAACCCCCACAAGATTTAGGGAATGAGTACAACATGGAACAAATTTCACAAGCTCATTTTTTTTCTAATAATCATGCCTGAACGCCATTATATTTACCAGCTATATTCTCTCCATTATCATAGCATTGGTCTCTACAGTCCTTAAAATCTAAGCCATCTTTTAGAACTATTTCTTCAGTTTTATTTTTTGAAACGATGAAGTCAATAAAACTTTCTTCGATATTGCAATCTTCATCGATCTTGACGTATCGTTTAATCTGTGTCATTTGCTCCTTATGCAATACGTCCAGTGTACAGTCAAACAACAGTGAATAGTATTTGGACTTCTTTACCTGAGAAATAATTTCTTATCTCACTTTTGAATACAGTAAATTGATCATTTCATTTTGAACATCAGGAAAAAAATACATTAAAGTTGCAAGACCTTTCTTCATGCTTCCAATATGAACAGCTGTTTAAAGAACCGATTTCATGAGATGAAGATGAACCTCTTAAAACAAGGTTATTAGTTGTACAGAACGTTATAACATCAACTGCAACTTTCAGAAAGTCTCAATTTTTTCTTTTCTTTCTTTAAAACCAGTTCTAGATGATAGGGTTTTTCTTCCGTTTCCTTAATTAGTTATTTTCCTTTAAACTTTTTTTAATTTCATTGCGGTTACAAGAGCAAAATCGGAAATTAGTAAATATATTACCGCATAAAAAATAATCGAGTCAGAAAAGAATGCGACGGAGAAAAAATATTTTTTTGACGAAAAAGAATTTAGCAGCCGAAAAAAATTATTTAACCGCCGAAAAAAATATTTGGCCGCCTAAAAAGAATTTAGCCGCCGAAAAACGTATTAAGCGGCCGAAAAATATATTTATCCGCCGAAAAAATATATAGCCGCCGAAAGCAAAGTAGACCCCGAATAAAAGTAACCGCCGAAAAATATTTTACCGCCTAAAAGGAATCTAGCCACCGAAAATAATGTAGCCGTAGAAAAAAATATTTAGTCGCCGCAAGAAAATATTTCGCCGCCTAAAAAAAATTAGCCGTCGAAAAGAAAATGTAGCCGCCGAAAAAAATATTTAGCTTCCGTTTACTTAATTAGATACTTGACTTCAGCTTTTAAAATTTTATTGCGGTTACACGAAGGCAATCGGAAAACTGTAAAAATATTGCCGCCGAAAAAGAAATCGTCGCAGAAAAAATATATTTTGCGGCCGAAAAAAAAACTCGGCGCAGAAAAAAAATATTAACCTCCGAAAAAAGCGCGCCGTAGAAAAAAAATATTTAGCTGCTGAAATAAAAACTCGCCACAGAAAAAAATATTTATCCGGTGAAAAAAGACGTCAGAGAAATAAATTTAGCCTCCGAAAAATAAACTCGCCGCAAAAATAATATCTTGCCGCCGCAAAAATAATATCTTGCCGCCGAAAAAAAACTCGCAGCAGGAAAGAAACGTTTGCTACCAAAAAAATGTTAGCCAGTGGAAACATTAATAGCTACCGGAAAAATGGAGCTGCGGAATGAAATAACCGCAGAGAAAAGAAGTAAATAAAGAAGAAATCGAAATCGCAAAATATCTTAAATCGGAGAAAAAACAAGATCTAATAAAATTCGCCACAGGAAAAAACGGACACATGAAAAAGTTCAATATCAGAAAAAACTCGTAATTAGAAAATCACCGCAGGGAAAAAAATTCGCCGAAAAAATTTTTAGTCGCGGTGAAAATAACTGAGCCGCCGAAAAAATATATTGAGCCGGCGGAAAAATATGTAGCCGCCGAAAAAAATATTAGCCACCGAAAAATTATTTAGCCGCAGAAAAAAAAATTAATATTTAGTAACCAAAAAAATAATTTAAGTCGCTGAAAAAATACTTAAGCCGCCGAAAAAAATATTAGCTGACAAAAAAATAATTAACATATAGTCGCCGAAAAAGCATGCGCTGAAAAAAAGTAGCCCCAGGAAAAACCGACACTTGGAAAACGTCTGACAACGGAAAAAATTCGCCATAAGAAAATATATCCTTCGCAAAAAATTAGCAATCTGAAAAAACATCTATCAGAAAACAGTCCTCCCTCGGAAAAGAATGCGAAATAGGAAAGAAATTCGCTATTGCAAAAAACACGCCTTCGGAAAAAATTCACCTTCGGAATAAAAAATTCGCCTTGTGAAAAATGCTTCCTCTTCACAAAAGACTCCAAAAATTAGCCATCTAAAAGAAATCTTAGGACGCGGAAAACATTTCTATCTGAAAAATTTGCCTCCGAAAAGCAATACGACTTTGGAAAAAATTAACCTGCAGAAAAATCGCATTAGGAAAATGCGATATTTAGCCGACGAAAAATATATTTAGTCGCCACAAAAAAATATTTCGCCGTCAAAAACAATATTCGAAAAATATATTTAGTCGCCGAGAAAGCCGATAAATATATTTAGCTGCCAAAAACATATTTAGCCCCCGAAAAAAATACTTAGCCGCTGAAAAAATTATTTAATCGCCGAAAAAATGCTTAGCCAGCGAAAATAAAGTAGATCGAAAAAAAGTAGACAACTAATAAAAGTAGGCGCCGAAAAAATACTTAACCGCATAAAAAGAATTTAGCCACCGAAAAAAAATGTAGCCGCTGAAAAAAAATAAACACCGAATAAAACTAACCGCCAAAAATAATTAACAGCCTAAAAAGAATTTAGCCAACGAAAAAAAAATGTAGCCGCCGAAAAAAATACTTAGTCGCCGAAATAAATGCTTAGATGCTTAGCCGCCGAAAAAATACTTAGCCACTGAAAAAAAAGTAGGCCGAAAAAAAGTATATACCTCTAAAAAGTTGACGCCGAAATAATATTTACCCGCCGAAAAACACATTAGACGTCGAAAAAAATATTTAGCCGCCGAAAGACACATTCAGCTGTCGAAAAAAAGTAGCCGCAAGAAATCTTTCAGACGTTCAGACTGACTGCATTTCGATAGACGCTATTTCACAACTCGATAGGGGTATTTTTCGAGAATTCTAACTCCGGAAAATCCTAGAAAGGAAGGACATCGATTATTCACATACACGAACAGTTAAATTCAGATTGTCGATCTTTTTTTCTGAAACTTAAAGCATATTGGCCGGTCGGTATTCGAGAATGATGGTAAAGCGAACGTAGTCTGAAAGGCATTTCAAAGAGAAGATACAATCGTGCAACAGCGTAAACACGCTTCCGAAAGACCTAACAGGTTTACGAAGCCATTATGAGAATGCACAAGGACATTGTGAAATATACCAATTCTATCTCCGAAGTAGTTCAACGAAAATTAATCAATTATATACAGTGAAATGTTAGTTTTGTGTCAAGAATTTGCATGTGATCAAAAAGCAGCGGCAAGTCAAGCATGACTTAAAATAGCACCTAAGTTTAATGTGATGAATTATTAACAAATCAAAAACCGTGCAAAAAAATGAATAAAATTCTTGAAAAAATCGTTACCGTTACATAAAACAGATCATCATACCAAAAACGCGTATCTGAGAATCTTCAACCACGCAAAAAATACATTATCCCGGTTTCTTATAATGCAAACGTCAAATTTCTTTGCCAGAAATGACTATGTGGACGCCATTACCTATAAACAACACGAGAATAACGCTCTAATACAGAACTATTCGATAAGAGATGCGAAGCAGTGATATTATAGTCACCTACATTTACGAAGGAAATTCTGTTGCTTATACGTCATGAGAAACTGCAATTTTCTTATCGGAATCAAACGACTCCCGCTTACCATACCAACTCCCTTTCATTTCCCCTCTTTCACCTACTCCAGGGGGAACCTCCCCTCTCTTCCCTCTACCTCCCTCCCCTCTTCTATCCACTCCCCTCCGAATGCCTGCCGAAAGGGAAATAGCTTAAACTTCCTACATTTCTTCGTCGTCTCGATAGCACAGTGGGGAAGGCGGCGTATCTTCCCCTCAATGCTGAGGAAGCGGGTTCGATCCCGGCGGCTGACCGTTCGCCGATGGGCCGGCCGGAGTGAAAAAATTACCTTGCGTGAACACTGTGAAGTTCCCCCCGCCCAGAGTACAAGGTATTTTTTCACTCTGTCGATCCGCCGCCGTGGTCGAATCCGCTTCTTCTTTGCATTGTTTGGGGAAGCACTTTCCCATTGTGGTGTTGTTCGGCCTCTGGGCGGGTTTTGCTTCCGTTTTCTTTATTAGTTATTTTTCTGACAACTTTTTTAAATTTCACGGCAGAGTATGTATGACATACGAGGAAAATCCATCGCCGAGGAAAAAATTCTACGCAAAAAAAGTCGACGCCGAAAAAATAGTCGCTGCTGAGAAAAACAAATACGGCGGAGAAGAAAATCGAAGAACGGAAAAAAGTTCCCCGCAGAAAAAGAATCGTTACCGGAAAAGCATTTTCGCCATCGGAAAGAAATTAGACAATTTAAACCAAGGAAATGAAAATTGCAATCGAAAAATATTTGCAATCGGAGAAAATGCATAACCTAAAAAAATTGGTCGCAGCCAAAAGAAAGGAAAGGAAAAAAATAGACGCCGACGAGAAAAAACTAGCCGATTAAGGAAAAAGGTAGCAATCGAGAAAATAAGTCGCAGGGGAGAAAAAACTTGACGCCGAAAGAAATAGTCGAGGGCGAGAAAAAGTCGTCGCCGAGAAAATCGCAATAAGAAACAATATTCGTAGTCGGAAAATAATATTCGCCATCGGAAAGAAATTAGCAAATTTTGCCGACAGAAAAAAATCGCAACCGAAAAATATTTGCAACGGGAAAAAGGGAAATCTAAATGTAAATCGCAGCCGAAAAAAAGTCGCGGACGAGGAAACCGCCTAGAAAAATCGCCGCCGAGTAAAATAAGTCGAAACCGAAAAAAGTAAGGACGCCATAGAAAAAGTCGTCTCCGAAAAGAAAACTGCCCACTACGCTCATCTCGCACTCGGCGCCCATTTTCCTAATTATTATTTTTCTTATTATGTACTTATAAATTCCCCTGCAAAATAACGAGATGCGAGGGAAAATTTAAAATAAATTCACAAGATAAATTCGGCAGAGAGAAAATTGAAAAATTGATTAACGCCGAATAAAAATAATTCGCCGGCGAAAAAAAACGTTCAGCGCTTAAAAAAAATCGCGAAATCAAAAAATTGACTTACGACAAAAAAATATTTTCCAACGTGAAAAGTATCCACAACTGAATAAGTAAATAGCCAAAAAAAATCATGTGTGAAAAATTAATTACTATGGTCTGTACCAAACTTAATGATCGCTGGGAGGCGGGGTTAAAATGTGTGGAAAGGGAACCTTGTTGCCGAATCAGTCCACAAACGTGGACCAATTATAGTGCTTCGCAAGTTGGCAGAGACGCTGGATGGATAAGACTCTTTGTAGGAGTGGGGTCAGACAGGCGAACATCAGTAAACGAAATTATAAAAATGTTGAAAACTTTAATATTTAAAGCTACATAAAATGAAATTACGAGTATTTACGTTTGGTAATATTATCGTAGTAACTACGAATATATTACTTCCTCCTTTGTCTTTCATAAGTAGATATAAAACATTTTCCACGTTATAGGGTACCTATTTTATATGATTGTCATTTAAACAATATAGAATATTCTCTGCTTATATGACAAATAAGAGAAAAGGATGTTATATTTTACATTTTTGAGAATACGTAGAAAAAAAGTTAGCAGGAAGATGAGACTATTTGGTATGCGAATGGCAAATGTCGGAGCAGGTAGCATAATAAACACAAGGAGGGAAGGACGAGGGAAAAGAATGGTGTGGGATTTCTAAGGGACCACATGTATAACCACAACATATGTTCCGTTCTCACAGTTATTTGCTTCTGGTTTCAAGCAGCTGTTAAGTATATAACGGTAGAACTGCGTAGAACCATCTCGTAACATTTCAGCCAGATGAAAATACTGCCATATTTTCCGTATCCTATCTCGTATTGCCGAAAATACAGAAATTTTAGCCATAGGTTGTAAAGACGCAGCATTCTAAAAGTTTAGGTCTTATTGAACTATTAATTTAAAAAAACCAAGTAGTACAATATGCATCATGAAAGGGAAGAGGGTGCGGAGTAGGAATAAATACACAATATTTAATTTCATCTATTTATTTTTATTATTAACAATCAACTCTATATAATTGCAAATAGTTAATAGATCACATCAAGAAGAAGAGCAAAATATTCTTAAAGGTAGCAGTTGGATTACGGAAGAATTACATTTCGAGTACTTTCTTACTTCTATTGTTACTAATATTTTAAATATAACAAATGCATTACACGGATTAAAGCAAACACATAAGTTAATAATTATCATATTATTAGGAAATCATGATTGGATAAAAGAATAAAAATAACGCTTCTCATTGAGTAGGTACTTTTACTTATTCCAAAGACAATAAACCATTACATATTATATACATTGTGATTCAGAGTAAACGTTTGCATGAATATGGGAATATTAAAGAAATTCAAAGTAGTAAAATTACTTAATATATTTAAAACTGCACACAAATTGAACATTTTTACAGGGAAAAACCAGTAAGGCAAAAACCCCATTTGCAGAAAAACGGCCACAAGAAGAGACGTGAAAAAACTGCGAAACCTACTGAGGTAAACTAAGATATAGAGAGCTGTAAAAGAAGCAATGATTAGAAAACATAACAATAAACACGATTAAATTGTGCACATAAATAGTAAGATCAACACTAGAATAAAATAACCGTTTTTGTCAGCATATTATTATTACTGAATTTCATAAAAAGAAGTAAGTAATATAACTTCCTGAAAACCAAAACTTTATTATGAACAAACTGGGTTAAAACATTTACTGTCGTCATTACATTAGGATGAAAAGTATTTCAAATCCCAGATCATTCAAAATAAATTATTGGCTTCTCAAAAGTTATGAAATTATCTCTTTTTCAAATATTCTATTATTAAATTTATCCTGAGAAAACATATGACATTAGATTAATCATAGCCACATCAATGTCACTATTGAAATATAATGATAGGTACAGAGACAGAGTGAATTAAAAATAGAGTAGCTACATATAAAATTTAGGTTATTTGTAAATAGATGAAGTAAAAATAAGAGAATCAATTTTAGGATATAAAATAAACAGAAATGGAATTATATACTAAGCATGAACAGTAAGTAATGAAGTGGAAATGTATAATAATGAGAAAAGTTAAGACAAAAATACTTTTGAAATAATCACTTATCTTCACCTGCCTTAAAGTTATTTAAATCTGTCATTATCATGTACACACAGGCGCTGACACTGACACTATACAAATAGATTGCAATTTAAACTTTAATAAGCTAAGTCATAAAGAAGAAGAAGCACTTACATGCTCTGAGCATGAAATATAAAAACTATAGCACTAAAAAGGGAAAAGCACTGTGGGATAGAGGGAGAAACACATTCACACTTCAGGGATTTCAAGTAGACACTGACCCTATACAAATAAATTACAATTTACACTTTAATTAGGATAATAGGGAGAACCACATTTGGTAGAAAAGGCACTGAATAAGTTAACCATTATAAAGAATATCCAAAGCTGAAGCACACACGATTTGAGCGTGAAATGGCAAGACTATATCACTAAAAATGGGAGTAAAAGCACTGTGGGATAGATGGATGAACACACACTACAGGGATTTTAAGTAAGCACTGACACATGAAAATAGATTGATGCACATTTGAAGTGTAGGGATTACAGCAAGCCATGGAAGAATTTAAAACTGCACCTAAGAGATAACTAAGGAATGTAACAGAATCATATACTTTTCTTGCAGAAAAGAATGAAAATTTTTTAAAAAATGAAAGGCTTTTCACCATATAAAATTAATTGATGAAGGTTTTAGTTATATCATTACAGATTATTTTTATTATTAGCATTGCCTTAACTTATAACTTATGAATTAATACTTATAATCAAACTTAAGTATGAACATTGGTTGGAATTAACTGGTTCTGCAAAAAAGAGAGGAATAGCATAATGAATTTCAAAACACTCATTCAATAGTGTGGTAATGTAATACTCCAATATACTTATCTTGTGGAAATTAATTAGCAGCTGGAAATTTGGGCAAAGGCACCATGGAGGAACTGATCAACTTGGCATAGACTGAAAATTTAACTTGTTAATAAATAGTCAAGAGGAAATTATACCTCATCATTCACCTCACCTTCTTACCTAGTAAAACATTAAGATATTTAAATCAGGAGACAAATTGTTGACTGATTGACAGTGTTCAATTGAAGCTGTTCAAAAAAAGAGAGATATTTGTATGAGTAAATGGCAAAACAATACAGCATATTAGTAATTATCTAATTTTACACTTAATTTTTTAAACAAAGAGTAATTATTCAATACCTACCTTCCTTAGTATTTAAACAGAATGAAACAAATATAAATAATTTCTATAGTTACCTTCTACAAAGGTGAAACTCCTAATTCTTCCAGTCCAACGTTATCTTCGCTAATAGTGACATCACTGCTAGTATTCGAATCCGAACTTGAGGTCAATGCTATTATAATTTCTTGAATTCCCTCTTCCAATATTCCTTCTTTAATCCAAGCCTCCTCGATAACTTTCTTTGTGTGTTCTACTACGGTTTTCCTGAGAATACTTCTCGTTGGTTATTCTTCTGACTGTAGCCGTTCCCAAGTTAAGGGCAACAGCTGATCTTTTTACAACCTTCGAAATAGCAAGTAACGATCCACCATTACTTTTCTCCCTCTCGAAGTAATTTCGTACACTTAAAACTAAATTCCGCGCGGAACTCTGAAGAACACGTCTCACAGATTTTCGCCCAGACATCTTTCACACAATACTCATCCGCCGCAAACAAAAGACGCTACGCATCTGCTGTGTGAGAGAGAGAGAGAGTAGGAAACAAACAGACGGCAACGCCGGATGCCTCTGATTTGTTGACGAAGGGAACGCCCTCATTTTTGGGGGCCTGGCCAGCGATCATTAAGTTTGGTACGTAGTATAATTAATTTCGCACCTGAAACAATAATTCAGGGCCGACGGAAATAATTCTCGAATGCAAATAAATTATTCACCAGCGCAGAAAATTAAATTACCCCTCTGAAAAAGCCTAATTCAAACTCTCAACTTATGCTATCTAGCCTTTGGAACTGCATTTGCATTTAAGCAGTTGAATGTCAGAAAACTATATATAGTCATTCATGTAACATAATAAAATTATGCATCCAAGATTTAACAAACATTTTATGTAAGAATGTTTACAACTAAATCTTAAAGTTTTTTAGGTTCATCAAAACTGTTTTCTTTTGTACTCCTCAATGAACCCTTGTAATATACTGGTGTCAATCTTGATGGAAGAGTTAAAAAAAAGCAGGATGTCTGGTCACCTTAACTATGTCTCATCATATCAAAATTTTATCCTATAACATTAAATATTCTGGCAACTTAGTAACCCATCAGCAATATTCCACCAAAAATAATCAATACAGAAATCTAATAAAACTACCAAATGATGCAAGGATTGCAAATGCTCCAAATAATTCCAAAGAAGCATGGAGGATTATTAACAGTATCACCGGCCCTGACAGGGCTGAATACCTTCCTGTTTAAAAAAATGACAATTCCATAAAATAGTTAATCTTTATAAATTTCTAATGCCCTTAAGCTAATTGTAAGATAAAGTTAAAGATAACACTTACAGCAAAATTCCTCAAAGCATCAAAAAAGCTAAAAAAATTATGAAAGTGATTGCTGTCAGTTCACCAGAAGCTGAAATAGCATTTAGTCTCATGAATAATATGCTACTGAAAAAAGAAATTTACTTCTTGTAGAAAATATCGCCGATGTAATGACTATATCTTTGTTTGGACCATCAACTTGAGAATGGGATGCCACACTATTCATTAAAAAGTGACTATGATAAGATCATCATACAGCAGTTGATGCAAGAATTAGAAAATCCGTAGCAAAAAAATATTCGGAAAATGATATTGCTTCGTGAAGTTTTTTTAAAAAATTACATTTAAAACAGAAATAAATTGAATGGAAAATTGATTTTTTCTATTTAATTTTCTCAATAAATTCCTTTTAAAATAATTATATGAATGTAACAAATAATTATAAAAATGTATTTTAAAACAAACCCATTGTTAAAAATTTTGGTTGCCATCACTCCCCTTAACTATTTTTTCTGAATCCACCTTAAACATCAGCTGCTGTTAATTCTGCCTCCATACTCAATCATGACAACATCCACACTCTGGAAACAATATACAGTGGAAACCACTTAACATGAAAACGCTTAAAACGAAATATCAGTTAACACGAAAAAAGTGCTCGATCCGTTCCAGTGCCTATAACTTTCAGTATATATCCATTCGTTAATGCAAAATTGTTTACACGAAATTATTTTTTGGTCCCACAAAAATAAATACATGCAAAATTATTTGAGATAGACTTTCCCCATGATTGTGATAATATCTTTAGCTATGTATTACATCATATTATTGATAAGTATCATGGATTTGCCTACGAGCCTCATTCCATATTTGATAAATGAAAATTTTACAATTAAAACTATTAACATGGTATTCGGTTAACTCGAAATTTGGATAACACGAAATGATTGTGCTGGTCCCTATCATTAGGTGTTAACCGGTTTTCACTGTATTTACATACTTATATATTGATGTCCACTGAATGGCATCTGTTTTATTATATCTCACCTTTATTAGCATTTTTAAAAAGTTTTTTTGTGATAATAAGTGCTGAATCATTATATACTATGTATGTAATAATCTCATCCCGTTGTGTGAGTGTTAGCAAGTAATAGCACTTTTTGAAGTTCCTTACTATAATAAGTGCAGAATACTTAAAATCTGGGTATTTAATAATCTCATACCACTGCTTTTAAATGGTTGTATGCAAGAAGTGCCTTAAACAACTCCCAAAGGACGGGTAATGTGTGAAATGTTGTGGTTGTGATGAAAATATGCACTTTGCATGTGCACATGTATCAGAGAGTACCTGGAAAAGTAAGTCAGCCAGAAAGAAGGAAGACTGGTGTGCTGACTGCCGGAATCTAGAGGAACCTGGTACAGACATTGAAGTGGCTAGCATGAGTAATAGTAACAATGATTACTCCTCCGAAATAAAAGAATTAGTGGCTGAAATAAAAGATCTTAAAAAAGCTATAAAGTACTTCAGTGATGATTATGATGTACTTAAGGTAGATGTGAAAAAAATTTATGATGACATCAAGTGTTTCAAAGATGTTGTAGCTGATTTGAAACAAGAATTAAAATTAGGATAAAGTGATTGAGGAGTTCACAACACGAATGAATATCCTAGAGCAAAAAGAACTGGCTAATAATATGGAAATTGTTGGTTTGAAAAGTGAAAACACAACTATAGACAATTTAAAAGTTAATGTACGTGAGTTAGTTAGTGTGGTTACAGAAGAACATCTCTTCTGATGTTGTAGATGATATTTATATAGTAAATAGAAATCGGCAAAACAAAAATACTAACGTTATTATAAGATTTAAATCCAAAGATATTAAGAAGAAAATAACGGCTAAGAAAGTTGGTTTGCAGCAGAAAGAAATAAAAGGTATAATGCTAATATTTACTTTAACGATCATCTAACTGGGTATTACAGTATGTTGCTTTGAAAGGCAAGCAGTAAAGCTATTAGGTTATAAATTTGTTTGGTATAAAGCCGAAAAAATATCAAAAAGGATGAAAATTCCCAAATTAAAAAATCCTAAATGAGAAGGAATTGAACAAAATAATTTAAATGTATATCCCTTCTACTTGCTTATTGTTTATAGTTTTGATATGGATTTGATTAATCTGCTAAAGGTTGAGAAAATAAATAACTCAGTAACTTTCTACTCTTTTGTACCATTTAAACATTAACGGCCGAATTCAGAGATTTTCTGTTTTACGCATGACTAAGGGCTACTTCCTAGTCACCTACTAAGAGAGTAACAAAGAGCTACTAAAAGGTCGTATGCAGAGTCCCAATCGAGCGATTAACGAGAGTTGACTAAGGTCCACTAACGCAGAGCTCCACCTAGCATCACTAAGCTGGACAAGAGGAAATGGAACGCTTGGCAACATTGTGAAGCACCTACTGCGCATGCGCAGTAATCGATACCTCGAGGTCTACAAGCCGCGGCCATCTTCACTCCTCCTGTGGTTGGGCTTTTGTGCGGTTGAGTTGTGTAAATTCTTGAATCTTATTTCCTTTAGTGTATTAAATTAGTGTTAGCGTAGTTCTGTAGGTTAATTCGTTAGGTGTGGTGATATTATTTCTTCTATTACGTAAGTTACATTTCAGTTAGGTTAGTTTTCGTCATTATTATTTACTTAGCTAGTTTTGTAGGTAATTGGTTAGGTGTGGTGATATTATTTCTTCTATTACGTAAGTTACATTTCAGTTAGGTTAGTTTTCGTCATTATTATTTACTTAGCTAGTTTTGTAGGTAATTGGTTAGGTGTGGTGATATTATTTCTTCTATTACGTAAGTTACATTTCAGTTAGGTTAGTTTTCGTCATTAATATTTACTTTAGCTAGTTTTGTAGGTAATTGGTTAGGTGTAGTGATATTAGTGTTACGTTATTTCGATTTGTTGGGTTAGTTGTAGACACGGATATGGAAGCAAAACGGGTAAGGGCGGTGAACTGGTCGCAGGAGGAGAAGGAGACGTTACTATCGTTGATACAGGAACGTATTGACGTGATAGAGTGCAAAAGTTGCGATGGACGGAAGATACGCGAAAAGCAGAAACAGTGGTTGGAGGTGACGAAGTCGTCTAATTCCATCACCTCCAGCGCTTCTTCATAGTACTCAAAATCTGACCCGGCCATCTACAATATTATTAAATGCAATACTATAATACGCCTATCAATATAGCAAGAACTAGAAATATACTAACAACTACTGTTTCGTGAGAAATCGTAATAATAATAAAAAACACATTAGTTGTAAAAAGTGGACTGTATTAACACCAAAGAAATAAATAACTATTAACTGGTCGCTGGATCTCTAATGGTCTATGGCAGCACAACCCAATACACAATTAACCAATTGAGGGAATAGAAGCCCCAAACACTCGGAGCCGCACAACACAAAACATAATTAACCAATTGAGGGAATAGAAGCCCCAAACACTCGGAGTAGCACAACACAAAACATAATTAACCAATTGAGGGAATAGAAGCCCAAAATACTTGGAGTAGCACAACACAATACATAATTAACCAATTGAGGGAATAGAAGCCCCAAACACTCGGAGTAGCACAACACAAAACATAATTAACCAATCGAGGGAATAGAAGCACCAAACACTCGGAGTAGCACAACACACCACCGTCTCACATGTCCCCTGACCAGCTACTCCCGCGTCGGTATCCTCCGATCTCACGCTACGCTTGGGAGATGCGCAAACTACAAAAGGGGAAGAAGCACTTTCCGTACTTTGTAGCACAAAGTAACACAAAGTCTGAACAACTACTGAAGTAACATGCACTACGTGATTATAACAAAAAACAACTACGCAATAACTCTAAGCAATACGTAAAAATTTCGTTGGCTATTACAATGAAAACAAAGTAGAAAAGTGAATAATGAATACAACTGAATAACTAAATTGATAAACCTCGGAATAAATAAACTACGAATACAATAACTAACCTTTACAAGAAGGACTGAAACAATAAAAATTACGTACCCTACTCTACTATCAAACGAAATTAAACTATTTTGACGACATAATGAACTACACATAAATATAAAACACTCCTATAGAAACATATTAACAACTATTGAAGGACCATGATCTACGTGATTACACAAATATCGACTACACAAAAACTCTACGCAATACGTACAAACTTCGTTGGCCATTAACATGAAAACAAAGTAGAAACGACAATAATGAAAATAGCTAAAATGATAAAACGCGGAATAATTAAAATAAGAATACAATGACTGACGTTTAAAAGAAATAATGTAACAATAAATTACGTACCCTACTCTACTATAAAACGAAATTAAACTAATTTGACGAAATAATGAACTACAGAGAAATATAAAACTCTCATATAGAAATTACTTAATAACAAACTAAATAAAGTAACAATATTATACCTAAAAAAGACTCATTTTCAACTACCGCTTTCACTACACTTCGCAAGCTGGAGCGGAAGACACACTAGTCACGCCCTTAAACACCGCGGGAGCTTGTTTAGCGTGGCGTGTGACTAAGGCTGACTACCATACTCAATGACTAAGCAAATCACCCCTAGTAGGACGCTCTGAATAGGGCATATGTAGTGGTGCGCTACTAAGGGGACTTAGTGGGTCTTAATAACTGATTAAGAAAACTCTGAATTCGGCCGTAAATCTTTAAGGAAACATTGGACAGAAGTTTTGTTAAATATTAATGTTATTATAAATAAATTAGGAATAATTGTATTAATGGAGGTAAATATAACACAATTTGAATAACAATTATATAAAATACCAAGGTTTAATACGTTTTTTAAGTTAAGAGAAGGTCACAGGGATGATGGTATTATAATTTATGTAAATGATGAAATAAAATGCAAGGATGTGTTAATTAACACAACCTATTTTGTGTCAAAATGTTTAAATGTCACAATAGATAATAGTGATATAATTATTTTGTGTGTATAAAGAACACCAAAACATAGTAAGATATTATTTATGCATGAATTAAGTATTGTGTTAGGAAAGTTCTGTAACAAAGAAATGATTATGGTGGGTGATGTAAATATAAATGTGAAAGACAAGGACGAAATACAGTCTTAAATATCAGGATGCCTTGGCTGCACGAGGGTTTAGTCAAGTAATACATGACTATACAAGGGAGTGTGTCTGTGATGGAAGATTGGATAAATCTTGTATAGATCATATTTATTATAAAGACAAATTATTTAATACTGTGGGTATAATTATAAAATCTAACATCTCAGATCATTATGAAATAGCAGTAGATCTATCAAACTTGAAAAGAAAAAATAAAGCTAAAGGGATATACAGAAGAGTTATTCTTGTATAAATAAGGGAAAAATTAATAACCTGATAAAAAATAAGAATTGGGAAACTGTACTGGAGATTGAAAATCCAAGTGTGCAATATGACTGAAACAATAGAAGGGGACTTATGTGCATCTTACAAGCAGTGCACAAAAGTTAAACCTAGGAAATTAATTCAAGCTAAGAAAGAATGGATGTCAGAAAGTCAGACGGAGTGAAAACGATCATCTATGCACTTGCTTACCTGCATGGTTCTGCCACCTAGAGACCACTTGGAAACTACGTCTAATATCATTTTCCAGATGTGATGTAAGACTACAGACCAGATGTAATGTAGTTAATATCCTAGTTTTGTCAGAGTAAGTCATCGTGAATTGAGATACACGTTGTCTGGTTTTGCTAAAAATTAGAAGTATTGTTTACGTTCTATTGGCGGGACTACTGATTTCATCAGAGACCCCTTGTAACATCGCTACATTAAAGTAAGTTTTATTTGCGAACTCCAACCTAATTTTCAGATTAATACTTCACGTTTTGAATTTTTTACAGATTTTAAAAGATTTTTTTGCTTATTCAGAGATGATACTGATCATGCCACGAAAATACCTAAGGCAGCTAGGACCAAACATGAGACATAAATACAGTGAGGAAAATTTGCGGAAAGCTGTGGAAGAGGTTAAGAAAGGAGTTATTACAATAAGAAAAGCATCTGAGAAGTATGGTGTGCCTTTCACATCTACTTGTGATAATGTAAAAGGCAAGTATAGCAAGAGCATGGGGGACAAACAGCTCTCACCAAAGCAGAAGAGGAGAGACAGGTGGAGAGATTAATTTTGTGTTCCAAGTGGCATGTTCCTCTTACAGCAACTGACATTAGAGAAGTTGTCTGTGCATATTTGAAGCATTCAGGTAAGACTGAAGGTTGTTTTCCCCTGGGCCCATTCTGGATCTTGGTGGTCCTGGATGCAGATATAAAGTTTCCTGACGAATTTCAAGCAATTATTGAAAATGGTGAATACCCCCCCAACATACATACAATAAGTAATTTACGCGTAGATTTTAGCGCTGCAGTGACGAAAATGATAACTCGCAGAACCTAGCGATCTATACATAAATGCGAGCACCGCCGCAAAAGATTTAAAATTGTATTAATATTGATTTTTAATAATTAATATTAAATAAATAAACAAAGAAACAGCGAACCTTGCAATTTTGCGAACTGATCACTACTAAGTACATGTTATAATCAGTTTGTTTAGCGCAAAGACTGTCCGGAACATATCCTTTGCTCTAAACAAGGCATGACTGTACTTGGTCCCATTCTCTTCATTATATATGTAAATTAAATGTTTTATGTGGTAAAACATTATAAAATACTTTTATATGCAGATGATACAGTTTTAATAGCCCTCATAAGAATGTTATTGAAGCTAAAAAACACATGCAAACTGATCTAAATAATATATTGATGTGGATGCATGATCATAAGTTAAAGAAAAGAAAAGAAAGTTAATGTATTTTATGAACAAAACTTGTGATCGTGTAAATATCAATATAGTTATTCATAACCATGATTGTATGTATAAAAAATTGACAGCCTGTGCTTGTAAAACTTTGGATCAGGTAAATGAATATATACGTATTTAGGTACAGTTATTGATGAAAATTTTAGATTTAATTCACATATTAAAAATCTTAATTCTAAGTTACAGAATGTTTCTTATCTATTTCATCATGTTAAATATATTGTTCCAATTCATGTGATGAGAATTATGTATTTTTCTCTCGTTGAGAATCTGTTGAGGTATTGCGTATCTGTATGGGGTTCTGCTGGGAAAATGTGTATCCAGTTATTAAAATCAAGTCGAGCTAGGCTTATAGAAAAAATAATACTTTACAGGAATAATAGTAAAAATGGGGCATTTAATGATGAGCCATTTCAAACAATAAATGTACTGCCAATTGATGATAATCTATTTAAGTATGTAATAATCATTGATAATTATTTCACTAACAAAAACAAGAAAAGGAAAACATATGAAACAAGCATAACCCTATGAGATATGGTGATATATGAAATACCAAAATATTATACAAAGAAAGGTAAAGCCCAGATATAGGTATTAGAAACTACTTTTATTAATGAATTACCACGCAAAATTAGACAACTAAGGACAATGAATGAGGTAAAGTCCAAAGTAAAAACATGGTTATTAGACAAGTATATTTTATAATATACCTAATAGAACAAAATATATTCGTATTATATTATACAACACACTGTATGGAATAGTAATGGATTCGTTCTGATTTTGTGAAAATTTTATTTTTTGATGTTAAGACTTAAAGATTTTTAAGAAATTAAAATGACAATAAATTAAGATAGATGTCAACGTAAATGTTAAAATCAATTAAAAATCATTATTCCAGAACTATTTAACAACATGCTAAAGGAAATCAAAATGGTAATAACGATATCAGAGGTGAATTTTAGAGTTAAAGATTGTTCAAGCTAGGTGTTTGATTGTTGTTTTACATTCCAATTCCTATTGCTTCTGCATGAATAAATAGATCGAAAAGAAACATTGGAACATTAGTTGACACCTTGCAATATGTAACCATCACACATGAGATTCAACCTGATAAATACAACATGTAAAGTGGGAAGCTCATTCATTCTACTTTGTAACAAAAATTGATGCCACTCACACCTAGTATCCTTTGGTATCACAAAAGATGTCAGGTCCAGCAATTTAGCAGTTTGGTAGATCACGTTCACAATGGCCTGGTATATATTTCTTGGAACCATGCTTCTGAAACAACAAAAGAAACAAATCAAAAATTTAGTACAACACAATGTCATGCTGAAATTAGGGCAAACATAACAATACCTTGCCCCTTCTTACCTCCTCTCTACTATGTTCAGACATAGTTCATTGACAATATCTGTTGGATATACAATTTCCATGAATATAACCATCAAAATAAAACGGTCATAAATTCTAACAATATGAGATTTCGAATTTGACTGCTGCACATTCCAGGTCTCAATATTATGATTATTAAACAGATTGTAAATATAATTCAAATGTTTTATGCCCTCACCTACCAGCTGAACCATGCCCCCTTAAGAATGCACCCAACAGTTATGAAACCATTGCATTAAGGCACTTACAATTAGTGGTATTCTTACATCCCTCATGTTAAATCATTGCATAATTTTACAGAATTAAATTTCTAACAAGTTAGGAAAGCGTACAACGTATCACAAATGGGGCGCGTTTCATGCAATGGAGTATTAGAAAGCAATTATATACCTGTACGTAAGGGAAATAGCGTTTTAAAGTCCTTTTCTTCATCATAAATAATCCATTTTCTTCCTATTTAATAGTATTACATGCACACGTAAGGAAATTAAACGTTTGTTTGGGAGATTGTTTATGTTAGCAACAATGAAGTAACCATGCAAGAAATTTTCTAAGTTCAACTCCATATAAGACTTTCTTGTTTGATTTTCTCGATAACGGCTACTCCTACGATGAAAATATATAGAAAAGGAAATACTCTACTTTACCAGTTCTACAACTTTTATTTGAAAAATATTTTGATATGAACAATAGTTTACGAGATATGACGAAAATTTAATTTTTTGTCTCTAGTGAAGTGGTACCCCTGATTGGCGTACGTGATTCATTTTTCCGATTTTCTGATTATATTTGATTGAAAGTCCTTAATATCAAATTTCATAAAAATCCGTTCGGTAGAAGCCGAGAACGAACATGCGGACGGACGGACGGACGGACGGACGGACGGACGGACGGACAGACGGACCGACCGACGATAATAGGCGCTCACGCTGTAAGCGAAACGCGCCTAAAAACGCATGTTGCCCTTTAATTTGAAAATTTTTAAAGAAGAAATTAAGTAAAATTTTTTTTTTATACATCTTTAATAACATTGTTACTAAGTTGGTCAGTTAAACTACAATTTTTAGTTCCAAAACACTTGGTTATTTATTGATTACGAAAATTGATATCAAAATAAATACATAATTAATATTTATAATTCAAAGATAAATGTGTTACAATTTAAAAAGTGCTCAAGACTACGAATATTTCACTTCTTACGCAGTAGAAAAAATGTGCGATTAAAAAGTTGGGGAAAATCTGACTCAGTAAAGAGATGTGGTGTTGCATCAATTTGAAATAATTGCCACTCTAAATTAATACTAACAAAAGCTTATTCTATGACCCCATTGATATTCATCTTAGGCTATTATGTCTCTATGTAATCAATTCTTATTTTTTAAATTACAAAACTTCCAGGAACAAAATTTGCTACTATAAAAATGTATTTATGGCGACAATAATTCAGTAACACAGTGAACATGTCATACTGTCATCACTGTAGCATGAAGTTGTAGTTAAGAACACTGCCCCAGACTTTGACAGTTATAAGAATAATTATTGCATTAGTCAAATATGTAGAATAAATATTACATTTATTATTGCATGTACAAGAATTTAAATTCAAGAAGACTATTGGAACAGAAATGTTGTGGGTCAATGTCGATCGCAGTACCGTAACTCGCAAGAAAATGAACTACGTAGCACGTGAATCATAGACGTTCTTTACGCATAGCAGTTTTCAAATGGCTGAATTATCAAACAATTGCTTAGCTTCGTCACCATGACTGGAACCATATCTCCCTCCCCATCCCAGAGATACGGTGCCCAAAGCAGAGCAAACATAATACGGGTTGATAGTTGAGCAACAGTCAGGAAGTATGGAGATTGAGTCATCGCCACAGGGACGTCACCTATACTAAACTTTAGCCGGTTCCATCTTAAAAGGGTGATATGCTTATATTGCAACATTTGAAAATTGTTCCTTAGGAATAATTTAGGAATATTGACATAGTTCGTCACTCTCCCACTTGACAAATTGGTGCTGTGATCGATGTTGACCCAGAACAGTTCTAAGTCAACTATTTTATCAAACATTTATAATGAAGCATTGGCCATCCCTTGCTTGAGATAAACTACAAGATAAAATACTGAACTACTTTTCATTTGTCTAATTAATAATGAGAATTATGAAATGCTAGAAAATTCAATCACTTTTCCCCAAGAATGAGCATGGATACGATTAAGAAGTTAGCTGCCAGAAAGCCTTCTTACCAAAGGAGACATTCACATGAATGTGAAGCATCAGATAAATTTTAGAGCAAAGAAAATTCTTAAAGTAAGGAAATTGAGTTATTCCATCTCAGTGACACAAAATAAATACTTGTATCAGCAATATTATATCACTAAATCCCAATTCTGCTCTCTTTATCTAACCTCTTCTAAGGTAATATTACTAGTAAGGAGGGAAACTTGAGAAAATGAGGGAATAGGAAAACTTCTATGTAAAAAGTGGTAATGTTTGGGGGATAATTAAGTCCAACTGCAACTGTGATAAGTGAGATTTGTCTTCACTTAGCTTTGCTTTTAACAATGAAATATGAGGATTGATATAATATTTGAAGAAATACATTTATGTGGAAGTTACGTTTTAATTGGAAACACGTAGGTTTTTTGTTGCCTAATAATTATCTGTCATACAAAAAAATGTAGCATGCTCCAACTTCAGCCACAAAAGATAAGAGAAATGTCTGTTAGGAAGATTTTTGCCTAAAATATTGTAATGTGGAGTAAGCTGTATGGATTATAGTTAACTCTGTAGCCATGTACAAGGATTCCTCTATACAGCAGTAAACTGCAATAACTGTAATTGTTTACAAGCGATGCCATCCCTACTATGAAATACTGTTTACCCAATTAACATTCAATATAGAGTCTACTTCAGTTTCATTACCATAGCTGAGAAAACTCATCCAGCAGTGGGATACTATTCTCTGGGGTGCAACAAATGCTCCTCTTAAGACGAACATGGACCTCACCACTGCGTCACAGCACACTAGAAATGTTCAAATAGTAGTATTGGACGTTATTATAACATTCTTACTAGCCAAAATTCCAATAACAATTTAACGAATAGTTAAACAATATTTGTGTAGAGTCTCGTGAAATGTATCCGAGTCAATACAATCTAAAAATATTTAAACTACTATCGAAATACCTGTAAAATTAATATTCGTAACGGAGAACGCCTTATCCTAATCACGAACGTCCATGCTCGTCTCGGACATCCTCGGCCGTCTCGGTTAAAACTGATTAGTTCCTTCCACTAACTATAAGAGGGCGCTAGTTTCCCTCTAGGATGTAGTGGCGCGAACGGCGCGAACACAGAGAACCGATATTTCGACAGGAAAATATCAAATAGCTCGTAGGTCAACGTTATTCTTATCAACTGCAGTCAGCATCGCGGTTTTCGACGTTACGTGCGGTTAAACTTACCTAAGCATAGATAAATGAATCGCCTCTGAAGGAATCGCTTGAGGCATAACGCGAGATTAATGAAATACTGAATCGGTTAATATGAAACGCGAAAAATAATCGGAAATAGGCATTTAAATAGGTATCGGTCGCACTTCCTCGTTCTAGGAGGATGTGGAGGTTTAAGTATGAAGGAAACGGTTTAGTGAAGACAACAAGAGGAGGAAAGTCACAGCGGGAGTGCATGACGTAAAGGTTACGGTAGGAGTGGGTACGGTTTAGGGATCTCCGAGGGTTGTATGCGAAACCCGAGGGAAGGAAGACACGTCAGCTATGCCGAGTAAAGAGAAAGATGCGAATTATGTATTCGTCAAATGGAATGTCTGGGCGGAATTGGGGGTGATGCAGGTTTGCTTTGGAACCCCTTCTCCTCTACAATTCAGAAAACCCCAGAGCACTATAAGGAATTGTAAAGTCAAGGCAACCTGTAATTTGGCGGTCAAGCACAAAATCCTTGGTTTACGGAATCGATTTTTTCTGACTGGTTTTGTGAATATTTTTGCCCTTCAGTCAGTAAATAGCTAAAAGAAAATAGGTTTTTCGGCGCTAGAATACTAGAGTGTGTTTACGCCGGTTTGGTGGGTGATTTGGTGTGAATGGATGTGTGTGAGCGAATATGTAGGAGCGTGAGAGAGAGGTTGAGCGATAGGGTGTCCGTATGGGATTGAATGGGCGAGTGATTGAGAGGCGTATGTGTGTGCAGTGTCGCTACTAGAATATGGCGAAGATGCAGTGGCGGATCCATGAGGGGGGGGCGATCGCCCCCCCCCCCTCCCCTTGGATAACCCCATTGCACTCCACTGGGCGCTTTCTTCAATTCATTCCGCGCAAAAATCCTCAATTATACGTCGAAGATTAGGTCTGTATAGCAAGGGAAAGGATTCTGATAGGAGTAGGGATTTTCAAAATATAGGGCAGTTGTAAGGGGCGGATTCGATAGGTGGAGGGACGATCGCCCCCCCCCCCCCCCCCCCCTCACCTCTTGAGAAGTTTCTGTATCCGCCCTTGCGAAGATGACATTTTTCCATATGCACCTCTTGCAAAAATGCACCAAACGTTCCCGAAAAAGTACCAAAAGTACATTTTCCTATAAATATTATTTTTAATTCTCAAACTTTATTTTAAATGTAATAAAACGCTACCATTCTTTGTTTGTACGTGTGTACATGTATTGTTTAATGTTATAGAGTATTATAGAAGGATTAAATTTTTTGCTTTTAATGCGACAGTTAACAAGCTAAACCTGTGTTCAACCGTACCTTGGAAGCAGCATTAAAAAAATTTATAAAATACTTGAATGTTGAATTGCTTCGAAATATTGACATGGAGAAAATTCTGAAGATAAACTAGACAGGCAGGATGAAAAGCGAGGAAATATAGAAGAAGGATTGAGGAGAGAGTATATGATTACAGACGTATTAGGTGGAAAACTTGATGGAAAAAGAGAAAGAGGTAGGAAAAGGTTTCAGCTGATAGACGACTTGAAAGGGAAAGGGAGCTATCAAGATATGAAGAAGACTGCGGAAAATAGGAGTAGCTATATGGAGAACCAGGTTTAACCATGAATAATCACGAACAGACTACCTGTGATAATAGAAGAAAATTGAAAAATTATACATACAATAAAAAGAGCTGGATACCTGATGAGAGAGAGAGAGGCATGGTTAAGGATGAGTTAGAAGGAAGAAAAGAAAGGGATTTTCATACATCATCATCACAGGCTATTTTTTTCAACGTATAAAACCAGTCATCATTTAATCTTTCTTTTTATGTACGTATAATTTTTACAAATTCCGCTACAGGCGTCAACATAGAATAGAGGCATCACTTCATCGGGCCTACCCGGCAATACTGGCAATAACCGACAATACTCGGGTCAAAAGCCTGCCGGATAAAAAGTCTGGTACCGCACTATAATGGGGCCCGATAGATAAAAATGTTTACAAGTAAGATTTTTAAAAAAAGTTAATCGTGCCAGATACGGACACTTCCAAAAAAGTCTGAACTTTATTTATTTAAAAATTTGGGGCACAGAACAGTAGGTCCTTACCGTCGTCAGCTTGTTCGTTGCCATTGTCCGAGATTACTAATACGTGACGCAAAATCTAGTATTTTCATACGGAATTGGTTTAAGAGAGGATCCTTGGGGCGATGTGGGAACCCAATAGAGGAAATGTGAGGAGAATATGAAGCGGGTTGAAGAATGGGAAAGCCGATAACTAGGAATGCAACCCTCGAATTTGATGTGACGTCAGTGACACTGCGGTACGAATTTGAAACCCTTGATCTGAACTAATTGAGGATGGAAATGCTTCCGATTGTTGTTTTTTTCGGATACCCCATCAGAAATAAATGCATAATATGCGAAGTTATTTAGGACAATGTAAATACGCGCTATAATGCTATACAGTAAATAGAATTAAAAACCCTGTAACATTTTATTCAAAATATAAATGGACGTTACCATGCACTAAATTTGATCGGAATATTCTTGCAGTTTAATCTCGAATTATTTTAAATATTTTATTCAGAGGTTATTTCACAAGGAAGATGAAAAATTAGTTAAAATTTATCCATAGCGTGTTTTACACACTAAAAATATCTTGAGTGTAGCTTTTAACGTCCGCGACTCAATCAATCCCCATCGGTGTTAGTGAACGTAATGTTAGATCAGAGTACAGGAGAAAATATGTCGAAATTATCGCTAGAACAGAGAAATACTACCGATCCTTTTTCCCAGACGCGATAAGACAATCCAACAGAGGAATTAGCTAGACTTCACTTGGTGTTGTGACACCCCCTGCCAAACGCTTCCAGCGGCTTGCAGGGTATTGATATAAATGTAAATGAATCCATCGTTTCAATAGAAAATACGCAATTCCTTTCCTATTGGCGACCGCATAGGCGAAGGGGATAAAAATATAATGTATAAGGGTTACTTTTCATCCCTTTTCGACATTTATTTTTCTCCAACACACCCAGTCAATAAAGATGAATGTCGCGAAGAAAAACCAGAGCGAAACTAACAATAAGTATCGCGTGAGGACACATAAAACCATTCATCGCATCGCTTACCGAACACATCCATACGTTTTCGCATGTACCAACGCCATTTCGCGTCCTTCTCGCGGAAGCAGACAAACTTGTTGAACCGCGAGGCAATTCCGCGATTCTTCCACGCCATTTGTTGAGACACCATTTCGCAACAACGGCATTAATACATTCCTCTGCACGACCACGTCGTTTTGCCGCTTCACTCATTTTTAGGCGCGTTTCGCTTACAGCGTGAGCGCCTATTATCGTCGATCCGTCCGTTCGTCCGCATGTTCGTTCTCGGCTTCTACTGAACGGATTTTCATGAAATTTGATATTAAGGACTTACAATCAAATATAAGAAGAAAATTGCAAAAATGAATCACGTACGCCAATCAGGGGTACCACTTTACTGGAGACAAAAAATTAAATTTTCGTCATATCTCGTAAAGTATTGCTTATATCAAAATATGTTTCAAATAACAGTTGTAGAACTAGTAAAGAATATTACATATTTTCTTTCCTATACATTTTTATCGTAGGAGTTGCCGTTATCAATGAAATCGAAAAAGAATGTCTTAATTCGAGTTGAACAGAAAATTTCTTGCATGGTTACTTCTTCATTGTTGCTATCATAAACAATCTCACAAACAAACGTTTAATTTCCTTACGCGTGCATGCAATATTTTTAAATAGCAGAATATGTATTATTTATGACGAAGACAAAACTTTAAAACGCAATTTCCCTTACGTACAGGTAGGTGTATAATTTCTTCCTTATACTCCATTGCGCGAAACGCGCCCATTTGTGATACGTTGTACACCTTCCCAACTTGTTACTTTCTCCATACGTAGTAATGGGAAAGTCTTGGGTGGTCTTGTGTTCATGGTTCCCTCTAAGCTGCGCAACTGCGCGGCCGCGCAGCAGTTTTTGAAGTGCCGCGCACTGAAGTTTTCAAGCGCGCACGATTGTGTGTATTTTATAATATATCGGAACAGGACCGCGTCAACCCCGGTGCATATCCGCGCACTATCGTCATGTAAGCGCGCATAGCGATATTCATTCCGCCCACGGATGAAAAAAATTAGAAGAAACTACGCTTGTGTTCATGAAAAAATCAACTTCGAGATTTCAACGGAAGTACACGTTTTGAGGTCCCTATAACACGTTTAGACTACTTTCGGAATTATGTCCGCGTGTGTGTGTGTGCATGTGTATATGATTGTGGGCGCTCTAACTCGAGAATTACTAGCCATATCGTTATCAAATTTCATATATAACACTTTAGCATGAGCATAAAGAACTAATTAGTTTTTGGGCAATACAGGTTAACCGGAAGTGGAGGTTTATTCGAAACCCGATTCGGTTTTTGCGATATTTCTTCATTAAAACATCATTATTGTATATATATATATAATTCTTTACAAAGGTTATAGAGAATGTAATTTTCTATAACTTTCATTTGAAAGAATTTTCCATTGCAGTTATTGTTCAGGAATTATTTATAAATAATCGGTTTTTTTGGTTTCCGTCAAATATCTCCTTAAAAACGTCGTTATTAGTAATCTTCGTAAGGACCAAAGTTGTAGAGAATAATATTTCTTCTAATATTTCTTATAATATATTATAATAATATTTCTTACAATATCTACTTTTGCAGTATTTTCCTAACTTGTTTTTGGTTTTGTATTTTATACAAGGAGTGTAACTGCTAATACAATAAATCATTTGCACTTTCCAAAAAAGAAATATTTTTCTGCTTAACTAACTAAATGTCTCACCCACCATCCGGCAAATTTCGACAATTGCATGGTAGCAACTTTCTGACAATTAAATGGATATTCTAGCAATCGCTAAGATTCGACTGATCCCAAAGAAACTCCAGCGATCGAGAGAGAAGATGATGACGAATAGAGCCTCCTTGAGCTCGCAATGAGGCCTTCAGAGCGCTTGCTTTACACGAATACCGTTATGACATGCACTGATGTAGATGACAAGGTAGTCAAAGAATGGCGAAATTATTCGATTTCATATCATATTTCAAAATAAAATACGGCCTCAAAGCAAAGGAAAATTAATAAATATTTAAAAAATCAGTGATATGAATTAAAATATTGATGGCTCATGTTTTATGTTAAAATCGCCATTCATTTTCCTGCGACACATTTTTTTTACGATTTTAATACCTGTCCATCATATGAGGTATCTGTAATGACATGAGGGATCCTCTACGCATCGTGCGTCGAATTTTGCGATTTACCCAACCAAACCCATCCAACTACCAGGCGACGATCACGGTATCCGAAAACACGCAAGCGAACGAGGGCTTCAAATTTGGCGCCCATAAGAGCTCGCCGCCATGGGAGTATGTTATACCTGCTAATCAGTGACCAGAGAAATTATTCAATGAATGATTTGTAGGTTGATATAAAGGAATTATAAAATGATGAAAACATGGTTCAACTAATTTCGCTGCTACGTTGTAGATTGAGAAGTATATAGAAGAAGAGTAAATGGAATATTCAGAGATGTATTAGGTTAATTTATTCGGTCGCTTTAGTCGTATCGAAGGGATAAGACAGCCTGAGGATATGACGGAAAATTCGAACGAGAAAATGCTTTTTGGTATCCCAGTACATACGAAGAATTATGTGATGGGATGTGTACGTGAGTGAGTGAATGAGCGAAAAAGACTGCATGTAAGTGCGAGAGAGAAAACGACGGGTTGGGTGTATGAAAGTGCGTGAGTGTGTGTGTGCGTGCGTGTGCGTGAGTGCGTGAGAGCATGCGTGTGCGTGAGTATGTGTGTGCGTGAGTATGTGTGTGCGTGAGTATGTGTGTGCATGAGTGTGCGTGAATGTGTGCGAGAGTGTTTGTGAGTGTGTGTGCCACCAAAAACTCATGAAAAATCAGCTGGAATATATGCCACCCCACTTGCACAGCTAACCTCCTAATTATTAGAGCCTAATATATATACGACCATCAAACACTTGATTGCCCCTTCAATATAGACCACCCAACACACGAAATTACCCCCTGATTTATGCCACCCAATTTGCACTTGACTGCCGCTATGACATATTCCTCCCTAGATACATCAAACTCCCCACGCTCTTCAGCACCAAACATAAACCGAATGCCTCTATGCTTATTATATAGCTCAGAAATTCTATAGCTATTTTCCGCGATCTGTTGGTTGGTTGGTTTGTCGGATGTAACGCTAAACCCGCTCGCTAGAAAAAATGCGAATAATGATATTTTTATTTTGACATTCCCTCGGCAGGATTCAAACCCGCGACCATAACATTGGGAGATAGGCACGCTAACCACCCCCTCTATCGATAACTCGAGAGACAATAGAGATAGAAACTCTAAATTTGACAAGAATGCTCGATTCACATATGATAAAGTGGTGACGAAAAAAATCTCGAAAAAAGTTCTGGGTTCGATTCCAATTGAAGATACTTATATCTCCCATTATAATACCACGTAATAAAATCGACTGTAGGCTTTCATTATTTTTACTTTCTCCATATACTTAGTATAGAGAAAGTATTATTTTCATGAAAAAAATCGACTACGAGATTCCAACGTTTTAAGGTCCCTAGAACATATTTAGACTATTTTCCGAATTATGTCTGTGTGTATATGGTTGTGGGGGCTCTAACTCTAAAAGTACTTGCCATATCGTTAACAAATTTCAAATATAACACTTTGGTATGATCATGAAACGGGAATAAGGACGACTGTATACTTTTACGATACGAAATAATAATTTTGCCTTATAATGATATTCATAAAAAGAATTTAAATATCTATACCCTAAATATGGAGAAAGTCGTGTGTTGGCCACATCAGATTTTTTAAATACGCAACCCAAGCAAAGACCGCTCACACAGAGTCGCCCTTCTTTTTTTTCTCTCTACATAGCTTCTCGTTACACGGACCTTTATGATTATTAGTGCAACTTTGTTTCTCTTTACAGTAAAATACAACGTATCTCTACGGAGCATGAATTTTTGTAATTTAACCTGAAAGTACGGTATACTGAAATATCCATTAGTACAGCATTTTTTCTGGAAGCATCTCACTCAGTGGGGGGTCGGCATTCTTGCAGGTCCGGCGCGAACCGAAACCGGAGTGAATGGAAGTTTAACGATAAATTCCTATAACTTAAGATTTTATCTCAATGCTATTGTGAAAATACGAGAGGGATAACTGACCCTCGGTTCTTAATTTTTCATTTCGGAAACTTCTTTCTTTTGGAATTTTGTCGTAGTTCTGCAATTTTTTCATACTAAAGAAGATATATGCCTTCAAAATTTATGCATTATGACTTCAATGAACAAGAATTGGCTACACATTTACGGATGAAAGCATGTTTAAACCTCAAAAAGTATGTTAAGTTGCAGTACGTTATTTTGAAATATTTATGCAGTAGTTATACGGGAGAATTGAAGGGGATTAATAAAAGTACGTTAATTTGAAGCGCGTAATTTTGAAGTACGTTGTAACGAGATTTCACTGCATCCATAATCTCCCTACCTATTAATAACCTATATTTGGAATAAGAGGAGAGAAAAGTGGAAAGGAGAAGGATTCACCAGCGACAGTGGACCGTGAGCGGAGCCTCAATTGCCTCCGTTTAGGGGTCAAGGGTGGTGAAAGAGGGGCGGGTGCGTGAGGCGTGGGAAAGCCTCCGAGTAGACGACAAGCCTCTTATCCGGCTGCGGTTTGGAAAGATCCACAGATGATATGTCCACAGTCTTTATGTCCACTGCCTTTATGTCCACTCTTTTATGTCCACAGCCTTTATGTCCACTGCCCTTATGTCCAGAGTCTTTACGTCCAACGTAATATATGTCCACTGCCTTTATGTCCACTCTTATATGTCCACAGCCTTTTCATCCACTGCCTTTATGTCCACTTTTGTTTATGTCCACAGCCTTTTTGTCCACTGCCTTTATGTCCACTATTATATATGTCCACAGCCTTTTCGTCCACTGTTTTTTTTGTCCACTTTTGTATATGTCCACAGCCTTTTCGTCCACTGTTTTCTTTGTCCACTTTTGCATATGTCCACAGAGACTTTATTTCGAAGTATGAAAAATATGAAGGGCAAACCTGAAGATGGAGGAGAGTTTGAAGGAGAGGGAGTAATCCGAAGGAAACACTGCGGACATTGGTATCGATCGACTAGGAATTTTATAACAATTACGAATATAAGGCGAAAAAATTGAAAATGGAGGGGGTGCAGAAGGAGTGGGAGGGAAAAGGAGGTGCGGAAGGAATCCGAAGGAAATACTGCGGACATTGGCGTCTATCGACTAGGAATTTTATAACAATTACGAATATGAAGCTAAAAAATGAAAATGGAGGGGGTGTAGAAGGAGTGGGCGGGAAAAGGAGGTGCGGAAGGAATCCGAAGGAAACACTGCGGACATTGGTGTCTATCGACTAGGAATTTTATAACAATTACGAATATGAAGCTAAAAAATGAAAATGGAGGGGGTGTAGAAGGAGTGGGAGGGAAAAGGAGGTGCGGAAGCAATCCGAAGGAAACACTGCGGACATTGGTGTCTATCGACTAGGAATTTTATAACAATTACGAATATGAAGCTAAAAAATGAAAATGGAGGGGGTGTAGTAGGAGGGGGAGGGAAAAGGAGGTGCGGAAGGAATCCGAAGGAAATACTGCGGACATTGGTGTCTATCGACTAGGAATTTTATAACAATTACGAATATGTAGCTAAAAAATGAAAATGGAGGGGGTGTAGTATGAGGGGGAGGGAAAAGGAGGTGCGGAAGCAATCCGAAGGAAACACTGTGGACATTGGTGTCTATCTCCTAGGAATTTTATAACAATTACGAATTTGAAGGTAGAAATTGAAAATGGAGGGGGTGTAGTAGGTGGGGGAGGGAAAAGGAGGTGCGGAAGGAATCCGAAGGAAACACTGCGGACATTGGTATCGATCGACTCGGAATTTTATAGCAATTACGAATTTGAAGCTAAAAATAGAAATTGGAGGTGGTGTAGTAGGAGGGGGAGGGAAAAGGGGGTGTGGAAGGAATCCGAAGGAAACCCCTGCTATAGGACAGTCAGGGAACATAATAGGTGAGTTTCCATCAGAACAGAGGAAAATTAGTGACACTTTGGTGCCTCGCATCCCCACCCACATAGAAACTTGTATAGCATATATTGCCATGCATTTTTCGTTGCTTTTGAAATTGCTTACAATTACGCGTAGTAATTGGCGACTTTGTACCAAACAGCGTCTAAAAGAATGAAAATTCATTTTTTTATACAGTGGAAACCACTTAATACGAAATCGCTTAAAACAAAATATCGGTTAACACGGAACGCTTGCTCGGTCCGTTCCAGCGCCTATACCTTTCAGTATTAAGTATTTATTCACTAACGCGCAACGGTTTACACGAAATACTGCTTAATACGAAAATATTTTTCGGTTTCACGAAAATAAATGCATACAAAATTCTTCTGATTATGCGAAATGGCATTTGAGATAGGGTTTTCCCATGATTGCGATAATATCTTCTGCTGTGTATTACATCCTATTATTGATATGTATTATGGATTTGCCTACGAGCCTAATTCAATATTTGAACAAGTTAGGAAAGCATACAACGTATCACAAATGGGGCGCGTTTCGTGCAATGGAGTATTAGAAAGCAATTATATACCTGTACTTAAGGGAAATAGCGTTTTAAAGTCCTTTTCTTCACCATAAATAATCCATTTTCTTCCTATTTAATAGTATTACATGCACACGTAGGGAAATTAAACGTTTGTTTGGGAGATTGTTTATGTTAGCAACAATGAAGTAACCATGCAAGAAATTTTCAAAGTTCAACTCCATATAAGACATTCTTGTTTGATTTTGTCGATAACGGCTACTCCTACGATGAAAATATATAGAAAAGGAAATACTCTACTTTACCAGTTCTACAACTTTTATTTGAAAAATATTTTGATATGAACAATACTTTACGAGATATGACGAAAATTTAATTTTTCTTCACCAGTAAAGTGGTACCCCTGATTGGCGTACGTAATTCATTTTTGCGATTTTCTTATTATATTTGATTGAAAGTCCTTAAAATCAAATTTCATAAAAATCCGTTCGGTAGAAGCTGAGAACGAACATGCGGACGGACGGACCGACCGACTATAATAGGCGCTCACGCTGTAAGCGAAACGCGCCTAAAAATGGAAATATTACCGTGAAAGCAGTGAACGTGAAATTCGTTTAACTCGAATTTCGGATAACACGAAATAATTATGTCGGTCCCTAGCAATTCGTGTTAACCGGTTTTCACTGTAGTCGGTTTTTAAATAATCTTCAAAGTTGTCTACAAATTTGATACACAACTTTTTCTTAATGTTAATATCTTCATAGGATTTACTTTTGAATGAAGAAACGGAATTCCGGGCTGAAATGGCAATAAATGTTTAAACTTCCTCTGCGATTCATTTAAGGTAATCTTTGTTTATCTATATTCTCAGAACATTTTTCAACGCTTGTGAGGATTAGTTCATTTCATATTTGAACTAATTCGCGCATCGCTGAATATACAGATAGTAACTCGATTATTTTAATATATTTCATAAAATTACCTTTCAGGTGTTAGAAATATTCCGTATGTGTACTGACTTTCGAAATATTCGTCCGAGTAACGCCGAGTCGAGAACGAAATTAAAAATTTTTCGTTCTCGCAGGAACGGCAAAAGGAGCTATGTGGATTTCCCCAGCAGTCAAAGACCTTAGATTTCAAATTCCTCCGTACCCCTCGCACTTGTGTCGTGCTGTGACGCTGTCCCACCCAAAACTCAGGTACAAGAGGAAAGGTTTACCTCCCCCACTACGACCCACTATTCACTGGGACATCTGGTCTTGCATACCGTCCATTTACACCCTTTGTCTTTTGAGCGAAATGGCCAAAAGAAGCTTTCATAAATGTTGCCTCTGGTCGTGGAGCCGTTTCATCTTCCTATCTATACCAACCAAAGTGCACGCCATTGTGTGTAACCTCGGGAAAGAGTATTTTTGCGATTCCGCCAAAAGGGTTTTTCCCAAATACGAAGTATATGAATGGAATAGCCTTTCACTAGAGGGCTATGTTCCTCTAACATCCACCCCTTCTTCAGATTATTGGTAAGAATATTGTCACTCTTGTATGAGAAACATTCTGATTTGGTAATTTTGGACGCTTACGAATACCTCACATTTATGCAAAATTTCATCGATATAGCACCTCTAGTAGTGCATTTATATGAATTTCATTGTTTAAAATTTATGAATTTTTAACAGCCACAATATAAAACTTATATGTAATTTTCAATGGAACATTATTTCCTAACTTTGTTGACATTTTCAGCTTCCTAGATCTTCATAATATACATAAACATTAGTCAATTTGTTTAACATTTAGGAATTTATTACGGCCGAACGAATAAAAATTTTCAAATTTCTATAATCCCGTTTTCATTATTTGGCAAATTCTACCATTAGAAAAAATTTCAGTTTCATAGCACATTTAGAAGTACCTAAACCATGAAATGTTTGTAAAATTGTTTATAATTTTCAACGGCCAAGAAAATAAACATTGTTGCAATTTTTCCTATCATTATTTTTTTCGATTCACCTATGTATTAAATTTCAGCTCTCCAACTATTGTAGTTTGGGCCAGACATTAGTATCCTCCTATATCCTATATCCTCCTCTGTAAGAAGAGTGCTTATAGAATGATGTGGCATCCCCCACTTGTAAATTTACGAATGAGTTCCTATGGGGATGTTAAGACATTTATTTCCATTTATGCCAAGTGTATTTGTTTGTTAAATAACTTCCCATGGAGAAATTAAAATTATGAAAAAGTTGAATCTCCTGAAAATTCCAATTTATGGAAAATACTTCAAACAGTGTTTCACGGGAATAACATGCTTTATTACCTCGCTGGAATTCAAAATTAAACATAATAAAGATTTTCATATAAACTGCTTGGAAAGAAAAAAGATCCGAAAGTAAATTTACACATCCCATTGCAGGTATTTCAAGAAATCTAGGGAGTATTTGCGACTTCAATCAAATCAATGAATATAGATTATTGAGGATTTCAGATGAATGATGTTAAATATAGAAGGTCAAAAACCTGCCTCTCTCATACGGCGACAAATACCCACACACAAAAGAATAATGCCGAAAAATTGGTTAATTATATTTAGTGAAGCATAAAGGATTCATTTCATTAATTCAAATTGCTTTGTTCATAAAAAAATACCAATAGTAGAATATATTTGTAGAATGAAAAATCGATTCTCCTTCAATATCCGTTTAAAGAAAAATACTCGAAACGAAAGATGCAGGAATAACATCCTCTATGACATGTATGTCCAACTGCTGGACGGTGCGTAAGAATCATTCTTTGGAAGCGTGAGTGCCACCCTTCTACGGCGTTGTTGGTCCGCTGTTGTCTGTTTACAGTTTGCTCATATACCTACACTCCATAATTCCAGAACAAACCTAGGAGGAATGGATCCTCTCATCCCCTGCCTTACCTTCCTCGTATATAAGTTATTTCCACATACGTTGCTAGATCCCCTAGTATAGGGTCGAGGATTGCAAGCAAGTGGTCAAAAATCTCAAGTACGTCCTCAACAGGGATAAACGGTAATGCCATCAGCTTCCGTATACCATTCATAATAACGTCGTTATTATTGAATTGAGCTTTTAGACCTAATGCCATTACATGTTCTATATGGATTGAATAAAATGGAAGAGGCATTCCTTAATGGTAGAATTGGGGAATGTTTTCCGCACTGCATTTATAGCACTTAATTCAAAATCAAGCATGAGCAGTTCTGGATTAAAATTATAATTTAAAAAGTCACAGTGTTGTTTGAGTTGTTAAAATATTTATGCATAAGAACCTACGTTTTTCTTTTCGTTAAGCAATATACAAATGGAAATACACGCCCCTGCACCAAATCATGCATTGTATATAGCTGGAAAAATAGCTTAGGCGTTGTTTTGAAAATGCCATCCACATAGATCTGTGTGCTCCTGCACAACTGCTTGGGCCCCCACGCAACTCAAGTTTTGGAGCCCTTATTTATATAACGAGAAAAGGTTTTTAAAAAATTCAAAAATGAAATCTTTTTGCCTAATATAATAGTGAAATACTAACCAAAGAATTGGATCCCTAAGATACAGAAGCTGCTTCTGCTATGCCCAGCTATGAGAACGTACCTTCAATGCTTCGTAGAGCTGCTGCTTAATATTGTCCTTGTCTACCAGATTCATTATCAGAATTGATCATCCTGGATGAATATACTACAAAATTCCTAGTCGATAGACACCAATGTCTGCAGTATTTCCTTCGGATTTCTTCCACACCCACTTTTCCCTTCCTCTTGTATTAGCCCTCCCCTAATTTTTCGCTTGATATTTGTAATTGTTATAAAATTCCTAGTCGATAGACACCAATGTCCGCTGTACTTCCTTCGGATTACTTCCGCACCTCCTTTTCCCTCCCCCTCCTACTACACCCCCTCCATTTTCATTTTTTAGCTTCATATTCGTAATTTTTATAAAATTCCTAATCGATAGACACCAATGTCCGCAGTATTTCCTTCGGATTGCTTCCGCACCTCCTTTTCCCTCCCACTCCTTCTACACCCCCTCCATTTTCATTTTTTAGCTTCATATTCGTAATTGTTATAAAATTCCTAGTCGATGGACACCAATGTCCGCAGTGTTTCCTTCGGATTGCTTCCGCACCTCCTTTTCCCTCCCACTCCTTCTACACCCCCTCCATTTTCATTTTTTAGCTTCATATTCGTAATTGTTATAAAATTCCTAGTCGATAGACACCAATGTCCGCAGTATTTCCTTCGGATTGCTTCCGCACCTCCTTTTCCCTCCCACTCCTTCTACACCCCCTCCATTTTCATTTTTTAGCTTCATATTCGTAATTGTTATAAAATTCCTAGTCGATGGACACCAATGTCCGCAGTATTTCCTTCGGATTCCATCGGAACCTCCTTTTCCCTCCCACTCCTTCTACACCCCCTCCATTTTCATTTTTTAGCTTCATATTCGTAATTGTTATAAAATTCCTAGTCGATGGACACCAATGTCCGCAGTGTTTCCTTCGGATTGCTTCCGCACCTCCTTTTCCCTCCCACTCATTCTACACCCCCTCCATTTTCATTTTTTAGCTTCATATTCGTAATTGTTATAAAATTCCTAGTCGATAGACACCAATGTCCGCAGTATTTCCTTCGGATTCCTTCCGCACCTCCTTTTCCCGCCCACTCCTTCTACCCCCCCTCCATTTTCATTTTTTAGCTTCATATTCGTAATTGTTATAAAATTCCTAGTCGATAGACACCAATGTCCGCAGTATTTCCTTCGGATTGCTTCCGCACCTCCTTTTCCCTCTCCCTCCAACATCACCCCCTCCATTTTCATTTTTTAGCTTCATATTCGTAATTGTTATAAAATTCCTAGTCGATGGACACCAATGTCCGCAGTGTTTCCTTCGGATTGCTTCCGCACCTCCTTTTCCCTCCCACTCCTTCTACACCCCCTCCATTTTCATTTTTTAGCTTCATATTCGTAATTGTTATAAAATTCCTAGTCGATAGACACCAATGTCCGCAGTATTTCCTTCGGATTGCTTCCGCACCTCCTTTTCCCTCCCCCTCCTACTACACCCCCTCCATTTTCATTTTTTAGCTTCATATTCGTAATTGTTATAAAATTCCTAGTCGATAGATACCAATGTCCGCAGTGTTTCCTTCGGATTGCTTCCGCACCTCCTTTTCCCGCCCACTCCTTCTACACCCCCTCCATTTTCATTTTTTAGCTTCATATTCGTAATTGTTATAAAATTCCTAGTCGATAGACGCCAATGTCCGCAGTATTTCCTTCGGATTCCTTCCGCACCTCCTTTTCCCTCCCACTCCTTCTGCACCCCCTCCATTTTCAATTTTTTCGCCTTATATTCGTAATTGTTATAAAATTCCTAGTCGATCGATACCAATGTCCGCAGTGTTTCCTTCGGATTACTCCCTCTCCTTCAAACTCTCCTCCATCTTCAGGTTTGCCCTTCATATTTTTCATACTTCGAAATAAAGTCTCTGTGGACATATGCAAAAGTGGACAAAGAAAACAGTGGACGAAAAGGCTGTGGACATATATAATAGTTGACTTTAAGGCAGTGGACAAAAAGGCTGTGGACATAAACAAAAGTGGACATAAAGGCAGTGGACGAAAAGGCTGTGGACATAAAAGAGTGGACATAAAGGCAGTGGACATAAAGACTGTGGACATATCATCTGGGAACCATAACAACTAGTATATATATATATGAGGATACAAAATTATGAGGCACTTCCAGATGTGCCAGAAACTTGAAATTTGGTAGGATTATAGGTTTTTGGTCATAACCGAAGGAAAAAATCCGAAACTGTCGAAATTACTATTTTGAAGGGCTATTTTGGCCCCTTTTTGCCCATAAGAAAGCATGTAAATTGGTGCAGAGGTTTTTATATTTGCATTTTAAAATTACTTCCCATCAAGATACGAACTCGAGGCTTTAACTATCGGATAGGATATAAATTGTAGTTTCTTATTTTTGAAGACAGAATTCAAATCCGAGTAGAATTAGTGTAAATTTATAGTTTTTATCGCAAAAAAGTGGTAATTTTTCTGGGTCTAACAATAGGCTTCCTAGGCAACAGTCTTAATGCTTTCATATGGGTAAGCTTTTAATGGGAATCAGAGGCTTATATTTTAATGCCTTTAATGTTAAACTATGCCTAATGGAGGAAATCCTATATTGTAATAATCCTCATTTTTGGAGCTCTTTTGCCCCAGTATTGCTCCATACGACTACAGAAATGATGAGGCAGCTCCATATAACCCAGAGACTTGAAATTTGGCCTGGTTATAAAACCTTTATTGCAACCGAAGATAAAATAAAACTGCAAAAATTCCAAATTTTAAGGGCGGTTTTGTCCTATTTAATACCCATACCAGTGTGAAAATAATATGGCAATTCTTAATGAGATGCAAACATGAAATTTTGCAGAATTATGGATTTTTACTTACAACAGATAGAAGAAATTCGATACCGTGAAAATTCGAAATCTTAGCAACTGTATTGCCACATAATTGTCCTATGCAACGAGTAAAATTATAATGCACTTCTAAATGAGCTACAAAGTTGAAATTTGATACGGATATATGATTTTGCACAAAATTGATTGGGAATAATTTGAAATTGTAAAAAGGCTAAACATCAAAAATGCTTGCAGAATGCAAGCCCACATTAACTAGTATATATATATATATATATATAGGAGGATACAAAATTATGAGGCACTTCCAGATGTGCTGGAAACTTGAAATTTGGTAGGATTATAGGTTTTAGATCACAACCAAAGGAAAAAATCCGAAACTGTTGAAATTCCCATTTTGGCCCCTTTTTGCCCCATTTTTTGCCCATAAGAAAGCATGTAAATTGGTGCAGAGGTTTTTATACTTACATTTTAAAATTACTTCCCATCAATATACAAACTCGAGACTTAAACTGTCGGATAGTATATAAATTGCAGTTTCTTATTTTTTAAGACAGAATTCAAATCCGAGTAGAATTAGCGTAAATTTATAGTTTTTATCGCAAAAAAGTGGTAATTTTTCTGGGTCTAACAATAGGCTTCCTTGGTAACAAGCTCTATCCTTTCATATGGGTAAGCTTTTAATGGAAATCAGAGGCTTATATTTTAATGCCTTTATTGCTAAACTATGTTTAATGAAGGAAATCCTATATTGCAATAATCCGCATTTTTTGAGCTCTTTTGCCCCAGTATTGCTCCATACGAGAACAAAAATGAAGACGCAGCTTCATATGAACTATAGACTTGAAATATGGCAACATTATAGAAAGTTCATTCTAACCGAAGATAAAATAAAAAAATAGCAGAAATTCTAATTTTTAGGTGCGGTTTTGCCGGATTTCTGCCCTATACGAATGTGAACATTATAAGGCACTTCGTAATGAGATACAAACTTGAAATTTGTCAGAATTATGGGTTTTTAGTTCCCACAGAAGGAATAAATCCGATATTGTAAAAATTCGTAACGTTATGGCTGTTTTGCCCCATTATTGCCCCATACGAGGAAAAAATTATATGGCACTGCTAAATGATCTACAAACTTGAAATTTGACACGCTTACATGATTTTTTTAAAAGTAGACAGGGAATAATTCGAAATTGTAAAAATCCTACAATTTAAAAATGCTTCTTCATTATATATTGATGGACCTTACTTAGAATATAGAGGGCATACAAATTTCCAGTGCAAACTATAATAGTTTGAGCTGAAATTTAATACATAATTGAATCAAAAAAAATAATCAGAGGAAAAATTGCAACAATATGTATTTTCTTGGCCGTTAAAAATTATAAACTATATACTAACTTTTCATGGTTTAGGTATTTCTAAATGAGATATGAAGCTGAAATTTTTTCTATTGGTAGAATTTGCCATAAATGAAAACGGGATTATAGAAATTTGTAAATTTTTATTCGTTCGACCGTAATAATCTCTTAAATGTTAAATAAATTCAATAAAGTTTTTGTATATTCTGAAGGGCAAAGAAAGCTGAAAATTTTAAGAAAGTTAGGGAATATTGTTCCGGTGACAATTAACATTGAAAATTTTGTTAAAGTTTAGTATTGTGGCCGTTAAAAATTCAAAAATTTTAAAAATTAAATTTATATAAATGCACTCCTAGAGATGCTACATCGATGAAATTTGGCATAAATGTGAGGTATTCGTAACAAATATTAAAAACCTATGAATAGTTTATAATTGTTAATTTAGGGGTTGTTTTTACCCCAAAAATTTTCAATAAGGAAAACACGTAAAGCGGTGAAGAGGTTCAAACTTTTGCGTCAAAAAATTATTTTTCCGATACTAATGCTTGCAGAATGCAAGCACACACTAACTAGTATTATATATATATATAGGAGGATACAAAATTATGAGGCACTTCCAGATGTGGTAGAAACTTGAAATTTGGTAGGAGTATAGGTTTTTGGTCACAACCGAAGCAATAAATCCGAAACTGCCGAAATTCCTATTTTAAGGGGCTATTTTGGCCCCTTTTTGCCCCATTTTTTGCCCATAAGAAAGCAAGTAAATTGGTGCAGAGGTTTTTATATTTACATTTTAAAATTACTTCCCATCAAGATGTGAACTCGAGACTTAAACTGTCGGATAGGATATAAATTGTAGTTTCTTATTTTTGAAGACAGAATTCAAATCCGAGTAGAATTAACGTAATTTTATAGTTTTTATCACAAAAAAGTGGTAATTTTTCTGGGTCTAACAATAGGCTGCCTTGGTAACAAGCTCTATCCTTTCATATGGGTAAGCTTTTAATGGGAATCAGAGGCTTATATTTTAATGCTGTTAATGTTAAACTACACCTAATGAAGGAAATCCGATATTGATATAATCCTCATTTTTGGGGCTGTTTTGCCCCATTATTGCCCAATTCGAGAACAAAAAAGACGATGCAGCTGCATAGGACCCAGAGATTTGAAATTTGGCACTGTTATAGAAATTTCATTGCAACCTAAGATAAAATTATTAAATTACAAAAATTCTCATTTTTAAAGGGCGGTTTTGCTCCTTTTCGGCCCCATGCGAGAACAAAAAATGCGATGCAGCTGCATAGGATGTAGAGACTTGAAATTTGGCACAATTATAGAATTTCCATGGCAAACTAAGAAAAAATTGTAAAATTGCAAAAATTCCAATTTTTAATTGGTGGCTTAGCCCCTTTTTGGCCCCATACGATTGTGATAATTATAAGGCACTTCTTAATGAGATACAAACTAGAAATTTGGCAGAATTATGGGTTTTTAGTTACAACAGATGGAAAAAATCTGAGTGTAAAAATTCATAATTTTAGGGGCTGTTTTGCTCCATTATTGCCCTATACAAGGATTAAAATTGTAAGGCACTACTAAATGAGCAACATACTCCAAATTTGACATGGTTATATGATTATGTAAAACATCGATTGGGAATAATTTGAATTTCTAAAAATGCTAAAATTTGAAAATGCTTGCAGAATGCAAGCACATATTAACTAGTATATATATATATATATATATATATATATATATATATATATATATATATATATCATGTGTAAGAAGCATCTATATATTATAGATATATATATATCGCGGTTTGTAACCACTTTGGCAAGATACAAAATTGAGGCACTTCCAGATGTGCTAGAAACTTGAAATTTGGTAGGAAATTTAGGTTTTTGTTCGAATTAGAAGGAAATGTTCCAAAACCTTCAAAATTCCCACTTTGAGGGGCTATTTTTGCCCCTTTTGCCCCATTTTTGGCCTATAAGAAAACATGAAAATTGGTGTAGTGGTCTTTATATTTGCACTTTAAAATTATTTCCCGTCAAGATACGAACTGGAGACAAACTATCGGATAGGATATAAATTGTATTTTCTTATTTTTGAAGGCAGAATTTCAATCCGAGTAGAATTAGCGTAAATTTATAGTTTTTATCGGAAAAAAGTGGTAATTTCTCTGGGTCCAACAATCAGCTATCTAGGCAACCTTAATGCTTTCATATAGGTAAGCTTTTAATGGGAATCAGAGTCTTATATTTCTCCTTTAAAACATTACTAGCGTAATGCCCATTCAAATATCAACGGGAGTAAAGATTCGATCCTTCAAGCTATTTATGGAGATCAAATTGGCATGACAAACATTAATTGTATTGAAGGGTATTTCCTTCTCTCACACTGCTGCCCTCTCTCTCTCGCATTAAAAGCAATGAAAGAGCCTTTACGCCAATAATGATTGTGTAATAGTACCGATTACTTACCTTTGATATTACTCGTGTTACGCTTCGTTGATTTGTATACGACAAGAAACGTCTTCAGCCTTGATAACCAGATTAATTGAATATAACACCACCTCCACCAAAAATGAATTAACGAGTATAATAAATGTTAAAATATAAAAGTTATTTATAAAAATTTACTTTTATACCCATTACATGTTCCCATAACAACAGCATTCCGGCAAATTTGAAAATTAATTTCGGGCACTTTCCGATAAGGTAGACAATTCAATCTTGGATTGTTAGATATCCACGTGATCTATCGGGAACCGTTATAACCTTACCGCAAGTGTCCTCGGTTCGACTAGAGAAATTCCGGAATGTTTTTTCCTCATAAGAGCAGCATTGCGGCAATCTCGAAAATTAATTTCGTACCCTTTCAGAAAAGGTAGACATTTATGTCTTGGAGGACTGTTAGATACCCACCTGATCTATTGGGATCCGTTATCACTTTTACCGCAAGTGTCCTGGGTTCGACTCCAGAGATTCCGGAATTTGAGATTCTTCCATAAGAAAAGCATTGCGGCATATTTGAAAATTAATTTCGGCCACTTTTCAATAACGTAGAAAATTCAAACACGGAGTGCACTTAGATATCCATGTGGTCTATCTGAAACAGATATCGCCTTTACAGCAAATGTGCTGGGTTCGACTCCATAAATTCCGGAATTTTAGATTTCCTCATAAGAAAAGCATTGTTTCATTTGAAAATTAATTTCGGCCACTTTCGGATAAGGTAGACAATTCAAACTTGGAGGATTGTTAGATATCCACGTGATCTATCGGGAACCATTACCACCTTTACCGTAAGTGTCCTGGGTTCGACTCCAGATATTTCGGAATTTGCTTTTTTCCCATAAGAAAAGCATTGCGATATTTTTGAAAATTAATTTCGGGCACTTTCCGATAAGCTACACAATTCAATCTTGGAGGATTGTTAGATATCCACGTGATCTATCGGGAACCGATATTAACTTTACCACAAGTGTCCTGGCTTCGACTCCAGAAATTCCGGAATTTGAGATTTTTCCATAAGAACAGCATTGCAGCAATTTTGACAGTTAATATCGGCCACTTTCCGATATCGTAGACAATTCAATCTTGGAGGATTGTTAGATATCCACGTGATCTATCGGGAACCGATATTAACTTTACCATAAGTGTACTGGGTTCGACTCCAGAAATTCTGGAATTTGAGATTTTCCCATAAGAAAAGTATTGCGGCATTTTTGAAAATTAATTTGGGGCACTTTCCGATAAGGTAGACAATTCAAACTTGGAGGATTGTTAGATATACACGTGATCTATCGGGAACCGATACCACCTTTACCGCAAGTTTCCTGGGTTCGACTCCAGAAATTCCGAATTTGTTTTTTCCCATAAGAAAAGCATTGCGGCATTTTTGAAAATGAATTTCGGGCAATTTCCGTTAACGTAAACAATTAACACTAGAAGTACCGGGGGCGGTCAATTGACCGTTTTTGATTTTCTGACCGCCGTATCTCTTACATTATTGATCGGATGATGTAGTAATTTTTTGACTTTTAATATTTTGTGCCTTAGGTCCTTTAGCAAGTTTTTGGGATTTTTTACTCGGGTAGTTTTTTCGTACGGCCACCTCCCACCTACTAGTACCGGAAGCGGTTATTTGAACGTTACACTACTCTGTTGCGTATGTGAGCATTTTCGCGAGTCAAAATGTGCTGAAAAGTTTGTTCTACATCTAGTGAGTTCTTTTTTTGAAGATAGAACATTCATTATCTAACTATTACATAGTGACACATCGTATCTCCGTACAAGAAGGGTGTAAGTCGCATTGTTACAGCATACGACATAATGCCCTTTTCTTTGCTAGGTAGGGCAATCTTTACACATTGTATGTGGAAACGTTGCTTGAATAAATAAGACTACGCATATGGTTTCAACATTTCGAACACCCTTTCACACAGTACGAGTAGTAAACCGGACAAATATGGAGTGAAGTGGTGGCTGGCTACTGATGCCAAGGTGAGATACATCCTGAATGGCTTTCCGTATATAGGGAAAGATGAGACAAGACCAGCAGACATATCTCTGTGAGAGCATATCTATTAGCGTTTTCTTGAACCCTTTCTAGATGAGGGGAGAAATGTCACGACGGACAATTTTTTTACATCTTTGAATCTAGGCATTCAGCTGAAGAGACGGAACACCAGCATTCTTGGCACGGTAAATAAACTTATTGTTAGAAGGGAGGTACCACCGTCAGTGAGAAATCCTCGAGACCCTTTGTACAACACAGTCATCTATAAAACCGATAATATCACCCTGACGTCTTACCAAGGGAAGGTAAAAAAGAAGGTGCTTGTCCTCAGCACACTCCACAATGATGTTGTTATTGATGAAACTACAGGGAAGAAGACACCAGAGACAATAAGATTTTACGTCACTAAATGAGGTGTCGATGTTGTGGACCAGATGTCTCGAAAGTACAGTGTGCGAGGAATGAGCCGACGGTGGCCTGTGCATGTATTTTACAACATCCTAGAATTAGCTATGATCAAGGCTCATACGTTGTACAATATGGTGACCAATTCCAAAGTCTCACGACGCTCGTACATCATCGATGTAGCTAGAGAATTGTCTGCTCCATACAAAAGTATGAGGCCACAAGCTTCCACTCAAGCGCAGCAGGGTGAAACCAGCATACACATCAGCTCCTTCGGCACTCGAAAGCAATGTCAAGTTGGATGCTGCAACAGAAAAAGGACTCGTGCACAAGATGCAAGAAATTTGCGTGTGGGTCTTCCCTAAGTAAGATAAGAATCTGTGTGAAATGTGCAGGTACACCGAGTACTCAGAAAGATGTCTCCTTAACTGGACATATCTCCATCCTCTCTGTAGAAGAAACGTTGATTTTTGTTATTTTTCATACAATTAAAATGTGTATAAAGTGTTAGCAACACAAAAATGAAGTTTCACTTCCCTCTGTGTTCATGGAATTTCCCTTATCTTCTATCTTTGATGATCACCGACTTTTGGCAAGACCCAAGTTTTATTCTTTACGTTTATAATTTTTATCATTAAACACAACTTGCAAGTGAAAATTGAATTGTATTGACTTTAATTTGTGTTTTCAACCGATTTAAAGGCGTTTTAAGTCCCAGTTTATGAAAAGTGACTAAGAAATAAAACTTTTGTTTTTGTGAAAGAATTTTTTTTTGCAGTGTACTTCCTAATTGTACAATTGTACTGTACCCAAGTGTTTATAACATCAGGATACAACTAAATTAGGCAAACAGTCATTAATTGTAACGAATTAAGCACATTTTCACGCCTAATAAGTGAGAAAGTCACCAGCGGTCAATTGACCGCCGCCGGTACTTACAGGGAGGTGGCTGACCCCGGTACTCCTGGTGTTAAGCGTTGGTAAGACATGCCGGATGAAAGTGCTGCATGAGTCGGATATGGCCTGCGGGCCATACTTTGGGGATCCCTGCAGTGGTGTTATATACCAGTGACACAGCTGATATTGCAGCACAATACAAGTCAGAAATTATAATTATAAAATTAATCATAATGAAAACAATTTTAATCTTAAAATTGTTTGCAACATCTGTCTGATTTTTAGTATTCCTCCATGGATGGCTGTTGTAATTATCTGCAGAATATATGTCACATCAAATCTGTATCATAATTCACACATGCAACAGTACAGTCATGCCTCGTTTTAGCGCAAAGGATACGTTCCGAACAGACTTTGTGCTAAACAAACCGATTATAACATGTACTTAGTAGTGATCAATTCGTGAAATTACAAGGTTCACTAATGTTACTTTTTATTTATTTAATATTAATTATCATTAAAAATCAATATTAATACAATTTTAAATCTTTCGCAGCGGTGCTAGCATTTATGCATAGATCGCTAAGTTCTGCGAGTCATCATTTTCGTCACTCCAGTGCTCAAATCTACATGTAAATTACATATTGTATGTACATGTGGGGGTATTCACCATTTTCAAAAATTTCTTTAAATTCGTCAAGACTCTTTATAGCTGCATCTTTATCAGTGCTTGCTCATTCACCTGTAAAACTAACGCTATGTATATTTGCACGGCATTTTAAATTTTGAAACCAACTGGAACTGGCAAGAAATGTTTCTGAAGAATCTCCACCCTCTTCTTGCTTTACACATTCAAACAAGGAAAGTGCTTTACTGCAAATGATTGCTTGACTAAGAGGCATGTGTTCATTAGAACGCTTAGAATCAATCCACAACACTAGCAGTTTCTCCATTTTTTCAAGCATATTACTAACAATAAGTGATCGTGTGAGTTTCTTCGCAGTTGCTGCATTGGCTGCTTCAATGGAACTTTATATTTTGTCTTTATTTAACAAAATTGTATGAATTGTAGAAGTTGTGAAGTTAAACTTACGTGCAATATTGCCCTGACGCTCACCTTGTTCAAAACACTGAATCACTTTAAGTTTTTCCTCAAGATTTATGTTTTCCTTGATAATTTAGGATTATTTTCTACACTTTGATTGCCTTTACTCAGTTTTCTCTTTTCTGCCATGATCCATGATTTACTGCAATTATTTCCCCCTTTTTACTGTTAAAATGTTATTTTGCCATAGATACCGTTTTTACTCGTGTACCATGCCCACATTTTTTCCGGAAACACCGGAAAAAAGGGGGTGCGCGTCTTAAACAAGGATTTCTGAACAGGTTATATAAATTGTGAGTATCGATAGGAAATTCTCTGCAATGTACTTGCGTCTACGTTTATATTCGTAAAAGACGTCGAATTCTACGAAGTATATGTGTATTTATGCGACCAAGCAAACGTGTAAGTTACGCCCGTGCTGCAGGCAAAAACTCGCACAAGTAGGCAGAAAGAATATGCCGACTAACTGATAACTATAATTCAATGACTATTGAGGGTTTGCTGGCTTGAAAATAGGTAGGTTCAAGTTCAGTCCTTTTCATAGAGTTACTATAATACACTAGAGACCACAGTGGCGCTAGTTTCTACGCGGTTAGCAGCCAACGGGCGTTGCAAATTGAAGATTCAATTGTTTCCAAATAGCAAGGCAAGAAGGGCGGAAGTACTATGTGATTGATATGAGCGAATACCAAATGTACGCTAGAAATAACATCTCGCCCACCGAAATCTGTACTAAATCAACCCAGAGATCGAAGTATGGACATTTAAGATGGTAGTCGAGCAGGAGTCGAGATTTTACCGGCAAATAAACAACATTAGTCTCGAAATGTTTATGCCTACAAGCGTAACACCTGTCATTCAAAGAATTTCAAAGCGGGTTTCCCATGAATTAAAACCCCTCCTGGGATATAGAATATTTACTATATCAAATATTTTGATCGTTTATTTTTTGTGAAACAAGTTCTTAGTGCAATATTAGCAATATGATATCATCTAATTGATTTCTCGAATCAAATAATTTTCAGGAAAATTGTTTGTGATGTATTCACTGAAAATTCTGCAGCAGATTTTCATGGTAGGGAGTCTCATTCAAACAGTAATAAATGATAAAATTAAAATAAGCGGAAGGTCTGTACCTGAACATCAAACTAGGTGATCATTTACCATTAAGGAATGAAATTTAGATAACATATTATAGGATCGTAATACTTTAATAATTTTAATATATTACATAATTACAGGATGAACTCTTTGTATACAGAAACAAGCAGTCAAAATGACTGACATCATAATAAAAAATAAAAATATTTTATCTCTCACACACTAGCATATATCATAACCTAAGAACAGTACTTATGGAAAACATATTGCATTAATTACTTAATCTTTTCTCATATATAAAATCAGGCCTTTCATGAATAATAAAGTTGAAATACAATTATAAAAAGTCTTTCCTTACAAAAATACCAAATATGTTACTACAGTAATTGTACTGATTACATATTCTATACAATGGTGAATGTGCACAATAATTTGTTCTAATGTAATCAAGGCTGGATAATCTATTCGGTCTGAAAAAATAATTAGGAACAATAAACACATCTTAAACACATTTTTTGCACTCCTTCCACTAAAGATACATATTTTTCCATATATGGCATCCATACTACTGATGCACATTCCAGATTTGATCTAACATAAACATAAAACAACTTAAATGCTTTATCTGTATTAAAATTATTAGTACATCTATAAATGAAACCCAAAGTCTTGGTAGCAGAAGAAACTATTTCCAAAATATGCTGTACAAAAGTCATTGCTGAATCAAATGTAACACCTAAATCTTTAATGCAAGTAACCTTTTTAAGCATTGCACCCCCATACTATAAGAATAATAAAAATGTTTCTTTTTTGTTGAAAAAGACATAACATAATATTTATCTAAATTAAAAATAATTTATTCTTTTCAGAACAATCCATTGAGATATTTCTAGCCAAATGCACACACTGCATCACTCTGCTACTAAGCAAACTATCCTGGCTAAAATTAGGCTAAGCATAAGATTCATACTCTCATGCTGGTTCATAAAACCCTTAACTTTTCCTGGTCTACTGGTTCTGGAAGAGTATGGCTTTTGTCAGTTTATTTCTAACATTCAATCCTTGCTGTCTAGATGAATGAACCCTACCTATATGATGCATTCTTACTTTCACATATTCTTGAATAATCATTTTAGATAATTTGAAAATATGATTTTCCGGAAATTCTGTTTCAAGCATGTGGGCTGCCAAGGATGGGAATGCTACATTACCTACACTTTCCAAAACCAGAATCTGCATAATTAGACCCAACTTCTTTATTGGAGGGGATTTATCTTCATACCTGGCAAGAAATGACCTCAGAATTTTTTCTGATGTGTTGCAAATTTTAACCACTTCAGGTGAAGGTACAATTAATCCTCCCCTTTGTTTCTGTAGTAATAATGAGCAGTTAGACACAATACCATCCTGAGCCTCACAAGCATAGCAACACACTGGACATTTCAGTTTCTTTATTACAGATCTTGCTACAAACCCTGAAATATATACAACTATTTCTGCTGAAACATCAGAAAGGCATATATCAGGTAAGAAATTAAAAAAAGACAATGAGTCTTCTGTTGTGCTGATATCTTGCAGCCTAGAATTTGATACTAACAAAGTATCGCTTGTGTCATAAGAACCTAATTGTGTACATAGGACTGTTGTTGCATCCTGAGGTATACAGTTACCACTACTATTGACTTTAATGCTATTTTGGATTAAAAGCTTTCTATATGCAGATCTGAATTGTGTGCAAGATGGGTTATTGTTCCAGCCACCTCTGGCACGTACCAAACTGAAAAAAGTTTCTAAGTGATCCTGACTCATCTTATATGTTGATAGATACTGCATGTCTCCCTGGTGAACCAACTGCTCAAAGAGTTTAAAAAAGGACTTTATATTACATAAAAATCCTAAAACAGCAGTCTTTCTGTTAGTTTCAATTACTTTTCTACCAGTTGAATCACAAAGATTTATAAGGTAGAGAGAAGCACTTTCAAAAAATGTCTTCCAGCATGACGTTAGATAACCTCATAACAGACTTATTGCCTTTTGCTAAAGGATTTTTCGAGTTCATAATGTCAAATAAACGATCGAAAAGGTAGCAGAACTTTGCAGTAGGTTCACTTCCAGTGAAACGAGTATAATTTAAATCATGCTCTAATACCATTAGAGCATCACCAACAGAGCTACTCAATACCTGAGCAGCGAGTTTAACTTTCATTTTTTGATTACCTCTCAATTTATTTGCAAGTCTCAGACCTTCCTTTTCCTGCAAACGATGTAACTCTACAATGTATTCCCAGTTGATCTTGTTTCCTTCCACATCAGTCAACAGTTTTTTATCTCCCAAAAGATTTCTAATTAATTTTAGCATATGGCATGGGTCTAATATGACGCATACATCTTCCTTCTCATTACAAGGATGAGGAAACCATGGCTTTTGGTTTGGAACATTGAAAATTGCTCCTAAAAGCTTAGCAACATTGAAGTTAGTTGCTGTACCATCAAATGTCAAAGACACCACTTTTAGTCCTAAATCATGTAGCATTTTAAGTGCCTCAGAAACAAGGTTCGCTTTTTCACATGCAGCCATACCATCCGTTAAAAAGTAACCAATAGGTACCTTCCATGAGGCATTTAGTGCCACAACCATAAGAAGTAATACTTCTTTTGCCATGGCCATGCTCTCCCCATTGAGTCCTAGTCCCATGTCCACATATCCCACAAACTGATTTCCATCCCACTCTACCATTTTCCGAATTGCCATTTCATCAAACATGAGACAAGCATATGTTATTCCTTCCTTCTCATTTACCTTACATTGAATAGCTCCTAAAGCTTCTGCTGTGAAGCCTGGGAGTCCTTCTACAGCCTTATTCCAACGTCGTAGTGTTTCTGGATGGGGCAAATTAAAACCAAAGCATTCTCTCACATACTGGTAAGCTCTAGGGGAATAAAAATTTAGAGTCAAAGCAAATGATCTAATGCTCTCATCGTACTTGCCGTTATTGGTCTTCTTTATAATGCTTCTTAAAATATCCGGAAAGTTATCCTTGATAAGCTCTTCATTACAAGCTGTAATAAGCCCTTCATTCCTTAAACATACCAACATCTCATTTAAGGAATTAATTTCTTTAGTTTTCCTGAAAAGTTTAGATTTCATGGAAGAAATCTGTTTCCTTTTCTCATCCAACATGGTTGTGTACCTTGAGTCAAGCTCATCATATTTTCTTTTCCATTTGGTTGGACTACTCGGAGAACAGTAGGTGTGGTCACTGGAAGGAGTGGATTGACTTGTACTAGGTAAATCATTGGAGGTTGAAGATTCATGAGCAGTGACGTCTTCACGGACTCGTACAGGTCTCGATTTCTTCACCTTTAGAAAATGAGACGTCATTTAATAAATGCAATTAGTATTTCAATTTGCAAAACTTCATAAGTAAATGATGGTGCTGAATAGTGATGGCAAACAATAAAAGGTTCCAGGTCCGAAAATTGATAAGTTACAGGAAGAATATCAGAGGAATTATGATGATAAAGCTGTCACAACTTATAGCCTCAGTATTTAATTTTAAATTATTCACATTACCTTTTGAAGATGAGGAGGAAAATTAAAAATTGAGGGCACAGCATTTCTTTTCAGATGCCTTCTTGCTCTCTCTCCTGCTTCAAAATCATCCTCTGTAAAATGTTGGGAACACACATAATGGTGTTGTGTAGGTTTCCAATCCTTCCTTCGCATATTAACCGTCCACCTCTTACATAATTCCTCCTTCACGGGAAATCTATCGAAAATATTAATAACTTCGAATTTAATGTAGAAGAAAGTCAAGATATACCAAATACACATTTTCACAGTGATGTAGTTCCATTAATATTATTATTCTAATGATTTTGCGGCTAGTTTCAAGGTTTAGTTGAATTAAGAGTAGGTGTAGTTTTTTAAGTACGTAAACTATTACCAATTACGTTTACAAAGATACTGTTTACAGGATACTTTCATTTACATGAATTAAAGCATCACTAGTATGTCTTACCTGATACTTAATCCAAGAAATACTATTTAAAAAATAGCATGATTGTGTAACGTACAACTAAACACAGGTAATATTTTTGTAATATTAAGTTACTTACCGATGAAATGAAACATCACTTTCTTTCTTGAATCTATTCGTGCAACCATACGCAACATACGACGTAGGCATTTTGAACAGATCTTTCAAATACACAAGGTTGTTGAAACAGAATACACCTTCTACCGGCTCTGCTAGGCGCGTTCTCACGTGTTCTTGCCTTGCTAAGTCATGGCGGCGGAGCGTTCAATTTTGCACGCGACTTCAGCGCCACTGTGGCCTCTAGTGTATTATACTAACTCTATGGTCCTTTTCCCTCATCCACTTCAAGGAATTCGGAGTGGTGAAATTTTGTTGCGATTGAAAGATTTCATCGTTCGAAAGGAAGACGGAAATACACATCTCAAGTGTTTGGATTCGTTTGTTCGTAACCTTCCAATATTTACTCATGAGACGATACGCAAAAAAACTCCCCATCCACCTAAGGAAGTTCCCGTTCATAGATAAACATCTGTTTGTAGTATTATGTCAGAAACAGAAGCGGGGACGAAGTTGCGTAATAATACGACAAAAACAGTTAAGGGATTAACAAAAGAGGACTATCGGTGAGGAGATTTCTGCTAGTATCGTCATAAAGAAATCACCCAATAAACTGCGTCACGTAGAAGGGAGAAGATGCTTAACTTGAGCGGAACTTGTTTCAGGGAGTGGGATTTGGTGACTTAAAAGAAAAACTTATTCTGACTCAAATTAATTTTTTCCCTCCAAACCGGCCCAAAAATAGGAGTTCTCGGGTTACATGAGTAAATACAGTATTAAACAAAACACCGCAAATATGTCATTGGAACTGATTACATGAAAACAGCTTTCCTTTATTTTTTTAAGCAAACAAAAGCCAGCAAAAATTCGCACCGTGAACAGCATTTTCATTTTGCAGTACGTACCATACATAACAGCATTTATTTTATTAAAAAATAAATAAAAATGTATACCACGGGATTCCAATTGCGCTATATCGAAATTGCACTAAACAAACATGCGCCAAATGAGATATGACTGTTTGTACAAACGAGTCATTCTTTATACAGAAGATGAAGAAGGCTTTTTCTTCCCCAATCACAAGAATTTGCTGGGATATTCAAGTTCACTTTATTATTTTTGTACTTTTGTTTATCATTCATTTTTGTATATTAAATTAAATTGTTTAATTTTAAATGACAACACATTAAAATTTTACCACCATAATATCTCTCAAACTGGAAACCAAACCCTCTTTTTCCTGTAAGCCTTTAATCTCTCCATTCATGGAGATATTGCCAAATGTAACCTCTGCAAACGGTGAGGTCCTATTGTGTTACATAAAAGATGTAATTAATGTCAATGACAAACTGATGATGATTTCCTAGTTGTGCCTGGGCCCTATGCTCATAGAAGCCCTATGAAGCCACAGATCCTTTCAACGACAGACTTGTGTGTCAGGAAAATGTTTGTCAGGGCCCTCTCCAGTCCCCTGATCAATGTTTTCATTATTTTACATTTGTCTCATAACTACTAATATTAAGGCAAGGTGAGAGATAAGATCAAGCATAAATCAACCTTTTTAATTATTTATATAGGTAAACGAACAAAACAAGGGCTACATAAAGTCTCCACAAATGTATAAAATCACATACAAAATAATGGAATGCATATTAGAGTTAATGTTGACTCTGACCAGGCTATGTATCATGAATGATTGCAGCTTTTCAGAGCATTACAAATAAAACTAACTAATTCCTCTAATTAGATTCTCAAAAAAATTGTTTTTAACACCTGAAAGGAAATATCACTATTTTCACTGTACAAATAAATACACTTATCCTAATCAAATTTTTACCATCTTTTTCCAAATACCAAGAAATTTAATTTTACAAAAATACATAATTTGTATTTCACTTTTTATAAAGACATTCTACAGATTCGTCTCTTCTCTAAGTTTTACCATAAAAATATTCTTTCAATGGCAGTTCCTCAAAGTTGATGGTCAACATTCTTTTCATAGATGTTTTAGAACACTAAAATGAGTCGGCAGATATATTTACATAAGAACAATAAACACTAATAACAAGGCACACAGCAAAAACTTCATTACGTAATAAATGTAATTTGCTTGGATGAATGTTTAAGTTTAGGACAATTATCTACTAAACAATACGAATGCTTAATTCTCAAAGCTTAAAGATATGATATTCACCAGTAAAAGCCATCAATTGAGATGCATAAGATGATGATGAAATTATTTCAAAGCATCCTCAGGGAAAAAGTTATTTTTGCTTGACACATAATAACTAAACTACTAGAATAAAAGGGTATTAGTAAGCTTTTGAGTAATAAATAGAAATATTTAAAAAGGGAATGAACATGAGATTCTTCACAATAATTTCAAAATACAAATCAACAGAGAAGTAAAATTTTCAAATAGTCAGACCAAATTGGCTCTCGCATATATTACTACTAAAATATGTAAAAAAAAATTAAGTGCATTAAGTTTACAAAGATATCACGTGCCAAGGGTAAACATTCTAAAATTTTGGAAAACACTTGGTTAGCTGGATATGAGATTCATCTGTACCTTTCTTCACTGGATCAACATTTTATACACAACTAATTAACATGACACATGAAAAGCAATCCAAGTGCAATGTTCCAATTTAATTTGGAAAATGCAATTAGCACAGCCATAAGCACTTTTTTGAACTCATTTCAGAGTTTTCTTTTTCAGGTCATAAAAATCACCCTCAACTTTTCAATGCTTACTTTGCTTGGTCATCAAGGATCTAAATTTAAAATGTATCAATTAAATCTTTACGATTCTTACAAGTTTCCAACATTTTTGTACAAAGTACACCTTGAAAGATATACAATGATAGCAATAAGTTACTTGTGAGGAAGAGACATATGACCATGTCAGTTAAGGCAACATATTAACACTTAAATCACACAAGAAGGCACACTCATATCACACAAACATACACAATACTAAAATACCACACCAAAAATACTTTCACATGATTCTATAATAGATATATATTTTACCGCCATCTAAATGACCAGTCATTTCACAAAAATTTCAGTATTTAAGGTGCAGACCTTTCCACGTGTTTGAAAACACATAAAGCACACTTACAATAAACACCAGGATGCAGAAAACTAAAATATCAGTGTATTCAGGCAAAAGTTTCCTGGCACAAATAACACTGCTGATGAACAAGTAGACTATGTAATATAATTTTGGACAGATAAAAGTCATCACTATGATAGCCATGTGTACAAACAATAACATTTACAGCAAAATGGCACTGTCAATCACCCCAGTTTACAGGCAATATATTGTCTTATCTTTGGTAGCTTCTCATTATGTGGCAAAAATTTAATAGCCTAACATGCAATCTCACACGCATTTGAATCGCAGTCATGAAGGCACAGCAGCAACCTACAGTCGTTAGCTATCCCTGTTAGGATGCTTTGCAAGGAATCTGCGAGGCCATGGCAGAGGCCATTCATATTGCCTGGGAACTGGCCCGCCCACATTACCCTCAAAATATCGGAACATTGGATACCACCAAACACGACTGAGAAAGTTGTTGGGCCCACTTTGCTAAAAGACAAAAGACAAAGCAATCAATGCACAGAGTTGAGAAAAGCATAATGAATACAACACTTCTCATGGATGCAGGACAGTAAAAAAACATTCTTTTCAAGCTCATCCGATGACCTTGAATGTCTAAAGACTGATTCAAATCTAGTTCTAAATGACACTTTTGTTTATTAAAAATAGCATTAACCAATTAATTTAGAGGATTATTCAAATCAGTGGCTCTCAACCTTTTTGGCTGCAACCCAAATCCTGATCATGGCAAACCATGTTCTCAAACAGTTCACTTGTGACCCATTACAAAGTTATTCACAATTAAATCAATTTTTAATTTTATTGTCGACAATTTTTTTTGACATTTAACAGAATATTAGAAGGAAATGTATATTTGGGTTACATGAGCAAAGGAAAATTCAAACAACAACTGAAGATCATACTCCTATATGACCTACTCAAAATGGGAGCCATTGATCTAAATAAAAGACACTAATTAGCAGCCCTCACCTTCATGCCTGCTACTTTATGATAATAATACAGTGCTCAAGTGTCATGTAACTTGAGCCCTCCATCCATCTGAACAATAACTGCTGTAGTACTTTATAAATACCAATAAATAATCATTAACACGTTCGTTGCGGAGCACTGCATATGCAGTACTGCCGGCGAAGCTCAGTTACGGACCACTGCATATGCAGTGCTCTCGCAGTTTTCGCACTCCGCCTCTTTTCTTTCGTCCGTAGCGGGATTTGGGCTCTGACAGATGTTCCGTAGGGTGTTTTTGCCTCATTTCTTCTCTAGCATTCGTGTGGTGAAGTTCGTTTCTGCGCCGGAGGTGTATAAAGTGGTTTTTTCCTTCTCGTCCTTGATTTTTAAGGTAAGCCTTATTTTTCCTCTTACAAATGGAAAATTATTTATTTTAATGTTTGAATCTGTCAAATTAATACTTTTTAGAACCATTAGTAAAATATTTCATAATTGAAAATTTTCGAATTTCAGAATTACGTATTACCCGTGACGCTGAACTTTTCCCGAGTTACTCTCGCGGCATACCTGTAAATAAGTAAGAGATATTCTGTTGTTGCATTACTCATGAATATTTTCAAATTATCCCTGTATAAATGTTAAATAAATTATTTCAGATTTTCAAGCCAGATAACCGGCGCCGCAGATAACTCTTCTAAAATTTCATCGAGTCAGAGGTATGTGCTTGTATGCGTTGTCCATTGCTATATACTTCTAACGGTATAGGAACAAAGGTTTTTATATGTGTTGAAACTGTCTTTTTTCAGTTAGAAACGTGAAACAGAAATGGAGGGTAAGCCGTCGACCTCCCATGCGCAGGACGTCCCATCCTCCGGTATGTTTTCTTTCTAAATGAATGATTTTGTAATAAATTTCAGTTGTGTAAGTTTGTTATTTCACGATAAGTATTTTTTTTCAGCTGTTCCACCGTCCAAAAGGCGGAAAATGGAGGAGCGATTCCTAATTTCCAGCCTTTCTAACGAAGAAGTGGAAAAGCTCCTCCAGGAGTATGCGGATGAGGACGTCGAAGAGGGAGGTTTGGGTTTACAATCCGAAAGTGATGCGGGACCATCGGAGGGCGAATATCCTTCACATCTCCCGGTAAGAGACACGTGTTCTTTTTCTTTTGAGGCACAAACACACCCTGCCATAACCCATCCTTCGTCACCCAATGTCCCATTACCCGACTCACCTCCCAAACTTTTTCATGAGTTGCAGCCCCTTTCTCAAAGCCCAACAGACCTACCCCAACCCTGCTCCTCTTTACAACCCTGTTCATTTTCTCCGATTCCCTCTGAGTTTTCTCCTCCTCCAGCCTCCCCCGAATATCTTCCTTCACCTCTTCCTTCTCCTTCCCCTCCCCATTCTCCCATTCCTCCACCTCTTCCTTCAGCAACTCTTTCATGGGTAGACACTCCTCAAGATCCTCGCCATATTCCTTTTCTTGGGCAGAGTGGTTTGAAAGTCCTCCCAGATGGAAATGACCCCAAAGATTACTTTGATTTGCTATTCACCAAAGATTTTTTTCAGTTAGTAGTGAGGGAAACTAACAGATTTGCTGAGGAGATCTTTCTCCAAGGTGTATCTGAGAGAGCCCGCATTACTAGCTGGATATATCTTGATGAAGAGGAATTCAAATTATTCTTAGGGTTCAAGTTCCATATGGGAATCATTCAGCTGAATAGGCTAGTCGACTACTGGAACACAATGAAAAATTCCAACTCAAGTATTTCACCTCGAGAATGTCAAGGGACAGGTTTTTAAATATAGTTCAGGCCCTCCATTTTGCAGAAAATCCAGTAGTCGACGAGCCTAGGTCAGCAGATCCTCTGCTCAAAATAAGGCCTCTTATGGAATATTTCCATAAGACAATGGAGGGGATCCACTACCCACGGAAAGAATTGTGTATTGATGAATCTATGGTGCCATGGAGGGGTCTTTTCGTCAATTTATAAAGCAAAAGAAGCATAAGTATGGCATCAAGCTTTATATGTTAACGGAACCAGATGGGTTGGCTCGTAGGTTTATAATTTATGCGGGGGCTTTGGACGAGAAACTTGCAGGGAAAGGCCACGCAAATAAAGTTGTACATAAACTAATGGAAGGGCTGGAGAACGGCCATTCATTGTTTATGGACAATTTCTACAATAGCGTCGGTCTGACTCAGGAGCTCATGGACAATAACCAGTGTTATTGTACTGGGACTCTAAGAGCCAACAGAAAAGACAACCCTAAAAAGGTTGTACAGAAAAAATTGCGGAAAAACGAAATGATACAGCAGTGGACCACTGATGAGATTAACGTTTCAAAATGGAAGGATAAACGAGATGTTTTAATGATATCCTCTGAGTTTTCAGGGGATATCATTGGAACTATCTCTCGTCGTTCACGATCAACACAGAAGCCTCAATGTGTTGTTAATTATAACAAATACATGGGAGGTGTTGATCGTGTCGATCAACATTTATCTTATTACATTTCGGAACGTAAATCCTTAAAGTGGTACAAAAAACTAGGCTTTCACATCATCGAAATGATGCTGCTGAACGCCTATTTTTTGTACCAAAGATACAGCGGGTCACCTATGAGCTTGTATACATTTCGATTATCCGTAATTGACCATCTTTGCGGGCAAGCTTGGCGCTCCCAGCATGTAAAAACAGTGTGTCAACCATCGACCTCCTCCATTATCACCATAGATAATCATTTCGTGAAGGAATACCAGCCACTCCCTGGGGGTAGGAGAAAACTAAAAAACTGCAGGGTGTGTTCGGCCAATAAAGTTAGAAAGCAGGTGTCGACTTACTGTGGGGACTGTGAAGGTGAGCCAGGTCTTTGTTTAACCAACTGTTATCAGGAATACCATCGAGGAATGATGAAAAAATAGAAAAATTTACTAGCTTTCATTTAGGTTTTTAAATTTTTCTATTTTTTCATCATATATCGATGGTATTTCTGATTCAGTTGGTTATAACAAATAACACAATTCTTCGATGCTACATACTGTTTCATTGTAAATATGTAAATGTGTAAATATGTAAATGTGTAAATATGTAAATGTGTAAATATGTACATTTAAATATGTGAATATATAAATATGTAAATATATAAATATGTAAACGTGTATATAGGAAATATACAGATATATATAAATGGAAATCTTATTCTATATTTATTGTAAATATCAAATTTTCAAATGTCAATTTCTAAAAATAATCAAATATTTTCCATACTCCTGTTTCCCTACATTCTGAGCTTCCAAGAGCAATTTTAGAGTAAAAATATTGAATGTAGGAATTTTATGCGATATTTGGACGGAACAAAAATAATTATCAAGTGCTGGGCCTATACGCAGTTAGGACGACTTCATATGTTGCACTACTGCATTTTGTCGAACAAAAATGCATTACAGCGTAATTTTAAAAATTTTCAAACCTTTAAAAGTCGGATTTAAATGTCCCTTTGTAGACTCTCGCCGCCGGATATAATTTTGGTCATTTAAATTTTTCTTGCAATCGATCATAAACTGTCTTGTATTTCATGAACTATTAGTGATAAAACGTTCAAGTAAAAAGTATTATTTAGTCAATCGTTTGGTGAATAGCGGAATTACGTCTTTTATAGAAAAAGAAAAAAAGAGCGCAAAACTGGCGTAATTCTGCGAGATAACAATCATAAAAACAAGGATAAATTCAATAAAAGTTATTAGTGATAATTTTTATAGCTTATATATTTATTTGATAAATATTATAAATCTTTTTTCGTGTGATATTTCTCGAAACAGGAAAATACACGCAGACCAACATCGCATATTTTACATTTTGCCCCTTTCCGTGTGTATTTTCCTTTTTCTGCATACACACGACATCTAAGGCGATTTCCCTTTATTGGCCTGTTTGTTTTCTTTAGCCTCTGAACTCCTCAATGGGCCCACGCTTGCACTGGGTCTTCCCTTTCAGGAAGTTTTCGAGGGGATAGCTGACACCCCTTCCTCAATAAGCTCCCTCACAAGAGCAAGGTGAAACTCGATGAGTCACCTGCTTTCCTGTTGACGTTATCAAAACAAAGCTATTGAGCACTGTGACGTTGTGGAGGTGGAAGAGAAGATTTTTCGTCCTCTTCCAGCTATGGCAACTAATGTCATAGCTATTCTATATAAGCACTCTTCTTACAGAGGAGGATATAGGATATATATAGGATATATAGGAGGATACTAATGTCTGGCCCAAACTACAATAGTTGGAGAGCTGAAATTTAATACATAGGTGAATCGAAAAAAATAATCTGAGGGAAAATTGCAAAATTGCGATTATGTTTATTTTCTTGGCCGATACAAATTATAAACTATTTTACTAACATTTCATGGTTTAGCTACTTCTAAATGGGATATGAAGCTGAAATTTTTTCTATTGGTAGAATTTGCCAAATGATGAAAATGGGATTATAGAAATTTGAAAATTTTTATTCGTTCGGCCGTAATAAATTCCTAAATGTTAAACAAATTGACTAATGTTTATGTACATTCTGAAGATCTAGGAAGCTGAAACTTTTAACAATGTTAGGAAATAATTTTCCGGTTGTAAATAACATTGAAAATTTCATAAAAGTTTTATATTGTGGCTGTTAAAAATTCATTAAATTTAAACAATGAAATTCATATGAATCCACTTCTAGAGGTGCTATATCGATGAAATTTTGCATAAATGTGAGGAATTCATAAAAAATGCTAAAAACCTATAAATGCTTTATAATTATAAATTTTAGGGGGTGTTTTTACCTCAATATTGCCCATAAGGAAAAACACGTAAATCGGCAAGAAGGTGCAAACTGTTGCGTTTAAAAATTATTTGTCAGCTCATACTCTTTACTTTAGGGTGAGAGAAAATGCTTGCAGAATGCAAGCACACCTTCACTAGTAATATATAGTCGCCATCCTGTCCCCCTTGTCTATGTAACCCATGTGGCGATCATAGTCTTCGATAATTTCCGGCCTCAGAGCATATCCCTGCTCATCACTGAAATTTCCTTCTCCCGGTGGATCGTGAATAATGGTTTTATATAAGAGCAAAGGGAGAATGAATATAAAAAAATCAGCTTACCAAGGAAAAAATAGAGATTTTCACTTTTCTATCAAGAAAAATATTCTCGTCCCAACTAAAACTCTGTTCGAAAGTCTGCTAACGAATGAATATACGCGGTCTAAACATGCAGAAGAAAAAAGGGAGGAAGAAAATAACGGTAAGGGTTTCAAGGAACTTCTCCTATGCCGGGACATTTTTATTGCCCACATGTGGAGAGTGAAGTGGGTTACGGTTAGAGAGCAGCTGGGCTAAGTCTCTCTCCCTTACTCTTGGTGTAAGGTCTCCTCACCCCCAGTATTGGAACATACGGCGTGTTTCCTCAACAAATCTTGAGAAGAGGCTTTTAGGATGATCCCTCCAAAATTTTACACATCCAGGATGAATGCACCATCTGAGGTTAAATTCGCAACATTTTGCCGAAATTTGCTCGGCGGGTTGCATACCTTTTTGGCCAACGTGAGTTACTGACTACTGCATATGCAGTACTAAAAAAATAAATATTTTTAGAAATTTCGACATTTTCAGTCTTTAACATCATATTTAGGACATAAATGTGAAGTCATATTGAATTTCTTCAATAAAAATTTTTCCCGTAATTGGGGAATTCGCAATAATTCTTTTCCGCAATGAACGTGTTAAACAATCTAAAATTAACTAATTTGAAAATACAGATCTTACACTATCAGGCTAACATGCTGAATGGTAAATTACCGTATCTGCCCGAATACAAGCCGATGTTTTTAGTCAAAATCTATCATGAAAAAATCACCTCTCGGCTTAAATACGAGTCCGAGGAAAATTTGGGTTATGGTTAAATCTCGAAGTCTCTCATTGCCTTCGCATTCAAATGTTAGAACTATATTTTTCGTAAAGTAAATATTTGACCTACGATGAATATATATATAAATATCTTAGCGAGATCGTTTGCGTAAATTGACGGTTACACAAAATGCGTTGACGGCTTTGAACGCTCAACTGTTTGAATTTCGGTAAAACTTTACATGGAACGTGTATAATTATAAAAATGCAGTTTCTCAAGGCAATATATATGCTAATTTCATTGGAAATAGACTTGGAAGAAAAAATATCTTGGCGAGATCTCATGCGTAAATTGACGATTACGCAAAATGCGTTGATGGCTTTGAATGCTCAACCGTTTGAATTTCGGTAAAACTTTACATGGAACATGTATAATTATAAAAACTCAATTTCTTAAGGCAATGTAAATGCTAATTTCATTGTAAATAGACTTGGATGAAAAATTTCTTGACGAGATCGTTGTTACTATATTTGACCTTTTGTGAAAATGAAGATGAATGAAATTATTGTCACTGAATGTGGAACATTATTCAACTACGCAAAATTATTAATTGGAGTAATATTTCAAAATGCCAACAACTAAACAATTTCCCACACATTTCTTCGATCTCGAATAATATATTCTAAGATGTGCATGAATGTCCGGCACACTTCAGCATAAAATCTACGAAATTTACGTTTTTGCCAAAAAATTGTGGAAATTTTTGGGGGGTCGGCTTAAATCCGGGGTCGGCTTCTATTCGGACAGATTCGGTAGTTTCAAATTTGTATTTTGTGTTAGACAAAAGGTGAACTTTTCAATCTTTCAGCATTTAGCATAATTTGTAATATACACCAGTAGTTGTTGCAGCACTCATTAACATCAATTGTCCTTCAAGTATGTGATTACCTCCGAGAGTTCAACTTCTATTTTAGAGGTATCATATTTAATTTTGGCTTTATTAAACATTTGGATTGCACTGACTCATGTGCTTCCCAATGAACCACAATATCACTTGAATCATTATGACGCTACGGATGATTAGCTTTGAGTTTGAGTCTTGCATGTGATCCACATAACATTCATCTGCATTACGTCTGATTTTTCTGGAACCAATTAAATATGTACAGTAGACTTTCGATTATCTGGGATCGGCTTAACCGGGATGTGGATTAACTGGGATGTAAAAAAAACGTAATATGAAAATAATTTAGAATACATAGTACGAGAAATTGGCCGCTGAAAAACGATGCGACAGGGTAACTGAAACCATGGGCGACGTGCAGAGTGAAGGAATGAAGAGGGGGAAAGGCAAGTAACGAGATACCTACATAGTTCCCGCTACTCCGTGTGAGCTAGAGATACATACATATTATCACACTGTATGCATTTCACTTATAAAAACATCGCGTGGACGGCGCGTGATCACTGTGAAGTAGATCCTGATCGCTCGTGCGGAATTGGATCAGCATATTACGAGTGTTCACTTTATTTTCGTGTGTCATAACTGGTGCATGTCATTTTGTTCTTATTAATTTGAAATTCGAATCATGTCGAAACATAAAAGAGTTGTTCTTACTACAGAACAAAAACTTGATATAATTAAAAAATCTGAAAAAGGCACGACAGTGAAGTTGTTAATGAATGAGTACAGTGCGGTTGACCAGTGCGTGATATTGTGAAAAACAAACATAAGCTGATTGAGTTTGCTGGAATTTCTGATAGTGCAAGTGGCATGTCTAGGCAGAAAACCATGAAGACGTCAACCTACGATGACTTGGACAAAGCAATGGTTTTGTGGTTTAACCAACAGAGAGCTGAGGGAATCCCGGTTTCAGGAGCTGTTTGTGCAATGAAAGCAAAGTATTTTTTCGATGAATTGAAATTGAAAGGGGACTTTAACGCATCATGTGGGTGGTTGACAAGATTTAAGCAAAGGCACAGGATTCGTCAGATTGCTATCGAAGGAGAAAAACTTAGCTGTGACGAGCCGGCAGCTGAGGAATTTAAGTCTCAGTTTCAACATTTCGTCGATAATGAAGGATTCACATCAGAACAAATTTATAACGCTGATGAAACTGGTTTATACTGGAAGTGTCTACCACAAAAAACTTTAGCTCATTAAAATGAAAAAGTGCAGCAGGGCATAAACTTCAGAAACAACGCCTAACAGTTTTGTGCTGTGGTAATGCCGCCGGGTCTCATTTTTTGAAACCGTGTGTTATTGGAAATGCAAAGAAACCTCTCAAAAATCTGTTGAACTGCCGCATGAATCAGGTTATTTGAACTGACGCTCAAAGATCGCGTTTGCCGTACGTTTCTGCTAAAGCTCTCTTTACATTTCCGCAAGTACCGCACAGCTGACTGCATTGCTTTCAAAATGGTATTGGTTTAATTAATGTTCGATTTACATGATTTTCGACTTGCATGGGAATTTTGTGAACGAATTAACCTTGTTGGTTATGGACTTACTGTATACCAAATGGATGTTAGATTAACTGGGATTTTCTTAACCGAGATTAGTTTATTCCCTACCATCCTGGATAATTGGGAGTCTACTGTAATGTATGCCACAATATATGGCATATTACACTACAGGATATTAATAGCCAAAATTTGTCAATTTGGCATTAGAGAAACAAAAAATTAATTTACACTAAATAATTCTTTGATCGTTAAAATGCTCCTAAAACTTTAAGCATCACTCAAAGAGATCGAAATGTCTCTTGAGAAACATGACTATTTCATAAGACAAAGGTTTCCAAGCTTTTCAATGAGTTGAATGCCAAGTTACTCAAATGAGTACATACCACTATAACTTCTCAAACTAATAATAATAACTAAAATAAAGTCAATGTCAAAGTTATCACTAATGCCATTTAATACATTTGAAAAAAATCTGATGTGGCCAACACATGACTTTCTCCATATTTGGGGTATCGATATTTAAATTATTATGAATAGCATTATGAGACAAAATTATCATTTTGTATAGTAAAAGAATACAGTTGTCCTTATTGCCGTAAATTATGTATATTTTGAATATGTTTACAGAATTCACTGCTACATGGTGGTGGCGCTGTATACTGGAAATTAAGAAAAAGCAAAATATCTCCGAAATGGATGGTTCTACGAAAATTTGTTTCAAACAAAAATTGGAAGAAATATTATTCTCTACAACTTTGGTCCTTACGAAGATGAACAATTACGACATTTTTAAGGAGATATTTGACGGAAACCGAAAAAACCGATTATTTTTTATAATTCCTAAACAATAACTGCTATGGAAAATTGTTTCAAATGAAAGTTGTACATTTGTATAGAATTGTATATATAATAATGATGTTTTAACGGAGAAATATCGCAAAAACCGAATCGGGTTTCAAATAAACCTCAACTTCCAGTTAACCGTTATTGTCCAAAAACTAATCAGTTCTTTGTGCTCATGCTAAAGTGTTATTCATGAAGTTTGGTAACCATATGGCAAGTTCTTTTTGAGTTAGAGCGCCCACAATCACATACACATACACAGAGACATCATTCCGAAAATAGTCTAAACATGTTCTAGGGACCTCAAAATATGAATTTCCGTTGAAATCTCGAAGTCGATTTTTTTCGTGATCACAATACTTTCCCATACTATGTATGGAGAAAGTAAAAAAGCTACAAAAGTTAAATCACTGGTGTTGGAAAATGTGATCTTAAGCAATATAAAATAACACAGGCTGCCAAAGAGGGTGATTAGAAGCAAGAGGTGGCGAACCCCACGAATCATCCTTGCTCTTTTGGCATTCGTCACATGTAGGACTTTCTCACAACTTGTAACCAGTAGATAATTATTGCTGAATGGAACATCCTTTTTAAATTAAGGCTGTGACAAAAATTTTTTTTTCAAAAATAAGAACTCCTTAACAGTACAAAGAATATTTCGAGACAATACAACAGGTAAAAATATTTATAGAGTTTCCCGTTCGTTTCTTGAGTGCGTGTGTTAGTGAGTGTTCTTCTGACAGGATTAGTTCTTTTGGGAGGGAATGAGTGCATGAACGTTTGGCACCAGGTCACCAGCGAGGAGTTATCCTGTAAGTGTAAGATCTTTTTTTTGTTTCTCTTTTTTCCTTCATTACCCGGTTTAATTTTCACCGATTGTATTGTCTCTAAATAGTCTACTTTGTATGGTTAAGGAGTTATTCTTATTTTTGAAAAACTCATCTCGCCGTAGTCTCCAACCCCTTTTTAATTAAAAACAAATATTGAAATTTATATCATACCAGCATGATCATACTGATTTTGGTATAAATGCATTTGATTAAACACCATCATACACCTTTAAAAAATATTAACTACCAAAGAATCACTCTCGAAAGTGATTTCCAGTATCTCTTCATTTTTCAATACCAGGGCAGAAATAGGTGAGGAAAAACTGAATTAAGAATAGTCTCCCAAAGTTTGAAGAAATATGATCAAAATCACACTCAAAGCATATTTTTGCTGTAAATTAGCAACTGTTGCTCTCTTCATCCCCATTTCTTGGGTTACTGTAGAAAGACTTTTTTAAATATACAGGCGACTCCTGAGATTCGACCAGGATGCGTTCCTGAAAACGTGGTTGAATATCGAACAGTCGAACGCCATTTTTCCACAGATTTGCATGTTACAGGCATTCGTTTTCGCTCATTCACTCACTCACTCATACATCCCTGCACGTACTTCATCGTACGTACTGGGATATCAAAAGAAATTTTCTCATTCTATTGTTACCGTAATATCCTCAGGCTATCTTAACCCATCAATATGGCTAAAGCGACCGCGTAAATTAACCTAATACATCTCTGAATATTCCATTTAATCTTCTTCTAGATACTTCTCAATCTACAACGTAGCAACGAAATTATACGGACCATGTTTTCATCATTTTATAATTCCTTTATATCAACCTACAAATCATTCATTGCATTATTTATCCTCTTCTTTGGTCACATTAGCAGGTATAACATGCTCCCATGGCGGCGAGCTCTTATGGGCGCCAAATTTGAAACCCTCGTTCGCTTGCGTGTTTCGGATACCGTTGTCCTCGCCTGGTTGTTGTAGGATGGGCTTGGTTGGGCAAATCGCCGACGTAGGGTAACAAAGGAGGCATGAGTGTGGGGACTGGGGTGAGACTTCCACAATCTCCATGCCGAAAGCTTATCCTTTAGGACGAGGGTCGTCTCAGGCGATACCCAAAGACATTTTCTCTTCGACACTCGTCGTGAAGGGACGAAGTCCTCGATGACTGTGTGGAGAAGGTTGAAGAAAAGGTCGCGCCCATCCTTGGGATTACCGCTCTCGAGGAGGTCCCAGGGAAGGAGGGAAAGAGCGTGGTTAACAGTGGGCCAGTCCGCTTTGTTCCAGGTTCTGAGGGACCTGGGCGGGGTTGGAAGCGTCGGTGCAGCTCGCCGGGGGGTAGGGAGTGGGAGGGATAGCGAACACTCGAGGGATTCGAGGTCAGTTTCAAGAATGTTACGGCCCATGACTACGGGAGACACTGGGACGGAGGACAGAATTAGATCCAGCGTTGCCATATTTCTAGTAGGAAAAGAATTACACTGAAGGAGACCTAAGCTGTTCATGAAATGATCGAGAAAATAATGATCAACGTTATTAGATGAACTGCCACTGGTGGATGAGGTCCAATTGATGGATAGGTTGAAGTCTCTGAATAAAATAAGGTCACCTAATGCACGAACGCGAAGAACTGAATTAAAACAAGCCTCCAAACACGATAAATCATTGTTAGGTGGGCAATAAAAACAACCAACAAATAATTTAACTGAGTGCTCACTGTTGGCACTACATTTCACTCGTAATTCGGTCCACAAAATTTCACAATTGGTTTCTAAATCCGCCCGTCGGGTAGCAGGGAAGTCAAAATCAATGGCAAGGAGAACACCGCCACCTCGGGAAGTTCGATCACGACGAAAAATTTGGTGGGCAGCCACAAACGCAAGTTCACCATCCAAAACGTTGCTGTTAAGCCAAGTCTCCGACAGTGCAATAATGTTGAAAGCCGAAAGTTCACTAATGTGTGAAGAAACCACAGAGAGCTTGTTCCGGATACTCCTCACATTTTCATAGTAAATATCACAAGAGGAAGGACCGGGATTGAGATTCACATCCCAGGAGAGAAGAACGAGAAGGGCAAGATGTTTCCATGCTGGGGAGAAGCGCCAGCGGTTGCCGGGAGACACCCTGGGTGTAGGCGGGAGGCGATGGCGGAAGTTCGACAAACCAGTGAGAGTGAAGCCATTCCAAGTAAATTCACAATAACTAGGGGACATGATGAAATATCCCGTAACAAACGAAGTATTATGACAGGGGCACCGCAAGCCTATCGCAAGTTGTTGAGAAAGTATCAAGGGAAGCAGGTGTCGTTGAATCCGAAAAAGTGGTTTTCGCAATGCCGTCTGTCTGTTACTGGCTCTGGAGCCTAGACGGTAGAACAAAAATGAATGAAATCTCGTACTTAGGCATTTTATCATACTGAGCAGAGTATGCATAGAAATGGTTGACATTGATCAATAATTAAGAGTAGTTTATTCTACGCATTTTTAACAACAATCCGATTTCCTCGAAAACGGCTCTAACGATTTTGATCAAATTTCGTACAGTTACTTGAGTAAACATCTACAATAATACTACATATTTCATTTTTCTCAATGAATGAATATAAGGCTAGTTTATTCTTGGGCAACTTCAACAAAAATTGGATTTTCTAAAAACAGGCTCATATGATTTTCATTATCTAAATATAACTAAACGACGCATTAGTATATGAGAAAGTTTGTACAATGTATGTTGTACCGATTTTTTCAATAGATCTTGCTGCCCCCTATTTGTGTGTTTAGAGGAAAGCATGCAAATCAATGCTTCATCCTTCGGAAGGGACATAAAGCCGTTGGTCCTCCTTGGTGCTTTTCAAAAAGAGTACGCTAATGCCGGTACCGAGTTTCTTCTTATTAGCTTTGTGATTTAAACTGACGAGCCTACAAGCGCTAGAGTTGTTTGAAGTCACAAAGTTCCACAAATCACAAACTTTGACATCAATCATTGTAAGAAAGCGATTGAGGTAAATTATTTATGTTCATTATTTTTCATTGAATGTTATTCATTTTCGCACTTAAAAGATGAAAACAAGTAAGAATTTTTAAAAAATTCAAAAATAAAATCATTTTGCTTTATAAAATAGGCTGCCTTAAAAGGATAAAACAAGAAAATTTTCAGATTATTTGTTCGTTATAAAAGATTTTGGTGTCATGTACTTGTCATTACTATTACTATTTTACGTATCATTTACGTAATAATCTCATTCCATAAGCTGGAGTAAATGGATTTTGAATATAAAGTTAATAGCAAAACACATTTTTTAAAATGAAGCTCAACCTTGAAAACCTCCTATCAAAGCGAAATTATTACGTAAATGATATGTAAAGCAACAGCAATGAAAAGAATATGACACCAAAATCTTTTATAACAAACAAATAATCTGAAAATTTCTTGTTTTATTCTTTTAAGGCCGCCTATTTTTGTTAAATTCTTACTAGTTTTTTCTCATACTCAAGACACTGAATTTTGAGTTTAGCACAGACATCGATTTTTGTATCTGCACCAGCAGGCCATATATCTGAATCCGACCCTCATCCGCAAAAAGTTACGCATAATCCGACCCGAACCGCGACTTTTCATGCGGATATCGGTAGGTCGGATAAATTGCAGATATGCAGATCTCTAGCATGTTACACATTTACATGAGTAAATACAGTACATTGATCTCACTCTGAATAAATCAAGCAGGAGCATTAAGACATAGGAACAAAAGAAGAATACTTGTGTCTACTTATATATATTCGCAGATGACCAAATAATACCAGGAACTGAAGAAGTAATTGCATATTGTGACTTTTGATAGATATTTATGTATCAAACTGATTTTTAAAAGAAATAATATGTGCTTAATTTTACACAATGGTAGAATTGTGTAAGCCAAAAGTAATTATCGGGATGGAATCATGGCTCTGAGAAGAGGTGGCAACATCTGAAATTTTTTCTGAAGACTTTGTAGTATATACGAGAGACAGAAATGCAAGGGGTGGAGGTGTATTTATCTTTATTTCAAAAAATATTGTTAGCTGCTTAAATGCGTCAGATAGTGTGCATGAAATATTGGGAGTAACATTGGGAGAACCAATTAGCAAAAGTAATATACAAATTTATGGAGTATATAGACTGCCGGGAGGAAGTTCAAAAGTACTTGATAAATTGATTGACTTGACGTGTGATGAACGTAATTTAAATAAGAATGTTGTAATAGCAGGTGATTTAAATTTGCCTCACATTGATTGGTCAGGGAACAGTACAAGAGGGGGAAGACCACAATTATTGATGAATGTTCACCTAATGAGAGAATGGGGGTTTAATCAAGTAGTCCAAAATGCGACAAGAGGATGAAATATTATTGATATTTATCTAGTAAAGCCTTACGATTTATATGGAAGTTACAAAATTTTATGAGCAATAAGCGACCATTCAGCTGTAATGTTATATGTAAATATGTGTTTTGATAGACACAAAATGTGGGATCAAGATGATCTACCAATTTGGGAAGGCAAAATGTGAGGAATTTAAATTATTTTTTTAAAATGAATTTCGTAATTGGGCCAGCGTAGGATCCTCAGTAAATGAAACGGAAAAATTTTAAGGATATACTCATAAAAGGAGTAAATAATTTTGTACCGTTAAAACATTTAAAAAATAATGCAGATCCTGAGTACTATAATACTAAACATTAGGAGATTAAAGATAAAACTCAGGAAGTATTACAATAAAAAAAGTTAAATAAAAGTTTTCATGCATTATACGAGGAAACACCAAAAAATTTAAATGAAATGAAAAAGAAACTGCAGGATGATTTAATGAAAAATTTATTATCTAATTCTAATGATTTTTATAAGTATATTAGAAAAAGAAAAAAGGAAAGACACGTAATTCAGACTTTAAAGAGTAATGACGGACTAGTTCTAATGGAAAATTTAGATAAATCTAATGAATTCGCTAATTATTTTTCTAATGTATATGTTAAAACTAACTTATTAGCTGATAAAATATTAACAGATGAAACAGAAGAAATAGTAAATTTAAATTCAGTATTTATATATTTATTTATATTGGTCCAAAAACAGCACAATGGCCTTTACATTGGATACACACAAAACAATATACAAATATAAAAAATAAACAGATGAAGAATAAATATGTATATAATACAACAAAGTGAAAATTATTCCCGTAAACATGAAAAGTTTAAAACAATATAAAATAAACCACAGAAACATAGACACTAATTACATTATAATAAAAAAGAGAACAATACAAGGCACTGTCAGGGATAATCACCACCTATGGAGGCATGGAACAGGGAGGACTTGTATGAAATATCCATCGAGGGTGCTACATTTAATAGAGAATTAAAAGAGAAAGGAATGCAATAGAAAAGGGACCTTTGAGATATAGAGAGACGATAAGATGGAAGATAAAATAGAGAATTCAAACATGTGGAGCGTGAAGGAACACGTAGAGAAAAAAATGAGGGAATTTCAGTAGACCTATAATGTCCGTTCACCGCAGAGTGAAGGAAATTAAGGTCAAAATATTGCCGCCTGAGGTGTAAAGGACACAGTTTGAGAGCAGCGAGAACGCCTTGTTTGCTCAGAGAACGAAAGACAGGAACACGATTTTTCGCAATGGCGATAAAATAATTCAAAGGATGCACAAGACACGATTGGTCGGTGATGCTGTACCCCACACGGGACAACAGTAGTCCAGGATCGGGAGAACGACGCCTAAGAAGAAGGACTTTAGAGCTAAAGGGTCATTTATCTCCTTAAATCGATAAAGAAGACCAAGGATAGACATAGCTTTAGATGATATTTTATCAATGTGAAGAGAGAAAGATAGTTTAGCATCAAAAGTTACACCAAGATCTTTTTGGGCTAGGACCGTAAGAATGGGAATATTGCGAATGGAGTAGGAAGTGTCGATAGGATGATTTCGTAGTGTAAAAGAGATGACCACGCATTTATTTGGGATAGGAGTTAATTTCTATATTTGACACCAGTCAGAAAGCTTAAAAAGACAATTTTGAAGGCAATCACTGTCGTGAGAATTATTAATTTGCTTGAAAATTGTAATCGTCAGCGTACAGAAGGGCATTACAATTTTGATATTTTATAGTATTTACTAAATCATCAATGAAGAGAGTGGAAAGTAAAGGATCAAAAATATTTCCTTGGGGTGCACCAGAAGTTACGGGAGAAAGAGGAGAATAAAAACTGTCGATTACAACTCTTTGTGTGCGCAATTGTAGGAAGCTGGTGATTAGTGATAGAAGAGACCCATGAATGTTGAAATGGTGAAAAAGTTTGTAGAGTAAAAGGTCATGTTCTACCGTATCAAAAGCCTTTGCGAGGTCTATATAACAAACATCCAGTTGGGATGACTTTTCAAAAGCTTCAGTAATCTTATAATGTAATACAGATAAATTAGTTAAGCAGGAACTCCGAGGTAAAAAGCCACGCTGTTCAGAGGAAATGTAAGAAGACGTTTGTGAATGACTTTTTCAAAAACCATAGAAATTACAGGAAGAATGGATATAGGTCGATAATTTACAACTTCCAATTTACTACCGCTTTTCAGAATGGGCATTATATTGGCTGATTTCCACCGATCTGGAAAAGTGCCGGTGAGAAAGCAGTGATTGAAAAGGACGGCGATTGGATGGGCTAAAATATTACATGTTCATTTTAAAAAGAGAGCGCTCACACTGTCACAACCTGTGGCTTTGTTGGTTTTCAAGGAGATGAGCATGCTATGGACTTCCTCACTGGTAGTAGCGATTGAAGAAAGAGAATGTGAGGTAACCTCCATAAGATGAGGGTTATTGATAGGCTTACAAGGGGAGTGTCAGGTTAACGGAAAAGGGATTTGTCTGAAAATTTGCGAGCTGGTAGAGCTAGACTTGGGAATCATGATTTACCTCCCTTTTGGGCGTAGACGGTCAATAGTTTAAACAATAAATGGATTTGTTTATTTAGACACCGTTTAAGTACCTTGTTAGTTTTGCTTGTTCGCTAAGCACGTTTGACTGTGAGGTTATAATTGGCACTACGAAGTCAGAGGTCCCTGGTTCGAATCCTGGTGACTTTTTTTTGCGTTTATGTTATATTTATTTTTAAATATTGTTTTCAACTTGTATTTTTTCATATATTCTTTGCTTTTTTTTTACTTTTAACGTTTGAGTTTTTTTTCAATTTTTTTCGTATATTCTTTATTAGAACTACTATAATGTTTTAAAAGTTTTTCTCATTTTTTAAAAATGCTTTTCTCGTCTTCTATTACTTTCTTAAAAGGGATTTTACAATGAACCCTCACAGTTTCCTGGATGATACATATCGTAAAAGCAGCAGAAGCAATAATACTTTCTCCCTACCTCGGCGGCTACTGCTCGCCCACACTTCCGCCCACGACATTGTCTAGCTTGATCGCTTTACGCACTCACCCGAGAGAATGTCTTCCGACTCGCGACAATGCATAAAGCGAACGAGCTCTAGTAATAGCGTTGCCAATACATATTTTTGTATTTTATCTCTATCAGGATTTCAATGTATGACAATGCGCCGAGAAGCCGAATCCAAGAATGTCACATTGGCGAACAATGTTTCTCCAAATGTGCGCGGTGTCGAAAATATTATTGCTTCCGCTGCTTCTATGATATGTATCATCCAGGAAACTATGAGGGTTCATTGTAAAATCCCTTTTAAGAAAGTAATAGAAGACGAGAAAAGCATTTTTAAAAAATGAGAAAAACTTTTAAAACATAGTAACTCTAATAAAGAATATACGAAAAAAATTGAAAAAAACACAAACGTTAAAAGTAAAAAAAAGCAAAGAATATATGAAAAAATACAAGTTGAAAACAATATTTAAAAATAAATATAACATAAACGCAAAAAAAAGTCACCAGGATTCGAACCAGGGACCTCTAACTTCGTAGTGCCAATTATAACCTCACGGTCAAATGTGCTTAGCGAACAAGCAAAACTAACAAGGTACTTAAACGGTGTCTAAATGAACAAATCCATTTATTGTTTAAACTATTGACCGTCTACGCCCAAAAGGGGGGTAAATCATGATTCCCAAGTCTAGTTCTACCAGCTCGCAAATTTTCAGACAAATCCCTTTTCCGTTAACCTGACACTCCCCTTGTTAGATGGAGGTGTAAAATTGGAGGTAAAGAAATTATTGAAGGTAGCAGGTCTATTTTCGGATGAAAAAGTTTGGGCGTTATAATTAACACTGTTGGGGATCCTTTGAGAGCGGCGTCTATTATTTAAAAGAGTCCAAAAGCGTTTGCTGTTTGTGGAAATGTCACTTACAAATAAGTTAATATATTCAGTACAATCTCGCCGTAGCAAAAACCGGGAATGTCGCCTCACGTTGCTGAAGGTATTGTAGGTGTGTGGGTTTGGGGAACTTTTGTATAACCTCCAGCAAGATAGTTTATTTCTGAGGGTCAAAGCGGATTCAGTAGACATCCACGGGGGCCTATTCTTAGTCATCCTACGGGTAGGGACAAAATCTGCTATGGTGCTGAGAATAAGGTCATAGAACAATGACACTGAGTCCGAAATGGAACAAACTTCGAGAAGGGACCAGGGTAAGAGGGAAAGAACGTGGTTAATTGCCTCCCAATCCGCCTTCTTCCACACTTTCACTTACCGGTTTGGGGGTGGGGAGGGTGACGCACTGATATTTGCCAGAGTAAATGTCGCCTCATGGGAGAGATGGTCTGAGACAATAAAATCTCTTCCAGGAATAGCCTTACAGGTCTCGAATGCTGTCAAGATATAATCGAATGTTGCACGATTTCTGGTTTCATGCATGTTACATTGAAAAAGATAAAGGCCGACAACGAAATGCTCCTTAAAGTATTTATCAATTGATTCGATACATTCACAGACTTCAGGGGAGGATCATTTTAGCAATAAATTGAAATCACCCAACAGAATAACATCACCAATAGCACGAGCACAAAACACAAGAGTCAAAACATTTTTCTAAAACACTAACACCACTATTAGGCAGTTGGTAATAACAACCGACAAGAAGTTTTTTATGCGTGAAAGAAATTTGTGTCCAAACGACTTCACAATTCGTTTCAAGGTCCAGTCGCCTAACAGCCCTCAAATTAGATTTCACTGCAATTAAAACACCACCACCTCGAGAAATCCTATCTATCCGAAATATATTAAAATAATCAGAGAATGGCAATTCTGAGTCAGAAACACTTTCATTTAACCAAGTCTCGGTTAGTGCAAGGAAATCAATTTGCTTGATTTCAGGGAGGGAAAGCATCAGATCACCAATCTCGTTCTTAATGCTATGAACATTCTGATAATATAAGCTGATGGTTGGAGGACCAGGGTTCACCTCGATATCCCTGCAGAGAAGCAGGAGCAGGAAAAAACGAATGAGGCAGCGACGAGGACAGCATGCCAGTGAACGAGGCCAGCTTGGCCAGAGCCACAACCACTTGAAGGATGGCAGATGACGAAAAGGCCTTTAAGCTCAATTTTCTTGGTACAAAAGCACTCTTCATTTGATGAAGTAATCTTAACACGGAACAATGTCGAAAACAATATCGACTGACACAGATAAAACACAATTATAAGAATAATAACTGTAAACACTAAAATATATGGCAGAGTGCATGATCGGCGTGAATGCCTAGCCATGACCATTTTGAATATCTCTCGGTATAAGCTTTCACGAAATTTATGAAAGGATAAAGAAGCTAAAAAATAAGAAGCCTCGCCGTTTGGATGGTATCCGAGGTGAAATGTCAAAGCTAGGTGGAAAAGTAATTGTGCCATATTTACAACGGTTATTTGATATTGTCATTAATAATAAAGATATTCCTACTGATTGGAAAGAGGCAGTTGTAGTACCAATTTACAAAAGTGGTACTAGGGAGCTAGTAGAAAATTATAGGCCAACTAGTTTAAATAGTGTTGTATGTAAAATGTTTGAGAAATGTGTAGCAGATTATATAAGAGAATTTTGTAAAATAAATAATTGGATAAGCTCTAGTCAACATGGATTTAGGCAGTGGCATAGGGACCATGGATCCGATGGATCGGTCAATCCAGGGCCCGGAGCTCGAGGGGACCTGAAGGCCTGTAATCGACATATACAAAACTTTACCCTTTGTGTCATTTTAAACTGCAAGAGCTGCTAAATATGGTGAAAAGAATCCGAGATCATGAAACGTCTTTCGTTTGTAAGATGAAAGTTACAAAGGGTAAAACATTAGATAAACAAGAGAGCCAGGGAGAGATGGGTGCAGTTAGTGCAAATAACCAGTGTTGACGAGATGGTCCATTTCTCCTTACTTCACATAGAACAATGGTTACCATACTGATTTGGCTGATACAATAACACTTTTGTCTTAGTCGTGAGACCTAAGCTGCACGGCTCTCAAATTCCATTCTAGAGGGGCCAGATGTTTTTCTTCCTTACTTATCTTTAGGCATTAATCACATTCCTACTCGAGTACCGCTGCTCCTCAACGAATCTTCATTTCAGATTAGTCCTACTACATCTAAGATGTTTTTGTTTACCTTAAGGCATATTCACATTTTACTCTCGACTTCCCATCAGGGGCGGCTCAAGACATTTTGGCGCCCCAAGCAGATTTCAGTTATGACGCCCCGTCGATACATAAATTTTACATTAAAATTTAGCAGTTTAGTAGTATAATAGAGTATAAACATTTTGATGTTTTGTGTATTTTTATGATTAAACAGTTTAATAAAAAAACAGGACTTCATTCACAGAAACATAAATTTGAAATGTCACAAAGAAATTATAAATTGTGCCGTACTTATTTCAATGAAAATGAGATTGATTAGAACTATTGAATCGATGTATACACACATGGGGTTCAATCAATGGTTGTCAAACTTGCTGGTGCAGTAAGTTTAATAAAAAATGCAACATCGACACATTGCCTTATTCATACACAAGAATATGTTGCCAAATGCATGAATAAAGGCAGTGACGTCCTTATCTAAAGCTAATGGTACAGAATGCCCTTGGAATGAAATAGAAAGAATGAAATTTATTCTTGATTGCAAAATGCACTTGGGAGTTTGTGAATACTGCAAAGGAAGGATGCAGGGGAAAAAGAAGCGACGAAACCAATGGAATAAAAATATTATCTTGGAAGTGATCTTGGAAAGACGTTCCTAAAAAAAAGATTTAAAAAATATGGGTTGGAATGAAAATGAGACCAACTTTATGACTGATTACGAACTTCAAGAGCAAGATGAACATCGTCTATTACTTGGAATCATTACAACAAAGGACAACTTTCGTTAACAGAAGCAGCTTACGAATTTGATACAAATTGAAAATTTAAAACGACCTTCAGGATGAATTTCTTAAAAGGAAATAAAATTGCCCAATAATAGAGTTAATTACCTCAAATTTTAAAGAGAAACCCCTCTACCTTAAACTACTTATCAAAGGTTGGTTCAAGAAAGAATATAATAGCAACAAACTTATTTGAATTAAATTAAAAAATAATTTAACCATACAACGTTAAAAAAATACCGTATTTAATCAATTGTAAGTCGACTTTTTTTTAAATTGTCACTCTGCTAAGAATCCAGTCTTAAAAATCGAAATAAATGTTTCGATAAATTCACTCCCGAGCCATCTCTAGTATGCGTGTAATAGGGAGTGCCAAAAATGAAAAATTTCCGAAAATTCACTGTGACAATCCGTAAAAAGTTTCCTTTTGATGCAAAAACACTCCTTGCAAAATTTGGTGGAAATCCGATTACTTTTAGAGGTCGCTATTTTGTTTCCAAGTTTCAGTTTTTATGCGAGTATACCATTGTCACATATTCCTTCATATCTCGTCACCAATAAGATCTACAGAAAATTTTTGAGAAGTTAAATTGTTAGTTTTGAGGTGTTCTATCAATTTTGAGCCAACTGGTTTTGAGGGACGTGTTTTAGATTTTCGATTACCTACCTCAAAGAGGCAAACACGTTTTTTTCCAGCTGGAAAGCTTAAACAGTCCCATTATTCAATACACGAGTTTTGGATTGCTAAGAAATGATACTTAATACATGCTTTATGCTATTTAATGTCAAGAAGTTCAAAAATATAACACAAAATGTAAGGAAAACTTGTGAAACATATCACATAATACACAAAATATTTTGCTAATTTTCATGACTGTTTAGCTTTAGTACACTTTGGAAAGGTCTTCCTGTGTTCCGCTACAGTCTGAAGAAGAGCCTGTTTATCCTCTTCTCCCTTTGTAAGAATGGTATTGTACATTTTCATCAGACCCACTCCTCTTTCTGCGCTGTCATTCATGACATGCAAATGCTGCATTTTGCGAAGAGCTTCCTTAAAGCTATCATGTGACTCCCATTCTGTCAGCTCAGTGTCCATAAATGCAGGAGAGATACCAAGGCGTTCAAAGAAAACAAGTGATGGCTTGCTGGCAAAATCGTGGAGCTCCAGACAATCCACATCCACATAGCCTTCCCTTATGAAAGCTCTCTTTGGTGGATTTTCCAGGCCATCCCTCACCTGAAAAGCCTCCACTATCTTCTTTTTCACTTCGTTTGTCACGGTGAGGTCAAACGATGCAAGGGGAATCATTTCAGCACTCAGGTACCATAGATGGTTCGAAAATTTGTCATAGGCTGTCTTCCACAAGCGTGACCGCCCAGCTTCCTTCTTCAATTGTTTCAGCATGCGTAGATCATTGTCCAGAGCCCGCACAGCCGCAGCAGATGTGAACCAGAACTCGACATACGTGGAAACAATAAAAACAGTTAACGCTTGGAAGACATCTTCTCCTCTTGCAAGGTGAAATTCTGCCCTAAAGAGCCAAATTTTCAGAATACAAAAAATCTCTCCCAAGTTTCTGCTCTATCAGGACACAGGCCCCATTCTCTCTGCCTGTATTGGTGCTCGTGGTGTCAAATGACAGTCCACAAATTTTGTCCGCAATATCCCACTCCTGCAGCAAATTAACCACAGCTTCCGCTTGTAGAGCTCCGGTCCCTGAAGCGATTTCAAGGATACCAAGAATTTTCTCTGTGTTTTCGCTAGTCACTACAACTGCGAGGCAGTCTATGTTGTCGGTTCCTGCAAAATATAATTATTGAGAATGAGCAACACAATTCGTTGAGTGTCACCTATTCCCCCTCCGAAAAAACCTCTTTGAAATCACTGACTCTCAGTGCATGTCTCCTCACCTGTTAGATCAGACATGATTTTACCATGCCAATGGACCAGAAGAGGGGGCTCTAGATGAAAATCCTTCTTAACTGTAGTGGCAACTTCAGCGCGATGCTTCTTTCTCGCTCGGTGCACGGTTCTGTGCGAAACAGATAAATCCTGTACATTTTCATCTACGGTTGAGGCTACTGAATTTATGAGGATGGCAGCATTGCGACTTGAAGTTCCAGTCTGATCAAGCACTCCACGCACTTCCGGTGACATCACTGATTTTCGAGCTTTATTTTCGACCACCCGTTATTCTCCTGACGTATCGTCATCCGCTTTGTGTCAGTTTTTTATTTCTTCCAGCTCTTGAGCTCACATGCTGCATTTCTCATATACCCTTAACGAATTCGTATCTTCTTTATTGGCTATCTGGCTCTGAGATGTCTGTGTATATAATGAAATATTTTTTTTTCTTACTGGGTTCCCATAGCATCGCACATCACAATTGAAAATCTGCTCCAGCTCTAGTGAGTTGAAAATCTTTTCGCTCTTGTGCACTGAACACACCTCTGTTTTTGTGCGTCTAAGGGCCAGTTTCTTGAGTGCGAGTTACGGAACCGATAGGCCTATGTACTACATAACTTATGAAAAATCGCTAAAAGCAGTTTCTGAAACATTCAATAGCACTTATTGGTTCCATAAGCCTTTCCATAAATTATCTCTACCTATGGGTACGGTTAAGATGTTATGAGTTCCATAAGAATCTAAGATGGCAGATGTTTTGTCATAACATACCTACGCCTTACGTTTTGTTTTTCGTTACATTGTTTATACAGTATGCACATTGACGGGAACAGTGCATTTATAACATTACGATAAATAGCAGAATTTTGTTGAGGTAAGTAAGATGCAATTTCTTATATGCTATATTTACATACCTGACATTAGCGTGTTGTTATAATTACTGTAGACATTACCGTCTCATTACTATTACTGTAGACATTAGCGTGCTTTTTTCTTTAATATTATGATTGTTTATCAATTAAAGTTTGCTGTAATTCAATAATTAATATGTACATCGTGAATTATTGTTAGCTATCATTTTCCCGTTTGTCTCGTGATAGTTCAATATAGAATACGTTTTGTTATTATTTTTTATTTTACAAATTACAGTTTCATTTATTAACATTTATTAACATTTATTAACATTTTTTGCATTATTACCTATTCATTACGTAATGTTGTATCTATGATCTAACTACCAAAACTATGAGTGTGGGTTATCTATTATAATTAAACTGCAGAAAATGATGCCATATTGAAGTTTGTCATCTCAACTTGAGTTTCTCGGTTAAATTTTTTTTGTTTGCGTGTGTGCTACCACCTAGCGGTTTCCACAAAACTACGTGAACGGAGCAATAGCTATTGAAAGGTAACTTATGACGACAATAGCTTCAAGAAACACAGGGGAAGTTATGAGCAGGGTCCTGGCTCTCACATAGCAGAGTGGGGACCGTCTGAGGAGCCAATGAAAAGTACCCCAAAAGATACTGAGCCAATAGGGCTACTTTGACGTCATGTCACGTGGTTCGTTGACATTGTGGCTTTGTTGATTCAAATCAGTTGAAGCTGGTTGAAGCAGAGGAAGCAGTTTTACTCGTTCGAGAAGGTCTAACGTGTTAAAAAGTGTTTTGTTGAAGCAGTTTTATTTTTAAATTAGAAGTGAAAGTATGGTTGGCACGAAGTGCTGTGTCCCCAATTGCCGCGAAAGGCTGGTTACTCGAGTTAGGTAAGTTTTTTGACAAATATCAAACATTCTTTTAGCAAAATTAATACTTTTTTTACGAAAAATGTACGTATTTTTTTTGAAATTTTCATCTAGCAAGCATAATATTGGAAAGAACACCAATAATCATGTGTTTCTGATAATTTACATCTAAATTTAATTAATTAAACGATTTCACTGTCTCAAAATTATTCGTATACATTGTTTGATTGTTGTCCGATATAATCGTTACAGTATACAATGTATATTCATGTTCTATACAATTTACAATGATGTATGAAAGTAAGTATGCAATAAATATGGGAAAGAACTTCAATAATCATGTGTTTCTGATAAATTACGTCTAAATTTAATGAATTTTAATGATTTCATTGCCACAAAAGTATTCGTTTACATTGTCCATTTTGATTGTTGTCCGACATAATCTTTACAAACGAAAGTAAGTTCAACATTTGTAGATCCAATGTGATGGTTATAGTGTGGGGTAAATGAAATACTGAGTGAAATGTTTGAAATGTGCATGCCACAGTAAAGTATGGGGGCGGTTCTGTAATGGTTTGGAGTTGTATGTCAGCGAATGGAGTTTAATATTTTGATAAGACAGATTCAAGTATGTAGACATTTAAAAAAAGAATTTGATAGAGTATGCTATAAAAATGGGTATTACTAATACGTTTAAATTTTATGAAGACAATGACATAAAATATAAGTCTTTATATTTTATAAATGATCCAGGTTCCCTCATCTCACTTCCGACTCAAATCGGCGATTTGATGTTTGGGTAAAGCTGGTTGGGGATCCATGGACCAATCATTTATTGTTCTATATGGAGGCAGCGGCTGTATATGCTAAAAGGCTGACCCTGCCTTTGAATGTATGCACTTTTATAATACCAGTAATGTTTAGCATTTATTGTTTCTGCTTATGATGTGCAAATAGAGAAGCTCTTATGATATATCCATTCATGTTTATACTATGTCAACCTTGACTTGTCTTATATCTGTTTATACAGATCGAAAGACTAATAAATACAATTGTTATTATTATAGTGAATGCTATTATTATAATTATTTTTTGTAAATTTGCCTTAATTTATTGTCCATAAATCTGTAAAGGAATATATGTTCTTTTCCTTCAGAAGTGTTTACCAATTCCCCACATCCTTATAAAGGTGCAGAAAGTTTTCAGGTAACCCAAATGGTTTCATTTTTTCATAAATTTGACGTTATAATTCCTTAATTTTCTTTTTTTTCTTTGAATAATTCCCGCTCAAACATTTGATGGGGGTAAATTATTCTCAGAACAAAAAAATGGAGGATCATGGCGTCAAATTTATGGAAAAATTAAACTACATTTGGTTTACGGAAAATTCCCGGTACCTACAAAAAGCGGTCCGCGTGACGGGAGGGGAAGAGAGGGGAGGGGAAAGAGAGGGGATGGGAAAGGGAGGGGATGGGAAAGGGAGGGGAGAAAGGGGAGGGACTGTTTACGTAGTTGTTGACTAGTAACGTAGGACCAATGAAAAGTACCCCGAAAGGCACCGAGGCGACGGAGGAGTGTTTACTCGTGCCTCATTCTTAACGTTGAGTGTCGCGAGCCTGGTTATGAGTCCCATAACTTATGAGTCTAATAGTTATTGGTTCCATAACGAAATCTTTATGCAACCGGGCCTAAAAGTAGTTAATAGTGAAGTTTGTTTCAAAGGGTACGGTGAAAGTGAATAACAAGTACCATTATAAAAATACTTATCAAAGTGTATATTTCATGTGCTCTAGAACTCCCTTTAATCTTGGTCTGCGCTTAAGATTAGGACAGCGCAGTGCACTGAATTCAAAAGGTAAGGCATATTTTTTTATAAAAGTATTATCCAATTATAGCACAAAGGAATCTCGTGTGTATTCCGCGATCAATAAATCGCCAATATTCTGTAACAATATAATCTACATGGCAACTTGTTTTTTATTGATTGATTAAAAGAAACATTTAATCGCTTAAAATTAATGTTTTTCATATTCTAATTATAGATTGGCCTCGGGAGAATCAATACTCTGCTTTTGTCATGTCAACTGAAATGCAATAACAATTTAACGTTTTTTGAAAATTAATTGATTTCTTCAAATTTGTAATTTAAAACCTGAATAAACACACCCTTCAAATGTACAAACATAAAAGTGGGGCAGCTAAGCGAAAGAAAAAGAAAGTTGTATGCCAGCAATGCAAAGCATCCAAATGTAATGATGGCCAATTAAATGATAAGATTATTAAATGTTTGCAATATATTTTTATTTATAAAAATCGAATTATTAATAAACTTATTTCATTAAAAATTTCCCCTTAAAAAATAAAATAACCAAAAAATATATATTGGAGGAGAGGGGGGCCCCGTAAAGAATTCTCGAACCAGGATCTGGCTTCACCTTGCTACGCCACTGGATTTAGGATAGGATATTCGTGCGATACTCAAATGATTGGTTTTTACCAAGATTTAGTGGACGCTTACGATCACGGGGAACAGGTTGATGCAATAGTTCTTGATTTTGCTAAAGCATTTGATGTGGTTAATCATAATATTCTGCTTCGTAAAATCAAATGTATGGGTTTAGATTTAAAAGTAGTACCTACATTGGATAGAAGCCTTTCTTAAGGGCAGTAAACAAAGAGTAAAAATAGGAGAGCAATTTTCTGAAAAGTGTTCATTCCGGTGTCCCTCAGGGCAGTGTGATAGCTCCGTTACTGTTCCTAATATTTATTAATGACTTGCCAGAAGTGGTAAAGTCAAAACTTCGATTATTTGCACATGATTGTGTGATATACAGGGTAATAAAAATGAAAACAAGATTTAAACAAAACTTGTGAGTGGATGAATGATAATTTATTAAAGGTTAATTGTAAAAAAAGTAAATTAATTAATTTTAATAAAAACAATTATACTTATGTTTACGAAATTGGTGAGAAAAAATTCCAATAGTTGATAATTGTAAATATCTGGGTATACATTTTTCAAATGATCTTAAATGGAAGCATCACATTGAAATTATGGTTAATAAGGCTTACGAAACCTTAAATTTTGTGATCAGAACCTTACGAAATTGTAGCAGAAAAACAAAAGAATGTGGTTATCTTAATCTAGTAAGACCTATCTTAGAGTACGGAGCGTGTGTATGGGATCCCCACATTAAAGGGTTACAATTTAAAATAGAAGGAATACAAAGGAAGGCTGCAAGATTTGTTCTAGGCAAATATGGAAGGGAAATGATAAATCAGTTGGGCTGGGACAGCTTGCAGAAGAGAAGGAAAGTAATTACCGTATATACTCGAGTATAGTACGAGTTTTTATGACCAAATTTTTATTGCAAAAATTGGGGATCGTACTATACACGAGTAATGCATTTGAGGATTTAAAATTCATGTATCTTCACGGGAATTTTCGGTGAAGTTATGCCACCCGCACGCATTCTAATGGTGGGCTAACCTTAACAGCGAGATCCTTTATCGTTGTTATGTTGTTTCGTGAAAAGTAGTATCTTTTTCATATATACAGCTTCAAATTCACAAATACTTGATATAAGTGAAGATTTACGGGCACTTCCTTTCTTGAATTTTATGTATGTACATCTTTGTTTGCGTCTTTTTACAAGGGATGGATTAGAACGAGTTGGACTAAAAGTATCGTAGACAGCGTAACTTTATGGAATTTCGACATCTTGGAAAAAGAAATTACTTTGTAATATTCAACAGTCTTTATTGTTTCTTCAATCACACACTGATTGGTTTCCACTACAAAGTCATTCTAAGGTGTTACGTCGGTTAGTAACACCATTAGAATGTTTTTGTAGTGGAAACCGGTCGGTGTGTGATTGAAGAAACAATAAAGACTGTGGAATATTAGAAAGTAATTTCTTTTTATCCGTTATCCCTACCTATTAAGTAGATGAGCGAGTGGAACCATTACGTACGCGGAACGTAATCCAGACATACTAGAATTGAAACGATTTTATTTCATCTTGTGCAATCATGATTCATATCACTTTTTATTAAATATTTTAGGAGTAAGATACTTAACTTATCCGAATTTTAGTGTACTCGCAAGAAATAATATTTACGACATTTACGGTCTATTCTATGGTGGTGTGGAAAATCAAGGTCGTTCGATATATCTCGCTCGTAACCATCGAGCTACCGAAACGAAATATATCGACCCTGGTGGAAAGCTGGGGTCGTACTATAAACGAGATATATGAAAAAATCACGTTTGTTAACCAAAAAATCAGGGGTCGTACTATACATGGAGTCGGCATATACACGAGTATATACGGTAGATTAAATAAAATGTATGAACTGTATATAGGAAAAGTCTATGAAAGACATAAAATCAAAAATTCAGGGAGGTGTTTATTTCGGAAGAGGAGACCATAAGCATAAGTTGAATTATTTGGAGCAAAAGAGTGACATTAGTAAATATTCATTTCTGAATAGGGGTGTTAAAGAATAGAATGAAGTGCCTGGAGAAGTTTTTGAGCCTTTCCCTAAAAATGTTAAAGCCTTTCGCAGGAGATTATATCAAGTTAATTAATTGTATTGTTTGATTTCGAGATGTCTCTAAAATCTTTAATTTATATTTTTAATATTGTAAATCCTTGTAGAGTGATTTTTGTTCTTGTAAAAATGCTAGCTACCTGTTATTGTATTTGACTTGTATGTACCTTGCCACCTAGCAGACAGCCAAACTGCATTGTATTACTCATAATAATAATAATAATGAACAAAGGAACATAGGATGAGACCAAAATAAAAGAAGAATTTAAATACAGTGAAAACTGGTTAACATGAATCACTGGGGACCGGCACATTAACAGTTTTAATGGTAAAATTTTCATTTTTCAAATATGGAATTAGGCTTGTAGGCAAATCTATGACACTACTATGATCTATCATTATTGCTGTGTAATTAGCACAATTATTGTTATGCCAAGGAAATGCATTTAGTTAAATATTTTATTTATCATATTATTATTTATTATTTGTAGCAAAACACTGCAATTGGGAGCAGGTCCCGGTGGCAGCGGTCCACATCTCATACACCAAATGAAGCACCTCATATTAGAACAACATTACATTTAAGTGCCAACTTACTAAAAGCACATTTTTACACAAAAGGGATTTAGAATTTAATAATGACATTAACATTTCGAATGGGATATATTGCAATTTCCCGTGCAAACTCTTAAATTACAATTTCCCTAAAAAGTATAGCTTAATTTTAAAAAATAATTAGTATTAAGATATTAAATAGATCCGTCCTGATGGCAATGTCGTCATGACAAGAATATGTGTGTAGCATTTTGAGAGGGGACCCCACATATTCCCTGCCTGGTATTTACCCAGGGATGGGAGGGAACCGCTCAGAAGGCCTCCCGTAGGCAGGAGTTACAATACAGTTACAGCATATACTACTATTTACAAATTATAACATTTCATACATTTGAAAAATGTCAGATAAATCCACTGAGATACCATGTACAACATTGTAAAAAAGAAAAAAAAATCAGTCAATCAAAAAGAAAAAGAAAAGACACAAAATACACTAGAAGGAAAAGAAACATACAACGACTTGAATGTACATTATTGAATACAGAGATGAATATCATGAAATACAAATAATTAACCATTTTACATTTAAAAGCTTTCTCGGTTTTAGGGAAGGGAGTGAGAAGTTCTTCAAGTAAGTCGTTCCAATCCAATATGGTTTTGTTTAAAAATGAATAATTCCCAACATCTTTTCTTCGAAAATTTGTCCGAACTTTGCGCGGATGATCATTTTTCCCTTTAAACATCGGACCTTTCATTTTGAGTGTTAATTCTAATTCTAATAATAACCCTTCATTATTTTTAATATTTTTAATCATATCTTTGTTATCTTTTCGTCTTCTTAAATACTTATAGAAATTGCTACTATCGTTAGAGTTTAGGATATTTAGTAGGTATCTATCATGCGCTACTGCCTTTTCTTTATTTAGATCATTTACTAGCTGAGAATATGCATCTCTAGCGCACCCACCAATATTTAGCTTCCTATGCGCAACTCTAACTTTTCTTTTCATTCTTTGTATTTTCTTATTGTAAAATTCAGGATCAGGATTATTTTGAATACATATTTTAGGGACAAACTTTTCAACCGCTTTGAATGCACCCCAAATGCTATTTACTGTATTCCCGTTTTTTACCCATTCTAACAAGTTTTCCCTCAGGAAAGTTTGGTAACCTACACTGTCTGCTTTGTGATATCTCCAAATAACTTGTTTATGATCCCTTTTTACTCGGCTAGTTTCGAACTCTAAATCAGCAATAATGGCCTCATGGTCACTAATCCCTTGAAAGGTTTCACAACTCACGAGTGAGTTAAATGGTCTCAGAAGAAAAATATATAAAATGTTATCTCCTCTGGTTGGGGTATTGTTAACCTGCTTGAGCCTCCCATAGTTAATGAGGTTGTTTACTAGTTCCTGCGCTGTCCCACCTTCCGTAGATGACCCATCCCAATTGACGTTGGGAAGATTGAGATCTCCTGCTATGACTACTCCGATACTCTTCATTTCGTTTTTAACGTAATTGTATAGTGACTCTAATATGAGAAAATTATCCCTGGGTTTTCTGTATCCGCCTATAATATTCAGGGCTTTATTTCTCATTCTTCCGTATATTCTTACGCACAAAAGTTCGCTGTTTTTATCGACCCATATTAGGTTACTGTGACTTTCTTCTCTTACGCATATAAATATGCCTCCGCCTCAAAGATTACGATTCCTCCTATACGTAGTAAACCCACCTGGAAAAATCTCTTTCGAGTTAATATCATTTTTTAACCACGACTCGGTTCCCACAATTACATTTACTTTTGTTGCTTCCACTAAAGATGCAAACTCTTTAAATTTATTTAAAATGCTCTGGCAATTTACTTGGAGAATTCTCAGTTCCTTACCTGAATTTTTGATGTTTTTACAGTAGGAAATCTGTCTTCCGCCATGAATCGCCTTCACCTTCGTCATATTTACAGCACCTCTGTGTTCATCCATCACTATTCCCACATCACCATTCACTTCCCTGTGGTCCGCTGAAAATTTTCTGGCACGTTCTTCCTCAACGACGGTGGCACCGTCGTCTCTCTCTCCACCACGTTTAGCGTCATCTTTGACAGTGTCCATAACATATTTAGTAGTTACACCAATCCACTTTCGTCCACCCTCAGACTCGCTCAATAGTTTTCCATTATCTTTGATTTAACGACGTCACTCAATAGTGTTCCGAACTTCATACTGCCCCGTCGATTCAGATGCAGCCCGTCCCTTCCCAAGTCTTCGTCCTTTATCCAACAGTTAGGGTCAACAAAACCCAATCCTTTCCTTTGGCACACCCAGTCTATTCCTTCGTTTATGTAGTCCACCCTACTTCTGGGAACCCCACTTATCACTATTTTTGCCCTTTTAAATTTCTTCATTGCGGCCATACACAAGTCCCACACCATTCCCACAACATGATCAGCCGTTTTCGCACTTTTAACATCATTAGTGCCAATATGTATTAGCTTCTCTCTCTTCTTCTCTCATATCGTCCAAACACACAACTCTTTTCTCCATCTGATCCATTCTCATCCTGGGAAAACACTCCACCAATGCGCCTTCTTTCCTGCATTCTTCCCCGGCATAGCGAATCATCGAGTCGCCCATCACGCGTATACTCTTTGGATGCACAGTTTGTCCCTTGTTCCTCCTATCCTCTTGCTCGGCAGCTTCCTTCTTCTTCTTCTTCGATTCCTCCTTTAGGTGAGTATTTTCCCTTGTTAAATCCTTGACTCCCTGCTTTGCTTCCCCCAACCCCTCTTTTAATTTGATGATTAATTTGTCCTTTTCTGTTAAAGATTTTCTTCTCACTTGGGCCTTTTCACATCCATTACACTTCCAACCATCTTTAATGCAATCCTCCAGTTTGTTTTTTGTGCATTTAAGATGGAACCATAACTCACATTCTACACACTGCACTCCATTCCACAGCTTTCTATTATATATATATATATATATATATATATATATATAATTATGACAATATCATTCCATAACTACATTTAAAACAAATTAATTTAATATTAAAGTCTTTACGACAATTCTAGCCTCTACTTTTTGGGGAAAAAAATCAGTTAATTTTTTCTGAACTGCGTTAACGATAATTATCTTTTCCACAAATTGTTCCAAATTATCCAACACTTCATACATATTTTCTCCATCTGATTGAGCTTCTAAAAATCTCCGCACACATTTAAACATTCTGAGGATATCCACAGCACTTGGCGTGAACAACACTTCGTCATTATCGTCATCGGCACTTTTGTCACTTTCACTTTCTGCTATTAACCTAGGTCTAACAATTTGTACATTATCACTGTCTGTTAAAATTGGTGCAGTACAAATGTGGTCATCCACTCCAATGTAGTCATTAAGTGTGATTTCTTTCGACAAACTCACGATGGAAGACACACGACTGAAGATATTGCCTAAATCACATTCGGCAGATGTGTCTTTAATTGCTGTCAATGTCGCTTTGGTTTGATCTGCATCTACAAAAGGATCGTTTGCTTGTGGAAAATAGAATTCAGCATGACGAAAACGGTTTGCAATTGTTTTCGCTGTTACTGACCTCCAGGCAGCACACAACATATGAAAAGAGTTCAAAAGTGTCACAGGTATAGTTTCCTCCTTAGATTCAGTACTAGAAAAGTATTTTTTCAACAATCCTTTAAGATAGTAAAACTTTAGATTTTTAATTATCTCCTGGTCACATGGCTGCAATACAATGGTGGTATTTGGAGGCAAAAAAACCAATCTGATGGATTTCAACCTCTCCACCTTTTGATGGGCAGGACTATTGTCAACAAACAAAACAACATTGCACTTCTCCCGTTGAAAGCACATATCCAATGCTTTTACCCAATCACTGAAAACATTTGCCGTCATCCAAGCCTTGTTATTTGCTGCGTATTCGACGGGCAATTTCTTCACGTTCTTAAAACAGTGAGGATTTAGAAACTTGCCAATAACAAAGAGAGGCAATTTTTCTGAACCATCGGAATTGCAAGCAACCATCACGGTTATATGCTCTTTCCATTTTTTCCCACCTGACCACTTCTCACCTTTAAAATACAAAGTTTTGTTTGGAAGACAGCGAAAAAAAAATGTTTCATTGGCATTAAAAATGTCCTTAGCCATGTAGCCTTTCAGTAGTGAGGACAAGGTGGACGTTATCCAATCAGAAGTCATGTCAGGAGAAACCTCTTTTGATTCACCGCAAATGTCCTTCAAAACAATCCCATTCCTCATCTTAAACCGTTCTAGCCATCCAGGATTGGAGCTGAACTCAATTCCCAACTCTGTAGCCAATGTGTCTGCCTTCACCATCAAAACAGAGCCAGCATTCTGTGCCCTAGCCTGCTTAAACCAGAGGAGCAGTGCAGCATCTTAAATCTTCATACCTTGCTGTATGAAGACGCTTCCGTACCAGTTCAAACTTGTTTCCCTCGAAAACAGATGTTAATTTTTCGCGATTTTTAATAATCGTTGACAACATTGAATTTGGAATTCCGAACTACTCTTTGCAAATGTCTGTTTTGGATCTATCACTGGCATCAACCGCTTCTAGGAGCTGCATTGTCACTTTTAACGGTAGTGCATTTTGCTTACGGACTATTTACTTTTCATAAATACAGTGAAACTTTGATTTTATGTTTTTGAAGGGACCGATTTTAAAAAACGTAAAATCGGGGAAAACATAAAGATCAAGAAAATTAAAATTCTTTACTCGGAAGAAAAATCTTACACTGTTTAGTATATGTGAACTTTTTTAATATCTTATACCATAATGACCTTCCTTCTGTGTACTGATGGTCTCATCGACTCAACAACGTAATATAAAACATGATTATTTAAATATGATAATTTTACAAAATAAGTAATAATTTAGCATTTTAGAAATTAATTTATAGAATGCAAATTAATTATAAACTATATTATTGATTATTTATTCGAATACTTAACGATAATTGCTCCAAGAAGTATACGACATCATTCAGAATTTTTTACTATCAACGAAGTTATTAACGATTTGTCTGTCATAAGAATCGAAAGAATCCTTTATTGCAATTACGTTGTGAAAGCAGTAATAAAAATAATATAAATGGAATCTTCCTAAGTCTAGTGGCTGGAGATGACTGGTGCAATTTGGTGGGAAGAAAACAACTTTGATATTTGCCAAATGACGTGTATCTCAGGGATGAGCCGCACATTGATCGACAGAAGGAAGAATTTTGTGGCCTTTAGCTCTCATTTGTGCATCGAGTGCTATTAAGAAGTCTTTGAATATTTGAATATCCAAGATTTTTTATTAGCCACATACTTAGTAGGCAGCTTCTTAACATTCTTAAAACATCGAGGATTTTTAAATTTACAGATAACCAAAAGTGGTAGCTTATCACTCCCATCAGCATTGCACACAAGAAGAACAGTCATCCTTTCTTTAGACTTTATACCTCCATGGCATGATTCTCCTTACACGGTAAGAGTTCTATTTGGTTGCAAATTGTAAAACAACCCAGTCTCATCTGCACTGTAAATGTTACAGAGCGCATAACATTTTATCTCTTCCAATAACTCCCCTTTTTTCCATGTTTCAACTGTTTCTATACTAACACTCTTTCCCTCACCATATATAGTACTATAGACAATAATTCTTCTTAACCACTCAACTGGGTAATTTTTTTTTCAAGTCCCACTATCAGTGAGTAATTAAATTTGAAGTGAGACTTCTTCTTTTCATTTTCAAATTAAAAGAAATTTGCTTTAAAAATTCCAAAATTTTCATTACAAATATAATATACTAGCAGAATTTACTGTTGAATTACAACGGATTTAGTGAAGCTACTACAGCGCAACATATCTTTAAAATACCTATATAGTAGATAATTTTAAAATTACAATTAGTTTTTCTTAACAATTAATCATATTTGCTTGTAATAATCTGTTTCTGAGCCTACTGCATTCAAATATAACGATAATTTTATTTCCTATCATATCACTTTTGCCAAATCCAGCTTCATTTCTTGTGTAATTATGCCTCGCTGAAATATTTACTTTTGTCTTGTAAACAAGAAACCCGTGAAATAGCAACGTACAGTTGTCCATGATTGAACACTGACTCCAGTAAATGTATACCAGATATGTGAGCCTATTTACATTAATAAACATTATAATGTAGAATATAATGATTTTACTTACAAAAAATGTAAGATTCCAGTATGCAATAGACGAAAGAAGGTTCAATTACTTTCATCAATAAACGCTTCCTGAATAATAACAGTATCTATTTACGTTTCTATCCATAAACATCGATCATTTCGTTGCTTAAACAAAAGTGCGAAGCGAATAACACTAAACTTTTGTCTACTTATAACCTTCACTGGAGCTAACTGAATCAGAGGTAACAATGACGGCTGCTTTGGCAATTCCCGGGAGGGATACGAAAAATCTACAAAATTTCGAATCAAATAGCGTATTTCTGAAAACTTCGACCATGTAACATGTAAACTTCACAGGAATAAGATAGTATAGAGTTTTATTCATCGAATAAAGCAAAAACAAAAAAAATTGGTCCATATTAACGTATTTTAATGCTTCAAGGAAGAATACCTTGCAAGTCAAGAAATGGATTCATACGTATTATCTTATGGAAAAATGTTAATCCCCTATATTGGCAGCACTGATTAATCCCAGTTGACCAAACCTTGACCATTCACTAAGTTAGGATGTAAGGAAGAATCCTACAAAATTTGGTTATTCTATTGTAGCTTTTATCGTTTAGGAGGGGTTCCATGAAAAAAACGCTACAAAATATATTATAGTAGATGATATAATACTGCGATAAACAATTCCTTTTAAGTATAAATATTATTTAAATAATTTATAAAATCTTCACTTTAGCAATAAGATATAGTTTTTCTGCCTGTTAGCATTAAATTAAAATGCTTAAGTATGTTTAAAATAATTTTATTTCTCAAAAAATATTTAAATTTTGTCATAATATGGCCTTAAGTAATAACAATTAGCATATTATTATTAAAAAATATCTATAAGACAATAATTTTTGCCAAATATTATATTTACTCGGTTCAAACACAAAGGATTGTTGCATAATGAAACGGGAAAAACGTTAACACATTCTCAATATTACATGACCAGCTGTGTAAAAAAGACATCTAAAATTGTAGTGATTTCAAGACTTGATGAACTCAAACCTTACAAGAATTGTATATTTTGTTTCGTATGATAAATTCTGAAACACCCGGCTGGGCACAACCCAACGCCGCAATCGGCACACCAATATTTTGATTCCCTACGTTTTCCATTTTTGTAGCAAACGATGCACCTTCTACTCGGACTCTTTTTTGTGGTTCGAAGAACTTAATCAGGAAAATGTCTTTCTATAAGACGAGATTTTGAGGGCCTTCCAGAACCTGTTTTGAAGTCTTTCCCGTATTTTTCAATCAGCACTTCACCCAGAGATATCAGATATTCTTTTCTGTCCATCTTCCCTTCATTTTTCCTATAAATGGCAAACGCATTCAACATGGCCATGTCTAACAAGTGCCTAAATATTTTCTGATAGTATTTTTTAGGGTGATTTCGTGCAATCTTATACATATTCATCAAACCATCACTTTTGTCAATACCTCCCATGTTCTGATTATAATCATGTACTACCTTTGGTTTCATCACTGCTTTCCTCTTTTCTCAACACTACACATTTCTGTATTGTGAAAAGTGCTTATCATTACCACATCTCTTTTGTCCTTCCACTTCATGAACATCGGCTTGCCTCTAAATGCTCTAAATGCTCCTTTCTATAGTTTTGCTGATTTCACTAAATGAGGAAACTCTTTCCTGTTTGATGACATCGTTCCTACTACATGTTTCATTTTCAATTAATTTATCAACTAACTTGGGGCTACAATACCAGTTGTCTAAATACAATGTCTAACCCTTACCCAAAAGATTATCAGACAAATCAAGAACAATGCGTGCACTAATATTTTTTTCTTTATATTTCTCACTGTACATGGTGTCTTTACCCATATATATCATAAAATTCCAGATATACCCTGACTGACATTCACACAGAACAAAAAATTTTATTCCGAATTTGCTTCACTTAGATGGTATGTATTGTTTCCATGAGAGTCGACCTATCCACACGAGCAGAGATTTGTCTACGACGATCGCCTGATCAGGGGTGTAAATTGAAGAAAATTTATTTCTTAGATACTGTAGCACCGGCCAAATTTTGAAAAGTTTCTTATTAGAACTGTCAACGTCATAGGTGCTGTTGTCCACAAAATGCAAAAATTTCAGGAGGAGAAGGAACCTCTTTTCAGTTAACACTTTTGAAAAAAAAAAGGAGTTGCAATGCTCTCTCTTTGCGAAAAATACATTCCATAATCATGTTTCAGCACGATTCCCTGAAGGATAAACACCCCCAAAAGAGTGTATGCATTCTTCTGTTCTACGCGTTTTTATAACGTCGTGTTTGTGTCATTTTGCAATTTTTTTTTCGTTGAAATGGTGGACGTGAAGGAGCAGCGTGTGTGCATCAAGTTTTGCTTCAAACATGGCAAGAGTGCGGCGAAAACTCACAAAATGCTTAAACAAGCATTTGGTGATGATGCTTTGGGTCAGACACAAACCTACAACTGGTTTAACCGGTTTAAAAATGGCCGAACGTCAGTTGATGATGACACACGTTCTGGATGACCTTCAACCGGCACAATGCCAGAAAATGTTGAAAAAGTGCATGAGGCTATCCTCGAGGACTGTAGGCGAACGATCCATGACGTTTGCAACATTGTGGGATAGTCATACAGGACATGCCAGTGCATTTTGTCAGCTGGAAGTCTGCATGGAACTTCAGGAACAGGTCAGAAATGACCCAGACTTCCTTTCTAAGGTCGTAACTGGTGACGAAAGTTGGGTTAATGGGTATGACCCTGAAACAAAACATCAATCGTCCCAGTGGAAGAGTCCATCTTCACCCCGACCGAAAAAAGCGTGGCAAGTCAAAAGCAATGTTAAGTCAATGTGATCTGCTTTTTCGACATTGACAGGATTATCCACAAGGAATTCGTCCCTCCAGGTCAAACCGTCAATGCGAAGTTCTACTGCGACGTCCTGAGGTGGCTTAGGGAGGACATGAGGTGAAAACGGCCAGAGAAATGGCACAGGAACAACTGGGTGCTCTATCATGACAATGCACCCGCACACACCGCTCTGGCTGTGCAGGTTTTTGGCCTCCAAAAACACGGTGGCTGTCCCCCACCCCCCTTACTCGCCTGATTTAGCCTCCTGTGACTTCTTCCTCTTCCCCAAGATGAAAATCAAGTTGAAGGGGCGAAGATTTGACACCGTAGAGGAGATCCAGGCCGAATCGTAGGAGGTGCTGAAGATGCTGACACAAAAGGACTTCCAGGACAGCTTCCGATCATGGCAGAAACGTTGGAATCGTTGTGTATGCTCCCAAGGGGACTACTTTGAAGGGGACGGTGGCGATTAGGACTTTGGAAAAGTCTACTTTTTTTTCAGATACATTTCGGGAACTTTTGGGCAGCACCTTGTACATCTGTTTTTCACATGTACCATTAGGATTACTAGCAGGAAAAACATTCATAAATAGCAGGATTACTCTTGAGACAAAAGTGCATGCAGAGAAAAGTGTGAGTTTTTGCAAGGGAGTGTGAAAAAACCCCAAGTGTCATAAACGGCCATTCAAGAAGTGACGATCACAGAAATGCAACCCGCAACACATATACAGAGCTCCCTTATGAAGACCTGTTTCTCAAAGAAAATGGAAGATGGCCATCTGTGGTTGGTAGGACGAACTAGAAGAACCCAGCTATAAGTGCGAGATGCTAGGGGATGGAAAATCATGGCATACCCATAGCAATCAGCATGAAAAATGCCATGACGTGTATACACGGCATACCCAGCACCGGTGCGTCCAGCCATGACGTCTATACACGGCATACCCAGATGAGTGGTTAAACCTGTCAATCCAGCCATTGGATGGGATGAAATTGTCTATACCAAGCCTTGCAGCCAAATGTAATGCCTTCTCTTTCAAAAGAGGACCACTAACGGCAGTGTTACTTGCACGTACCTGCTTGAACCAAACAGAAAGGGCTGTCTCCAGCTCTTCTAGAGGTGAAAATTTCAAATATTTTCTTTGTTTAGAAAAATGTCCACACTGTAAATAACTCTTTTCTATATCCTCACGATTCTTTCAAATCGTGTTTAGCATGGACACGGCAATTCCTAAGCGTGAAACTAATTGAACGCATGTTCCCATATTCGCATCAACTTCCACTAAAATGTCAATCTTCTCGTATATAGTGAATACTTTGAGTTTTTCATGCTGTTATTCATATTAAGGATTATTAACAAATTTTGAAAAACTACACATATTATAATAAATTTGATGTGCAGAATGTTTGCAATTTTGTCAAAATAGCTGCAGATGAAAGAACAACGTTATGTTTCAGGCATATGCGATGACTTAATACTGTTATTGGTGCAGACACATAGTAGGGGTTTAGTTTTATCTCAACCGAATAATAACGCCTCACACCTGTCATAAAAGCAGAAGAAAAATGATAAATTTTTTATCCTCCTATAAATTTGCAACAGAAATGTATGAAAATGAAGTTGATTAAAGATTTTCACCTAATGACTTAACAAAAAATTAATACATTAAAAATCCTGGACACCAATGACATGAAAAGGAAGAGAAGGGTATGGCTCCCCTACTGTGCAAAGGTGAGGTTACATGTCACTTTCAGAAAGAAAGGGGCAGGAACGGGAGATGAGGGATCTAGCAGTGAGGTTCTGAGGTATTTTGAAAAGAAGATAACTCTTAAGGACTTAAAATCAGGTGCAAAATGTATTACCTGGACTTCAATTTTGTCATAAATTCAAGGAAAATGGAAAATCAGGGAAACAAAATCTGTTAAATTTTAGCATTGCTTTTATGTATCATTCGTCAGGACCAAGAGAAAAATGCGTAAAATCGAGGAAAACGTAAAATCCGAGATCATAAAATAAAAGTTTCACTGTACATAAAACCAAAACTTAAATGACTCCAATGAATAGGAAAGACTTCGTTCATTTAAAGTACACTCAGAAATTCCGCATCAACTGAGGGTTTACAATTTCATGAATGTTATATATAGGGATTTAGAGAGGAGAAAAATAAGAAGCAATTGGCTAACGTAAATGGGGTAAGAGGGATTTGTTTGCAGGAAATAATTGGTTGACCAGCAGGTATTGAGGGGAAACTTACCAATCTCAACGCCAATAAGAAGCCGAGTTTACAAGTCTGTTTCTTTAGTGCAAGGATTGAAGTTCCACGAATATGTTTATTGCGGCACAGATGTCCGGAATAAAGAATACTCTCCACAGGTGCATGCAAGTTGCCGTGAGATCGATATTGCATGTTTGGGATTAGTTGAACTACTAATGACTATGGTCAATGACAGAGAAAGGCATAATCCTACAGGATTTTCTGTAAAAAAAAATTGGTACAACATACATTGTACAAACTTTCTCATATACTAATGCGACATTTAGTTATCATTAGAAAATGAAAATCATATGAGCCAGTTTTTAGAAAATCCAATTTTTGTTAAAGTTGTCCAAGAATAAACTAGCCTTACATTCACTCATTGAGAAAAATGAAATATGCAGTACTATCTGGAGTGCCCATTGAATTTCGACGGATTTAGTGAATCTAACACTTCGACCATGTAACATGTAAGCATCACAAGTTATAACCGTCGAATAGAGCAAAAATGAAGAAAACCGCTCCACATTTTCCTATTTAGATGAATGAAGGAAGAAAATCTTGCGAAAATAACGTATAAACTCCCTCCCCCTCCCTTCCACCCTCTCCTTCCCTTCTCTCCCTCCCTCCCTCTCCCTTGAGGTCGAATTTTTTTCCTGACTACAATACTTTCTCAATATACTTCATATATGAGAAAGTAAAAAATCACAAAATATATCGGCAGCTTCTTGGTCACACGAGTTTTTATCAAACGAAACATCTAAACGTCTGATCCCATGCCTAATCTTAAAACGTGTTAGCCATCCATATGAAAATGTACACAGTTCACTAATCTCCATTTGTTCATAAAAATCTTTGGCCTTTTCAATCAACATTGGTCCAGAAATAGGAACTCCCTCAGAACACTTGATAGAAAACCATTCATAAATAGTGCCGATATTCAATTCTTCTAGTTGTCTCAGAAGACGTAACGAATTTCATTAACTGTGTTTTTTCCCCTTAATGTCATAAAGAGCAGAAGAACTGACACTGAACTCTTTCATTAACACATTATGATTCTCACTTTTCTCTAAACATTTTCTTATATCAAGTTTCTGGGTTAAGTAATAATAATAATAACCAGGGTAACATGTGGCAGGTTTTGCATCCACCACGAACACTCAGCTGTAGAATGATTCACCTTACCAAGGAAGGAAGGAGGACGTGGATGCATAGCCATCGCGAACCAGCATCATAAACAAATACAGAACTTAAGGAAGTACTATTACACAAGACAGGACAGCGAGCTGCATAAAGCCCTAACCACAATAGACAATTCTGCCACACCGATACAACTCAAAAACCAGCAATATGAACCTAATAACCACATAACAACAGATGCCAAAAAAATGGAAACCTGGAAAAATAAAACACTCCATGGTAAACACCGATACCAACTATCATAAGCGCACATAGATGAAGAAGGATAAAATAAATGGCTAACTAATGGACTACTATTTTCAAAGACTGAGGGTTTTAACATTACTATACAGAACCAAGTCATCAAAACCAAGAACTATCTGAAATACATAATAAAAGATCCAACAATATCAGATGATAAATGTAGAAAATGCAAAAGCCAGACTAATGAGACAATAGAGCACATAACAAGTGGATGCAGCATATTGGCCCGAATGAATATACTTATAGACACAACGTTTGCAAACACATACACCTAGCAATAAGCAAGAAACATAACCTAATAGAAAATAGCAGTACCCCACGGTACCAATATATCCCAGAAATCATACTCGAGAATGAAAACATCAAATTATACTGGAACTGAGAGATAATAACTGATAGAAGAGTACCCCACAATAAACCAGACATTACACTGATAAAGAAGAAAGACAAAATGGCATAACTAATAGACATAGCAATTCCAAACACACCAAATTTAGAAAAGAAGTACAGTGAGAAAATACAAAAATACACATTACTAGCAGAAGAAATTAGGGAAATTTGGAGTCAAGATGAAGTTATCATCATACCTATAATACTATCAACTACTGATGTTATTCCAGGGAACCTGCACAGAAGTATTACATTGCTGGAGCTATACAGCAAGCTCTATGTTAATCTGAAGAAGTTGGTTATAATAAACACCACATCAATAGTGAGGCGTTTACTCAATAATAACGCCTAGTTATGTCAAAAATATAAGGCAATAATAGTGTTTATACAGCTTGAGACATCTCCGCCATATGAGCTTGAATCCGGAAGCCCCTGAGGTTGAAAAAGATGATAATAATAATAATAATAATGTAATCGCCAAATCGGTGGTGCCGGTTCGCCGGGACACTACGAGGGAAGGGTGAATAATAAAACCAATGTTGCTTTACATTTTATTATCCCTTGGCTTGCCTACACCTTGCCTTCGCGCATTCTCAACCCCAAATGCCTTCTTCGTGCAGCCCCTTTTCCTTCCCTGGTCAGAGAATGTCGACGTTGCTGGTCCCATGCTTGAGGTGGAACCTTTGGAGGGATGGGGTATCAGGAATGTGATGACAGGCACCGAATGTGGATGGGAGACGTCAGGGTGAGGGTGGAGGTACTGGGAGAGAGCAAACATGGCAGTTCCAGGGAAAGGAATGCAATTCACAACGTGGCTACTCCCGCATCCAGTCTGGGAGGAAATGGGAAAAGGGAGGGGGTATTCGGAGGCAGGGGAGAAATTGCTGGCCTTTACAATAATAATTTATTGATTATTAACCGACTTTACAGTGGTATTAATCTTGTCAAATTTCAGTACAATATTAAAAAACATTACACACAAATCTTACATTATATATAATACATATATTATTATATAGCATACTTTAAGGTCAGTTTTATCTTCAGAAATTTAAATCTGCTATGTCACTTTCTAGAAACTCATCAATTGAGTAGAATGATTTAGATTTAAGCCAAGAAGCCATTACTCTTTTGAATTTTATTATATTTATGTATTTTGCTTCATTTGGTAATTTATTGAATAATTTTATGGAATTTATCTTAAGGCTTTTCTTTGTATTTGTGAGTCTACACAATGGTAGGTCTAACAATAAGTCTTCCCTGTGCCTTGTATTATGCAAATGAGTATTCAATCTGAGGGGAAAGATTGACAGGTTTTCTTTTACAATCGGCAATGCTTCGTAAATGTACAATGAATATACTGTCATTATTTCATTTCCTATAAAATATGGCCTACAGCGTTCATCATTTTTTACCCCTTTTATTGCTCTAATTGCTTTTTTTTGGAGTACAAATACATCTTTAGTGTTGCTCGAGTGTGCCCAAAGCAATGTGCCGTACTTCAAATGACTATGAAAACAGGCACAGTACATAGACGCAGCGATAGCACTCATATGCGTAAGGAGCTAACACAATGTTTCATTTTACTCGTGAATCGAAGCATTTTCCCTCCCTCCTCCACCTATCATGTTTCAGTGTTAGCTTCTTAAGCATACGAGCGCTATCTCTGCGTTCTTTTACGACTCTGACGCGCCACGTATTATTTACATAATTTATTTCTTCGTAGGTGTTCAGTCAATTTGATTCTTTTTTTTCATATATTTAAAGTAAATAGTTTACTTCCACTTTAGTACACTTATATCTCGCATTATAATGTAACTACAGACATAAATTCATTGACTACTTTTTTTGCCCCCGATTCTAAGCCAATTGGCGTTTTCTGAGATGGAAAAAAGGTAAAAAAGGTCGGCTTACAATAGATTAAATACGGTATCTATGTACTGTGTGAATAGTAACATGGTAGAATAAAAGGGGATTTTTATTTTAAATATGGTGCATTACTTTTGGAGTGACCCTCATACATAGGTTGATCATAAAGTTAGGTTACAAGGCTAATATTTTACATGAATTTATTTATTGCCAGTAATCCAACAAACAACATAAAACCACCACATTATTTTTCAATATAGTCACCAAACTGATTTAGGCATTTGTCACAACATTCAATGAACTTGTCTATGGCCTGGGCATAGAACTCTGGTCTCTGGGTATTCAATCATGCAGTGCTGACATGATATCTGAGGTAAACCTAAGTCCTCCTATGTCAGGGGTTCTTAATCTTTTGTGAGCCTTGCACCCCCACAGCGATCCATGGTAATCCTGCACCCCACCATAATTTTTTCAATGGTTATTAATTTTAGTTTTTTTTAAATTTTAACGAATTATTAAATGTATAGTATTTAAAATCAAATATAATTATTACAAACTACCTTTTAAACTCAACCTTTCCTCAATTAAAGACACAAAAGACACAATAAGATTGTAATACAGGTGAGACGACGATTAGGCATTTTATTACAATGGAATCCTATCCAACAATTTCATAATAGTTTTCAAGAATGTTTCTTTTTAAACAATTTTTAATGCTGTATTCATCTTGAACTTCAAAATAACCTCTCTGTAGCGGATTATCTCAGCCTTCTCACGAAAAGTAGGACCGAGAGAATGACTTTGTTATAAACATAATTAAAGGCGGAAAAATATAGCGACAATGTCTGTCTGGGCACGGCAGTTTAAATCACTTTGTAAACAGACCTCGAATAGCGATTACGGTTTGTTATTTCAAGGAAATGAATGTTCTTCAGCATCTCGCTATATATCTAATACGAAACGTGGACACATTAATACACACACTAGGACGGCAGCTGGTTAGTATGGGTGGTTCAAAATGTTATCTAAAATAAATAAATAAATAAAAAAGTCAAATTGCAAGATGTTCCCACTGCACCCACTTCCCTCACCCCCTGGACCATCTTCCCGCACCACCTGGGGGTGCGAGCACCCCTGGTTAAGAACCCCTGTCCTACGTGATCATAAAATAGTAGAAAGAGGTGAAAATCGCTGGGGGCGAGGTCTGGAATGTATGACAGAGCACGTCCCACCCAAACTATGCTCCCGAGTTTGTTCCTCACATACAATAATATTTCGTATATAACGAATTTTTTTCACAAAAAATTGGCAAAAAGTTATATTATACAGGGTGAACATTTTATCATGAAATGCACTAGCACCGGCCCTCACGTGGCTAATTCCTCTGGACTTCAGCCCGTATCGGCTGCATATGGCAGTATGTGCAGTTGCAGTATCTTGTTGGAAATATCCATACTGTCTTTCTTCATCAGTTAGTTGAGCAAAAAATGGTTCCAATATGTTCCTATGTATTGAACCGAGTTCACGGTTTCATTAAAAAAAATTGGACCGATTATTTTTCTAGCATTAACAGAACACCACACACCAATCTTTACATTTGGTGAATTGCATGTAGATTCTTGTCACTCCATATTCGGGTATTTTGAGAGTTTACATAACCACTGACATGAAAATAGGCCTCGTCAGTTATGAAGAGCAATTGCGGATCAACGAGCCCGCCGTGCACATTTTGCAGCACCCAGTTACAAAATTCAGTCCTTTTGGGAGCATCAAGAGGTTTGAGCTCAGGCACTACTCTCACCCTGTATGGATAAAAGTTAATTAACTTAGTAGCCTTGAAAGCAGATCCATAAGATACACCGGTCTCTTGCAACAAAAGTCTTTAAAATTTCTGAGGGCTAAACTGTAACTGCGCTTGAATATCCTGAATTGTTACGTCCATGAGCACTGTCTTACATCGACGATGAGCTTTATCATGCACTGACCCCGTTCTCTGCCACTTTTTAACAAGTTTACAAATACACGACTTTGTAGGCACAGGTGAGAGTGGAAATTTGAGTACAAATCTTTCTCTGCACTTGTTACAACTCTACTTTCTTATGAATGTTTCCACTATAAAAATTCTCTGCTTAATTCTGAAACCATAGTTTATAAAATGCTTAATAAAATAAAATTATAAAACTATAGTTTATAAAACACTTAATAAAATAAAAATAAGTACAGCAACGTAACCAACAGTACCACAGGTCTTCCTTCCGAACAGAATGAAAGCTTACTGGCTAGCAGAACACATGTAAGCAGACTTGGGAGATCCCCGCTAATGAGTCATCACCACATGCAGCCGATACAAGCTGAAGTCCGGAGGAATTAGCTACGCGAGGGCCGGTGCTAGTACATTTCCTGATAAAATGATCACACTGTATTATACATGGTAACAAATGCATACAACTTTTTCCAATCGGTAAATAATTTATATTTTGACCGCAGTTTTACTAATAAATTGTAATTGTCATTATGTTATGATAGCATTGCTTTCAAATATTTTTTAACCATAAATAATAATAATTTACTTATAGCAAATCCTCCTATAACGTGTGTTCCTCCAGCATGGATTTGTTTATACACTAAAAAATAAATGCGACCAATTATCTGCTGAAAGCAAAAAATTCGAATAAATGTGGTTCGCCAAACAAGCAAGAGGATGCACGCTCTAGAACCTTATAAACAATCTCTAGCACTTATCTTCTTCTTCGTCAGTCTTGTGTAAGCTGTGACTGCGCTAAGTTCAGTGCCGTACAGTCGATTTATTTTTACCACTTTTTGCAGTACTTTTAATTAAAATTAAAATTTAATTTAATTTAATTTACAAATATTGTATGAGAAAATGTTGTGGCGGATGATTAAGATATCCTTTTATCTTGTCGATAGCATCAAGACATTAGATTCATGAAGCTTTTCTTGAATCGTCGTCTTAAAAAAATATATTTGATCAATTACACAAATTCAACTTCTGAATAATATTCTTCAAATGGGTTTCTTTCTTTCGATTACAGATGATGCTAAAATATGACTTCCAAGTCCACAATTTCATTGTATCCTGCCTCTGTGGAAAATATTTATTACTATGCAAAGAAAGATGATAAACCTGATTGGAAAATGAGTAAATAATTGAATGTTACTTGTTATTTTCTGCTTTACGTAATCTTTGAACAGCTTTTTCCCAGAATCTATTATGCAAAATATGGAAACCAAATGTAGCTTGATTGGCTACCAAGGTAATATTTTGACACCATTTTTCCGGTTATACAATATTTCCGTTCCGGTTCTGGATTCAGGAACCAAAAACAAATCATATGTTATAGATATATTTCAAACGTTTAATACAACAATATCAATGGAACCCTGAGCTTGATGTGGCTCAGCTAATCTACAATGTCAGGCTCTATGTTTGATAAATTCAATCTTAAATCACCTCTCTCATTTATATTCAATCGATTTCTCTGCTTAGTTAGCAGATGAAACACAGCAATGAAACCCTTTTCTAACAAATAAGAAGTAGGAAATGCTAATATCAATAACTTTACTACTTGCCAAACATGAGGTATGCTAATCATTGCCTTATCCAGAACTCTTTGTAACCATTTTGGCTGAACTGTGCCCTAGTCTGAAAGTCATTTTGAATTCCTCCTGCAAATATTGATACACACTTTCTACATTGGCCACAAATGGATTAATAACTCAATCAGGTACTACAAGTTCTTTTTTATTCATAAACCTTACCAACATATCTTTCTTAATTGAATCAAGATGAGCACAGTAAATTTCTAATTCACTATCCACTTCTCAATTGCTACAATGATGGAAACTGGCAAAGCTCTCGACCGCCAAGTTTATTTTTAAGCAAAGTCAATTTGCTGATGAAAGCCATGATTCCTTTTGATTTGATTATAGTCATTTTGTTTCCTTGAAGCTTCAGGCTGACTTCATTAAGCTTTTCAAAAATATCTGTTAGATATGCCATGACCCATAAGCTACACTTCTACATAATAGTAATACCATACACTACAATTCTATCGTTGGTATTAATATAGTATCCAATTAATACTTTAGAGCTTCCATAGTCTATCTAGAACCTGATCTTTTGATACATAACACTGTTTCTTAAATTCCCACATGCCATTCCCTTGCTGTCTAGCACCCCCCAAAAATCCCATAACGTCCCCTGGGGGGTGGTGCCGCCTCCGTTGGGAATTACTGATTCAGAATATCAAAATAATTAACTGAATATATTTTTAAAAATTAAGTGCTCAGCTAAATCACTTGAATGTATTATATACATTCACAATAACTGCGAGTGCAGTCGACAACAATTAGGCCTCAAATTTACATCAGATTTTAATTTGCCCCTTGCCTGTTTTGTGTAATGAGTTCTGTAATCAGTTTCTGAGAAACGTGCTTTAAAAAATAAGCTATACATTACATAAACTTTCTCATGTACGTGTGCGTCTGGTCTCACTAGACCAGCGTTTCCCAAACTGTGTTCTGTGAGATGCTAATAGGTGTTGCGCGAAAAAAAATCGATGTCAGCAATATTTTTCCTTCTGAAATTTATTTAAAAAATATATATGTAAGAAAAATACTAAACACATTTATATAGTTGTTCTTATTATTATGCGATAACCTGCCTTGAAGAAATGGTGTTCCATACCCAAGAACGCCAGGAAGTCGCATGAGAGATAAACTGATGCAAGAACGCATGACGTTCAATCTGTGCATTGATGCATAGGGCAGCATTTACCAACTAACCGTCGCGTTTATGTATGTCATCTATTCCTGCGGCACCCAATCTATAACCCACGGGACGGATGTTTTTATGCAGCCTGCGAAGCCAGGATGTAAAAGCAATCCGAAAAATTTAACACACAAATTCATGCATTTTATGACATTTTTGATAATAATTTTTTTAACACTGGAATTTTTACCGTAAAAATCCCATTTAGACTTGATTTTCACTAAAATGGCACCTTAGAATATATAGGTAACATCCAATTTAACTCTAACTTGGCCCGCCTAATGTGGCCTGCCAAAGGATTCGCAGCCACCGATGTGGCCCGCCACGTAGAAAAGGTTGGGCACCACTGGTCTATTCAATGACCGCTGGTCTATGCTACATATCTTGTCTTATAATTTCAACATATATTTGTGATATTATTCAATGTTTATTGTATATTAAACATTTATACTACACAAACTCATTCCCCATGGATCTGTGGCTGAAAGAAAGAAGTTTTAAACAAAAAGCAGAGTCTTGTGGTTCTCAAACTGTGTTTGAATGAAACAAGCAAAAACTAGGAATATTTCAAAATGAAGATGAACAATTGCAGCCTTTGGTTTCTAAAAAATCGGGAGGTGGGCTGTCCAAGATGGAACAATTAATGTCCAATTCCAACAAATTAGCATCAAGTAGTAAGAAACCAAAAAGAAAGTACGATGAAAGTTATTTGTCTTTTGGATTTACTTCCAATGGGGATAAAGATGCTCCTGATGCTCAGTGCGTGTTGTGCAACAAAAATTATCTAACAGCTCTTTAGCCCCTACTAAGCTTTGAAGGTATTTGGAAACTAACTATGCCGCATATAAAGACAAAGATGTAAGTTTTTACAAGCGACATCTTCATTCACTTGAAAATAGTAAACTCTTGATGTATAAAATTGCCAAGTCAGACAATGAAAACATAACATAGGCATCATACAAAGTAAGTTACCGCATAGCGCTCGCTGGAGAAGCTCACAGGATTGTAGAATCGCTTATCAAGCCTTGTGCGAAAGAGATAGTAATGTACATGTTTGATGAGCAATATAGTAAAAAAAATAGAAGCAGTACAGCTCTCAAACAATACTGTTGTACGTCGAATTAAGGATCTTGCTGCTGACATCGAATAAGAGCTAGTTAGCCTACTGAAAATTTGCGATGGGTATTCATTGCAACTTGTCTAGTCAACTGATGTATCAGGGCTTGCTGTGTTGCTTGTGTTTGTCCGTTATAGGCTTGACAAGTCTATTGAAGGGGACCTGCTCTTATGTGAATCTTTGCAAAGTAACGCCACTGGTGAAGAAATATTCAACTGCATCAACAATTTTATGCAAAAACATGCAATTCAATGGGAAAAATGGGGGGCTGTAACAGGGATCAAAAGTGTGGCACCAGAAAGAACCAGTAGTCATTGCGTGTTACAAAGACACACACTAACAGTTAAAGAAATGCCTACGTCTCTGAAAAATGTGCTCGACCAGGCAGTACAAATAATCAGTTATATTAAAGCTCAACCACTTCCATCCAGACTATTTAAAATTTTGTGCGAAGAAATGGGTGCTCAGCACACAGCGCTTCTTCTACATACAGAAGTGAGGTGGCTTTCGCGAGGTAAAGTTCTTGTAAGACTTTTTGAGCTACGTCGTGAAATATTTGTTTTCATGGACTAGACGTTTGACAAATTCCTCTTGGCTGCTGAGACTTGCGTACCTTGCAGATATTTTTACAAAATTAAATGAGATGAATCTGTCGATGCAAGGAAAGAATGTGACCATTTTTGCAGCTTTTGATAAAATTTCATCATTGTTAAGGAAATTGGAATTTTGGGCCTCATCTGTAGAATAAAACAACTTCGATTGTTTTCCTACACTCAAGTGACTTTTTGACTGAAATTAATTCTACATTCGATAAAGATATTTGCAATGCCTTTGTACAGCACCTAAGGGACTTGTGCACTCTACTCTGTTAAAATATTTTCCTCTAACAAACGACGATAATGCTTGGGTTCGAAATCCATTTACAATTACAGTCAAACCAGTCGCATTAGTAATGCAGGATTATGAGAGTCTGATTGATATGACGTCTGACTCTCAACTGAAACAAAACTTTAACGAACTTTCGCTAAATGATTTTTGGAGCAGTCTAATTCAAGAGTACCCGAATATTGCAAAACGTGCAGTTCGTGTTCTTCTTTCCTATGCTACATCATATCTGTGTGAAACTGGATTGTCATATTACGCTGCAACAAAAACAAAATATAGGAATAGGTGCTGCACATTATATGAGGATCCGACTCACCAACATCGTTCCTAATATTGAGCGGATATGTGATAAAAAGACACTAAAACACTATTCATTAAAAAATGTTGTTTTTTTGTCTAATATTTTATAACAAAAACGTAAAATGAAGGATGTTTTACTTTATCTTGATATGTTTTGTTCTTAATAAAATAAACATGGTTGAATTTCTCTGATTTGTTATTATTGTTTTTTGTTCTGTTATAAAGTAAAAAAAAGCATATGAATCAAATTTTGATCATTTCTTGCAGTAATTAATTCGTCTGTGAGACCATTTTTTGCTGTCTACTTTAATCCAAGTGTGCGTTATATCTAATGAGCTCCTGTTGGTGTTCCATCAATATATAATAATAATAATAACACAATTAAGGGAAATGACAACCAAAACTACTCACTGATGCACCTATTGTACATAGACGAAATCAAACTTTATGCTAAAAATAAGTCAACTTCAGCAGCTTATCGAGCAGACAAATATATTTTCCAATGATATCAAGATGAAGTTTGGTAATGAAAAGTGCAGAAGCCTAGAAATAATTAGGAGCAAGGCAAAATGCCCACAAGATGATGATATCAAAACCATCTTGATAGATAGCTTACTTCCGAATGAGTATTATAAATCTCTTGGGTGCCTACAAAGAGCCAGAAAAGACGATAAAATAGTCAAAACGAAATTAATAGAAAAGTACATTGGAAGGGTTAAACGACTCTCAAAATCAAACCTTAATGGAAGGAACAAATTTAAGGCATTTAACACCTTTGCCATACCAATGCTGACGTACAGTTTTGGAGTCATTAAGTGGGCCGAAACTGACATAAACGAAGTGCAGAGAAAAACTAGGAAAATACTTACTGAAAATAACGTGCATCACCCTAGGTCATCCATACTAACAAGGAAAGTCCTTGACATTCATATCACCGATTTTTTTCAAATTTGCACCGTTGGTAGCAGGCTATGAATAATGGAAGTATGTGAAGTAAGAAAACACAACTCTTTCTCGTTCTCGAGCAAACTGCAAATGCGCATTTCCCGTGATGACAACGATTTTTTTGAAGTTTTAAGGGGAAGCAGACATTATTTACGTTTAAAAAGTATTTTCTTCCATCACTCAATTTTGAGGCGTACCAAGCATATTTAATATAATGTCATAAAAATCGGCGCACTCATTTGGTGATGGACGAGCGCATGAATTTTAATCGAGTCTTCCTGTGATGCTATATCCCGTTGTTCCTCCAGCAGCAGTGAGCACAATCCTAAATTTTTCTGCGCTTTCAAGAGTTTGTTCTAATGTTGCCGCATCCTTCTCACTAATATATCTTGTAATTTTACTTTACCTAATGTGCCTTTGATTCTTAAATTCTGCAACCCACGAATGACTGGCGGTGAAGCGAAAATCATTTGACTGAAGAGGGGAAGCTGCACTGCTGCAAAGTTCTAGTCGTCACCTGTTCGTAATTTCTTCTTGCTTCTATAAACCTTCGGTACGTCGAAGAATTTATCTTTTTCTTGTATTCTATAGAAATGAATTCGTAATCAACCACTGGTTTCTTCTCCTTCGGGACATAGCGGTCTAGATCTCCATTTTTTTCATCTTCTCCTTCCGAATCATAGCCGTCACTTCAATCGGGTAGAATTAATTCATTTTACTCGACGATTTCTTTTTCTCCAAGCATCTCAAGCACTCTACGAAATATCTCCTCTCCAACTGCTGTAGACCGAGTAGAAATTTCTGTTGGCGATTTGTGTGAAATGAAATTGTTTCCCAGAAGCAATTCCTCACAGTAACGCCAAGCATTTTTTAGCTCTTGCTTTGAAACTCCGTCATTCAAGAACGTAATGCTCACTCGACTACAACCTGGCTGTTGATTCATATTCTTATAAACAAAATAGAGTATGCCCAAGCAGTCATAATCTAAAACTACTAACTTCCTTTGTGATTATATGATTGATTGATTTAACAATGTTGTTAACTTTTCGTTCCATAGAAACAAACAAAATAAAGTTCACATTTAAATATTAAATATCCTGAATATTAAATAGCTCGACCTTGACGTTGAGTGATGGAAGAAAATACTTTTTAATTTAATTTCTGAAAAAGACAATAATTAAAATGGTTGATGTTCTTTTGAAAAATCAGAGTGAATTTAATGAAAAAAAAGGAAAAATTCCTCGAAAAAATTGCAATAAATGGGGTTTGAACCACGGCAGATAGATAACATCTGCGACCATGGTTCGTCTCGTTAGCAACTAGTCTACCGTAGATACGTTGGGTAAGATGATATCTACTGTTAATATCTAGACCAGGGCATCGAACCGTAATTTTTTTTGCTCCGGTTTTCGTTCCGGTTCACTCAAAACGCAAAATTTTGGTTCGGTTCCGGTTTCGCTCCGGCAAGCGTCAGTGAACCGGTTCGAACCGGTTTTTTTCGCTCCGACCTTAAAATATTTTTAGGAAACTTTCAAGAATTGATTTATTAAGTAATTTTCTTATTAAATCAAATACATCTTCACTATAAAAATAGTGATATTTAAAAAACATAAAACACGAAAATAAATTATTTAAATGTGAATATTTAGTATGTATGTTATTTATTTAAGATTATATTTTGAATTGAATATTTACAAACCATAAATGCGCCGCAAATGATTTCAACATATTAGGAAAGTATAAAGTAAATTATAAATGAACACGTTTTCTGCGATAGCGTATCCTAAACTTATTATGTTATGCAAAGCATTCATCTCATTTATTACTTTACTGTGCTTAGTCCTTAGTACTAAATTTTATCAAAATCTGCTGAATAGCTACGGAAAAAAATTGCATCCTGATAGGACGGACAGACCGAAACTAATATGCGCTAAAGCTGTAATGCCTAATAATGAGTTATTAATATTTTTATTTACAAATCGTGCGGTAAAATAAGAGATCGCGTTATCTCAATAGTGCCAGTAAGTTGAGTAAGATATTACGTTATTTCCATTAACAATTTGTAGATCACGTCCACTGCTCGTATTATAGTAAAAACTGTAAATGCACGGCTTAATTTTTTCATTCAGAGATTACTTAAATGGATGAAAAAGTCTATAAAATATTTATGAGGAAGAAGCCCGCAGAAATTGAGGGTCCGAGAATTCAGAAAGGCTGAGAAATGTTTATTAACATGATACAAATTTACGATGACTGAATATTTTAAATCACTTAAGTAATGTGAGAATGTTAAACTTCATTATTTCATGAAATTGAAATGATAAGTACCGTTTCGAAAAATTATTACTAAGCGAAAGCATGTGATTTTCACCCGGCAGCAAATAAAAAACATCTACTTACATCTACATATTACCTTGCAATCAAACATGCAAACAAAAAGAAACTAAGACTTATTCGGCCTGTCGTGAACTTTCTTCGAGGAGTCTCTAATGTGGGTGTCTGCAGTCGGCAAAATATTTCATTAAAAATAACAAATTCGCATTCATATTTAATTTCTCTTCAGTTTTAAGCAGCCAATACGAATATGTGTGCTCCTTTTAAGATGCACTCTATAAAATAAATAGAAATTTACTAACCTGTAACAAAGGATAACCGAAGTAAGTATATCTCAAAACCTGGATAAGTTTTAGAGAATGACTACCAGAATACAAGAGTTCAGTGGATATGGAGAGGGAGTGAAAGTATATGGGGACAATAACCTCCAACTTTAAGGAAAATCCAAGTTAAGAATCGGGAAAAATTTTTGCCGGGAACATACTCTACGGGGTATGCTCGGGGGGAGGGTAGCAAGACAATTAAGAGGCTGTCTTCAAAGTACCGCCCAAGTTCCTTTCCAGTAGCCTCGTTTAACAGGTAATCTCAGCAGGATGTATTGTAGACCCTCTCTCTATGTATTGAGATGCACATGGAAAATCCCACTATTGAGCAAACAGATACTATTATCACAAAGACACATCCTTCCCAAGGCTGAGGAGAATGTGTTCTCAAGAAAAACCCAACCCTTTTCTTATTCGGTTTCTAAACGTGAGGCTTTCAGAAAGACTAAAGCAAAAGGAAAAACCCTTCTTTCGCTCCCAGTTTTTATGCGGACCGAAAAATATGGAACGAAATAAATAACGGTTTTCAGTTTCGGTTCGGGTTCAGGAAAATATTTTTTTTCGGTTCGGGTTCGGTTTCACTCCAGGAAAAATAACGGTTTTTTCCGGTTTCGGTTTTCGGTTCCGGTTCGATGCCCTGATCTAGACATACGAATTTTTTAACATTTTAAGATCGTTTTTCTCGAGAACGAGAAAGAGTTGTGTTTTCTTACTTCACATACTTCCATTATTCATAGCCTGCTACCAACCGTGGAAATTTGAAGAAAATCGGCGATATGAATGTCGTGGACTCCCCTTTACGACTTACTTTGCCAAAAAGTGAAGGTGGACGTGGTCTGATTGACCTGAAGAAAATACGTGAAACACAAATAACAAATCTAAAGCAGAAAGATAAATCAATGTTGCATCGAGTTATCGTAGCTGCAGATAACAATCTTACATCTCTTAATTTACAAAACCAAATTGTAAAGAAATCGGTAAAATGTACCTCAATTATAGAAAACAACTATGGAAGTCTGCATCTCTGCATGGCAGGCATGCCGTTGAGATTGAGCAACCACACGTCGACAAATGTCATCGAACAAGTGGCTCATATCGGGTGACCTCTTTGCAGAAACAGAAGGCTTTATGATAGCCATCCAGAATCAGGTTTTAGCTACTGAAAACTACTTAAAATGCATTGTCAAGGACAAAACAATAACTGTGAAGAAAATGTCATCTAATAACAGAAAACAAAGAACATATTACAGCAGGATGTACCGTATTAACACAAAGTGAATATACTGATAGGCATAACCAAGTTGCTAAAATAATTCACCAAAAATTAGCTATCAAAAATAAACTAATAGACGGCCATACACCTTACTATATCTACAATCCTGTTACAATATTAGAAAACAATAATTGTAAGCTATACTATGATAGAGGAATCTTAACAGATCATCCTATACTCAATAATTGCCCAGATATAGTCTTAGTGGACAAAATTAATAGAAATGTAAAAATACTAGATATCTGTGCCAAACTCTAAAAACATGCGGAAAACATTAGTAGAAAAAAGAACCAAATATGTTAAGCTCGGAGAAGAATTAAAAAATCTGATGTGGCCAACACATAGATATTTAAATTATTATGAGTAGCATTTTAAGGCAAAATTATTATTTCGTATCATAAAAGAAGACACGTCGTTGCAGTAAATAACGTATATTTTGAATGTTTACATAATTCACCGTTACATGGTGTTGGCGCTGTAGGCTGGTATTAAGAAAAAGCGAAATATATCCGAAATGGATGGTTCTACGAAAATTAGTTTCAAACAAAACTTGGAAGAAATATTATTCTCTACAACTTTGGTCCTCACGAAGATTACCAATAACGATGTTGTTAAGGAGATATTTAATGGAAACCGAAAAACCGGTTATTTATAAATAACTCCTAAAGAAAATTGTTTCAAATGAAAACTGAAGGAAATTACATTCTCTATAACTTTTGTATAGAATTGTATATACAATAATGACGTTCTAACGAAGAAATATCGCAAAAACCGAATCGGGTTTCGAATAAACCGCGACTTCCGATTATCCGCTATTGTCCAAAAACTAATCAGTTCTTTGTGCTCATGTTAAAGTGTTATATATGAAGTTTGGTAACGATATGGTATGTACTTTTTGAGTTAGAGCGCCCACACTAAAAAAACACGCACGCGCGCGCACACACAATCATTCCGAAAATAGTCTAAACGTGTTCTAGGGACCTCAAAACATGTATTTCCGTTGAAATCTGGAAGTCGATTTTTTTCATGAATACAATACTTTCCCATTACTACGTATGAGAAAGTAAAAATATATGGAAAATGAAAGGTAGTGAGATCATACCAATTATAATATCTTCAAATGGAGTGGTACCAAAGGAACTACTAGTGGGTTTAATACGATTGGATCTTCCAAAAGCAACATATATAGAGATCCAAAAAGCAACAATATTAGCCACATGTCGTACTGTTCAACAGTTTCTAGGAATTACAGATTACTAAAATTTGACTGCACTTGGATATATCCCATGCAAGTCAAATCAATAACCAGGGAGAAATCCACTGAGTAATTTTTTATTATTATTCATGAACAATTGGGTACAATATTTCATCCCGTCAGACTAAAGTCTGTCGACAGAATGATTTTTACAGTCAGTAAAATATTACATGAACACATACATACATATAATGCAGCTCATGGCTCTACAATTATAATTCTTAAAAAATAGATAGTGCTGATTTAACTCAATATACAATGACAGTTGTATTATATAAGGTTAACATAGTTTACATTAAATATTTTAAGTAATCAGAAAGAGCTTGAAAAAGGAAGTAACATTTTTAAGTATATTAAGGACCACAAACAATTCATATTAACTTACAGAATAATCATTCAAACTCATTAGTTTAATAACAATCTTTCATATGATTCTTTGTAATTATTAGTTAAAACAGGAACAAGATATTTGAGCTTTCTTTTGCCATAGGTATTAAAAAATCTTGGAATGATAAACCAATCTCTTCTTGTACTGTATGAATTATTACTTACAAGGGGAGGGTCAGACGTTCGGGTCACCGAATCTTTTCAAAATCTGCACGCATGTAGTACACGGTAAGGACTATTGAGTGTGGAAGCCATAGGGCGCACCTCTCAAACGTTCTCGAGAAAATCAACCGAGAAGATTGCCGCGTTAAACTAATACGCTCCAACCGAAGTTAATCAGCATGTGGCACGGTGGTGTAGTGGTTAAGGCTTTGGCATTGAAGCGTGAGGGTCGGTGGTTCGATTCTACCCGTCTTTACTTTTTTTTTTTCTCGCAGCCGTGATTTTATTTTAACATTTAACAATAAATAGTGGAAAATTACGTGTTTAATTTTTTAAATTTTAAATGCGTTTTTCTAATTTTTCACTTTTATTTATTTTTTTGTATTCTTGATATTATTTTTCAATCTTTTAACTTCGACACTTCCTTCTTTATGTACAGTTTCGCATACTCATACTGATAGTGATGAATGAATGTAAAGAATACCCATAAGTAAAATATTAACAAATGAAGTTGTAAATAAATTGAACACATTTTATATTGAATTTTCATTTATTAATAAAATGCATTTTTTGTCAAAAGAAATTGTTGTATATTGTTATTCGTTATTATTGTATTCCTGTATAACAATTAGTGCGTAACAATAAGTAGCCTATATCTTCTGGACTGTTCTGCAAATATCTAGTGTTCCTTAAATTTAATGAGTGCGCAGATATTTAATAATTAGTTATTATGCAACAATTTCTTTTGACAAAAAATGCATTTTATTAATAAATGAAAATTCAATATAAAATGTGTTCAATTTATTTACAACTTCATTTGTTAATATTTTACTTATGGGTATTCTTTACATTCATTCATCACTATCAGTATGAGTATGCGAAACTGTACATAAAGAAGGAAGTGTCGAAGTTAAAAGATTGAAAAATAATATCAAGAATACAAAAAAATAAATAAAAGTGAAAAATTAGAAAAACGCATTTAAAATTTAAAAAATTAAACACGTAATTTTCCACTATTTATTGTTAAATGTTAAAATAAAATCACGGCTGCGAGAAAAAAAAAAAGTAAAGACGGGTAGAATCGAACCACCGACCCTCACGCTTCAATGCCAAAGCCTTAACCACTACACCACCGTGCCACATGCTGATTAACTTCGGTTGGAGCGTATTAGTTTAACGCGGCAATCTTCTCGGTTGATTTTCTCGAGAACGTTTGAGAGGTGCGCCCTATGGCTTCCACACTCAATAGTCCTTACCGTGTACTACATGCGTGCAGATTTTGAAAAGAATCGGTGACCCGAACGTCTGACCCTCCCCTTGTTAGTATGCAGTAATTATGGCTGAGCAAATACTTATTCATGATACACTGATGACAGATTAGTTCAGGTAAGATGTTAAGATATTTAAACAGAGAACCACTCATTTGAAAATCATTCTTGTCGGTGGGAGATATCATTAATTTCAGTATTCTTATTTGTATCATCTGTACTCTATCAATAAGGTATTTAGATGCACTACCTCAACCTTCAATACCACATCGGACAAGAGATTCAAAGACAGCAAAGTATGCTATATGTAAGTACTTAGTTGGAACAAGTTTATGCAAATAGTAAAATTTATATAAAATATATCTTAATTTCTTGCATAAATTATGTATATGGCAATCCCATTTGAATTTATGATCAATTAACAAACCAAGGTATTTGTAATTAAATACATTTTGTAATTTAGGACAATTACACTGTACCGTCTTATTATGAAGACATTTACATTTATGACTTATTATGTTTATAACACGTTGAGGACCTTTATGAGGGGATTTAATATGTATAACAACAGATTTCTTGTAATTTACTATTAAATTTCTATCATGCTCACTTTATAAATAAATTATAGTCACTCTGTAATAATTCTTCAGCCTTATCCAAGTTTTTATGGCTGAACATTAAGATGGTGTCGTCTGCATATTGTATAACAGAGGAATTCACTATCACATTTTTTAAATCATTTACATATAAGTTAAATAGAATTGGTCCTAAAATTAAACCTTGCAGGACATCATATTTCATATTATATGGCTCACTGTATACACCAGCCACTTTTACTCTGCAATTTCTATTAGACAAATAACTAGCAAACCAGTCACTGCTAACACCACAAATGCCGTACTGCTTTAAAATTGCCAATAAAGTTGTATGTTGCAAGGTATCAAGTGCTTTAGTAAAATCTATAAATAAAATCAAAACATGATTGTCTTCATCGAGATTACTGTTAACAAAGTTGCAAAAATGTAGAAATGCATACGTAGTTCCCATATTTTGTCTGAAACCAAACTGACAGCTAGATAGCAAATTGTTTTCATCAAGATACCTATTTAGACATTTAGATACATGACGCTCCAAAATTTTATTTAAAACAGGTAGAATGGCAATAGGCCGATAGTTACGAATTTCTGCAGGTGAATTACCTTTATGTATAGGTCGTACAATAGTCTCCTTAAATTCATTTGGTACCACACCCGATCATAAACTCATATTTATCAGTTTGACCAAAATAGGGCTCATATACTGCCTTAATAATTTAACATCAGTTGACCTAATATCATCAAATCCTGGAGACTTTACATTACTAAGTTTATCAATTATAGTACTTAATGATTTATGGTAATATTGTGCATGTAAAAAAAATAATTAACAACATTGTCTTTACATAGTTGATCAGATCTATTGTCTGCACAGCTATGTATTATGTCATTAACACTAGTAACAAAAAAGCAGGCAAACTCCTCTGAAATTTGCTTAACATTTCTATTATACATACAACATCATCAACCGATTTATTATTATAGTTACCTAAGATATTATTAAGTATTATCCATTTCTTGCGGTAAGAAATTGACTCTATGTCATTGAACTGTCTCTTGTAGTAAGAATGCTTAGCATCACGTATTTTTAAACAAACAATATTCCTGTACGAGACATATGCTTTTCTGAATTCAGCATTGGCGGGAGCATTTTTGCTACGCTTGAAAAGTGAGTCACGAGTTTTCATCATTTCATACAAGTTAATGTTCATCCAATTAGAGGACTCAAACTTATAGCAAGATTGATAAATGGAATTGAACTTGTTAATAAGATGACTAGCAAGTGTACATACATAATTATTAATTGGTTGAAGGTCACTAAGATCCAAGTTCAATAATTTAGTTCTTAAGTTCCTTTCATTCAACTTCAATTGGGACTTAAAATCATTTACACATTAAGAATTTCTAACATTAGTATATGGAATAAGAATATCAGCACCTATTAAATAATGATCAGATATTTTAGTTTGAATAACAGCAGAGCTGATTCCTCTAACATTACCTTTTACAAATAAGTGATCTATAAGAGATTTGCATAATGTGCCATTTCTCAATTCTTCCCTTGTGTAGTCATTATACAATTATAGTATCCTAGAGAATGAAATATATCTTCATATTTATTGGAAGTATGATTTATATTAGATAAATCAATATTCATATCACCCAGAACAACAGCATACCTAATAGTATTAATAGAGGATATCGGGAGTTTTTCAAACTCTTCTAAAAACAAGGAGACATTAGTGTTGGGAGGACGGTAAACACAACAAATAAATAATTGAGGACACAAATCACCAACTTGCAGATTACCACTAATGAATTCAAAAGTGGTGTCCTCACAATCAATGATTTTTCTATTGAACTGGTGATTATTTTTCCAATATATAGCAATGCCTCCTCCTCGACCATAAGGTCTACAGCAAGAGCACATAGAGAAGCCATCAATATTAAATAATGCTACATCATCCACACCCACAGCAATTTCAGTTAAAACAATAATATCTAAATCATACTTATACAGGTAACTAGTTAGCTCATCAAAGTGTTTTTTGATACTTCTAATATTTGAATGTAGAACTTTTAAAGATGCTGAATTTATCGATATATCGAATTCAATATGGTGGTCATCTCTCAAAAAGTTTCCTTATAAATTTCAACTTCTTATCGAGTAAATAACCTTTTTGGGTGTCTATAACAAGAATAACAGTGGCAGTTTAATAAAAAATATTTGTGTTTATGTTGGTGAACTTCTACGATTTAAATTGGGAAGAATATCTTAATTCAAAGTACAGTGGTGGACATAAAAACTGCACACCCTTGCGAGCGCTCCGCCGAAACTTCAGTGAACTACTAGTCTCGAACGAGCTGTCACGCGATATGGCAACAGAGATGGTAGAGGAGGGGGTGAAGGGTCTTCTTCCTCTCCCTCCCCCCTTAGAGAACGGTTTACGGTTCTCTCCTAGCTCTTAAGGATCGGATATTTTCCCTCAAGATAATGAATGCTTTTGAATTCAGTAGCGCTTACTTTCCCCATTTCCCCACACGTGAATGAGTGTCAGATATAATTCTTTTCATTTCAAAATTAGTTAGAATCGAGACACGAACTCCGGAGTTTAACATACGGACGTCAAAAAGAACGATGTTTATTTTTCCATTCAAGATTAAATTAATTAAATTCCGAGTTAGCAGAAATATTTATTAGGAGTCGAAAGGAATACACATTTCAACGCCTTAACAATGAGAAATGTTTAGTTGCGACTACTTCACGTATTATTTCATTTCTTCGACGCCCAATATCTGTTTATGTATGCTATAAGTTGAATTTGAACAATATCTTTATTCATTTACATAGGAGGAGGATTTTGGTCAGTTATGTGACGGGATGCCTAGCACTTAGGTAAGCAATTTAAAAAAATAACAAAGTATAGAAAACTACGAAAAACGTAACATTTCAGGAATTAAGTGAGAAACTATTAAATTTAAGTTTATGAATTATGTGTAACCAAAAGTTAAGTAAATAACTTTAATAAACGAAACATTTTTTAAATGATAAAATTACTAGCATTCTTAAATAGGAATTACCGTATTTACCCCGCGCACATTATTCCCGAAACGCCGGGGAAAAAAGGGGGTGCGCGTCTTACACGAGGATTTCTGATCAGGTTATATAAATTGTATCGATAGTAAATTCTCTGCAATATGATTGCATCTACGTTTATATTCGTAAAAGACGTCGAATTCTACGAAGTATACGCGTATTTATACGACCAAGCAAACGTGTAAATTACGCCAACGCTGCTGGAAAAAACTCGCAAAAGTAGGCGGAAAGAATATGCCGACTAACTGATAACTATAGTTCAATGACTACTGAGTGTTTGCCATTTAGGTTCAAGTTCGGTCCTTTTCCCTCATCCACTTCAAGGAATTCCGAATGGTGAAATTTTGTTGCGAATGAAAGATTTCATCGTTCGAAAGCAAGAAAGAAATCCACATCTCAAGTGTTAGGACTTGTTTGTTCCTAACCTACCAATATTTACTCACGAGACGATACGCAAAAAAACTCTCCATCCGCGTAGGGAAGTTCTTTTCCTTTCCTTTCGACTCCTAATAAATATTTCTGCTAACTCGGAATTTAATTAATTTAATCTTGAATGGAAAAATAAACATCGTTCTTTTTGACGTCCGTATGTTAAACTCCGGAGTTCGTTTCTCGATTCTAACTAATTTTGAAATGAAAAGAATTATATCTGACACTCATTCACGTGTGGGGAAATGGGGAAAGTAAGCGCTACTGAATTCAAAAGCATTCATTATCTTGAGGGAAAATATCCGATCCTTAAGAGCTAGGAGAGAACCGTAAACCGTTCTCTAAGGGGGGAGGGAGAGGAAGAAGACCCTTCACCCCCTCCTCTACCATCTCTGTTGCCATATCGCGTGACAGCTCGTTCGAGACTAGTAGTTCACTGAAGTTTCGGCGGAGCGCTCGCAAGGGTGTGCAGTTTTTATGTCCACCACTGTACAAGTTATTTAGATCTTGGTACTTAATTTGTTTATATCGTATTTTGTTCTCAAACCTTGTGTCAACTATGTTCCAAAGAACTCCCAAGGGATGGGGACTTCATATATTGCCATGGATGCCAAGGCAATTTACATTACCATTGTGCAGGTGTAAGAGACGGGACATATAAAAATATGTCTCACACTAAAAAAGAAGCATGAAGATGTGTGCCCTGTAGAACAAAACCGAAGGCTGCTAGTGACCAGTTACAAGGATCAATGAGTCCTGCAAAAGATTCAACTAGTCCCGCTGCCAGTGCATCATCTGTAAGCCAGTTAACAAGTGAATCAAACCAATCTAAGAAGTCAGTGGAAAAATCACTAGAAGAAACTATGCTAAGTATCTCTTTCATGTCAGACAAATATGACTCTGTTATTTAAAAACTTGATAGTCAAAACTCATTGATAACTGAATTGATAAATACAGTAAATTCACTGAAATAGGAGTTGAGAGAAAAGAATCAGATAATTGAAAATCTTGAACATAAAATAAATTTGTTGGAACAAGTACACTTAAAGAATACAACTGAAATAATTGGAACAGAATGTGAAGTTAATACTACAGAGAGTAGTCAGAATTTATTATCTGAAATAGCTAGAAAAATTGAAATGGTCAATTTTAATGTAAATGTTATAGATGATGTTCGTTTTGTCAAGAAAAAACATTCTGGTCAAAAATATAAACTGATTGTTAGGTTCATAAGTAAAGATAAAAAAACTGAGTGGACTATGAAAAGAAAACTCTTGACAAATAATGATAAAATAGGCTTTGGTAATTACAGTAAAATATTCATTAATGAGGCTCTAACACGATATTTCAAGACTGCTTTGGAATGCCAAAACCAAAGGCAGAGAGTTGGGGTACAAATACATTTGGAGTAAGAATGGAATCATATTTGCTAAAAGGGATGATAGTTCCCATCTTATTAAAATTCAAAATAATAAAGATCTAGATAAAATTGCGTAAGTTCTTGTATTATTAATTACCATACTTAATCGATTGTAAGTCGACACCGATTGTAAGCCAAACCCCACTTTTCACAAGGCTACGCAAGAAAAAAAATTTGATTTTAACCCTCTCGTGACCGGACCGCCCGAGAATGCCCGTAAATTTTTATATTCCCGATCGCAGGACCGCCCGGAAAATACGCTTTCAAATTTACCTCTGAAAATGTTGACTGGATGGCTTCTCTCTCGGAAATGATGTAGTATACCATATAAACACGAGATTTAGATCATATTTGGCAGATTTTTCTTAACTTTGTATACGAAGAATTTTTTTTAAATATTCGATCGAAATTCGCTATTTTTTTGGACCCTGAACAATCTAATATGTCTCGCAGTAATTCTTCTACTTCGGAGATTTTTCAAAATATATATTTTTGAAGATTAATGTATAATTGTTTTATTTAACCCATTAAAGCCCAGTGGCAACAAATGTTGCCAGTAGTCTAATATTTTTTTTCAGAATATGGGGGAGATTTTTAGGTCTAAAAATGAGTCCGTTGCATGCACTGGCATCTCTACTTCAAATAAAGATTGTTAGACAAACTCCGTCCCTTTCAAAAGAGGTCATAAAAAACCTCCAAGTACCTGGACTCAAGACCCTTCAGTGCAGCTTGTGGTTCTGCCCGATTCATTTGTTTGTACTGAGCTTAATCTTTGAAGGAAAATTATTTTTTTAATGACGAATGTTGCTGTTATAAGACAAAATTATTTTTATTGGGTAATAATTAAAGTTTTTCTCACTTTCTGGTAAACAAACATTGGTGGCAACAAATGTTGCCACTGGGCACATACGGTACAAAAATAGGAAGATCTTCTTCTCTTTACAGATATTTGTTTCTTTTGCATTTTTTTCACTGAAAACTGGTTAGACCTGAGGACTCTTCCTTAATCCTCCAATCTACTGTGGTGACCATAATGACAAACTGTGATCCGCTAAAACCATTTGCAAAGGTGTCACGGTTTTCTCATGATGAGAAAAAGAAAGTGAGCGTTGCACAACCACTCCCACTCAAACTTTATAATGAAAATATGGCTGGAGTGGATCTCAATGACCAATTCTTGGCGAATTATCGCACAAAAATTCGAACAAAGAAGTGGTGGTGGCCATTTTTTGGATGGGCTGTCGATGTTGCTTGCGTCCGAGGATGGTTATTATTCCGAAGATTAGGAAACAACATTTCTCTTTTAGAATTTTGCAGAGAAATAGTTTTGTATTCAGCATGACATTATGGACGTTAAAAAGCAATTGGATGGCCCCCAAAACCATCAACGTAGGCTTCCATGAATCAATTATGATAAGATAGGGAAAATCATTTCATTGTGAAAGGAGAATCCAGATTCCGCCAGTGTAAGGCATGTGGAAGACAAACAATATTTATGTGTGGAAAGTGCTCCGTATCACTGCATCCAGAATGCTTTAAAGACTATCATAAGGAATAAAATACATCTAGTAATGTTGAAAAGTTTAATAAATATTATTACAATTAACACACACATAATATATTATTATAATCTATTTTTGTTATGTGTATAAAGTGCATTTACCGTATATACCCAAATATAAGACGACTCTGATTATAAGACGACCTTCCATTTTGAACTCCTAATAAAAGGAAAAAATTTATTATGCACACAATGACAGAGATTTATTATACCATTGACTAATAAACATTGAACCAATTGAAATAAGCAATTTTGTAGTGTTAGTTAGCATATACAGTTGCTTTCCTTCAAGTGTCTATCAACGACTGATTTTACTTCTTACAGGACCTACTATAAAGGCGACGTCAATGCAAGCGTTTATTTAGATTATCAATGAAGAGAAGATAACAATAATGCTTTTCTTTCGTCTATTGGAAGGTTTAATTGGCCTTAAATGAATCGGAGGCAATAATGAGAGTCTCCTTGGCAACGCCCGGAATGAGTACGAAAAATCTGCAAAATTTCGAAAAAGAATGCGTATTTCTGAAAAATTTGACCGTGTAACGTGTAAACATCACAAGAATAACATAGTAAGAGCTTTAGCCGTCGAATAAAGCAAAAAAGAAGAAAATCGGTCCATATTTATGTATATTAATGAATGAAGGAAAAAAACCTTGCACTCTGAAAAATCGAAAATCCCATGTAAACTTATGGGAAAATATAATTGTCTCCTGGATTCGAACCCGCGACACTTTAGAACGAAAATATTTTTCCAGGGACCTCATAGCCAGTAGAAACAAAATGCCGTCTACCGCATATCTTTTACGACGAACGGTTCTCGAGAAATACGCCGATATAATTACGTGAGACTTCATACTCACGGATGCACGCAGCTTCACTACGTGCGTAATATATAGGATAAAATTCAAAAGAGTATTTGTATTCTAATACATTTGAATCAATTCAATTTCTACTATGTACTACTTTTAATAATTGATTGTTTCAAATGATTTAAAGAATCGAATATTTCGATTATACTCTGCATTCGGTTCCTCTGTCAGTCAAACTATTCCGCACCCCGTAATTATAAGACTAGCAATTTTTCGTTCATAAAAATTGGAACAAAACCTCGTCTTATATTCAGGTATATATGGTATTTAGCAAAAAAATAAATAAAATTTGTTTTTAAAAGAAAAAGCCTTTTTTTCCTCAATTTGTACCATATCTGCCCAGTGGCAACGAATGTTGCCACATCAAAATTTGATTTTAATTGTTTAACGAAAAAAATTAATAGTGAATTCTCATGAAAAATAAACTAAACACATAATTTACGTATAAAAAATATATAATAACTAAGAAAAAAAAGTTGGGCTTTAATGGGTTAATGTTTCCCATTTGGCGGCCATCTTGAATTTCTCCGGACTTTAAATGCCAGCGGGTGCCCCACATCTTAGGACATGAGAGGGTTAAAGTATTAACTAAAATTACGGTGACATAAAATACATTTTATTCACTTATTCATAACAACTTCTACGAAAAAAGTAATTTGACCTTGCGGGATCTTAATATAATAATACACCGGGAATAAATTATGTAAATAATACGTGGTGCGTCAAAGTCATAAAGAACTCAGTGATAGTGCTCGCATGCGTAAGGAGCTAACACGTTTCATTTTAATCGTGAATGGAAGCATTTGCCCTCCTCTGCCCTCCCTCCTCCACCTACCATGTTTCAGTGTTAGCTCCTTATGAATACGAGAACTATCGCTGTGTCCTTTTACAACTTTGACGTGCCACGTATTATTTACATAATTTATTTCTTCGTAGGTGTTCAGTCAATTTGATTCTTTTTTTGATATGTTTAAAGATCTCGCGTCATAATGTAATTACGGACATAAATTCATTGACTACTTTTTTTTGCCTCCGATTCTAAGCTGAGTGCCGATTTCTGAGATGTTAAAAAGGTAAAAAAGGTCGGCTTACAATCGATTAAATACGGTATATTTGTCATACTCATAGAAAGTACCATATCTGCTCGAACAGAAGCCGACCCCGGATTTAAGCCGACAACCCAAAAATTTCCACAATTTTTTGGCAAAAACGTAAATTTCGTAGATTTTATGCTGAAGTGTGCCGGGCATTCATGTACATCTTAGAATACATTATTTGAGATCGAATAAATGTGTGGGAAATGGTTTAGTTGTTGACATTTTGGAATATTACTCCAATTAATAATTTTGCATCGTTGAATAATGTTCCACATTCAGTGACAATAATTTCATTCATCTTCATTTTCACAAAGGTCAAATATAGTAACAGCGATCTCGCCAAGAAATTTTTCATCCAAGTCTATTTACAATGAAATTAGAATTTACATTGCCTTAGGAAATTGCATTTTTATAATTATACACGTTCCATGTAAAGTTTTACTGAAATTCAAACAGCTGAGCATTCAAAGCCGTCAACGCATTTTGCGTAATCGTCAATTTACGCAAGCGATCTCGCCAAGATATTTTTATATATATTCATCGTAGGTCAGATATTTACTTTACGAAAAATATAGTACTATCATTTGAACGCGAAGGCAATGAGAGACTTCGAGATTTAACCATAACCTAAATTTTCCTCGGACTCGCATTTAAGCTGAGGGGTGATTTTTTCATGATAGATTTTGACAAAAAACATCGGCTTGTATTCGGGCAGATATGGTAATTTCAATTCATTTATAACATGTTTTTACCAGATTGTATAACTGATGAAAAAATGAATCGTATTACATATTACTCAGTTTCTCTAGTTAAATTAGTAGATAAGAAAAATATTGCAATCTTGCATCTTAACATTAGAAGTTTAAGGAAAAATTTTCATGATTATCCTAAGTCAATTATTAAAATTTTTAAATATTGTTATTTTGGTATTAACTGAAGTAAACATAACTGAACAGGAAGCTTCTCTATGGGTATAAAATGTTTCATAAACTAAGGGATAATAAGAGAGGAGGTGGAATTTTGGCTTATGTGTTGAAAACTGGGTTTTTCAGTTGTATAGATGTGTATACAACATCATGTGAATCATTGATTGGTAACTTTATGTATCAAAACAAGGAACTCTGGATTTTATGTATATATATAGACCCCACATTTAGGCATTTTAAATTTTCTAGATGAATTATCTACAATGATGCTGCGTTTTGATGATAATGAGGTACTTATCTGTGGTTATGTCAATATAAATATTATAGATAGCTATAATCCGAATGTTATTAGATATAAAGACATGCTTGCTTATTTAGGGTTTAAACAGATAGTATACGGTTTCACTAGGGAAGTTGTTGTTAATGGTAATTTGATAAGATCTTGTTTGGACCATATGTACTATAAAGGAATTAATTTCAGCACTGAAGGTATGATTATTAAAACCTACATGTCTGACCATTATATAACTGTTACCATTATATTAGATTGGATGGAAAATTTAGATGAAAGCTACACAAAATTCGTGCCTATAATAAAGAGAATAGATAATAATAAGATTAAAGATTTAATATCCAGACATGACTGGGATGCTGTGACAAACTTAGTTAAACCTGAGGAACAATACAAGAAGATTCACGAGATCTTTAAAGAAATATACAGCAAGTCTATGGTTAATGTAAAGAAACGAGATTTAAATACAAAGAAAGAATGGGTTTCTCAAGAAATTCTCAGTAAAATGAAATACAGGGATACATTGTATAGAAGATGGAAAAGTTGTCCAACTAATGCTATCTATCAAATGCAGTACAAAAAGACTAGGAATGAAGTTAACAAAATGATTAAGAAAACCAAAGTTAACTACTAAAGAAATATATTTTATGAAGCAAGAAATAATTCTAAAAAAATATGGGATATATACTTAATGGTGTCATTGGTCGAAACAGGTCTGAAAATGAAGAGGATAATATAATCAAACATTTTAAAGGTAATATTGATAAAGAAGAAATCATTGAATTGTTTGTTAATCAATTTAGTAATGAAGTAGTTAAATTAATTCCTAAATGTGATAAGCAATGCTTACAAACCAAAAGAAGTACAACTACAGGTAGTATTTTGTTGCCATTAGTATTGGAGCATGAGTTAAAAAACTTATAAATGATAGTAAAAATAAATTAGAATGTCTGATTTAAAAAATAATTATAATTTAATATCTGTGATGACTGCTTTAATTAATAATAGTATTAAAAATGCTGTTGTACCTGATGGTCTTAAAATTGCAATGGTAAAGCCTATATATAAGGAGGGCTCACATATGGACCCAAATAATTATCGCCCAATTTCTATTCTACCATCAACTGATAAAATCTTAGAGAGACAGGTCGCAGATGTTCTAAATAGCTACCTCAGTAAAAACAACATAATATACCAACACCAATATGGTTTTGGAAAGAACAGAGGTACAAAGCAAGCATTAGAACGATTCTCACAGCTTATTTATTACAACCTTGATAAAAGTAATAATATATTAGTTTCTTTCATTGACTATAAAAAAGCCTTCAATACAGCTGATTCAGAGTTATTGTTAAGCAAACTAAACTCTATTGGTATTAGAGGAAATGTTTTAAAGTGGTTTACTAGCTATTTAAAAAGTTGTTATATGAGAATTAAGATAAGCAAGGATATTACAAATGATTGTGTTCCTATCAGACTGGGTGTTCCACAGGGATCAATATTGGGACCAATTCTTTTCCTGGTGTACATCAATGATATGAGATCAGTAGTTAACAATTGTGAATTGATCTTATATGCTGATGATGCTATCTTAGTTTCATCACATAAAGATTTTAATACTGCAAATATGATGTTGCAGTCTGATATAACTAATATTATAAAATGGACCCATGATAATAAGTTAGTGATTAATTTTAATAAGTCAAAGGTTATGCATATTGTATCAAAAACTAGTTATAAAAAGCATATTACTGTTGAGGCTCACAATCATGAATGTATACATGCAATCGCTACATCATGTAGTTGTGGTATTTTAGAACAGGTACAAAATTACAACTACCTAGCTATAGAAATAAATGAAATATTTAATTTTGCTTCACACACAAAAAAAACTGAATAGTAAACTTAGAAAGATAATTTACAAATTCAATTATCTAAAGGATATTGTACCCCACTCTGTGTTAAAAATTGTTGTCAATGCAAGCGTTTATTTAGATTATCAATGAAGAGAAGATAACAATAACGCTTTTCTTTCATCTATTTGAAGGTTTAATTGGCCTTAAATGAATCGGAGGCAATAATGAGAGTCTCCTTGGCAACGCCCGGAATGAGTACGAAAAATCTGCAAAATTTCGAAAAAGAATGCGTATTTCTGAAAAATTTGACCGTGTAACGTGTAAACATCACAAGAATAACATAGTAAGAGCTTTAGCCGTCGAATAAAGCAAAAAAGAAGAAAATCGGTCCATATTTATGTATATTAATGAATGAAGGAAAAAAACCTTGCACTCTGAAAAATCGAAAATCCCATGTAAACTTATGGGAAAATATAATTGTCTCCTGGATTCGAACCCGCGACACTTTAGAACGAAAATATTTTTCCAGGGACCTCATAGCCAGTAGAAACAAAATGCCGTCTACCGCATATCTTTTACGACGAACGGTTCTTGAGAAATACGCCGATATAATTACGTGAGACTTCATACTCACGGATGCACGCAGCTTCACTACGTGCGTAATATATAGGATAAAATTCAAAAGAGTATTTGTATTCTAATACATTTGAATCAATTCAATTTCTACTATGTACTACTTTTAATAATTGATTGTTTCAAATGATTTAAAGAATCGAATATTTCGATTATACTCTGCATTCGGTTCCTCTGTCAGTCAAACTATTCCGCACCCCGTAATTATAAGACTAGCAATTTTTCGTTCATAAAATTGGGAACAAAACCTCGTCTTATATTCAGTATATACGGTACTACGATAGAGGCAGGGGAATCCGGCCTCTTTTTGGGGACCCGGTAGACGTCTTCAATATCCTCCACATCGAAGTGAATCTCGAGGTTCGAAGCTACCTTACTCAGGGACTCCATAAGCAGAATCTTCTTTTCCGCAGATTCTGATGTGGGCTCCAAGCCGTAGATCTTGATCCTCCTGCTCCTTTCATTAGCCTCTAGGGACTGTATACGTTTCTCAAGATCACTAATATACACATCTTTTGCTAATGTCATTTTTCAAGGTGTTAATATTATTTGTTAGATCCTTATTGTTCTGTATTAACACCGCCACTTCACTTTTAATAGCATCGTAAAAGTCCGATAACCTCGTAATGTTCTCTTCGAGTTTATCAATCAGTGATCTTTGTTCCCCATGAATCCTCTGCTCAAATTTGTCCAACATCTTTTGTTGTTCCTCTCTTAGTTTAGCAAAATGCACTTCTAAGTCCAGTTCGTCGTCACTTAATAACTTTTTACTTTTCTCACGACAGTCTACGCATCGCCACTCTGCTTTTTTACTTACTGACATTGAACGGTAAGTATTTTTAGAGACTCCCGCACAGTCAAAATGCCGTTTATAACCACATCCGTGGCAAGGAACATAATTTCCATCTTTCGGAAGGTTCTCATCACAAGAAAAACACCTTTCCATGATAAAGACTTATCTATGAAAACAAATGAATGACGAAACTACCCAATGTAAACAGACTGGAGCAACATACAACGTAAAACAGACTTTCTTATAAAAAACCACACGAGTTAAGCACCAACAATACCTCCATATTGAGCCGAAAACGCTTACATTTGGTATAAATCACAAAATCAATGATATAATGACAAAAAACGCAAAAAAGATGAATATACCAAGAGCACCCTCGGACACAACCACCACCTACGAGAGCTGAGCTGCTAATTTAAAAATAATAATAATAATATTTTATTTAACACATACAGGAAGGCCCCAATTACGTGTTTTAATACATTATAATTAAAAAAGTATTCCGTGGTCAAATAAGTTTGGAAAACGCTGCCTTAGAGCAGTATGGAATCGAAACATCACCAAATGATAGTGAGGCAAAGAAAAGCCAGAAAGTTATGACAGTAGCTGAGAAAAATTAAGATCCTTGATAGGTCAAAAGCGGCATGAGTGTTCCATCGATAGCTTGGGAATATGGTCATTATGTTTATGATTTTACATTTTTAGTTCACATAAAATATAGGTATGACTTTCCATTTATGTGTGTATAAAAAATCTACATATCTAGGTATTTATCAGAGACTTCATGCGGCCGAGTTCAGGTATACCAATTAATCCTATAAGGCAGGGCTGCCACCGATTTTTTTTTCTAAATCCTGTCACTGACATCAAAATATCCTGTAAAATCCTGTAATATGTAATATCTTGGTTTTTTGATGCAAAATGTACAAATTTACGCTTTCAATATTTTCAGCATCTGCATCACATATTTTAAGTAAAATTATTTACAGCTGTTTATGCATAACCCTATAACTTAAATTTAAACATGCTTTTTATGAATTTTAAATTTACCCTGCATTATGAATCAACAGTATTGGCATAGAAAGTTTTAAAAAATGTATTCAAGTTTTAAATATACAGTAAATAGAACAAATGCATTGAAAACAAAAAGTAACCATAGGCCTAGTTTACAGGACAGGCCGTAGATTAAGAAATCTGTTAACCCATTGAATGATGAGGACATCAATTGATGTCCTTCAGTGTGCTACTGGGAGACTGAGGACTTCAATTGATGTCCTAGTACCCTGCCTTTTGAACGGATAATAGGAGGCTGCCAGCCATCTTTATACGTCTCTTTCTTGCATTCCCATCATCCGTTAAGGTTCAGGTCGAGGCTGAACTTGGTGAGACAGTTTTCATAAGCGAAACCATTACTGAGGACGTCAATTAACGTTCACTTTTGTTATTATGAAAAAAGATTTCTCTAATAATAAACTTCAAAATACTTCACAAAACGATTTTAAGGACTTATTGCAATAGAATAAATTTTTTAAAAAATTTCATTCACTGGGTTGGGATTAAAATTTATCTGCCACATTCAAAGGGTTAAATAAAATAATTTTTCACTTTAAATGATATCAATATAATGGCTCAACAAAATTAGACAAACTGAAAAAATTTATATGCATTGCATTCAACAATAAGAAATTTTTATCATAGCAACGGAAACGAGCAACGTATTTAACATAAATTTAGATGAAAAATATCATTTGACTATCAGTTTTATGAAAAAATGTTTCAAACAAAACTTGTCCAAAATTACGTTGTCTACAACTTTAATAATAACAAATATTGACGTAAATTGAGTTTTACAGGAGATACAGGCAGTCCCCTACTTTCGTACATAATGTGTTCCTGAAAACGTGTATGAAAGTTGAATGTACGAAAGTCAAACAATAGACTTACATGATATAGTGGGGGTTCCATTCCCAGAGAGCCAAAAAATATTATAAAATCCCTAATTATGGTATAAATGTTTAGTTTTTTGAGCAGGGGATTGAGCAGGAGATTGTGATGCTGACTTTGATGGTGTCTCATGAATTTTCTTGAAAAATTTGTCAAGAGAAAGTTGAACACCAGCCTTCTTCTCTTGATAAAGGAGTCTGTAGCAGGCTGTATCCCTATCAACAGCTTTATGGAACCGTGAACTTCCAGTCTTCATACTAACTGTGATAGCCTTACTTTGAATTTTTTAAAGACTCAATGGAATGTTTTTTTGATGCTGATCCTCAATCCATAATTTTAAAGAACACTCCATTTCCTCAATAACTACACTTTGCCTTTTACACACAATCGTCGACAATATATTTCCAGCATTTCATACATGTTCTTTAATTTTGTTCTTTATATATATAAATTCAAAATATTAGCGAATTCAAATGAGACTGAGTATTCTACGATAAGAATAAGAATCCTGATTCATTTTGATGTGTTTTAGCCCAAATTTCGCGTCGATAACTTAATTTTAAGATATTTTAAAGAGTAAAAGAATGAAAGCCTTCAAACCATAAAGGTGATTTTTACGTGTTATCTTATGGGAAGAAACATTCATCCTCTGGAGTCAAACCTGTGACCTATTTCAAAATATTTTTAGTCATAATGTAAAGATTCATTAACACTGAAATCCTGAGAAATATCAGGGTTCTAAGTATATTTCTAATCGAGTTATTCACAGAATTAGAGCGTTACGTATGACCATGATGATGACCATTACGATTTTATAATATAGAGAGATAGAGCAAAATAAAATAAAATATTTACATAATTTCACAAATAAACTCTGCTGTACAGACAAAGATGGCGATGCTGCCGAAACTGTTGGCTGGCAGGCAGCACCATCACGCGGTAACTCGAAATGTTCGTTCGTCATTTCGCTGATGTACGAAAGTCCAAATTCGGTGTACGAAAGGTGGTTCACGGGTGTCAATGTATAATGCACGAAAGTGAGAGTGGTACGAATGTCGAACATATGAAAGTCGAACATACCGCCTGTATTTCGAAAAGAAAGGAAAAACGACCAGAATAAACCTGCACTTCCGGTTGAGCAATTTCAGATCTTCATTTGCTAATAAAAATCTTAAGTTTTGTACTGATCTACGGGATTATTAGTTCTTATGTTAAGAGCGCCCACAAAATTTCACATGCACGCACAAACACGAAAATAATTAAAACGTACTCAGTGGACCCCAAAACATGTATTTCTGTTGAAATCTCGAATTCAATTTTTTTTCACAAAAACAATACTTACTCATATACTACGTATGCAGAAAGTAAAATATAAATATGCCCTAGGTTGCCGATCCCGTTCAACAGCTTGTTTTTACATTGTCTCACAATAAGTAGCGAGTTTTCATACTTCAGCCAAAGTATATTAAGATTCCTACGTACTTACGGAACAATTTCATCGAATGCATATTTTTTACAGGATTCATATTATTCGTATAGAAATAATAAAATCCAAATTTTTTAATATTCTATGTATTTTTCCCCCACTGTTTAATATGTTTAATTACTCTTGTACTTTCAGATAAACTTTTACTACATTAACATATATATTATATACCTTATGTCTTTCTAATAGTAGTCATTATTGTATTTATACTATCTAGAGTTTTTGCAGGTTTTTTCCACGCCCCTTCTCTTCGCAGGTGTTTTCCTGTGTGGTTTTTTACTGGGTTGGCCATGCCTGGCTCTACCTGGCAGGGCCGGCCCTAGAAATTGCGGGGCCCAATTAGAAAACCTTTGGCGGGGCCCCTACATATAAAAGGCATAGTTTGAAAAAAAAGATTTGGGAGGGGCTCAGCAAGCGAGGTCCAAAGGACTGAAGCAACGAGGCCTAAAAGGCCGAGCCACGGGGTGGGGATCCGGGGTGGATCCTAGGCCGCCAATGCATTTCCTGCATTCTGAGAGCATCAGATGGCCTCTCATGAGACCACTTGGGTGTGGATGGGACTATGGATAAGTCTAAAAAGAATCATCACCAACTGATAGTTTGGAGCCCCTACACCATTGAAAAAATACAAATTCAAAATATATAAATAAATAAGAGTAAATAAGAACTGCCACATTTACCCCATTTTCACAAAGACAATGAAAGTCTGTAATATGTTAACAGAGCTAACAAGGGGAAGGCACTACTGACCCCCAACCGATTTGGCTGAAACTTCGTAGAGATAATGTCCATGACGTCCGATTAACGAAAATATATACATATCAGGGCCAATACTCAGCCGTTTTTATTTTATTAGTAAAAATAAGTTCATATTTTCCGAGACATTACATAACTACCATACACGGTAACGTAATTCGTAAGAAGTGGCGCTTGCGTAGTGGGTAGCGCGCTCGGCTGAAAATGTCAAGATCTGTTGTTCGAGTCCCTGTTCCGAAACTTTTTTTGATTTTTTCCCACATTTTCACTTTCATCATTTAAAGTATTTATTACCTAATTTTCTAATATTGCTTTAAGTTTAAATACCCATTTATTTCTAAATAAAATTTCTAATCACAATGATAATATCTCTATGGGCAATGACAAATAAAACTCTTCCGGTTTGCGATAACATTAATTACATATTTAATGCATTCACTTTCTTTTTATTTTTTGCTGAACCCTCCTCCACCCCCGCCGTTCATTAGTGTTTCCCCTATATCGACGGTCAGCAATTCTGTTTTTAATTCATTTAATTATCAGGCATCGATATGAAAGTTTATCTTTACGGTTGGTTTTTAAGTAGGTAGTCCGACAGCACTTTCACAGGTTCTGGGGTGGTACTGATCATAAAAACAATGGAAACAATACGGATTAAAGCACCACGAACATTTCACGAATGCTTGTTCCCCGCAGTCGCATGTCAATGTTCGCAGGGATTCCGGGAAAGATACTTGATTAACACTGAAAAAGATGCGTCTTTCGTCAGTCAATTTTGAAGCAAACCATGCATATTGAAGCATGTTCACATACCTTGGGGCCGACAGTTGGTTATGAACCAACGCATGAATTTTCACCATGTCCTTCCTACTTGTGATCTCGCGTTGATTTTGCAGTAGGTAAGTTGCATTTTGCAACCGCCATTACAACACTACGGCCACATTCACTTTCGGGTACTTCTTTATCCGACATCAATCCATTTTTTCGGAGGAGCTTCATGCAGTAATGCATGGCGGTGTTCAACACGTCTTTCGCCGTTTCGTCGTCCAAGGGAGGAGATGTAAAAGATGTAACATTTTTGCTCGTTACAGGATATCCCGCTGAAGATGTTGAAGCAGTATATTCCATTTTTGAAACAGCAAAAACAGCAGTATGTTAAAAATACACTTTGAAACACGTTAGATAACTTACAATGCTCTGATTAAAAAAGAAGCAATACTGATATTGTAGCACTTGAAATCGCTCCTCTCCGATCCTTTTCTAAATGCTTACAATGTATTTATCGACAATGCCACGACTGTGAAACAATACGTGCAAGACAATAAGTTTCTTTTCATTGTATATTCATGGGGAGGAGAAACTAATAAATCGCTTTACAATGAAAAATTTATTGACGAGGATAACCAACCGCTATGTCCGCTACAAATAATTCTTCAAAACTGCACATCAATATATTTAAAATATTAACTATTAAAAAATAAAAATATACTATTTTAGCGTTATTAAGAAATAAGCAATTAAATTGAGGAAAATGAATATTAGGGAAAAATGAAAAAAAGTTTCCGAACATGGACTCGAGCAACAGATCTTCACATTTTCAGCCGAGCGCGCTACCCACTACACAAGCGCCACTTCTTACGAATTACGTTACCGTGTATGGTAGTTATGTAATGACTCGGAAAATATGAACTTATTTTTACTAATAAAATAAAAACGGCTGAGTATTGGCCCTGATATTTATATATTTTTGTTAATCGGACGTCATGGACATTATCTCTACGAAGTTTCGGCCAAATCAGTTGGGGGTCCTTGTAAGACTTAATTAACATGTACGACTAGATAGTGTGTGTTGTGTTGGTGTATGTATTTTTGACATGTATGGTTTTTCCCCTTATTATTCAGTTATGGAAGGTTTTTAATATTAAGAATAAAAATAAAATTAATATGTTTCAAGTTTTTCATTTATTTATTAACACAGAATCACTGATTTGTTACTTGAAAAGTTCCTTTTAAATAATTTTTAAAATATTTAAAATCTGATCTTTCTTGCTTTTTGTTCTGCAAACTCTTTCAATATTTTGTCCAAGTCTAAGGTCCTGCCTTCATCACATTCTACAGATAGTACTGCAAGATTGTTTAGTCGCTCTTGGAGCATGTTTGACCTTAGATAAGTCTTGATCAATTTTAATTTTGAAAAGCTCCTTTCCCCCGATGCTACTGTCACTGGTATAGTCAAAACAAGTTAGGAAAGAGTACAATGTATCGCAAATGGGCGCGTTTCGTGCAATGGAGTATTAGAAAGAAATTATATACCTGTATGTAAGGGAAATTGCATTTTAAAGTTCTTTTCTTCATCATAAATAATCCATTTTCTTCCTATTTAATAATATTACATGCACAAGTAAGTAAATTAAACGTTTGTTTGTGAGACTGTTTATGTTAGCAACAATGAAGAAGTAACCATGCAAGAAATTTTCTAAGTTCAACTCGATTTAAGACGTTTTTGTTTGATTTTCTTGATAACGGCTACTTCTATGATAAAAATGTGTAGGAAAGGAAATACTCTTCTTTACCAGTTCTACAACTTTTATTTGAAAAATATTTTGATATGAGCAATATTTTACGAGATATGACGAAAATTTAATTTTTTGTCATCAGTAAAGTGGTACCCCTGATTGGCGTACGAGATTCATTTTTTCGATTTTCTTCTTATATTTGATTGTAAGTCCTCAATCAAATTTCATGAAAATCCGTTTGGTAGAAGCCAAGAACAAACATGCGGACGGACAGACGGATGGACCGACCGACGATAATAGGCGCTCGCGCTGTAAGCGAAACACGCCCATAAATCCACTTTGCAACGAAAAAATTTGGAAATCCTGTAGCTCTGTCATTTAAAGCAAGAAATTCAAGTATTTTCAATGGCTTTCCATAAAGAGAACAAGGAAGAATTGGCTTCAGTGCTTCCATTTCCTCAAAGAGTATGTGACCATCTAAATCAGATGACTTTACAGTTTTAACAAGCTTGTTCTTCTGAATAAGCCTGACGTCTGTTAAAGCAATTTCTAGATCTGCTGCATGTTTTTGTAAGGTCTCTTTTGGGATGTTTTGGAAATGACTCAGAAATCCAAATAACCTCACATGATCTTTCAACTGTGTAAACCTTGGCTCAAGAGACTGTATAGCTTTGTCTAAGACTCGGTAGAAACATTGTACAGTAGAAGCTGTGTTATCCGGCTATCTTGGGGATTGTGGATAGCCGGTTTGGAGAAATAGCCGGTTAGGGGAGCGTTTTTCAATTTTGAAATAGCAAATTTAGCAATAACCAAACAAAATAGGGCTTAGGTTCACTAACGTACTCCCCAAATGCTTCTTCTAGCGAAAGACAACATAACAATGCATAATGTTTGCATTTTCCATTTTATTTCTTCCATATGTAGTTAGATCTAAATATCTACGCATTCTTATTTCATACGTTGCTACGCTTACTTGGGAAACAAAAGACTATTGAAAAGTTTTAGGCGTCTGGGAAGAAAAGGACGAAATTATTTGCTTTTAGGTACTGATTTTGATGCCATGCTCAATGGATGGATAACTTTTTAAAATAATAAAATGCAATATGGAAACATCTAGACAATGCAAATGACTGACGAAATAAAAAACGCTGTGCATCATGCCATATGTAACTCGGCAGTCCCAGAAGTATGCGGAGTAAATACGTAATAAATATTTAATAGTTTAGGAAATTTTAAAGTGGAAGTTGTGGTATTACACTAATACAATTCATACAAAAACTCATAAAAAATTAATAAAAAAGAAATAAAATACAAAATGAATTATATTAGTGTAATTTGCAGCGCATTAGGATGACCGGTTTCTAAATAGCCGGGTAGCACAGCTTTTAATTACATTTGTGAAAAGTCCGGTTTCTAAAGTCCGGTTACTAGATAGCCGGATAAAACAGCTTCTACTGTACCTTGAAAGCTTCTTTGGGATTGAATAGTAATGGGATCACCAGCAGATTTGTAATTAAAGTGTTTTTCTCTTTTTCGCAATCGCTTTGTTTGGAATTCTTGAATCACATCCAAGCCATTTGCGAGCTCATTTGCACCAACTAACACTTGTTCGAAACCAGTCTCTCTGTATCTTCTTAGCCAATCACAGAGCTTTTCAAATGAATGGCAAGATCTATTGTATTACTCTGCAGCTCTTTGCTCACAAAATTTACTTGAAATAGTAAATCATGCCAAAAAACTAACGAAACTAAGAACTTTAATCTTTTATCTGGTTAGCTAAGAATTCAGCTTCACTTCTTGCCTGAAAATCATCTGTTGTTTCTGTTATCTCTACAAGTGCATCGTAGAAGTCGCCAGCTTGATATCTGACAGCATTGACACATTGCATTCGACACTCCCATCTCGTTTCACAGAGAGACTTTACAGAAAGGCCAGTAACGCACTTTTGGAAAATGGCCAACCTTTTGGTAGATGCTGAAAAAAGCACATCAATATGCAAAAAAGGTCATTGCATCTGGACAAGTTTTGGCCATATCTCCGAGGATTAGATTGTAATTGTGACATGCACATGGTGTAAAAAAGGCTCTAGGGTTTTTCTGAAGAAGTCGGGCCTGTACACCTGATGCTTTTTCTTTCATATTAGCCCCGTTGTCGTAGCTCTGCCCACGGATATTATCAATGTCCAGTCCTAATGCTTCAAGTTCTTGTACAAGCACAATGTACAAATTTTCTCCTGTGCTGCTCCCCACAACTAAAAACTTAATAAAATGTTCGTACACTCCTGCTGGCGTATCAGGTAATGCACCATCAGACATATATCTTATTGTCATGGACATTTGTTCTTGGTGGCTGATATCAGGAGTGCAATCAATTATTATAACGAAATACTCGGCAGCCTTTATTCAACAGATTGTTTTTTTGAACTGCATCTCCCATAATATTGATGAGCTCATCTAGAATATGTTTGCTGAGATAGTGGTCATGAATTTCTTTACTGGAAATTCGTCTTAGATGCTCTTGCATTATTGGGTCAAATTTCACCAGCAATTTTATGACTCCAAGGAAATTGCCATTTTGTGATGTTCCTAACTGTTCCACAGAGCCACGAAATGTCAAGTTACATTCTGATAGGAATTGAACAGCGGCAACCAGTCTTCTAGAATCAGCTCTTGATGAACTTACACGAATGTGCGTCTTTTTCCCATGCTAGAAATTCTGTTTATGAAGTCGTCCTTGGTAGATATAGTATTAAGTATGAAATGAATTCGTGCAAATTAAGATGATAAAAACTGACCAGTAAACATTTAAAATTTCGGGGAAATTTATTCGTCCCAAAAAAAATTTCGGGACACCAGGATAAAACATCAAAAACCCAGACAAGTCCCAAAAAACCGGGACGTCTGGTCCCCCTAGTCTATTTGGAACTTGGAATGGGAAGATTTCCAAAGATATAATATCACATATGAAGTCGCCAATCGGCAACTGTTTCTAATTGTTTTTGCTCTGTGGACCAACCGACCAAATCCAAAATAGTGCCTGCCCTGCCCACCAGGCTTTTCCCATCTTTGCTTTAAAGAGTCAATCCGCATAGAAAAGAAAAAACTAATAATGGCAAAACATTTTTAGATGTATAATTTTGTTAAATTTATTACATTTAAGCACGTTTAAGAAAGTTTTTATGCGGTAAAACGATTGAATTTTTTGTCCAATATGGCAGTGCCCACATGGTCCACAAGCGTGATTCAGATGAACTTGTAAAGAATAGAGAACTATATTCGAACCTAGAGGTGATATAGAGCTATTTGCTAAAAACGAAATTTGACGGCAACGTTAAGAAAAGGAAGGAAGATAGCGATAACGTCTTATTCACTAGGGCGTTTGATACCAGATGCTAAAAAACTGTCTTTTAATGTAGTTTGCCAGTTTTCAGTTTCCATGTCCGCAAGCTGTTCCCCTCCCTAAAAAATATAGAGCAAGGTGTGGGACCCCCTTAGCCGTGGGGCACGATTGGGTCCAATAGGTACAATAGACCTAAGGCATTAAAAAATTTTAACTGGCACAGATACCTCACCTACTGCTATCTCATTTGAGCTGATATATAGGATATTTAATGCATTTTTCAGGGGTTCATTCTAACAAGTAACAAGGTAATGCTTAAGTACTAAAATTATAAACAAGACCACAAAGAGCTAAAAACTGAAGAAATAGACATTAAAATTAACCTAAAAGAAATTAAATGAGGAAAAATATGATATATCATTAGAAGCTGTAGTTGGGAAAATAAATGTCATATAATTGAGAAACTGACAGATTACTTAGCAAAAATTCATTATACAAGTTCAATGAACTAACCTTTAGAGAGGTGTTATTTGCCATAGTGTGATATATCCAAAAGAGACGAGTAGTAATGAAATAGGCTATCAATACGTCTACAGTATAATGTCCACGAGCAACGAGCACCATTATAACACCAGTTAGTGCACAAAGGCAAGCAGTCCAGTGAACCAGGTAGCACCGCTTAGGAGTATCTGGAAATGACAAAAGTACATCTTCCAATTAATACTGCTTCCAGTATACTGAGTTTGCATTAAAACTCATTAAGTAGTTCTTGAATAAGCAATTTTGTTGTGCATGCTCTGAATAGAAATATAGAAACATTTTTTTGTAAGTCTAAAGACCAAATCAATTTGATTTTTTTTGTAAATTCAAGTACACAAAACAATGATGTATCTATGATCTTAAGAAATGTTGGGTTATGGAAAACTGCACATGCTATTTTTTAAAAAGAGATAACTCATATATTATTATCTATCTATCTATTATTACAAGGTACAGGTGAGCCCCGCTTAACGCGGCCCTGGCCAACGCAGATTCGTTATAAAGCAGATTTTATTTCAAATTAAAATTTTTAAAAATATAGATATCTTATGCACAGTGCGACCACAGTCTAATATCTTAAGATTTTTTAAATTTTGCACTAATCAAATTTCATAAAGTACCCTAAATATTGTGATATTTCAGCAGTGTTACATAATATTGCATCGTCTTGTGGCCAATTTCATTCTTTTACCTGTAAATTTCACTGGTCTAACACAAAAAATATATCTCCTAAGGCGGAAAACATTTGAAAAAAAGAAATAAAAATATGATTCATGCTTCATGTTTCTTTGGCATCATTGGATCGTAAAGAATGTTTTTGATGATTTATATTTTTTAAATACAGTAAAATTCCTTTAAAACGGCATGCCTGAGACCAAAGTGATGCCAGATTAGATGATGTGCCGATTGCTTGCCTGCCCCTAGAATTTCTACTACCTGTGTAACATCTGCTCCGAGCAACCAAGTTATAACAGTTTTTAATACTTAAACTATTACTATTTCTAATTTTAGTTATTTTTTAAACAACAATAACTGCCGTTGGATAACAATAAAATTAAAACATTTCAATATTTATTTCTGTAAAAGATTTTAAGTGCATAATAAAGTCCTGGACCAAATCAAGTTAACAAAATCTTTAATAAATCATTATATTTATATTATTAATACAAACAAAAAAGATTCAAGACTCCTTTTAAAAAACGATACTGTTATGTTCATTAGTCAATTATTATTGATTGGCATTGCTGCTGTTAAAGTTATCACTGATACCACTTGAAGTTGCAAGTGTACTAATATGACGAGTGTCAGATATCTTTTTGAATAGATCACGAATATTGCCTTGCCCGGATCTTTCAGCTCTCTTAACCTGAAATGTATATCTCAAAATGCGAAGCTGCATAATCTCTTGCGCCAAAAAAAACAGTCACGTACGGACAATGACGACCATATACGGGAGAAAAGAGAAAGAGGAAGAAAGCAGTTTCAGCTAGTAGATGAATTACGAGGAAAAAATTATCAGGTTATGGAAAGGGATATAAATTTTAGAGAGAAGTGGAGGACTTGGTTTCAAACACGTAATCATGGGCGCATCCAAGGACATTACTCATGATGATGATACGAGCGATGAATAACACTAGTTGTTGTCACATGATCTGCTTTTCACGAGTCATAATATGCTATCTCTTTTGGATACCCGGCAAATGTCTGGCCAGGAGTTTATCATCTTTTCAGAATTTAATTAATTTCTATTATAAAAGTTTATTTTTACTTGACTTTTAAATTATTCTATAACAACAGAATTAATGTATAGCATCTTAGGTTAACAGCGTCTCCCATGAGACAAAAAATTGAGTAAGGCAGCCAAAGTGTAGAAAATAATCCTAAATTATCAAGGAAATGCATAAACCTTGACGAAAAACTTAAAATGATTCAGTGTTTTGAACAAGGTGAGTGCCAGAGCAATATTGCACATAAGTTTAACTTCTACAATTTGTACAATTTTATTAAATAAAGACAAAATAAAAAGTTCCATTAAAGCAGCCAGTGCAGTAACTGCGAAGAAACTCACATGATCACTTATTGTTAGTAATATGCTTGAAAAAATGGAGAAACTGCTAGCATTGTGGATTGATTCTAAGCGTTCTAATGCACAAATGCCCTTAGTCAAGCAATCATTTGCAGTAAAGCACTTTCCCTGTTTGAATGTGTAAAGAAAGAAGTGAGTGGAGATTCTTCAGAAACATTTCTTGCCAGTTCCAGTTGGTTTCAAAATTTTGAATGCCGTGCAAATATACATAGCGTTAGTTTTACAGGTGAATCACCAAGTGCTGATAAAGATGCAGCTATAATGTTTCCAGACGAATTTCAAGCAATTATTGAAAATGGTGAATACCCTCACACATACATACAATAAGTAACTTACGCGTAGATGTGAGCGCTGCAATGACGAAAATGATAACTCGCAGAACCTAGCGATCTATGCATAAATGCGAGCACCGCCGTGAAAGATTTAAAATAGTATTAATATTTATTTATAATGATAATTAATGTTAAATAAAAGAAAGTAACATTAGTGAACCTTGCAATTTCGCGAACTGATCACTACTAAGTACATGTTATAATCGGTTTGTTTAGCGCAAATTTGGTTAGCGCAAAAACCGTTCGGACCATATCCTTTGCGCTAAGCGAGGCATGACTGTACTTGAAAGTGCCGGTTTACAAGATGCCAGATTAAAGGAATTTTACTGTATATAACTTTCGACAATAACTTTATTACAATGTTAATTTACCGTATTAACATGTCATTATAAATAATAATAAAACAATAACGCTACACATAAAAAATTATATAATTTTGATCTACATATGAAAAAACGTGGTATGCACAGAGGGATCTTAATGTTTGAATACATATAATGTAAAATAAAATATAATCAGTGATGAGCTGGAAAAAATCAAGAATTGGCTCTCTGAAAAACGAGTTAGGAAAGTGTACAATGTATCACAAATGGGCATGTTTCGTGCAATGGAGTATTAGAAAGAAATTATTTACCTATAAGTAAGGGAAATTGCATTTTCAAGTACTTTTCTTCATCATAAATAATCTATATAAAAATTTTGCATGCACACACAAGGAAATTAAACGTTTGTTTGTGAGATTGTTTATGTTGGCAACAATGAAGAAGTAACCATGCAAGAAAATTTCTAATTTCAACTCAATCTAAGACATTCTTGTTTAATTTTCTTGATAACGGCTACTCCTACAATAAAAATGTATAGGAAAGGAAATGCTTATCTTTATGAGTTCTACAATTTTTATTTGAAAGATATTTTGATATGACTAATACTTTACGAGATATGATGAAAATTTCATTTTTGTCACCAGTCAAGTGGTAACCCTGATTAATTTTTTCGATTTTCTTATTATCTTTTACTGTAAGTCCTTAACATTAAATTTCATGAAAATCCGTTTGGTAGAAACCGAGAACGAACATGTGGACGGATGGACAGACGGACAGACCGACAATAATAGGCATTCATGCTGGAAGCAAAACACGCCTAAAAAAGGGGGGGGTTTGGAAATTCGAATAACGGTGGCAGGAGGCCTATATGCCAGCGACACCATATCGCTCTAGTTTAGTAATACCGTTCTGCTAGCATAACAAGTGTTCCATTCATAATATATTCCATTTCATACACTGTCGGTAATTGACTAACAGATAGGGCAAAATGTACTTGAAAGGACAAAATCAACAAATTTTCATAATTTCTAAAAATTTAAGAACCGGCTCACAAATCCTGAATAAAATTAAAAACAGGCTCGAGCGAGCCGGCTTCAGCTCATCACTGTATATAATGATATATAAATTTCAGAAAACCCAACACGCACTACTATGGGTTTGATCTATAGCGGAGCTGCAAGAGCATCGTCGATCAGTGCATGACCTTGTTGGAGGAGCACAACGACTTCACACGAGTGAGTGCTGTGAAGCAGGGCTGCGACGGACTATTTGAATGCTACCAACAAGTTTTACATAATAAGTGAAAAAAAGCTAAGCAGTCGACAGTGGACAGTGAGTCAAAAATTTTTAATAGTAAATTATAATAACTGAAGCAATCTCACCCACTATGACACACTGATATTTTTTCAAAAATGCATGTACTTTATAAGTATGGCAGATATTCCTTAGAGAGTGAGGGTCCTCTTTAAATGCAGGGCCCGGCGCAGTCACACCATTCATACCTCAATCAAACAGGCTCTGATGATTTCCAACATAGTATAATCATTATCAATAGCAAAAAATGAAATAGGCCAGAAAATAAAATAAAACGTTTAATGAGGCAGTCACTATTGAACAAGTAGCATGCATATTGACTTCTTACTCTGCCACAGCAAGTAGTCTGAGTGATGAATAAGCGATGCAAAACATTGTTCCATAATACATGAATGATGAATAAGTGAAATGACGAATACAGAATCTGCGAATACCGGGGACCCACTGTATATGGAATAAATCACATTTTCTCTTATAGTCAGATCTGTTAATACTGTTTCATTATTCTAATATGTAAAAATATTCATGCAAGTGCATTAATATAATATACAGTCATGCCTCATTTAGCGCAAAGGATGCAATCCGAATGGTCTTTGCGCTAACCAAGTTTGAGCTAAACAAACCGATTATAACATGTACTTAGTACTGATCAATTCGCAAAATTGCAAGGTTCGCTAATGTTACTTTTTTATTTATTTACTATTAATTATCATTAAAAATCAATATTAATACAATTTTAAATCTTTCGCAGCGGTGCTAGCATTTATGCATAGATCGCTAAGCTCTTCGAGTCATCATTTTCGTCACTCCAGTGCTCAAATCTACGTGTAAATTACTTATTGTATGTACATGTGGGGGTATTCACCATTTTCAAAAATTTCTTTAAATTCGTCAAGAATCTTTATAGCTGCTTCTTTATCAGCGCTTGCTCATTCACCTGTAAAACTAACGCTATGTATATTTGCACGGCATTTAAAATTTTGAAACCAACTGGAACTGGCAAGAAATGTTTCTGAAGAATCTCCACCCTCTTCTTGCTTTACACATTCAAACAAGGAAAGTGCTTTACTGCAAATGATTGCTTGACTAAGGGCATTTGTGCATTAGAACGCTTAGAATCAATCCACAATGCTAGCAGTTTCTCCATTTTTTCAAGCATATTACTAACAATAAGTGATCATGTGAGTTTCTTCGCAGTTACTGCACTGGCTGCTTTAATGGAACTTTTTATTTTGTCTTTATTTAATAAAATTGTACTAATTGTAGAAGTTAAACTTATGTGCAATATTGCCCTGATGCTCACCTTGTTCAAAACACTGAATCACTTAATGTTTTTCTTGATAATTTAGGATTATTTTCTATACTTTGATTGCCTTTACTCAATTTTCTCCTTTCTGCCATGATCCATGATTTACTGAAATTATTTCCCCCTGTTTAATGTTAAAATGTTATTTTGCCATAGATACCGTATTTACTTGTGTACCCTGCGCACATTTTTTCCCGAAATGCCGGGGAAAGAAGGGGGTGCACGTCTTACACGAGGATTTCTGAACAGGTTATATAAATTGTAAGTATTGATAGTAAATTCTCTGCAATATGCTTGCGTCTATGTTTTTTTTCTTAAATACGTCGAATTCGACGAAGTATACGCGTATTTATGTGACCAAGCAAACGTGTAAGTTACGCCCGAGCTGCAGGCAAAAACTCGCACAAGTAGGCAGAAAGAATACGCCGACTAACTGATAACTATAGTTCAATGACTACTGAGGGTTTGCTGACTTGGAAATAGGTAGGTTCAAGTTTGGTCCTTTTCCCTCATCCACTTCAAGGAATTCAGAGTGGTGAAATTTTGTTGCTATTGAAAGATTTCATCGTTCAAAAGGAGTACGGAAATACACATCTCAAGTGTTTGGACTCGTTTGTTCCTAACCTTCCAATATATACTCACGAGACGATATGCGAAAAATCTCCCATCCGCGTAGGGAAGTTCCCGTTCATAGATGAGCAAATAGTTCGTGAAGTTTCGCATCTGTTTGTAATATTACGTCAAAAACATAAGTGGGAATGAAGTTGCGTAATAATACAACAAAAACAGTTAAGGGGTTAACAAAAGAGGAGTATCGGTGAGGGGATTTCTGCTAGTGTCGTCATAAAGAGATCACCGAATAAATTGCGTCACGTTGTAAGGAGAAGATGCTTAACGTGAGCGGAAATTGTTTCAACGAGTGGGATCGATGACTTAAAAAAAAACTTATTCTGGCTCACATTAATTTTTTCCCTCCGAACCGGCCCAAAAATAGGAGTTCACGGGTTACATGAGTAAATACGGTATTAAACAAAACAGCAAACATGTCATTGGAACTAATTACATGAAAACAGCCTTCCTTTATTTTTTTAAGCAAACAAAAGCCAGCAAAGATGCGCACCGTGAACAGTATTTTCAATTTACAGTACGTACCATACATACAGTATTTATTTTATTAAAAAATAAATAAAAATGTATACCACGGGATTCCAATTGTGCTATATCGAAATTGCGCTAAATGAGGCATGACTGTACAGGCATAATAAAAATGTAAGTTGATGTCTTATTTATACTTTTATATATTTTTTTGATGCTACACTGTTGTCCCCCTTTAAACGTGAAAGTTTGCAAAATGTAAGTTGGTATCACTCTCTTTTTGATGACAGGGAAATCCCAAGGGGAAAAAAATCAACAAAGGGTTTCTCGACCCTTCCTATTCAGTATCATTGGAGTATTTGCTCAGGTTTGACATATTTTTTCCATTTATACTTTGCATTTTATGCATTATCATTTATTATTGATGATTTTAGGGGTGACAAATCCTCTTAGTGGCACATCAGTGTGTATTTTTTGTGGTAACCTACAGATTGCTCAGAGATTTTAACGATTATTTTTCAAATTTGTCTCATCTTTTATTCATTTTTTCACTTTTTTAAGAGGGCTCTCTTTTATGTCTCTCCTTTCAATGTTCTATTTGATTGTATCTTAGTCCCGATGCTTTCCATTTTAGTTATGCTAGTAGCCCTTATAGGTTAGGGAACCATCACCAATTTCTCGGAGTCTACTTAAAAAATTAAAGAACATTTTATTTTCTTTAACTTTATTCATGTGTTTTTTTGAGCTTATTCCTTTAAATTCTTTATATATTTTTCAAGTATATCTGTTCTGCAGTCGCCAGTTTAGAAAAAAATTATGCTATGGTTCGTTCTTGCAGGGATGGGAACCTAACCCTGTATTTTACATTGACATAATAAGTACAGGCGAGCCCCGCTTAACGCGGGGGATGCATTCCTGTGGTCTCCGCGTTAAGCAAAAATCTGCATTCGTCGGGGCACCATAACCTTTAGGCGCTTAGAGGGAAATAATTTTCCAAATGGTATTATTGAACCCACATTCAATGTAAAACATATTTCTACTGGACTTTTAGAACATAATTTATTAAACAAACTATGAAATTACCTAGTAAACAGTAAGACAAAAAAGATTTTTAGTGGTAGACGTACATAATTTCAAAATATTTCTCGGAACACCTACGAAGTTTTATTTTAAAAGAGTCCACTGTCGACTGCTTAGCTTTTTTTCACTTATTATGTAAAACTTGTTGGTAGCATTCAAATAGTCCGTCGCAGCCCTGCTTCACAGCACTCACTCGTGTGAAGTCGTTGTGCTCCTCCAACAAGGTCATGCACTGATCGACGATGCTCTTGCAGCTCCGCTATAGATCAAACCCATAGTAGTGCGTGTTGGGTTTTCTGAAATTTATATATCATTATATACAGTGATGAGCTGAAGCCGGCTCGCTCGAGCCTGTTTTTAATTTTATTCAGGATTTGTGAGCCGGTTCTTAAATTTTTAGAAATTATGAAAATTTGTTGATTTTGTCCTTTCAAGTACATTTTGCCCTATCTGTTAGTCAATTACCGACAGTGTATGAAATGGAATATATTATGAATGGAACACTTGTTATGCTAGCAGAACGGTATTACTAAACTAGAGCGATATGGTGTCGCTGGCATATAGGCCTCCTGCCACCGTTATTCGAATTTCCAAACCCCCCCCCTTTTTTAGGCGTGTTTTGCTTCCAGCATGAATGCCTATTATTGTCGGTCTGTCCGTCTGTCCATCCGTCCACATGTTCGTTCTCGGTTTCTACCAAACGGATTTTCATGAAATTTAATGTTAAGGACTTACAGTAAAAGATAATAAGAAAATCGAAAAAATTAATCAGGGTTACCACTTGACTGGTGACAAAAATGAAATTTTCATCATATCTCGTAAAGTATTAGTCATATCAAAATATCTTTCAAATAAAAATTGTAGAACTCATAAAGATAAGCATTTCCTTTCCTATACATTTTTATTGTAGGAGTAGCCGTTATCAAGAAAATTAAACAAGAATGTCTTAGATTGAGTTGAAATTAGAAATTTTCTTGCATGGTTACTTCTTCATTGTTGCCAACATAAACAATCTCACAAACAAACGTTTAATTTCCTTGTGTGTGCATGCAAAATTTTTATATAGATTATTTATGATGAAGAAAAGAACTTGAAAAGTATTCATAAACTACATTTAGGCATATCTTGGCGTTAGCTATTCTTCCTCTACGGAGTGCCACGACCTGGATTTTCCTTGCATTAATCTTTACGTGTATATCTCCCTTTGAAGAGGACAACAATTAAGAAATTTAGCTTTGTTGCCACCTGGAAAATGGACATCTAAACCGATAAATTTTGCGCTTAAAGAAAAATTACGAGCGATTTAGCATGTAATACCACGAAACATGAACAGAATGAAAATATTCAGTCTTTCGTGTGTAAAATAAACCATTTCCTGTGATCGTAAGGTATTATTTACGTATATTTATATCCACATCAGTGAAGGGCTGCATGGCATTTTGGGGTTTCTCCACACCACTTCCCATGCAGTCTTATGGAAATAGTATTTTGTTGACCCCATGGGGTATAAGAGACCCCATGGTCTGCAAACCTAGACCAAGTTCTTCCTTTGGTCCATAGGATGGCCCATGAAACTTTTGAATTCGATAGCTTCAACGGAGTAAAAAAGTATAAAGAACATACATACACACACATACACACTAAAATATTTATAAGATACTTCTTAATTTTTTATAAATCAATTGAAAATAAAATGCGCAAACATTGCACAGGTTCAGCTAGTATTTATAAAAACACTAAGAAAGATGATATGTAAGTATAAAATTTAAGTTGGCATAAAGAAAACAAATGAAATTAAAGATAAACAAATATGCTGAAAGACATTTAATTTAATTTATGTTTCTATAATTACAACTTAAATTTTTCTTTTTCCTATCATTTTTCTTAGTGCTTCTCTAAATATTGCACAATATATAAGGGTGAGTCAATAAATAAGGTGAATTTAGGTATAGCATCAACACAGTTTATTCCAAAAACATGCACATACACTATTTTTCAATGTAATCACCTCCTCTCTCGACACATTTAGTCCAGCGACTGACAAGCTTTCTGATTCCATCAGAGAAAAATAATGGGTACATATGTCTGTGAAAAATGTAAATTCGCCTTATTTATTGACTCACCCTCGTAGTTTAGGAGTAATCTGTTAGCATATTATTAACTTCACTATAGTCCCCATCATTATTTATTACTATCAAAAGCCTATAGTGAACAGATTTAAGAAGAAATCCAATATATGATCCAAATCCATTAATAGAAGTCAAAGTAAAGCAGGCTAAGTCCATATTGTTTGTCACAAGCCAAATGTGACAAATCAGTTTGATCCATGTAGCAAATTGATATTTTTCGTCTCTTTTTTAATCTGATTTTGAGACACTATTCAATATATGTTTTTGTTGGTTATATTTTCTGTAATGACAACAACCATTCTAAGAATTTATCCACTATGTTCGAGTTATAAGGAGTGGAAAAATATCTACGTCAACACTTCAAAATACATTATCTACAATCTGAGCCATAACTGTGTGGAACTTACTCATACTAAAATTTTGTTAAATTTAACAGAACCACTAGCAGATTTTTTTAATTATAAAAAAACTTCATTCCTAAATTACTTTTGGGAATAATATCATTCCTGAATTCTGCTTACAATCTACCCAATGTACCTTCAAAAGATTGTATTTACAAACAAATGTGCTGAACATAAATTCAGACAGATAATCAAACTATTACATCTCTGATACAATCTGCTCTATGAAAAAATTTTAAAACAAAATTTATAGAAAATTATATTGTTCACAACTTTGATGATGACAAATAACTACATCAATGAAGCTTTAAATACAATTTTTTTATGAAAACAATACTTTCTCAATACTATGCATGGAGAAAGTAAGAATCCTATATATTATGCACGTAATAAAGCTGCATCCGTCCGTCCATGTGTATGAAGCCTCGCGTAATTATACCGGCGTATTTCTCGAGAACCGTTCGTTGTAAAGATATGCGGTAAAAGGCATTTTTTTCTACTGGCTATGAGGTCCCTGGAAAAATATTTTCGTTTGCTAAAGTGTTACGGGTTCGAATCGAATCGAATTATATTTTCCCATAAGTTTACACGGGATTTTCGATTTTCAGAGTGCAAGGTTTTTTCCTTCATTCATTAAAATACGTAAATATGGACTGATTTTCTTCTTTTTTGGTTTATTCGATGGCTAAAGCTCTATACTATCTTATTCGTGTGATGCTTAAATGTTACATGGTCGAATTTTTTAGAAATACGCATTCTTTTTCAAAATTTTGCAGATTTTTCTTACTCATTCCAAACGTTGCCAAGGAGACGCTCATTGTTGCCTCCGATCCATTTAAGGCCAAATAAATCTTCAAATAGACCAAAGAAGAGCATTATTGTTATCTTCTCTTCATTGATAATCTAAATACACAGTTGCATTGACGTCGCCTTTATAGTAGGTCCTGTAAGAAGTTAAAAGCAGTCGTTGATATACACTTGAAGGAAAGCAACTGTTTCTGAGTTCATCTATAAGGGTGCAACGATAATCACTGGAACTAAGGTAAGGTAGAATTTAAAAAATTTCCCCTTTCAATATACCGCAATATTAAACTAGCATTCAGTAACTCTGTGACATTGTGATCACGTAATTGCTCTACTGTATTGCTGTAAAACTGCAGAAAATTAAAAAATGCCAAGGGGTAGACCAATGAAAAGGAGAGGTAAAGAAATAGGGAAACACGTCAAACGAACAGGGAACAAAGATCTAACCTAGGGCCAAACTATTTAGATTATTTGCAAGCGTAGCTGCAGTGGGCTGCTAGTAAAGATTTTATAAGTCTTCGCAGAGTTTTTAAAATTGAACATTTTCTAGTTGCCAAGAGAGATGATGGAATTCCAAACTTACATTGTTACCAGTGTTGCATAGATAAGTGAACACGGATACTAACAGAAAATTATAACGTTAAGACTTTTCATTATACAGTAGAACCTCCAAATTCGCGGGGGTTACGTTCCCGACAACACCGCGAATTTGGAATCCGTGAAAATAGAAGCAAATGCCTTATGAAAAAATGGGGGTTAGGTTCGCGGCTCTCCATTATTTTGACAACAATAAATGATGAAAAGGTAGGCTAAAAGTGGTTTTTAACCAATACAATGTGGCATTTAAATCTGCCATAGCCGTACAGTTTATCGCATATTGCCTGCCCACTGATGCTGCACTATGGTCACTAGCATGTTTATTTCCCAACTCAATTTTCTCACTTAAGCTTCACTTTTATCTATAACTAGCAGAATTGCCCTTTGAATTTCAACGGATTTAGTGAATCTCGTACAGCACAACATACAAACTCTTTAAAATACATAGTAGATACTTTTTCATTTACTATTAGTTTTTCTTAACAATTAATCATATTTGCTTGTAATAATCCATTTCCAAACGTATTGTATATTCAAATAAAATGATAATTTTATTTCCAAACATATCACTTTTGCCAAATCCAGCTTCATTTCTTGTGTAATTATGCCTCGCTGAAATATTTACTTTTATGTCTCGTAAGCAAGAAATCCGTGAAAAGGCAACGTACAGTTGTCCATGGTTGAACTCTAACTCCGGTAAATGTACACCTGATACGTGAGCCTATTTACATTAATAAACATTAAAATGTAGAATATGATGATTTTACTTACAAAAATGGTAATATTCCAGTATTCGATAGACGAAAGAAGGTTCAATTGCTTTCGTCAATCGTTATAAACGCGCGTCCTGAGTGATCCTGCGATTCTTCTGTGCCTTGGCACATAAGTACTGCCTTTACGGTGATTTGGAGGTATTTTTCCAATTTTATTCATTGTCTTCACCGTGTCTCGTGAGTTCTTCATTTTATTTAGTATCTATTTACGTTGCTATGTATAAAGATTGACATCGATCGTTTTGTTGCTTCAATAAAAGTGCGAAGCGAATAATGCTAAACTTTCATCTATTTGTAAGCTAATTAAATCGGAGGTAACAAAGGCAATGCTCGGAAAGAGTACGAAAAATCCACAAAATTTCAAAACAAATAGCGTATTTCTGAAAACTTCGACCGTGTAACATGTAAACTTCGCAGGAATAGAGTTTTCTTTGTCGAATAAAGCAAAAACGAAAAAAATCGGTCCATATTTAGGTATTTTAATGCTTGAAGGAAGAATACCTTGCAAGTTAAGAAATGGATTCATACGTGTTATCTTATGGGAAAATGTTAATCCCCTATATTGGCAACACTGATTAATCTCGGTTGACCAAACCTTAACCATTCACTAAGTTAGGATGTAAGGAGGAATCATAGCAACTTTGGTTATTTTAGCTTCAATCGTTTAGGAGGAGTTCCATGAACAAACCAACAAACACACCCTTCAAAATATATTATAGGAGATATCACAAATATCCCTCTCAATCTTCTGACAAGGGGAGGCTCACCTCTTCGGGTGACGGATTTCCTTAAAAATTGGTAGGTAGGTAGCCCTCAACTGCACAACCATGAATAACCCCCCTTTTGGGCGTATATATCCAGGAAGTTAGCAACAAAATGGATTTATAATTTTTGATTTCGTGGTTAACAAGTTATATACCTATTTTGCGGCGGCGATTGCTGTTGTAGCGGTGGCACAGCGGTAACGTGGTGACTTGCTGTTACGAAGGTCGTGGGTTCGATCCCAGGGCGAGTGTTTTTTTTCTGACTTATTATGGTGTGATTTTTTTGATTATTTTTTCAGTGCCTTTTTTATAAATGCTGATGTTTTATAAATTTTTATTCCACTTTTGCATAATTTCCTTTTTTTGTTTTTTTTTGGGCCTTTTCTCGAATTTATTTTTTCCTTCTTTTTTTGTTTTTAATTTTATCCTCTACCGTTTTAATAATACTATTTATTCTGTAGCATTTTCTTCATTGCAGTGACTTGGGTGGAATGAATCATAAAAACAATGGAAAAAAACGTTATCCAAGTATGACTCGTATGTGCTTGTGTGCATTTTACCTGACATGGGTGAAAAGATTCAAAATGAACCATAACATTCCTTGATTCACTACCAATTGTCTTCGCATGTTTTTAAACCGATGATTCGGTACGCGTGGTATGCATCATGGCTAACCAAAAACAGACATTTCTTGTTTCTTGCAACGTCAACCAAGTTTTATTTCCTGAAGAGGTGATGAAGAGTAAGTGCTTCTGTGGAGAGCAGTGCTTTGCGAGGTGCTCTCGTTGTAAAAGAAAGTTGTTTCCATTGTTTTTATGATTCATTCCACCCAAGTCACTGCAATGAAGAAAATGCTACAGAATAAATAGTATTATTAAAACGGTAGAGGATAAAATTAAAAACAAAAAAAGAAGGAAAAAATAAATTCGAGAAAAGGCCCAAAAAAAAACAAAAAAAGGAAATTATGCAAAAGTGGATTAAAAATTTATAAAACATCAGCATTTATAAAAAAGGCGCTGAAAAAATAAACAAAATATCACGCCATAATAAGTCAGAAAAAAAATAGCACTCGCCTTGGGATCGAACCCATGACCTTCGTAACGGCAAGTCACCAAGTTTCCGCTGGGCCACCGCTACAACAACAATCAATGCCGCAAAATAGGTATGTACCTTGTAACCACGAAATCGAAAATTATAAATCCATTTTGTTGCTAACTTTCTGGATATATATGCCCAAAAGGGGGGTTATTCGTGGTTGTGGAGTTGAGGGCTACCTACCTACCAATTTTTAAGGACATCCGTCACCCGAAGAGGTGAGCCTCCCTTTGTGAGAATATTTCTTCACGTATGTTTTGCATATGAAACATTTGCTGCAATGGAAAGGAGGATTTTATTGCTCCAGTTGTCTAGAAATATCCTATACAGTTAGAGGAAAGTGGTCCTACTGGTTAAAATTCACAAGGGGATGCAAAAAAGGCATTAGAGGTCACACTTCCGCTTTCACTACCGCAGAGGCAGGTATAGGCATTCCCGGATTACAAATGCAGGGTTTTCGTACAAAGCGTATTTTTTCTCGGCAAAAGGAAGAAAACACCATCTATGGGCTCTAACTTGTACTAGAAGGACACAGCTATATACCGGAGATGCTTCATGACGGACTATTTCGGCATACCCATAGTGGATGGCTTGAAAAATGGCGTGACGGATATATATGGCATACAGATTACGACAGGCCATGACGAATATATATGGCATACCCACTCAGCTGGTTAAAGCCAACGTCTTCTTTTTGCTTCGGCTTTCTGTATTATCACTTGCTTTCCTCTTGGTAGACATTTTCGGAAAACAGGGTCACAGTGTGATAAAAAAACCTCGCGGATGGGGAAATTCATTTGTTTAGTGATTTTTCTATCGCCTTCAAAGATGACAGCAGTAGTCCAAAACCGCAAAACTGCAAAGCACGCGAATTTGGGGGTTTTACTGTATATAGTATATATATATATATGTATATATGTATGTATGTGTATGTGTGTATATATATATGTATGTATGTATGTATATATGTATGTGTATGTATATATATACATATATATACATACAGTATAGCATTTTTTATCTGGCAAGATTGGGATATGGGGATAGCCGGTTATCTGGTGTTTCCAGTTATCTGAAATATTCTCATAAACAATGCTCGGAAAGAGCTAGACCTCACCAGAACGGTGTTCTGGTCCATCGCATGTGTTGATAATATCGGTCTCGTCAAACACTTATTAAAACCATTTTGTTAACTTCATTTAATAAAAATAGTACAAAAAACTTTTCTTTACTTCATCATAGTATGTACATAAGAAATAAATCAAAATTTAACTCAATTGTAAATGTTCTATCAGTTATTTCACATCCACTGCTTTCGGTTCCACCATCAGAACATGTGCTCTGTTTCGTAATTTGGAGCACTATTATAATATACTAGTGTAATGCCTGTTGAAATATCAACGGAAGAATTATAGATAGATTGATTATTAATATTTGCATTTAAAATAATTATTAGCACACTTTTACATATAAAATATTTCATCATATATTACATTTCCAGTGAATATTCTGTCGTCGTTTAGTAAATGCCTTTGGTTTTTATTTTCAGCTATAAAATTCTGTTATTCTTCTCCCACCTTGTTCTCGTCAATGCTGCATATAAATGTCGGTGAGCAAAGACAGGGAAATAATTATATGTAGACATATATAACGTAGGGAAAATAATTAAATTTCGTGCACTTAACATTATGATTTTTTTAAAATTGTACTCTGTTCTTACGAAGAAAGAAAGTTTACTCGAATCCTCAATAATGTTCTCCGTCGTTATTTATTACATATTTAAAATAAAACTTTAAAATATTTAAATTAAAAACTAACTAATTAATCAATTAGTGGAATAATTTCTTTGAATACTATCTGAACAAAAACAAATCAATTTATTTCAACATTGTAAACTGTTCCCTTGATGACTGAATGGATTGTTGTATTGGAGATCCATACTAACAAAAAAATAAACTAATTGTTTATCGTAGAAACCGTTACAATAGTTTTAAATTGATTTTTGCTTTGAAATATACTTGAGTCAATTCAGTACAACTTCCACTTTACATAATGTAAATTCCAAAGTAACTCCTTTTATAATAGGCAATGCTAGCCTAAAATTAATTCATTCTGTAAAGTGAATAAATAAAGTTCTTTCTTTAAGCTATAATAGCCACTGTTATTAGATTTAAATGGATTATAAGCCTTAGAACTTACTCTGTATTAAGTAAGCACCAAAATTCCTTTTATAAAAACAAATCCATTAAAAGATCCACTGTTCTTTCTTCGAAAATTGCCTGTTAACAGTTTTAAATGTCCTTTTAATTTTAATTGAATTTTAATTTATATTTGTTTCCAAACTTCGGCCATTGTTACGAAATTAATTCAAGGAATAACCATATAAATTCATAAGCACGTATGGTTTACAAAGAATTTAATTTAAGAATGCTTTTTATTTCCAATTTTTCTAAAATGACACTGTTGATACTTTTATGATTTTTTTATATTTACGGTAATATACTTATTTTCCACAAAACATGCCAATCTCTTCCCTTCCTTCCTCTCTCTCTCTCTCGTATTGAAGCACTCAAGGCATGCTTATTCCCAGAAGGATGTATACAGTAACAATGATAATGGTCAACATAGCAACATCAAGTTAAAATGGCGAGATTTCCACAAAATATGCAAATTAAACGTTTAACATGGAATATTTCGGACTGTGGGCAAAAAAAGATGAACGGAATAAGAAACTTTATAACTTTTTCTTCAAAATGGTTCAAATCCAAAGGTGGTCTGTTAATTTCTTCTAATTTTAATTTCCAAATGAATAAAAGCCTGCACGTTGAAAAATCGCTTTTTACATGTTAAGTAATAAGAAATGGAAATGCCTCTCTTGGAGACGAACCAAGGAATTTTTTTGCGATTTAAATTTGTCATTCTCTGAATAAGTGTTTATCAAGCATTCCTACCAAATTTTGAGTTTCTATCATTATTATTTATCGAGTTATTAGCGTTTGCATAGCGTGACCAACCAACCAACCAACAGACGATGGCTATTATTATATAAAATACCTGTACTCACAAGGGGAGTGCCAGTAATGGGAACCTCAGATTTTGATGAATTTTGGCAGTTGGATAGCCCTGGAGTCAAGATTCACGAATACCTGTACGACGAAGTTAGTGGCATAATGGTTAGCGCACGGGGTTATATGTCCCAAGGTCGAGGGTTCGAATCTCCGTGGTTCATTTTTTCGAGGGCTGTTTTCTTTGTTTTTCTTTACATATATTTTCAAATACATGATGACTTTTATTTTTTTTTGCTAATTAACATGTTATTTATAAATATACGGTTTTTTTTGTCTGTAAAGCTTTTTTTCCTTCTTTTCTCATGCCGTGAGACCCCCACTTCTGCTTCCTTAGCTCATCCTTATTTCAGGTATTTATTTTTAATTACATTTTTTTGTGCATTTTCTCATCAGTACATATATCATTTTTCTTCTTCCTGCAGTATTAATTCACATTGGTTTGGGTGGTACATGTCAAAAAAGCAATGGAAACAACGTTTTTTTACACCATGAACATTTGGCGAAACTTTGCTCCCCTCAATCACATTTTGATATAAGTATTCCATCTGGGAATATAACTAGTTTGACGTTAAGGAAAATCTCTCGTTCACTGAGAGTTTGGAGGCAAACCATGCATTTTTCAGCATTGGTTTAAACACTGGGGCCGACAACTGTTTATGGATTAATGCATGAATTTTAATCGTATCCATTCGACTTGTTACTTCACGTTTCTCACGCAAAAGAAATGTAGCATTTTGAATGCGCAAAATAAATATTTTTACTTGTCTATAGAAACAAACATCACACGGTTGGCATATGGGTGAGCATTTTGGTGGTATGACTTTAATCGTGCACATAGGTTCATTTGAATCATCAATAAAACGCTCGTCATAAAGAGCCTGATTTGTCTATAAATAAAAGGAATTTGTCATTTTTTACGTGCGGTCGTAACACTTCATCCAAGTACACTTCGTAGGTGTTAGTAAGAAGCTTACCCGACTTCGTGCATGTCACAAATACATTTTCATAATGGCTTGTTGCTTCTTCAACTTCCACTGTCACTCTAGGCCCAAACCGTCCTGATACTTCCTGGAGGCATATGAATACTTTGGATAGCAATTCACCTGAGTACGTCACACTGTACTGTGCTGTGTATGAATGAGTCATTTTATTCAGCTGGCTCACGCACACCTCTGTTGACTTTTCTCTCCGATGGGAGAGCGTACGCCTGATTTGAGCCTTGCAGCCCGTTTGGTCAGTATTTATCACCAATGATGGTTCAAATTGTGGAATCAACTTTCTGCTCTGCTCCTGGAAAAGAGGTGGAGGTTTTTTCCTTGCGGCTTACATATCTAGTGACTTTCCTTTGCCGAATCCTGTACTTATGTTTGAAGCGATTTGTCCACGTGACGGAGGTTTCAAATTTGAAATTATCCGACAAGAATTGAAAGGCTGCTGCAATCGCCCACTGCTGAAGCATTCGGGTTGTCACATGCTCACCAATAGCTCTATACCCACAAAATCAATCATATGTCCACCTGTCGATCATTTCCCACTTATCTCTCCTCGTTCCCCCTGATTCTATGACTTTTTCCCAGGATGCAATATTCGCAAGTCGTTTTATTTGACGAGTCACACGAGCACGAAGGGACTTGAGCGTCCAGTTTGGATGAAGTTTCACCGTTGTTACAGTATTTATTTTTGTTTCCAAAGGAACCCTCATCTTTTTCTTGGGAGATGGTTCATAGTTTACTTCACTTGAAGAAGACGACTTTCCTTCATCTTCATCATCCTCTGTCACAGACGACACTGCCAAATGAATACCCGTAGAATCAGGACCATTTCCCCCCACAAGGTCATCTTCAGCAACAAAAAGCATTTCGTCCATCATGTCCACAATTCGTACAAACATTTCTCTTACTACAGCAGCGGCGCATTCGGTGAGTACTTTATTAATACACTCCAAAATGACTTCTTTCTCGAAGAAGCTGGCCACAATGATGAAAAGCAGCGGCAAATAAATTTTGCCTTTCCACATCATCTTCAACATTGGACGAACAGGGTCTTTCCGAAGAACTTCCCGGATGAGAATCCCTGATGAAAGGCTCATTCAATATCTGCAATTTATAAATGCTTTAATTGTATTAAACGTTTAACTAACGCATAGTGATGGATGAAATTCTAAAATACTCCATTTTACACTTTCAAACACTTACTTGCGGTACAGAAGTTATGAATCCAAACTTGCTTCGTCTCTTTGTAGACAAAAGAAACACTGGCACAGACAATCACCAAGGCTCCGATATTCTCAAACAATAACAGCAAACTAAATGTGCATCTCTTCCAAACCCGTGGAGCTTGTTTTCTCCTTTTCAGGGAGTTCATATGAAATAACTGGGGGTGGTAGGGCAAGGAGGTTGTAAAAATTGCCGGCAAACCACCGTTAGGCACCCGTGAGTCTGGGCGGATAAAGTGTTTCATTTCCGTCTGCAACGAGCAGTATTTGCAGAAATCATATTTGGTGCCAAATATTTGTACCAGTCAGGGATATGCTGAATAATTTTCATTTTGGGCAATGAGCTAAGGAAGCAGAAGTGGGAGTCTCACGGCATGAGAAAAGAAGGAAAAAACCTTTATAAACAAAAAAACCGTATATTTATAAATAAAGTGTTAATTAGCAAAAAAAAATAAAAGTCATCATGTATTTGAAAATATATGTAAAGAAAAACGAAGAAAACAGCCCTCGTGCGCTAACCATTATGCCACTAACTTCTTCTTACATATAGCTGAATTTAAGGTATTTATAAAATTAAAAATATTTAAGGCCCATTTCTGCCAAACTACTGGCGGTATACACCCATAAGGGGGGTTATTTGTGAATCTTGACTCGAGGGCTATCCAGCTGCCAAAATTCATCAAAATCTCAGGTTCCCGTTACTGGCACTCCCCTTGTCAGTGATGAGCTGAAGCCAGCACGTGTGAGCTGGTTGTTAATTTTTTTCTGAATTTGCAAGCCAGTTGTTAAATTTTGCGAAAAGATGAAAATTTATTGATTTCGCCCTTTCTAGTTCATTTTTCCATATCTGACATTCAATTACCGACAGTGTATGAACAGGGAAGTAACCAAGGGGGGGCCCTGGCCCCCTCTTAAAAGTCCTCCCCCCCCCCACCATTCGTGGAATGCCATCGACCAATTCTGCGGCATGTGTAAATAGCACAATTAAAGCATATACTTTAACAATGGATGACGACAATTGTTTGGTCAATCATTATAAACGCTTCCCACATGCATTTCCTGAATAATTATCAGTATATATTTCTGTTGCTGTGTATAAAAATTGATAATTTCATTGCTTAAACAAAAGTGTGAAGCGAATAATGCTACCTTCGGTCTATTAAAGACTTAATTGATGCTAATTCAGCATTGGGACTAAAATACTGATCTATGCCTTAATATGTATTAACTTTCAAATTTTGGTGTTCCCCCAAATACTTTTAGTTTTTGGGATGGCCCCCCCAGAGTTGGGAGGCTAGTTAAATTTATTGATTTTGACCTTTCAAGTACATTTTGCCCTATCTGACATTCAATTACCGACAGTGTATGAAATGGATTGTATTACGAACAGGATGCCTGTTAAGCTAGCAGAACGGTAATACTAACCTGGAGTGACCTGGTGCCCCTGGCATGTAGGCCTCCCCTGTCACCCTTCCCCAAATTTCCTTACATTTTTCTTTTTTTTAGAAAGCCAGTTCTTAATTTTATTCCAGCTCATCACTGCCTGTACTGTACAGTAATAATAATACTACTACAGTAATCGGCAGGGTAGGCTTGATGGTACAACTGTACCGGGCTCCGCACTTAAAGATCCTCCGCGCTCTCTAAAAAATATTTGTGAGGTGAGCCCTACTTAACGCTGCCCCAGCCAATGCAGATTCGTTATAACACAGATTTCATTTCAAATTAAAATTTTTAAAAAATATAGATATAGGTACTAGCAGAATTTCCCGTTGAATTTCAACGGATTTAGTGAAGCTACTACAGCACAACATACAAACTCTTTAAAATACCTATATAGTAGATACTTTTTAAATTACAATTAGCTTTACTTAACAATTATTCATATTTGCTTGTAACAATCCATTTCCGAGCCTACTGCATTCAAATATAACGATAACTGTATTTACTATCATATTACTTTCGCCAAATCCAGCTTCATTTCTTGTGTAATTATGCCTCACTGAAATATTTACTTTTATGTCTTGTAAGCAAGAAACCCGTGAAAAAGCAACGTACAGTTGTCCATGATTGAACACTGACTCCGGTAAATGCACACCAGATACGTGAGCCTATTTACGTTAATAAACATTATAATGTACAATATAATGATTTTACTTACAAAAAATGTAAGATTCCAGTATTCAATAGATGAAAGAAGGTTCATCAATAAATGCTTCCTGAATAATAATCAGTATCTATTTACATTGCTATCCATAAACATCGATCGTTTCGTTGCTTAAACAAAAGTGCGAAGCGAATAACGCTAAAATTTCATCTATTTGTAAGCTTCATTGAAGGTAACTGAATCGAAGGTAACAATGACAGCCGCCTTGGCAACACCCAGAAAGAGTATGAAAAATCCACAAAATTCCGAATCAAATAGCGTATTTCTGAAAACTTCGACCGTATAACAAGTAAACTTCGCAGGAATAAGATAGTATAGAGTTTTATTCGTCTAATAAAGCAAAAACGAAAAAAATCGGTCCATATTTACATATTTTTATGCTTGAAGGAAGAATACCTTGAAAGTCAAGAAATTGATTTGTACGTGTTATCTTATAGAAAAATGTTAATTCCCTATATTGGCAGCACTGATTAATCCCAATTGACCAAACCTTGACCATGCACTAAGTTAGGATGTAAGGAAGAATCATACCAAATTTGGTTATTCTAGCTTTTATCGTTTAGGAGGAGTTCCATGAACAAACACATGCTTCAAAATATATACCGTATTTACCCAAGAGGAAGATGAGGTTTTTCACAAAAAATGTCCGCAAAAAAATTAGGGATTGTCGTAAAATCGAGTACAAAGTTTTAGGTGAGAAAAATGCATGCATTTTAAACACCACACGGAACACCCGGATTTCAACTGTATGTCCATGAAAACGCATTTATAAATGCATACAACAATACATTACATTAAAAATTCGTTTCATAGTTCTTGGCAGCCGTATTTGAGGTATATTGTTACATTTTAAACATATCTATGTATTACAATTTAAAAATCTGCACCCTTTCGATTGGTGCTCCAGCAGCAGACGAAAGTACTCCTGAATTTTAAAGTATAACATTTATGAAAGCACTCCATTAGTACTCACTTCGCGGAGATTTAATGTGAAGGAAAGACTAGTCATTATTTTTAAGTTTAAAATAAGTTACCCCAAAGATATAGTGTCACTATAAAAACTTCCAGGAATGAAAACTTATGCGTTACGGTAATGCTGGTTGCGTTAGCGTATGGCACGAAGTTGCCGCCGTGTTATATTAAAACGCAAAACAATGCTCAGGGAACTGCTACCTAAAGGAATAATTGTTAGATGTCAAAGCCAATTTACTTTTTTATAAAGTATCGAGAAAGTATTGTTATCGCGAAAAAATTCGACCTTGAGATTTTTATGGAACTATACGTTTTAGGTGTCGTTGAATCCGAAAAAGTGGTTTTCCCACTGCCGTCTAGAGCCCAAACGGTAGAGCGAAAATGAATGAAATCTCGTACTTCGGCATTTTATCATACTGAGCAGAGTCCATGAAGAAATTGTTGACATTGCTCAATAATTAAGGGAAGTTTATTCTACGTGTTTTTAACAAGAATTTGATTTTCTCAAAAACGTCTCTAATGATTTTGATCAAATTTCGTTCAGTTATTTGAGTTTACATCTTCAGTAATACTGTATAGTTCATATTTCTCAAAAAATGAATATGAGGCTAGTTTATTCTATGCAACTTTAAGAATAATTTGATTTTCTCAAAAACGGTTCAAACGATTTTGATCAAATTTCGTACAATTACTTGAGTATACTTCTGCAATAATAGTACATATTTCATTTTTCTCAATGAATGAATATAAGGCTAGTTTATTCTTGGGCAACTTTAACAAAAATTGGATTTTCTAAAAACCGGCTGATACGATTTTCTAAAGATAACTAAACGACACATTAGTATATCAGAAAGTTTGTATAGTGTATGTTGTACTGATTTTCTATTCATGCTTTTAGTGTGTTATTATTTAAAAGTTTTTCGTAAATAGACCTTGGTTTTTTTAGGGGTCGTCTTAAATTAGAGGTCGTCTTCCTTTCGGGTAAATAAGGTAATAGATGATTATGTGCAGTGTGACCACAGTCTAATATCTTATGATTTTTTAAAATTTCGCACTAATCAAATTTGATAGTATCCTAAATATTGTGATATTTCAGCAGTGTTGCATAATATTGCATCGTCTGGTGGCCAATTTCAGTCTTTTCCCTGTAAATTTCATGGGCCTAACACAAAAAATATATCTCCTAAGGTGGAAAAAGTTTGAAAAATGGAAACAGTAATATGATTCATGCTTCACGTTTCTTTGGCATAATTGGATTGTAAAGAATGTTTTGATGATTCATATTTCTTAAAATCTATAATTTTCGACAATTAGTTTATTACAATGTTAATTTACCATATTAACATATCATAAATAATAATAAAACAATAACGCTACACATCAAAAAAATATATAATTTTGATCTGCATATGAAAAAACATGTGCTGCGCATGGAGGAATCTTAATGTTTGAATGCATATACAGGCGACTCCCGAGATACGACCATTCAAGATTCGACCAAATCGAGAATTCCACCGGTCGAAGTCCACTTATTAGACCAAGCCAATCGGTCGGTCAAATTAGGAACTAGTTTACATGTAGTAATTTTCAGCCCGCCCAACCACGCGAGGTTTACTTTCAGTCTAGACACTGTTATTTCTGCTCTAATTGTTGGAATTTGAGCCGATTTCACTCATTTTTTCTGTTAATCTTTTATTTAAATTTATTTATTTATTTTATTTATAAATTAATCACTTGACATGGCATCGTCATTCCTGCTCTAATTGTTTGAATTTGTGCTGATTTCACTCGTTCTTTCTGTAAATCATTTATTTAAATTTATTTATTTATTTATAAATTTATCACTTGACATTGCATCGAAAAGGAAATGTAATAATGATAATGCAAGTGAATAAAATGAAAGAGTGCATAAGATTCATAGTTATGAACTGAAATTAGAAATTTTAAAGCATGTGAAACAGGTGAATATTCTAGAACATGCGATAAATTCAGGTAATTTGATAACAACAATAAACAGTCCTAGGTGCAGTGTTGTGATTCTTAAAATGGAAAAACTTTTAAAACTTTGGGTAGATGATCATTGTTAGAAACATTCCTATTAGTGAGGCCATGATTAGAGCAAAGGCTAAGGATCTGTATGATGATTTGAAGGAAAGGATGGATGAAATTTCTGTTGATGAGCCTCCATTTAGTGCAAGTCATGGCTGTGTTGTGCATAGCCTTAAATTAACTGGCGAGGCTGCAAGTGCAAATACTGATGCTGCCTCAAGTTATTAATTTCACTGCGATATATAGTTGTATGTATAGATAGATGTATGCAGGGATGTGCTGCAGATGGCCCGAACCGGCCCACACGAGTCATTTGTTAAAATTTTTGAAGCTTGACAAGTCGAATGTTGCACGTCACTCTTTCATTAACTTTGTTGGTAAAATACTAATACTACTCATTCCTCCATTTAAATAACATGGGAATGGATGAGGTGGATTTGATTTAGTGTGAATTATATAATACTAATGAATGTGTGCTTGCATTCTGCAAGCATTTTCTCTCACCTTAAAGTAAAAATAAAAGCCAAAAAATAATTTCAACTCATATGTTTGCATCTTGGCTCCGAATTACGTGGTTTTCTGTTTTGAAAATACCCCAAAAATTTATAATTATAAAGCATTTAAAGGTTTTTAGCATTTGTAACGAATACTTCACATTCATGCAAAATTTCATGAATGTTGCACCTCTAGAAGTGCATTTATATGAATTTCATTGTTTAAAATTTATTAATTTTTAACAGCCACAATATAAAACTTTTGTGAAATTTTCAATGTTATTTACCACCGGAACATTATTTCCTAACTCTCTTTCAATTTTCAACTTCTGGATCTTCAGAAAGTATATAAACATTAGTCAATTTGTTAAACATTTAAGAATTTATTACGTCCGAATGAATAAAAATTTCAAATTTCTATATTCCTGTTTTCATTATTTGACAAATTCTACATGTAGAAAAAATTTCAGCTTCATAGGCATTTAGAAGTCCTAAACCATGAAATGTTAGTAAAATTGTTTATAAATTTTTACGGCAAAGAAAATAAACATTGTTGCAATTTAGCACTTATTCCTCCGATAATTTTTTTTGATTCACCTGTGTATTAAATTTCAGCTCTCCAACTACAGTAGTTTGGGCCAGACATTAGTATCCTCCTATATCCTATATATATCCTATATATCATTCTATAAGCACTCTTCTTACAGAGGAGGATATACGATATATATAGGATACTAGTTAATTGTGCTTGCATTCTGCAACCATTTTCTCTCACCTTAAAGTAAAAATAAAAGCTGAAAAATAACTTCCAATGCTTAAGGTTGCATCTTGGCCCAGAATTACGTGTTTTTTTGTTTTAAAAATATTCGGGTAAAAACAACCCCTAAAATTTATAATTATAAAACATTTATAGGTTCTTATCATTTGTTACGACTACCTCACATTTATGCGAAATTTCATAAATGTAGCACCTCTAGAAGTGCATTTATATTAACTTCATTGTTTAAATTTTATTAATTTTTAACAGCCACAGCAATAAATATTTCTAAAATTTTTATGTTATTTATCACCGGGACATTATTTCCTAACTCGGTTAAAATTTTCAGCTTCCTGGATCTACACATTAACATTAGTCAATTTGTTAAACATTTGAGAATTTATTACGGCCAAATGAATAAAAATTTTCAAATTTCTATATTCCCGTTTTCATTATTTGGCAAATTCTACCTTTTGAAAAAATTTCAGCTTCATAGCCCATTTGGAAGTACCTAAACCATGAAATGTTAGTAAAATAGTTTATAATTTTTTACGGCCAAGAAAATAAACATTGTTGCAATTTAGCACTTATTCCTCCGATAATTTTTTTTTGTTTCACCTGTGTATTAAATTTCAGCTCTCCAACTATAGTAGTTTGGGCCAGACATTAGTATCCTCCTATATCCTATATATATCCTATATACAGGGTGTTTCAAAAGGTAAGGTCAACTGGTGAGGAGGTGGTAGAGGACATTGATTTGAGCAGAAAACTTAAATAAAGTTTTTCTGAATTCACTACTTTTGATACTTTTTCACTACAAATTATTAGATTAGAAACTGTAAATAAAAGTTTCCTTTATTTGCTACAGTTTGTTAGATACAGCGTTTTAAACATTTCAGCAGGAATCTTAATAATAAACACTCACAAGGGATGGGTCATTCAGTGCTCATTATTGGAGCAAATGCTCGAAATGTCATCCTCCCTCATGCAAGTATGCCTCAGCGCGGGATCTAATAGAGATTTGCACACTCTCCAACAACATCTGCTGGCCTCTAATTTCTCCTGCAGCGGCGTGAATTCGTTGCAGGAGATCTTCCCTGTTTGCAACCTCCGTGGCGTACACCTCTTTCAGGCAGCCCCATAAAAAGAAATCTAGCGGAGTTAAATCGGGAGACCGTGCTGGCCAAGACACAGGACCTCCTCTCCTGATACATCGTCTTGGATAGTGTTGATGCAACCATGATGTACTGGGCATGTGAAATGTGCCGTTGCACCATCCAGTTGATACCACATGTGCTGACGAATATTTAGAGGTACATCCTCCAGTAATGTATGCAGCGTTCCCTGAAGGAAATTTAGATAATTGGCACCTCCGATCCTGTCTTCCATCACGTATGGACCAATAAGGCTGCTGCCAATAATGCCTGCCCAGACATTTACACTAAATCGGTGCTGGAATGAGGAGGATCGTTTTGCACGAGGATTCTTATCTGACCATAAATGAAAATTGTGTAGATTCATAACACCACCTCTTGTGAATCCTGCCTCATCAGTCCATGGCACTTGGTTCAGGAAGTCTGGTTCGTCAATAGCTTTGCGTAAGAGCCATCTACAGTACTCGCAACTACATCCATGGTCTCTTGGTGTTAACTCATGGACACGACAGAAATGAAAAGGATGTAGACCTTGTCTATGTAAAATATGCCAAACTGATGTATGAGGAAAGCCTGTTCGATGTGCAATATGTTGAGTACTAATGGAAGGATTTTCGTTAACAATATCAAGAACATCTTCCTCTTGATGCACATTGCGCCTAGGACGACCAACATGATGCCTTGGTTGTATCACACCTGTATCTCCCAGCCTTTGGTGTACGGCTTCAAACACGCGTCTTTGAGGATGCCTTCGTTGTGGAAATCGTAACCGATATTCCCTCTCAGCGGCTGCAGCATTACCACCACAAAAACCGTAATGTAATGCATATCACGATATTCCTCGTTGCTAAACATTTCCGTCCGCACTCTACTGTCTCTCTTTGAAACTGAACCATGAACGCTGGCGAGATTCAACCTTGCCGACCTAGGCAAAAAGTGATGAATCATAGCATCCATATTTGATGCTCTACACAGTCAAAATGGTCTAAAGAAGATTTTGTCAGGCAACAATTTTGCAGTGTTCATGTCGCTGTAACTCAGAAACGGTAGTGAATTGAGAAAAACTTTATTTAAGTTTTCTACTCAAATCAACGTCCTCTACCTCCTCCTCGCTGATTGACCTTACCTTTTGAAACACCCTGTATATCCTATATCGTATATCCTCCTCTGTAAGAAGAGTGCTTATAGGATGATATCATTCTATATCGACTCTTCTTACAGAGGATATACGATATACGATATAGGATACAAGTGAATGTGCGCTTGCATTCTGCAAGCATTTTCTCTCATTTAATAAAAAAAGACTAAAAGCCGACGAAAAATTCTAAATGCAAAAGAGCCCTGCACCTATTTCAATGCTTTCCTTTTAATCTCAAATTTGAGGCTACCTGGAATCGAACCCGTGACACCTACGCAGGAGTTGTCAAATACTATGGAGATATACTCATGACATCTACAAACCCTGAAAATATCATTTATTTATTCCTCTTTGTTTGGTCTATATGAAGGAATTCATTTTTTCCATGCTTTCTTATGGGAGATATACCGGGTCATCCGGAGTCGAACCCAGGACACTTGCGGTTAAAGCGATAACGGTTCCCTATAGATCTCCTGGGTATCTAACAACCCTCCAAGTTTGAATTCTCTACCTTGTCAGAAAGTGCCATAAATTAATTTTCAAATATGTCGCAATGCTTTTCTTATGGGAAAAAATGGAAATTTAGGAATTTCTGGAGTCGAACCCATGACACCTAGGTATGAGATCTCAATTTTTCTGGCGGTTTCTCCATGCCATCTACAATTACTGAAAATTGCAGCTCTCCATCTATTGTAGTTTGGGCCAGACATTAGTATCCTCCTATATCCTCCTCTGTAAGAAGAGTGCTTATAGAATGATAGGATATATATAGGAGGATACTAATGTCTGGCCCAAACTACAATACTTGGTGAGCTGGAATTTAATACATAGGTAAAACAAGAAAAATAATCGGAGGAATAATTGGAAAATTGCGACAAAGTTTATTTTCTTGGCCGGTTAAAATTATAAACAATTTTACTAACATTTCATGGTTTAGGTATTTCTAAATGCGCTATCAAGCTGAAATTTTTTCTACCTGTAGAATTCGCCAAATAATGAAAACGGGATTATAGAAATTTTAAAATTTTTATTCGTTCGGCCGTAATAAATTCTCAAATGTTTAACAAACTGACTAATGTTTATGTACTTTCTGTAGATTCAGGAAGCTGAAAATTTTAACAGTGTTAGGAAATAATGTCCCGGTGGTAAATAACATTGAAAATTTTAGAAATATTTATTGCTGTGGCTGTTAAAAATTACTAAACTTTAAACAATGAAATTCATATAAATGCATTTCTAGAGGTGCTACATTGACGATATTTCGCATAAATGTGAGGTATTCGAAACAAATGATAAAAACCTATAAATGTTTTATAATTATAAATTATAGGGGTTGTTTTTACCCCAATATTTTCAAAACAGAAAAACACGTAATTCGGAGCCGAGATGCAACCTTAAACGTTGAAAATTATTTTTCCTTTAAGGTGAGAGAAAATGCTTGCAGAATGCTAGCACACATTTACTTGTCATTCTATATCAACCCTTCTTGCAGAGGATATATATATATAGGAGGATACTAATGTCTGGCCCAAACTACAATAGATGGAGAGCTGCAATTTTCAGTAATTGTAGATGGCATGGAGAAACCGCCAGAAAAATTGAGATCTCATACCTAGGTGTCATGGGTTCGACTCCAGAAATTCCTAAATTTCCATTTTTTCCCATAAGAAAAGCACTGCGGCATATTTGAAAAATAATTTATGGCACTTTCCGATAAGGTAGAGAATTCAAACTTGGAGGGTTGTTAGATACCAAGGAGATCTATAGGGAACCGTTATCGCTTTAACCGCAAGTGTCCTGGGTTCGACTCCGGATGACCCGGTATATCTCCCATAAGAAAGCATGGAAAAAATGAATTCCTTCATATAGACCAAACAAAGAGGAATAAATAAATGATATTTTCAGGGTTTGTAGATATCATGAGTATATCTCCATAGTATTTGACAACTCCTACGTAGGTGTCACCGGTTCGATTCCAGGTAGCCTCAAATTTGAGATTATTTCCCAAAAGGAAAGCAATGAAATAGGTGCAGGGCTCTTTTGCATTTACAATTTTTTTTCGGCTTTTAGTCTTTTTTATTAAATGAGAGAAAATGCTTGCAGAATGCAAGCACACATTCACTTGTACAGAATATATATAGGATATAGGAGGATACTAATGTCTGGCCCAAACTACTATAGTTGGAGAGCTGAAATTTAATACATAGGTAAAACAAGAAAAATAATCGGAGGAATAATTGGAAAATTGCAACAATGTTTATTTTCTTGGCCGTAAAAAATTATAAACTATTTTACTAACATTTCATGGTTTAGGTACTTCTAAATGGCCTATACAGCTGAATTTTTTTCAGGTGGTATAATTTGCCAAATAATGAAAACAGGAATATAGAAATCTGAAAATTTTTATTTGTTCGGCCGGCATAAATTCTCAAATGTTTAACAAATTGACTAAAGTTTATGTACTTTCTTAACATCCAGGAAGCTGCAAATTTTAACAGAGTTAGGAAATAATGTTCCGATGGTAAATAACATTGAAAATTTTCGAAATTTTTATTGTTGCGTCTGTTAAAAATTAATAACATTTAAACAATGAAATTAATATAAATGCAGTTCTAGAGGTGCTACATTGACGAAATTTTGCATAAATGTGAGGGATTCGTAACAAATGCTGAAAACCTATAAATGTTTTATAATTATAAATTTTTGGGGTTGTTTATACCCCAATAATGACAATAAGGAAAAACGCAAACCGGCAAGAAGATGCAAACTGTTGCGTTTAAAAATTATTTGTCGGCTCATACTCTTTAATTTAGGGTGAGAGAAAATGCAAGCACACCTTCTCTAGTATCCTATATATATCGTATATCCTCCTCTGTAAGAAGAGTGCTTATAGAATGATATATAGGATATATATAGGATATAGGAGGATACTAATGTCTGGCCCAAACTACTATAGTTGGTGAGCTGAAATTTAATACACAGGTGAAACAAAAAAAATTATCGCAGGAATAAATGCTAAATTGCGACAATGTTTACTTTCTTGGCCGTAAAAAATTATAAACAATTTTACTAACATTTCATGGTTTAGGTACTTCCAAATAGGCTATGAAGCTGAAATTTTTTGAAGATGTAGAATTTTCCAAATATGAAAACGGGATTATAGAAATTTGAAAATTTTTATTCGTTCGGACGTAATAAATTCTTAAATGCTTAACAAATTGACTAATGTTTCATACTTTCTGAAGATACAGCAAGCTGAAAATTTTCACCGAGGTAGGAAATAATGTTCCGGTGATAAATAACATCGAAAATTTTACAAATATTTATTGTTGTGGCTGTTAAAAATTCAAATATTTAAACAATGCAATTCATATAAATGCACTTCTAGAGTTGCTACATTCATGAAATTTTGCATAAATGTGAGGTATCCGTAACAAATGCTAAAAACCTATAAGTGTTTTATAATTATAAATATTAGGGGTTGTTTTTACCCCAATATTTTCAAAACAGAAAAACACGTAATTGGCAACCCAGATGCGAACTTATGCATTGAAAATTATTTTTCGGTTTTTATTTTTCCTTTAAGGTGAGAGCAAATGCTTGCAGAATCCTATATATATCGTATATCCTCCTCTGTAAGAAAAGTGCTTATAGAATGACTAGCATAAGTGCCCGTTGAATTTCAACGGGTTTAATGAATCTAAATTTTCATCAATGCAACATGTAAAAATTGCAAGAATAAAATTGTGCACTGTTTTAACCATAGAATATTTCTATATATAATAAGTCTGTTTTAATTAATTTACTAAAATCTCACAGAAATTACTTGTGAATAAAATAGTACCTTTCTTTCTACTAAAATAGCCATTGTTATTAGTTTTAAATTGATTATAGCATTAGGATTTCAATTTCATTAAATAAGCAGAATTCCGGTTCCAAAAAATTGGTTCAATCTTCAATTGCCACTGATAATACTTTAAATAGATTTTGGAATATAATGTACCTCAATATCGTTTATCGTCTGCTCAGCACTCTTGCCTTCTCATTTTCCGAAACAACCACTTTTACCAGTTTTATATGGATTTCAAACTTAAAAGAGAACTTGATTCAATTCAGTTAAAATAACCACATAACAAACTTCTTATTCCAAAGAAAATCCTTTTATAATATGCAATGTTAACCTAGAATTCATTCATTCTGAAAAGTGAATAGAAGTATCATGTAGGTACATATATTTCTTTCAACTAAAATAGCCACACTTAATAGATTTTAATGGATTAATGCATTAGCATTTCAATTTCTGAAATAAGGAGAATTCCGGTAACGAAAAAATTTGTTCAATCTTCAATTGCCTCTGATAATATTTTAATTGGATTTTGGAATAAAATGTACCTTAATATCGTTTAGCGTCCGCTCACCACTCTGGACTTCTAAGTTTCCGAAACAAGAACTTTCAATAGTTTTAAATTGATTTTTGCTTTGAAATGGTACTTTCCTGTTAACGGGAATACCTCAAAAAGAAACACATATTGTTGTGATATGTTGTGATATTTTGTTTGTTAACAATGAGTAACAAATCTCGTTAAGATATTTACGTTGATCCCTTAATGATGAATTTGTGGAGCTTGCTGAGGAGTGAAGAAGAAGCTGTATCTTTGCTTCTAGACCATGGTATTTTATCTAAAGGGCGAATGTGCAAGAAGGATCATATTATGAAACTTTACTTCTGCGGCAGAATATTTTGGAAATGCAACACAAAAGCCTGTCAGCAGAAGAGTTCATGTGGCGACAACATAACAAAGAAATCGACATATTTCCAGCTATTTTAAATGCCATAAAGACATATTGGCCCCCTAGTAACATAAATTTTGATTGTATTAGTAATTATATTGCTTTTATTAATAAATAAGTTTCAAAAAAGTGTGATTTTTAAGTAATTCCCCCATTGTTAACAAAAAAATAAATCGTAACATATCACAACAACACGTGTTTAATTTTTGAGGTATTCCCGTTAACAGGAAAGTACCCAAAATACTTGAGTCAATTCAGTACAACTTCCACTTTACATACTATAAATTCCAAAGTAACTCCTTTTATAATAGACAATGCTAGCCTAAAATTAATTCATTCTGTAAAGTGAATAAATAAAGTTCTTTCTTTAAACTATCATAGCCACTGTTATTAGATTTAAATGGATTATAAGCCTTAGAACTTACTCTGTATTAAATAAGCACCAAAATTCCTTTTATAAAAACAAATCAATTCATTAAAAGATCCACAGTTGTTTCTTTGAAAATTGCCTGTTAACAGTTTTAAATGTCCTTTTAATTTTAATTGAATTTTAATTTATATTCATTTCCAAACTTCGGCCATTGTTACGAAATTAATTCGAGGAATAACAACATAAATTCGTAAGCACGTATGGTTTACAAAGAATATAATTTAACAATGCTTTTTATTTCCAATTTTTCTAAAATGACACTGTTGATACTTAAAATTTTTTATATTTACCTTAATATACTTATTTTCCACAAAACACGCCAATCTCTCCCCTTCCTTCTTATCTCTCTCGTATTGAACCTAACAATGATAATGGTCGACATAGCAACATCACATTAAAATGGCGAGATTTCCTCAAAATATGCAAATTAAATGTTTAACATGGAATATTTAGAACTGTGGGCGAAAAAAGACAAACGGAATAAGAAACTTTATAACTTTTTCTTCAAAATCGTTCAAATCCGAAGGTCGTCTGTTAATTTCTTCTAATTTTAATTTCCAAATGAATAAAAGCCTGCATGTCAAAAAATCGCGTTTTACATGTTAAGTAATGGGAAAAGAAAATGCCTCGCTTGGAGACGAACCAAGGAATTTTTTCGCGATTTAAATTTGTCATCACCTGGAAAAGTGTTAATCAAGCATCTCTACCAATTTTCGAGTTTCTATCATTATTATTTCTCGAGTTATTAGCGTTTGCATAGCGTGATCAACCAACCTACCAACGGATGACAGCTATTATTATATAAAATAATCATACAAACAAAAATTTATTTTTTTCTTTTTAGCGCAAAAAATAAGTTATGCATTTAGAATATTTTTCATTTAATTTATTCATAATTTAACATTGTAGCAATGTTATTTTATCTTAATATAACGTGAGGGGGGGCTTAATAATTTTTTCCCGAGATGCGGGAATGTATCCCCCGATTATAACATGGAAGTCTATGGAAATATGGCATTTGACATTCGACTGTTTAAGATTCGACCACGTTTTAAGGAATGCATCCCAGTCGAATCTTGGGAGTCACCGAAATGTATAATAATATATAATCAGTGATGAGCAGGAAAAAAATTACGAACCGGCTCTCTAAAAAAAAAAATCGGTACAACTTACATTGTACAAACTTTCTCATATAATAATGCTTCGTTTAGTTATCTTTAGAAGATGAAAATCGTATGAGCCAGTTTTTAAAAAATCCAATTTTTGTAAAGTTATCCAAGAATAAACTAGCCTTATATTCATTCATTCAGAAAAATGAAATATGTAGTATTATTGCAGATGTCTAATTAAGTAATGGTACGAAATGTGATCAAAATCGTTTGAACCGTTCGTGAGAAAATCTAATTATTGTTAAAGTTGCCTAGAATAAACTAGCCTTATACCGTATTTACTCGTGTAAGCCACGCACCTTTTTTCCCAAAACGCCTGTGAAAAAGGGGGGTGTGCGTCTTACATGAATTCTTTTATTTGCCGCTCACCTTTTTTCCTAAAATGTCATGTCAGTAAACATCTATTATTCTATTTCCAAATTTCGGTGTATTTAGTCATTTTCATTCATTGTATAAAATTTTTTAATGAGTTTTACGTTTATTAACGGGTGCTCCCCAAACTCGACGAAGGCTTCTGTTGCAATCGTCACAGAGGCCACGGCGCATGCGTGACCAGTTTGGGTTGGTGGGCGTTTTGTGCTCACTGCAGACGACGCCTACCGTTCAGATACGGCATGCTTCCTTTATTCACTGCTACGTCTATGAAAGTCATGGCCGCCGTGGTGATCAATGAATGATCACCGATCATAATTTTAGTTAGCCAAAAAAATGACGACCGCTACGGTAGCAATCGGTGACCATATGGCTGGAAAATTACATACAGCAGAATGATTGGTGATTGCTCCCGGAGCGATTTCTGCCGAACATGACCAATGTGACAAGAAAAACAGTTAAGTGTTTAATAAAAGAGGACTATCGAGGAGATTTCTGCTAGTACCGATATAAAGAGATCACCCAATAAATTCATCACGTAGGAGTGTGAAGATACTTAACTTGAGCGTAGCATTTTTGAGAAATAGGAAATGGTGATTTAAAAAATCTTTTTCGGCTCAAATAAATTTTTTCCCTTATAGCCGGCCCAAAAACTGGGGTGCATAGGATACACGGGGGCACGGCTTAAACGAGTAAATACGGTATTCATTTTTTCAGAAATATGAACTATTTGGTATTATTGAAGACGTAAACTCAAGTAACTGTACAAATTTGATCAAAATCATTAGAGCCGTTTTGAGAAAATCAAATTATTGTTAAAAATGCATAGAATAAACGTCCCTTAATTATTGAGCAATTTCAACCATTTCCTCATAGATTCTATTCTGTATGATAAAATGCCTAAGTACGATATTTCATTCATTTTCACTCTACCGTTTAGGCTCTAGAGCCAGTAAGAGACAGACAGACAGCATTGCAAAAACCACTTTTTCAGACTCAGCTACACCTAAAATATATATTTCAGTCACAATCTCGAGGTTGAATTTTTTCGCAATTACAATACTTTCTCAATATACTTCATATATAAGAAAGTAAAAAAGGTGTTAGGAAATTTCGATACGATGGCAGGAGGCCTATACGCCAGGGGCACCTTATCGCTCTAGTTTAGTAATTCCATTCCGCTAGCTTAACACGTTCGTTGCGGAGCACTGCATATGCAGTACTGCCGGCGAAACTCGGTTACGGTCCACTGCATATGCAGTGCTCTCGCAGTTTTCGCACTCCGCCTCTTTTCTTTCGTCCGTAGAGGGATTTGGGCTCTGACAGATGTTCCGTAGGGCGTTTTAGCCTCATTTCTTCTCTAGCATTCGTGTGGTGAAGTTCGTTTCTGCGCCGGAGGTGTATAAAGTGGTTTTTTCCTTCTCGTCCTTGATTTTTAAGGTAAGCCTTATTTTTCCTCTTACAAATGGAATATTATTTATTTTAATGTTTGAATCTGTCAAATTAATACTTTTTAGAACCATTAGTAAAATATTTCATAATTGAAAATTTTCGAATTTCAGAATTACGTATTACCCGTGACGCCGAACTTTTCCCGAGTTACTCTCGCGGCATACCTGTAAATAAGTAAGAGATATTCTGTTGTTGCATTACTCATGAATATTTTCAAATTATCCCTGTATAAATCTTAAATAAATTATTTCAGATTTTCAAGCCAGATAACCGGCGCCGCAGATAACTCTTCTAAAATTTCATCGAGTCAGAGGTATGTGCTTGTATGCGTTGTCCATTGCTATATACTTGTAACGGTATAGGAACAAAGGTTTTTATACGTGTTGGAAATGTCTTTTTTCAGTTAGAAACCTGAAACAGAAATGGAGGGTAAGCCGTCGACCTCCCATGCGCAGGACGTCCCATCCTCCGGTATGTTTTCTTTCTAAATGAATGATTTTGTAATAAATTTCAGTTGTGTAAGTTTGTTATTTCACGATAAGTATTTTTTTCAGCTGTTCCACCGTCCAAAAGGCAGAAAATGGAGGAGCAATTCCTAATTTCCAGCCTTTCTAACGAAGAAGTGGAAAAGCTCCTCCAGGAGTATGCGGATGAGGACGTCGAAGAGGGAGGTTTGGGTTTACAATCCGAAAGTGATGCGGGACCATCGGAGGGCGAATATCCTTCACATCTCCCGGTAAGAGACACGTGTTCTTTTTCTTTTGAGGCACAAACACACCCTGCCATAACCCATCCTTCGTCACCCAATGTCCCATTACCCGACTCCCCTCCCAAACTTTTTCATGAGTTGCAGCCCCTTTCTCAAAGCCCAACAGACCTACCCCAACCCTGCTCCTCTTTACAACCCTGTTCATTTTCTCCGACTCCCTCTGAGTTTTCTCCTCTTCCAGCCTCCCCCGAATATCTTCCTTCTCCTTCCCCTTCTCCTCCCCATCCTCCCATTCCTCCACCTCCTCCTTCAGCAACTCTTTCATGGGTAGACACTCCTCAAGATTCTCGCCATATTCCTTTTTTTGGGCAGAGTGGTTTGAAAGTCCTCCCAGATGGAAATGACCCCAAAGATTACTTTGATTTGCTATTCACCAAAGATTTTTTTCAGTTAGTAGTGAGGGAAACTAACAGATTTGCTGAGGAGATCTTTCTCCAAGGTGTATCTGAGAGAGCCCGCATTACTAGCTGGATATATCTTGATGAAGAGGAATTCAGATTATTCTTAGGGCTCAAGTTCCATATGGGAATCATTCAGCTGAATAGGCTAGTCGACTACTGGAACACAAACGAAAAATTCCAACTCAAGTATTTCACCTCGAGAATGTCAAGGGACAGGTTTTTAAATATAGTTCAGGCCCTCCATTTTGCAGAAAATCCAGTAGTCGATGAGCCTAGGTCAGCAGATCCTCTGCTCAAAATAAGGCCTCTTATGGAATATTTCCATAAGACAATGGAGGGGATCCACTACCCACGGAAAGAATTGTGTATTGATGAATCTATGGTGCCATGGAGGGGTCAATTGTCTTTTCGTCAATTTATAAAGCAAAAGAAGCATAAGTATGGCATCAAGCTTTATATGTTAATGGAACCAGATGGGTTGGCTCGTAGGTTTATAATTTATGCGGGGGCTTTGGACGAGAAACTTGCAGGGAAAGGCCACGCAAATAAAGTTGTACATAAACTAATGGAAGGGCTGGAGAACGGCCATTCATTGTTTATGGACAATTTCTACAATAGCGTCGGTCTGACTCAGGAGCTCATGGACAATAACCAGTGTTATTGTACTGGGACTCTAAGAGCCAACAGAAAAGACAACCCTGAAAAGGTTGTACAGAAAAAATTGCGGAAAAACGAAATGATACAGCAGTGGACCACTGATGGGATTAACGTTTCAAAATGGAAGGATAAACGAGATGTTTTAATGATATCCTCTGAGTTTTCAGGGGATATCATTGGAACTATCTCTCGTCGTTCACGATCAACACAGAAGCCTCAATGTGTTGTTAATTATAACAAATACATGGGAGGTGTTGATCGTGTCGATCAACATTTATCTTATTACATTTCGGAATGTAAATCCTTAAAGTGGTACAAAAAACTAGGTTTTCACATCATCGAAATGATGCTGCTGAACGCCTATTTTTTGTACCAAAGATACAGCGGGTCACCTATGAGCTTGTATACATTTCGATTATCCGTAATTGACCATCTTTGCAGGCAAGCTTGGCGCTCCCAGCATGTAAAAACAGTGTGTCAACCATCGACCTCCTCCATTATCACCATAGATAATCATTTCGTGAAGGAATACCAGCCACTCCCCAGGGGTAGGAGAAAACTAAAAAACTGCAGGGTGTGTTCGGCCAATAAAGTTAGAAAGCAGGTGTCGACTTACTGTGGAAACTGTGAAGGTGAGCCAGGTCTTTGTTTAACCAACTGTTATCAGGAATACCATCGAGGAATGATGAAAAAATAGAAAAATTTACTAGCTTTCATTTAGGTTTTTAAATTTTTCTATTTTTTCATCATATATCGATGGTATTTCTGATTCAGTTGGTTATAACAAATAACACAATTCTTCGATGCTACATACTGTTTCATTGTAAATATGTAAATGTGTAAATATGTAAATGTGTAAATATGTAAATGTGTAAATATGTACATTTAAATATGTGAATATATAAATATGTAAATATATAAATATGTAAACGTGTATATAGGAAATATACAGATATATATAAATGGAAATCTTATTCTATATTTATTGTAAATATCAAATTTTCAAATGTCAATTTCTAAAAATAATCAAATATTTTCCATACTCCTGTTTCCCTACATTCTGAGCTTCCAAGAGCAATTTTAGAGTAAAAATATTGAATGTAGGAATTTTATGCGATATTTGGACGGAAGAAAAATAATTATCAAGTGCTGGGCCTATACGCAGTTAGGACGACTTCATATGTTGCACTACTGCATTTTGTCGAACAAAAATGCATTACAGCGTAATTTTAAAAATTTTCAAACCTTTAAAAGTCGGATTTAAATGTCTCTTTGTAGACTCTCGCCACCGGATTTAATTTTGGTCATTTAAATTTTTCTTGCAATCGATCATAAACTGTCTTGTATTTCATGAACTATTAGTGATAAAACGTTCAAGTAAAAAGTATTATTTAGTCAATCGTTTGGTGAATAGCGGAATTACGTCTTTTATAGAAAAAGAAAAAAAGAGCGCAAAACTGACGTAATTCTGCGAGATAACAATCATAAAAACAAGGATAAATTCAATAAAAGTTATTAGTGATAATTTTTATAGCTTATATATTTATTTGATAAATATTATAAATCTTTTTTCGTGTGATATTTCTCGAAACAGGAAAATACACGCAGACCAACATCGCATATTTTACATTTTGCCCCTTTCCGTGTGTATTTTCCTTTTTCTGCATACACACGACATCTAAGGCGATTTCCCTTTATTGGCCTGTTTGTTTTCTTTAGCCTCTGAACTCCTCAATGGGCCCACGCTTGCACTGGGTCTTCCCTTTCAGGAAGTTTTCGAGGGGATAGCTAACACCCCTTCCTCAATAATCTCCCTCACAAGAGCAAGGTGAAACTCGATGAGTCACCTGCTTTCCTGTTTACGTTATCAAAACAAAGCTATTGAGCACTGTGACGTTGTGGAGGTGGAAGAGAAGATTTTTTGTCCTCTTCCAGCTACGGCAACTAATGTCATAGCTATTCTATATAAGCACTCTTCTTACAGAGGAGGATATAGGATATATATAGGATATATAGGAGGACACTAATGTCTGGCCCAAACTACAATAGTTGGAGAGCTGAAATTTAATACATAGGTGAATCGAAAAAAATAATCTTAGGGAAAATTGCAAAATTGCGATAATGTTTATTTTCTTGGCCGATACAAATTATAAACTATTTTACTAACATTTCATGGTTTAGCTACTTCTAAATGGGATATGATGCTGAAATTTTTTCAATTGGTAGAATTTGCCAAATGATGAAAATGGGATTATAGAAATTTGAAAATTTTTATTCGTTCGGCCGTAATAAATTCCTAAATGTTAAACAAATTGACTAATGTTTATGTACATTCTGAAGATCTAGGAAGCTGAAACTTTTAACAATGTTAGGAAATAATTTTCCGGTTGTAAATAACATTGAAAATTTCATAAAAGTTTTATATTGTGGCTGTTAAAAATTCATAAAATTTAAACAATGAAATTCATATAAATCCACTTCTAGAGGTGCTATATCGATGAAATTTTGCATAAATGTGAGGAATTCATAAAAAATGCTAAAAACCTATAAATGCTTTATAATTATAAATTTTAGGGGTTGTTTTTACCTCAATATTGCCCATAAGGAAAAACGTAAATCGGCAAGAAGGTGCAAACTGTTGCGTTTAAAAATTATTTGTCAGCTCATACTCTTTACTTTAGGGTGAGAGAAAATGCTTGCAGAATGCAAGCACACCTTCACTAGTAATATATAGTCGCCATCCTGTCCCCCTTGTCTACGTAACCCATGTCGCGATCGTAGTCTTCGATAATTTCCGGCCTCCCTGCTCATCACTGAAATTTCCTTCTCCCGGTGGATCGTGAATAATGGTTTTATATAAGAGCAAAGGGAGAATGAATATAAAAAAATCAGCTTACCAAGGAAAAAATAGAGATTTTCACTTTTCTATCAAGAAAAATATTCTCGTCCCAACTAAAACTCTGTTCGAAAGTCTGCTAACGAATGAATATACGCGGTCTAAACATGCAGAAGAAAAAAGGGAGGAAGAAAATAACGGTAAGGGTTTCAAGGAACTTCTCCTATGCCGGGACATTTTTATTGCCCACATGTGGAGAGTGAAGTGGGTTACGGTTAGAGAGCAGCTGGGCTAAGTCTCTCTCCCTTACTCTTGGTGTAAGGTCTCCTCACCCCCAGTATTGGAACATACGGCGTGTTTCCTCAACAAATCTTGAGAAGAGGCTTTTAGGATGATCCCTCCAAAATTTTACACATCCAGGATGAATGCACCATCTGAGGTTAAATTCGCAACATTTTGCCGAAATTTGCTCGGCGGGTTGCATACCTTTTTGGCCAACGTGAGTTACTGACTACTGCATATGCAGTACTCCTCAAAAAATAAATATTTTTAGAAATTTCGACATTTTCAGTCTTTAACATCATATTTAGGACATAAATGTGAAGTCATATTGAAATTCTTCAGTAAAAATTTTTCCCGTAATCGGGGAATTCGCAATAATTCTTTTCCGCAATGAACGTGTTAACAAGTGTTCGGTTCGTAATATATGCCATTTCATACACTGTCGGTAATTGACTATCAGGTAGGGCAAAATGTACTTGAAAGGACAAAATCAATAAATTTTCATATTTTCTAAAAATCTAACAACTGGCTCGAAAATTCTGAGACAGTCTTCCCCGCAGCCTAAAATTACGATGTATGTTGAAACTACTGCAAGAAAAAACAATATGTGTTAATTTAAGTGCAGACAGTGTCAAAGATGCGTGCGTGGAATTAGTAACTGTAAATGGTAGACCATTCTCTCTGCTTGAAGATTCGGGTTTTCAAAAACTATTGGATCCAATTCCACAAGGGTTAGGGACTAAATTCCAAATCAATCGTCAGAATATTCAGGATGAGGTAATAAGAAGGGCTAAGCTGTCATGGAAACAACTTGAATCTGTTTTGAAGAACAGATTAATTTCTTTGAAAATAGACACAGCTACTCGATTTGAGAGGCCCATTTTGGGTGTCAACATACAGATCATTAACTGTGGTGAGATTATTATGAAAACTCTCGCAACGCGAGATTTAAATGATCGACCAACAAGTGCTAATTTGTGCAAAATTATTACAAATGTCTTGAATGAATTCCAAATAGATTTAAAGCAAATACAGGCAGACCTCAACTTTCGTACGTTCAACTTTCGTACAACTCACACTTTCGTACATTATACATTTGCACCCCTAAACCACCTTTTGTACGCCAAATTTGGACTTTCATAAGTCAGCTGACAAACAAACATTTTGAGCTATCGCATAGTGGTGCTGTCTGTCAGCCAAGCCAACACTTTTAATAAATTACCAAATGAAGCAAAATGCATAAATATAATAAAATTCAAAATTGTAATGGCTTCTTGTATGAAATCTAAATCATTCTACTCAATTGATGAGTTTCTAGAAAGTGACCTAGCAGATTTAAATTTTTTTAAAGAGCAAGGAACCAATCTACACACGCTTCGATGATGTTGGCAATATCCTGTTAGCAGACCGAGAAACAATTTGAGACAATGATTGCGCAGTTGCTTGGCTTTCTCGCGAATGACAAGTGAACTCAGCGAGACCTTCTTGCGAGTTTGGGTCTCGATTCACAGGTTTAAAGCCTTCTCTGTCTTCTCTACATATGGATTTATAGGTACTTTTGTACTCGTGGAAGTAACACTTGCAACACTAGCTCTAATTGCTTCTTCATCTTCCTTATCGATCTTATTGTGGACTCGGTCACACCAAGTAATTTATCAACTGATGAAGCAGATTCATTATGCGCAAGCCATTCTAAAACTTCAATTTTCTTCTCCAAACTCGTCACTTTTTCGCCCTTTTTACCGACCTTTCTTTCATTTCAATCATCACTCTCTTTGGGGCCATGATTAGGCAATATTACAAAAAACTTTGCTTTAATGAAAAAAACTCGCACTTTCGTACATTATACATTGACACATGTGAACCGCCTTTCGTATGCTGAATTCGGACTTTTGTACATCAGCGAAATGATGAACGAACATTTCAAGTGGTGGTGGTGCTGGCTGCCAGCCACCAGTTTCTGCTGCGTCGCCATCTTTGTCTGTACAGCAGTGTTTATTTGTGCAATTATTTAAATACTTTATTGCATTTTGCCCCATCTTTATATTATAAAATCGACGATTGTGTCTAAAAGGCCCCTGCTCAAAAAACTAAACATTTATACCATAATTAGAGATTCTACGAGGGAAAGTCAGTAAGTCACAATCAAAAGTAAAACAAGTGAGATACTAACCTGGAAAAAACATTTATTTCTCAACATAATCCCCTGCAACATTAATACACTTGTCCCATCGCTTTACCAGTCCCTCAAAACCCGCATCATAAAATTCTTTCGTCTGTTGTCTCAGCCACCGCCGCACCTCATTTTCAACCTCTTCATCATCAGAGAAACGTTTGCCACCAAGGTGTTGTTTTAGCGGACTGAACAGGTGAAAGTCACTTGGGGCAAAGTCAGGGCTGTAGGGGGGATGATCAAGAAGTTCCCACTTGAGTTCTTGAATTGTCTCCTGGGTTCAGTTCTCTGGGCACCCACCGTGCGCACACTTTCCGAAAATTCAGACGATCATGTATTATGCTGTAGGCTAAACCGTGAGAACACCCAATCGTGATCGCTACACTGTCTATCATTATCCTCCTGTCAGCTCGGATCATTTCTTCCACCTGTTTCAAAGTTGTTTCTGTCGCAATCTCCACAGGGCGACCAGGTCGGTCATCATCTTCAAATGTCGAGTGGCCCTGCAAGAATTTCTTAATCCAGTTGTAAACCGCTTTACGTGACAAACACTTCTCACCGTAAACGGGAACCATTTCTGTATGAATATCCTTTGCAGGAAGTCCTTTTGCCCACAAAAAATGCACTACAGCATGCTGCTCTATCGATATACACTCCTCGAGCACAGACGCCATCTTAAACTACTGAAAACAGCCGCGTATCATGCGCATGCGCATCCGGCTAGTGTCACAAGTAATCCTAGACTGTGCTGCTACCTAGTGATGCATATTGAAAGCCTGTTATTTCCATTACATTTGTTCTGCTTTCATTTGTGACTTACTGACTTTCCCTCGTATAATATCTTTTTGGCTATCTGCAAACGGAACACCCATTATAACATGTAAGTCTATTGTTCGACTTTCGTACACGTTTTTAGGAACGCATTATGTACGAAAGTAGGGGACTTCCTGCATACTCCTTGACTACCGACACCAGCACTAATATGATAACATCCTTGATACCACTTTACTGGTGACAAAAACAGAAATTTTTGTCATATCTCGTAAAGTATTAGTCATATCAAAATATTTTTCAAATAAAAATTGTAGAACTAGTAAAGAATAGTATTTTCTTTCCCATGCATTTTTATTGTAGGAGTAGGCGTTATCGAGAAAATCAAACAAGAATGTCTTAATTCAAGTTGAACTCGGAAAATTTCTTGCATGGTTACTTCTTCAATGTTGCTAACATAAACAATCTCACAAACTAACATTTAATTTCCTTATGTGTGCATGTAATATTATTAAATAGGAAGAAAATCGATTATTTATGATGAAGAAAAAACTTTAAACCGCTATTTCCCTTACGTACAGGTATATCATTTCTTTCTAATACTCCATTGCATGAAATGCGCCCATTTGTGATACAGTAAAAGCTCGTTTTAACTGCACCCATTCTAGCAGCAAACTCGCTCTAACAGCACCTTTGGTGAACTTACATTTTCCAATTGTCTAATACAGGGGTGAGGAACCTTTTTCAATCGGAAGGCCAAAATTCATCCTTGGGAGATCCCATCAGGCCGCACTCTGCCATGTGTGTCACATACATACAGACACTTCATCTAGTACATTTGTAAGGTTTGTCGTCGGTGCTTATATACGTTTCCACGAATGAAATTCAATGGATACGGTCCTCGCAAATAGAATAGCCATATGCAACTTTTTAAATCATGCTTTGGAGCACATAGTACCCACTATCTCTGTCACAATGTAGATATCTCTTCTTGAAGCTCACCGAATATTAATACACATTGATTTAGTTAAGATTGAGCATCACATATAATAATTATTTCAAAAAATAAGCTTGTATTTGTGACATTTTTTACTTAATCTTTCTGAGAACTTTTTGATTCACCCTAGTATATGAAAAGCACCGTATCTGATCTTGCTATCAGTATGCTATGCGTCAATCTAGGCGAGATAATAATGAGGATCCCGAGTAATGCTATTGGTAGTAAATCGAACGTTTAAATAAAAAAGTGGTTTTTTGATTAAATATCGAATTAAGCAAACTTTGGGTGATTTCGAATCTAAAGCTATATTCGACGGTAAATATAAGAATCCTTTGATATTTTCTTTTAAAATGGTTCTCATTCGTAATGTTAATTTTATGGGAAAATAGGCATATTTAGGAATTTCTGGAGTCGAACCCATAGCACTTAGAAGAAAGATGACAATTTTTCTGGTGGTATATCATATAGGGCTAAAATTCCTGAAAATCTCATAAATCGGCTAGGTAGATTTGGCTGGACATGCTTACTTATGGGAAATAATGGGGGCCATGTGGAGTCGAACCTGGGCCTTGTTATGAAAAATTGATATCGTCAACTGATAGATTTGGTGCTCTAACCTTATACCAAAACTTATTTCCATGCGATAACGGGAAGTCCCCTAAAATGATTTTCAATGTGCCCTCAGTGTTATTCTTATAGGAAAGCAGGCATCTTTGGAAATTTTTGGGGTCGAACACGGGGCATTTAGAAGTGATCTGACAATTTTTCTGGTGATCTCTTAGTTGAAGAACGAAGTATAAGGTATACAAGATGTTCAACTTTAACTCTTTTTCTTTTTAAAATGAAGTGAGCGGCAGCGATCCTTCCCCAACAAGAACCCAGGGATATTTAAGAGCGAATATGTATTTGCACGAAGGAGAACAATTTTAAAGAAATAAATAGAACCAGTTTCTGGCAAAGCTATACCGAGAGATTAGGTTTTCCAAACTCGATAAATAAAAGAAAAGGGGTAAGAATTTAGTATTCTTCCAGAGAAAGGATTCGTGGAGCGTGCGGCCTTAAGGCCACAGGTTCCCCACCCCTGGTCTAATAGATGTCGCCACAGTCATAACCGATCTTCCGTAACCTTAACCACCGAAAAATCCTCAAAATTTCGAAAAAGAATGCGTATTTCTGAAAACGTTGACCATGTAACATGTAAACATCACAAGAACAAATAGTATAGTGTTTTATCTGATGAATAATGTCAAAACGAAGAAAATCTGTCCATATTTACATATTTTAACGAACGAAGGAAGAAAACTTGCACTCTGAAAAATCAAAAATCCGTGTAAACGTATGGGAAAATATAATTGTCTCCTGGATTCGAACCGGGACACTTTAGCAAACGAAAATATTTTTCCATGGACCTCATAGCCAGTAGAAACAAAACGCTGTTTACCTCATATCTTTATGACGAATGGTTCTCGAGAATTACGGCGATATAAATTGTACACAAATGTTGACAGACGTCAACGTAAAATTAATATATAGTTAGATAGATTTATTATACCTTAATAATTATGGCAAAAATAGTAAATTAAATAACGAAGAACAACATATACAATATCTTATAGGGAAGAAGAACGTTAAAAGATACCAAATATGCCCTCAAAGTAATTTGAATGTGATTTTGGGGCACCATTCGTTATAGCAGCATATTCATTTTGTTCCTGTGGGTGCCATTAGAATGGGCTTTTGCTGTACATTGTACACTTTCCTAACTTGTACTTTTTAATTAATTATTTCTCAAACTAAAAGGCATTGGCCCGTAATTCCGAAATGGTATTTTTTTTGGCTTACGGAAAATTCACCGAACACAATTCAGCGAAACACAATTCACCAATTCACAATTCACTGAATCGCAATTCACCGAATCACAATAATTCATCAAAATGTAAATTCACCAAACCACAAATCATCAAATGTATTATTCATCGAAATTTCCAACTCACCTTATGAAGATGGGAGAGAGGGGAAGTAATATAAATGAAATGTTGGCAACATGGATGTCTTTTGACTGATTATAACAATTTGAAAAATAATAAGTAACAATAAACCATGAAGGTTTAAGGAGGTGTGGGTATGGGGAGGAAAGAAGGAAGATTAAATAGTATGTATAACAAAATGAAATACTAGCATCATGGATGTCTTTCCACTGCAAATAACTCATACATGAATAATAAATAATCAAATTAAGCTCACGGGAGTAGGGGGAGGAGAGGGGGAAGGTTAAACATTTTGAAATGTGTAACCTTCCCCCTTTCCTCCCTAACCATAAGCCTTGAGTTCGTGATTTGTGTATTTATTGGTTATTATACATCTACGAGTTAATTGTAATTGAATGACACACATGGTGCCAGTATTTCGTTTTGAAATGTTTAACCTTCCCCCTCTCCTCCCCCTACTCCCGTGATCTTAATTTGATTATTTATTATTCATGTACGAGTGATCTGCAGTGGAAAGACATCCGTGATGCTAGTATTTCATTTTGTTATACATACTATTTAATCTTCCTTCTTTCCTCCCCATACCCATACCTCCTTAAACGTTCATGGTTTATTGTTACTTATTATTTTTCAAATTGTTATAATCAGTCAAAAGACGTCCATGTTGCCAACATTTCATTTATATTACTTCCCCTCTCTCCCATCTTCATAAGGTGAGTTGGAAATTTCGATGAATAATACATTTGATGATTTGTGGTTTGGTGAATTTACATTTTGATGAATTATTGTGATTCGGTGAATTGCGATTCGGTGAATTGTACTTTCGGTGAATTGTGAATTGGTGAACTGTGGTCGGTGAATTTTCATAGACCCATTTTTTTTGACCTAAACTTTCCACTGGTAGAAGATGAATCAAATCTGTGAGTTACACTCCATAGCCTCTCCTTGTGAGACTAGTGGAGTCAGTGGTTGAACGAATACTAAAACAGATCACCCAGAACTCCTAAACTCAATGTGATGATGAAATCACCTCAGTGGTCTGCTTTAATTTGCTGTTAGCCGAAGTCAAAAGGGAAAGATAGACATCCTACATGATATTTTCATTTCTCGATCATAAGCTTATAAGTTTATACTGCTGAGAACGATAAATCCTTAGCATGTCATCGTTTAATGAGTAATAGTCTGAGAGTCCCTCTTCATAGGTCCCAGCTATTTCAATGGACGAATAAGTGAGGGAATGGACTAATGAATGGGGGTTTGGATATAATTCGTTAAGGACGAAAAAAACGAAAAGAAGAAGAAATCGGGACGATGAATAGTGAAGGACGCCTGTACAATTAATAATGTAAGTAATTCAAATCTGTAGAATTACGTGTATGAACTTAATCTTAACTGTCGCATTTCCTGTTTCCAGATTTGTTTGTTAAATTTCTTGCGTTATTCCTTCTATTAAACACTTTTAAAATGAGATAGGAATGAGAGAACCAAAATCCACTATAAATCAAAACTCATTCTATTTTATAGATCCCTTTTTGCTTATTTAAAAGGATTGGCAGCAGTGGTGCTGAGGTTTTCTAAGTGGCATCAGTATGGCCAACTAACTGTATGAAGTTGTTGCATCTCAACTCATTCACTTTCATTATTGAAGATGTCTCTCGAAGACGTAATGTGGACTTTATTGAAAGTAATACTTATGGGCAAGTCTAAGTGTTTTAAAATTGTTAACTGGTAATAATTTAATGCTTTAACATATTTATTTACAGTACTCTAGTTAATACTTAACATGGCAATATAATTTTGTTCTTATACCTCACAAAAATCAAGGGTGCTCATTATACACGGGGTATAATAAAAAGTCAGAATTTTTTGGCAATAAGTAAGGGTGCGTATTATACACGAGGGCGCATTATACGTAAGTATATATAGTATGTTACCAAGTAAAACTTTTTCTTAAACAACGATACAGTAAGTAGGTTAGTGTAAGAATTGAGGTGCTCTGCAGTGCTGGGAAGCAATCAAACACACAAGATTCTCTCAAGGGAGGGGTCAGAAATATTTGGCAAGCACAAAAGTTGTATGCAAGTTATATCAATACCTACATGTCACATATTGCATTATTAATTATATTTATGTTAACAAACAAAAGGGGCAAACCATCTCCTATTCCTCTCTGACGGCACCCATGAACCCAAATTTAAAATAACTATGTATGTTTCCGTAATTTAGAAAAATCACCATCCTGGTGCCCCCTCCCCCCGCAGTGTGATCCACTGCCTGGAAGGATCACTGAAATGGCCCGCAGAGTTTATAAGGTTGGGAAATGCTGCACTAGACATGTCAGAATAGTCCCTTAAAAGTTAAATAATTTTTTTGAAAATAAGTTCAATTAGACAGTTTGTTTTACATTTATAATCTCTAATTCTTGAGTAAAACATTATATAGCGCCGAAAAACTCCTAAAATATCATATTTTAGCAATAAACTTGGAACATAAAATTTCACTCACATTCTCGAATGACAAGATAACTCATGACAAGAATTACTGTGTGGCCACTATAGATGTAGTCTCCACAGAATGTATGCTGGCCATTAATAGACAACCCAAAACCAGAGAGTAGCTGCAGAACTCGACGTACAACAAGGAAGGAAGAAGTCACATTTGCTTTGGGTGAGCAGTAATATGTTTGGCTGGCAACAGGTAGCACAGTCACATACATTGTAATGGACCGCATCAGGTACAGAATGCCAAGGAGAAGGAAAAGACGTCTCATAACAATAAACCTGAAATAAAACAGATGCTCATTAATGAAAAAAGGATAGAATCTTCAATGAGACAATACATACAAACCCTATAGAATATTAAAGCATGTGCAGCTTTCCACTCCTGGAACAGCTGCTCAAAACCCAATTATGTATCTTACTTCATGAAGAGTACAGAATGAAACTTTCATTACTTAAGATTTTTAAAAATTCCCATGATAGAATGACCTAGCTTTAGTCAGTCAACCTTTTGCTTGACTTGGGGAGCATAGGTCACCATGGATGCTGGTCAAACAGGCCTTTAACTGTACTATGTCTTCAGTGGAATGTTTACAATGATGATATTCAGAGGAATTAAGTTTGATCCATTGGAGTTGCTGTGCAATACCTTTCTTTGAAAGCACTTTGTCATCCATAGAGTAGTTCTTATATATTCTGGTAAGAATCTCTCTTAACTGATTTATATCAGCAGTAAAAGCTTTCTGAAATTGTTTCTCAAATAAATTAAATTTTCCAGCACTCTTGACCATTCAATTCAGCCTTATTTTGCAATGATGCTACAGACAACGTGTTCCTGAAAACGCGGTTGAATCTCCAAGTTGAATGTCAAGCACTGTTTTCCCATTAAAGTACATGTTATTATTGGGGATGTGTTCCATCTAAAAATTATTAAGTTCTATCTCATATTACAAAAATAAATGGGTTAAAAGCACGAGTTCCAAAAAAAGGCAAAGGTGCAGAAATCAGGGTTAAGGCTAGCCATAACTTTGAAGTGCATATTTTTCCTTATTTTTTAAAGGTTAATATTATTTATAAATTCTCCTGTTTAAATTGTTAATAATAATGACTCATTATACAAAAGATTCCAGGAGAAATAAAAATGCAACATACCTGTGTCTGTGAAATACAAGTACAAGCATTGCTGTATTGGTGCAGATCACAATTAGAACTTCAGAAACACTTAATCCCCAATCAACAGCTGTGATGTGGTCCAGCACAACATCAGGAAGAGGGCCATACTTATCCCTGTCAGGTACTCGTTCATGCACAAGCGCCAAAGATGCTGTCGTCAAAATGAAGTTGACAACCAGGAAGAGGAAGGCTGGAGGAGACAAATGTATATACGTATCTACATTACAAACAAAAATTAATAACAAAAGGAAAATAAAATATATTTACAGGAAACACTTGTATACAAATAAAACTCTTTATACGTACATACTCTTTGAATTTACTATCCAAAAAAATTGAAAACAACATTTGTAGATTATCTGCTCCCTCTTGTTTATAGGGTGATGTACGGTCCTGGACAAAAGGACTGTACCACCCTATGACTGCTCTACTGGTATTTCAGTGAACTACTAGTCTCAAACAAACTGTCAAGTGAAATGGCAACAGTGATAGTAGAGGAGGGGGTGAAGGCTTAAGGTTTGTGGCTCTCTCTCAGCTCTAAGGGATAGAACATTTTTCCTCAAGATAATGGTTTCAAATTTAGTAGTGCTTCCTTTCCCCATGGCGGTAACATGTGAATGAGTGTCGGATACAATTCTTTGCATTTCAAAATTAGTTAGAATCGAGACACGAACTCCAGAGTTTAACATACAGACGTCAAAAAGAACAAAGTTTATTTTTCCAGTCAAGATTAAATTAATTAAATTCTGATTGTGAGTTAGCATATTTATTAGGAATTGAAAGGCGGCATGACTGGAATTCCAGTCATAGCACTACATCTGGTTCTAGCGGTCTGGGTAAGGGACCGCCGGCGGAATGAGTTTCCTATGCGTCTCCAGCCATCAGTTTGACCCTAACCAGCGCTTGAGGAAAGTCCGTTTTGCAATTGGTAGATTTTCTTCGGATTTTCGACTTTTTCTTTTTTTGGGTACGTACTCACTCTGATTTTCCTATAGTGATTGAGAATTAGCTTTATTATGAAGTAAAGGTTATTTTATTTTCTTTCCAATTCCTTTTTATATTATAAGAAAATTCATTTGTACATCGTTAATTTTTTTGACGATTTGCGTGTTTTTCCTCTAATAATTTGTCGGTAACTACTTGATTCAAATTACCGTCAGTGAATGAAAATTAGTCATTTTATTATCGATTAAAGGTTGTTTTCTTTTCTTTCCAGGTCCTTTTTATATTTTAGGAAAATTCATTTTTATATTATTACTTTTTTTCGACGATTTGCGTATTTTTTCTGTAATAACTTGTTGTATCGGTAAGTATTTTAAAAAATCGTTAAAAATCTATTTTTGCATTTTTTCGTTAAATTTTTTCATATCTGCATTTCTTGCACTAAATTCTACTGGAAATGTAAGGAAACTGGATTCAGTCACTGGCAAAGAACTTGGATTTTCGGTGCCGCGTTGAATGGGTTAATGAGCTGAACATGGACATGCAAGGTAGGAACCACACACTAGTAGATTTTGGCGAAAAAGTCACATCTTTTAAGTGCAAACTTGTTTTATGACAGGACAAAATTTCAAAACAGAAAATGGCTTCATTTCCCTTTATGAATGAGTTTTTAGAAGATGCCAGTAAAGTTTCTCTGGATGACTTGAAACCTGTTTTTGATGAATATTTGGAAAAACTGCACAAAGAGTTTGATCAGTATATACCACAAAATGTAGTTTGAAAAGTACAACTGTGTAAGAAATCCATTTAACGTTGATGTGATAACAACTGGGGATGACAATGATGGCTTCCAGGAAGAGCTTATTGGTCTTCAAAATGATCAGTTCATGAAAGAAAAGTTTGCACAAGTTCCACTGACGAAATTTTGGACAGAGCTTACAAATAAACCGATTTTGGTAAGAGAGTCGGAAAAAGCACTGCTTCCATTTCCCACAACACATCTTTGTGAGACTGGATTTCCCAGCATGGCAATAATCAAGTCAAAATCTAGGAATCGCTTGGATCCTCAGCATGATCTCCGGTGCACTATGTCAGTGAACATAGTGCCTGACTTCACGGAGCTTGCTGCAAGATTACAGCACCAAGGAAGCCACTGATTTTTGACATTATTGTTCTGTTCATTTTATGTGACGTTCCATATGTTCAGTATTTCATAAGTTTTTAATTAGAAGCAAATGATGTCAAACCAGCACATGTATGATTTATTTAAATAAAGATTTGTTTCTTGCATGTTTTGTGTATTTAATATTGTCCCAAAAAATATTGGATTTTACAAGTAACATTAAAAATTTAATATTTTTTTAATAAGTGGCAATGTTATGTAGTGTTCAAGAAAAGGCACTAGTATTAGCAGGGCCGACATGATATCTTTGCGGGGCCCTATGCAAGCATGATTTCGGGGTCCCCTCTTCTTTTTCTGCAATGTTCCAACAATGACCATTACGTGACCTGGGATAATGAGGTAGCGGCGATACGCGGTACTTTAGCTAGAATCAGTACTCTATAATTTAAACATACATTCTACCTTTCTTCACACCAGAGAAGTTAGTTTGTGGTCATCGGATAGTGATTTTCGTATTGGCATCTGACCCTTAGCTCAGCTCATTTAACTGTATCGATATTTATAAATATACTGTGCCAGTTATTGACGACGATGAATTATGGTACATAGAAGCAAAATCTGGGTCCCCTTCATCCAGGGGCCCCTATGCCCCTATACCCTGCATACCTGAGTATTAGTTCATTTATAGTAAATGTCACTGGCTATTGCCGTTTCCATGGTAGGGTCGCAGGTCACATACCATTTGCTACTTTAGGGTCACACACATAAAAGGTTGGGAACCGCTGCTGTAGATGTTTCAACAACATTACATGATTCAGGTCTTTTTTAGCCACCCATGTTCTGATCCATTTTTCTCTGCTTTTGCCTCTCCTCCTCCTTTTGATCAACACAGGTCCCATCATCGCGATACAGACAACAGCTTTTTCCACTCCGTTCATTTTACTAACACACCTCAATTCACAACTTCCAAATGGGCACACTGCTGTTTGCTCGATAAAACTCTCATCTTTCGAAATGGCGAAAGATCAGCGATGAGCAATTTATTTCTCAAAACTGGCTGATACATCCTGTTAAAATAGCACACACACGTCAAATTATTGTTAAGATAAGCTTATCGCCTGAAAAATCTTTGTCTTCAAATTTCTAGTTAGTGTGCTACGAAAGTTTTTTCTGTATGATTCATCGTCCAAAAAATTGGTCGATAAATCTGCTAGTGTATATCCAGCTATTCATCGCTCTCTTTGGGGCCAAGTTTAGGCAATATTACAAAAAACTATGAAAATAGCAAATGCTTTAATGAAAAAAGAGGGATTTCCTATGTGCACTTCAGGCGGCCCTCGACTTTCTTGCGTTCGATATTCGTACAACTCGCACATTAATAATAATATTTATTTACAGCCAGTAATCACACTGTAGTCACAAATCACAGAATAAGTTTCATTAATCACAAAGTAATTTATTATCCAACTCATAGCCTGTAAAACGGTATTGGGATTCAGCAACAGCTGGTTTTCCACCTCTGCCAGAAAAGACACTGCCATAAACAAAGATAACTTTACCAAAAATAAAAAAAAATAAATAGACATAAACAAGAAAAAGGGAACTTACTACCAAGATATAATAACTATAGTCAACGACTAGATTATGGTAAGGATGGAAGCACTGTGTTACAAACAGTACGAATAAATGTAACTCTTACAGTAATAAAAATTTCTTGAGAAAAAAGAATGAAAAACAAACAACGATAAATTATAAAAAGATAGTAATCAATTACACTATGTGTGTGATAGCCTTAGGATAATAAAAGGGAACAAGAACCCAAGATAGCATAGATTGACACCCCTGAACCGCCTTTTGTGTGCCGATCAGACTTTCGCCTATCAGGTAAATGACGAACGAATATTTCGAGTAGTGCTGGTTGCCAGCCACCAGGCCACCAGTTTCCACCATGTCGCCATCTTTGTCCGTACAGCAGTGTTTATTTGTGCAATTATTTAAATATTTTATTTCATTTTGCCCTATCTCTCTATATTATAAAATCGAGGATTGTGTCTAAAAGGCCCCTGCACAAAAAAACTAAACATTTATACCATAATTAGAGATTTTATAACATTTTTTGGCTCTCTGGGAACGGAATCCGTCTATAACACGTAAATCTATCTTCGACTTTCGGACATATTTTCAGGAACGCATTATGTACGAAAGTCGAGGACTGCCTGTATAGCTATTTAAATTATTATGAATAGCATTATAAGGCAAAATTATTATTTCCTATCGTAAAAGAATACAGTCGTCCTTATAGCCGTAAATTACGTATCTGTATTTTGAATATGTTTACAGAATTCACCACTACATGGTGGTGGTGCTGTATGCAGGATATTACGAAAAAGCAAAATATCTCCGAAATGGATGGTTCTACGAAAAATTGTTTCAAACAAAAGTTGGAAAAAATGATATTCTCTACAACGGCGTTTTTAAGGAGATATTTGACGGAAACCGAAAAAACTGACCATTTATAAATAATTCCGAAACAATAACTGCTACGGAAAATTCTTTCAAATTAAAGTTGTAGGAAATTACATCATCTATAACATTTGTATGGAATTGTATATACAATAATGATGTTTTAATGGAGAAATATTGCAAAAACTGAATCGGGTTTCGAATAAACCGCGACTTCCGGTTAATAACCGATATTGTCCAAAAACTAGTCAGTTCTTTGTGCTCATGCTAAAGTGTTACATATGAAGTTTGGTAACAATATGGCAAGTACTTTTTGAGTTAGAGTACCCACAATCACATAGACACACACACACACACTCACATGCACACACACACACACACAGACATCATTCCGAAAGTAGCCTAAATGCTCTAGGGACCTCAAAACATGTATTTCCATTGAAATCTCGAAGTCCATTTTTTTCGTGACACTACTTTCCCATTACTACGTATGGAGAAAGTAACAAATGTTTGTTTTCTCTTTATTCTGTTTTCTTGAGATCTTTCCAGGAACTTTTTGATTCACTCTTGTATAGTTTTTCAAAACAAAAATAAGAATAATTATTTATTATTATTATTATTTTATCTCCTCAGTTCTCTCAGCTATTCGCCAAGCATGCTCACTCTTGAGTATCCAGGAATTTCCTTACTATACAGGCTGTGTTCAGTAGTACGGCTTTTTGTAATGGGTTATATGTGTTTTTGTCTAGTCCTATTATCCTTATACTATTGTGGAGGGATACAAGGACAACGCCAGTGGTTGATAGTACTATTGGGACGATAAAGACTTTGGTCATGTTCCACATTCTTTCCATTTCGGATTTTAGTTCTGTGTATTTTTGATATTTCTCCTGTATGGTCTTCTGTATATTATGGGTGTTAGGTATGGCTATGTCTATGAGGTAGGCAATCCTCAACCGTTTGTTCTGCAGCACTATATCTGGTCTATTGCTGTGTATGGTTCTGTCTGTTATTATGGAGCGGTGATAGTATAACTTGAACTCGTCTGATTCTAATACTGAGGCTGGTTTATACTTATAATAGGGTGATTTACCTTCTATTAATTTACATTTTAATGCCAGACTTTGGTGTATAATGTTCGCAGCCTGGGTATGTCGGTGGAGGTAATCAGACTGAGTCAGACAGCTGCAAGCACCTGTTATATGTTGAATTGTTTCAGGTTTATCCTTGCATTTTCTACACCTATCGTCCTGCACTTGGGGGTTCTTAACAATATATTTCTGGTAATTCCTTGTATTTATGACTTGGTCCTGGATGGCAGTGATGAATCCCTCGGTTTCAGGGAAGTGAGCCAGGCGTTCGACGCTTCCTTGTGAACCTCAGGGCTGCTCAGAACATGGGGGTGTCTTCCATGAAGGGCTATGCTCTTCCATCGGGTCATCTTATCTACTGTAGTAATGATTGCCTCACTGTCCTGAACTATGGTGTCTAATAAATTAAGAGAGGTGTATTTATTATCTGAACTGCAGATGCTTGCATGCAGTGACGAATCTTCTTTCCTTTGGTGGAAATATGACCATAAAAGACTGATTTGCTTATTATGAAGGTTTTCCCCGTCCCCCTTCCACTCTAGGTAATGTCATCCTAAGAGCACTAGAGAGTGGGTGGTGCTTCCTGTGATTCGTTAATTCTACCCTTAGTTTCCTCTGCAAATTCTCTAACTCTGTGTTAGACCATGATATTACTCCAAATGAATATGTTAGTACAGCTATTGCTAGACTGTTTATTGCCTTCGTCAGGTTTTTACTATTGAGCTCAGTTTGACAGATTCTTCTAAGCCGGGAGGTAAATTCTGATGTAAGTGATTTCTTTATGGCCGTGTGATCTATTTTCTTAGACTGTTCAAATCCTAGATATTTGTAAGTTTCATATTCATCCATTGGTTGTATCTCACTTTGCTGTGCCGTCTCGAATCCAATCAGTTCTATTGAATTTTTCTTTATATTAATGGTCCTACATTTGTCTAGTCCAAATCTCATATCTATATCTATTGAGAATTGTTCTACTAATTGTACTAGCTGCAGTAGTTTGGCTGGTGATGATGCATAAAGTTTTAAATCGTCCATGTATAATAGGTGGGATATCTGGTGGCCTGTCTGACTGTCCCCTATCCGATATCCCAACCTAGCTCGATTCAACAGATTCGATAGAGGGTTTAATGCTAAGCAGAACCAGAGCGGGCTCACAGAGTCACCCTGGAAAATGCCTCGATATATTTTAATATTATTACTAGCAGGGCTATGCAGATATTCTGCGTGTAAAGATAGAACCAGAACATCATTGAAGACTTAACAGAGTTATACAGTCTGGGTTGTGTATTTGGATCTGAAATTTCTGCGCAAACAATTTTATCAACATCATCTGAATTGCGGATTTTATCAGCATCTCTTAAAACCAATAAAATATGGACAAGAGGCAAACCCCTTTTTTGTAATTCTATTACCATTACCATAGAGAAACTCCCATAATGATTAACTTTAGTTATAATCTATTATAGCACCAGTATTGGTTTCATAACCTAGCAGAAACAGTTGATAATCATCCCATTTGGTCAATACAAAATCTACAGCTTGAGTGCAGAGTTGTGATGTTCCACAGTACCAAACAAATGTATGGAAACAGAATTAAACAAAGAATTTCCATCGCCTAGAATAGAAATTATACTAAACACTGTGTTTTCATAAGTAAATCTCTCATAAGATACACCTTCCTCAATTGCATTGCGCTTTTTTTACCACCTTTCGTTTCTTATCAGATTCTTTTCTTCCAGTTAAGTTTCGTTTTCGTCTTGGGGCCATTATACACTTACAAAGAAAAACTAGAAACAATTTTAACTTATTAAATCAAACAAAATAAACAAATTTGTAACTGAAAATTCCAATATATGTCCTTTCTTTTTATATAACAATCAATGCAACCGTTTATGTAGATTATCAATGAAGAGAAGATAACCATGTAATATGTTAACAAAAATAACGTATGTCCCTATTCTCATTTAATTTTAAATTTATGCGTGAGCCTATTTCCGTTAATAAGCAGTACATATGTATAATATAAAGGTTCTACTGACAAAGAGATAAGATTCCAGCGTTCAAACGACAAAAGGAAGATTCAACTGCCTTCATTATATCGTTAGAAATGCATCCCATATGCAGTTTTAAGTGACTAATTATCCGTAAATATTTATGTTGCTATGTATAAATGTTGACAATGCTACAGCAATAATTTCGATGCTTAAAAGTGAGAAGCGAATTCTTTCACCCATTTGAAGGTATAATTGATAGTAAGTGAATCGGAGGCAACAATGATGGTTGCCTTGGCAATGCCCGGAAAGAGTACAAAATATCCGTAAAATTTCGAAAACAATTGCGTGTTTCTGAATGATTCGACCGTGTAACACGTAAACATCGGAAGAATAAGATAGTATAGAGTTTTATCCGTCGAATAAAGCAAAAACGAAGAAAATCGGTCCATATTTACGTGTTTTAACAAACGAAGGAAAAAAATCTTGCACTCTGAAAAATGGAAAATCCCATGTAAACTTATGGGAAAATATAATTGTCTCATGGATTTGAACCCGCGCATTTTCTCGAAATTAGAATGAGAACGGACAAATCTACACGGAATTTGGAAACGACGTGTGAATACCTCGTCTCTCTAGCTATCGTAGTTGTCAAGTTATGACTGGAATTATGTGAATGCCAGGCGGCCACATAGACATCGACGGATTTTAATATATAAGATTGTTATTAAAGTTTTCATAAACCCACTGGCATATATCTCGCTTGGCGGCAAGGCAAGAACTGTTATTCCAACTGATCAGATTATTACACAATGCAACATTGCGACGTTTTTATACATTGTATTGATCTTTAAAGTAAGAGTCAAAACCATATAGACATGAAGTTTCCTAATACTCGTGCACATATCTCACTTGGTGGCAAGGCGAGAACTGTCTCGATACTGCTAATAACCAAGTGAAAAATTACAGTAATCTTTTTACAAAAAATGAGTTGCGTATTATACATGGTGATAAGACAATCTTCACATTTCACTTGTACAAACAATGGGTGCATATTATATACAATGTGTATTACAATTGGAAAATTACGGTACTCTTGCTAAAGTAAGAGGCGAAAGCTCATTTTCTTAATAATTTTCAGAGTTTTGGTTTGCCTCCCCGTCTGTAGAGGATTGGAATGTAGATCTTCACTAAATCTTCCCATGCATCAAACGATCACTCTTTGAGTTTCAGTAGTTTGTCTACATTACCATTTCAAAGTTTTTAATTTTCCAAATTTGAAGCCACCTAGGGGTAAATCTATAAACCACATGGAAAATCCAATTGCTGGAAAATTAATAAATTGATTCTTTCAAAAAGAATTTTCCAAATACCATATATACCTGAATATAAGACGACTCTGATTATAAGACGACCCCCCATTTTGAACTCTTAATAAAAGGAAAAAATTTATTATGCACACAATGACAGAAGTTTATTATACCATTGACTAATAAACATTGAACCAATTGAAATAAGCAATTTTGTAGTGTTAGTTGGCATATACAGTTGCTTTCCTTCAAGTGTCTATCAACGACTGATTTTAACTTCTTACAGGACCTACTATAAAGGTGACATCAATGCAAGCGTTTATTTAGATTATCAGTGAAGAGAAGATAACAATAACACTTTTCTTTCGTCTATTTGAAGGTTTAATTGGCCTTAAATGAATTGGAGGCAACAATGAGAGTCTCCTTGGCAACGCCCGGAATGAGTACGAAAAATCCACAAAATTTTGAAAAAGAATGCGTATTTCTGAAAAATTTGACCGTGTAATGTGTAAACATTGCAAGAATAAGATAGTATAGAGCTTTAGCCATCAAATAAAGTGAAAAAGAAGAAAATCGGTCCATATTTACGTATTTTAATGAATGAAGGAAAAAAACCTTGCACTCTGAAAAATTAAAAACCCCATGGTAAACTTATGGGAAAATATAACTGTATCCTGGATTCGAACCCGGAACACTTTAGCAAACGAAAATATTTTTCCAGTGACCTCATAGCCAATAGAAACAAAACGCCGTTTACCACATATCTTTTATGACGAACATTTCTCGAGAAATACGCCGATATAATTACGTGAGACTTCATACTCATGGATGCACGCAGCTTCACTACGCGCATAATATATAGGATAAAATTCAAAAGAGTATTTGTATTCGAATACATTTGAATCGATTCATTTTCTACTACTACTTTTAATAATCGATTGTTTCAATTGATTTAAAGAATCGAATATTTCAATTATACACTGCATTCAGTTCCGCTGTCAATCAAACTATTATGCACTGCACGATTATAAGACGACTAGCGATTTTTCGGTAATAAAAACTGGAACAAAACCTCGTCTTATATTCAGGTATATACAGTAACTCAGTAGTTTAGCTACAATACATTTGGAATTTTTGATTTTTTCTGATTTCGGAGGCACCTAGACGAAAATCTATGAACTACTGGGAAAATCCAAAGGAAAATTTATAGATTGATAAGAGCTATCTAATACAAAACGAATTTTCCAAAAATTTATTTATTTTTCACAAGCTCATAAACAGCACTTGACAGCCTTTTACAATGAGCATAATACATATAAAAACGCTGATCCGTGAGAAACACAAGATGGCCGACAGCAAAATTTAATTAGACCACTTGAAAATGTTTTGTCAGTTAGCTAATACTGAATGCATTCTATCACAATATATTTTTGGTAGTTGTTAATATTCAAGTGGCATATTTATTTGTTAATGTAAATATACCTACCTATGAAGAAAATAACATAAATATTAAAAAATAACCATGCTATCAGAAATACATGACGATAAATGAGAAGTTGTCGTTATAATTATTAGATTGGAAACAAAATAGCAAATGACGTACAGATCATACTTATACTTCTTAATATTAAATTTGGTTAATATCTGTTAAATAGTTCTCGAAATAACTCTATGTAGTACTGTAAAATTCATGTAGATCTTCATGTAAAGTGGTCGTAGATCTGATTATACAATACCACATCTCAGTTTCGATGATCACTGCACTTCACACATTAAATTAATTTTATAGTAACGTAATTTCACTTACCTTTCTTTCTGCAAAAATGACGGGAATTATATAATTAACACTTGTTTGTTTTTGTAATGGTTTCTATGATAAACAATTAGTTTATTTTTTTGTCAATAAGGCCCTCCAATACAATGATCCATTCAATCGTCCAGGTAACAGTTTACAATGTTGAAATATATTGATGTTTTTGTTCACATATTATTCAAAGAAAGTATTCCACTGATTGATTAATTAGGTAGTTTTTAATTTAAATCTTTTAAAGAGTTTTATTTACATAACAACAGAGGGCTAGACTTTACTTTACGTTCCCCATTACTTTAGATTACGTTCCCCTACGATCTCCAGCAACCGCTGTTCATTATTTGTTTTATTGTTGAATTACAGCGATCTCTGTTTCGTGCGAGATATTTTTAGTGTAATTTTAAGAATAAATTATACCCAGGTAAAAATGGACGAAAATATAAATTTAAAATACTTGATGAAACTGGAGAATGAAGGTGATGACTGACTGGCCTGTCTCAACTTTTACAAACCCAATCACTGGACAATTAAGAGGGTTTCTTTCGTTCCAGGCGAGACGAAGGGCGCAATAGTGCCCGAAGACAACAACTAATATAAAAACAAAGTCAGCCGAAGGCTCGCCAATATCCTCGAAGACAGATTTGTCATTTCAAATCGGGTTAGTACTACTCACCTCAATTCAATATGGTGCTACCGTCGCTTCTAACATTGGGGAACATAAAGTAAAGTCTTACCCAACAGAGAACATTTTTGAGGATTCGAGTAAGCTTTCTTTCTTTGTAAGTACAGAGTACAATCATAACGTTAAGTGCACAAAATTTAATTATTTTCCCTATGTTATATATGTATACATATAATTATTTCCCTGTCTTTGCACACCGACAATTATATGTAGCATTGACGAGAACAAAGTGGGAGAAGAATATCAGAATTTTATAGCCGAAAATAAAAACCAAAGGCATTTACTAAACGACCAGTGGCGGCTCGCCCATAAGGGCACATGGGCACGTGCCCCACCACCCACCACTAAACCATGAAATAAATAATACTTGCAATGTGCGTTACTCTTGCAGCATGTAATTACATATTTATTAGGCGTATCTACAGGTAATGAAATCTGACAACACAGCGGCAACCACGACCACTAGCGATCCCTGGCAACAGCGGTGCAACAAGGCACGATGCCCACGCTGGGTCACATCGGCTCTGGGACCCGGCCGCCAGCTGCTCTGAGCATTGTGCAAGCTCACTGCGCTAACCTCAGGCTGGGAGATAGCAATGTTTTTTAAGGCAAGCTCGGTCACACGTTCAGTTGTGACCACAAAATTGCGAGTACTGGACATACTGCCGTCATTCCGCGCCGCGCTGCTACAAATGCATGTATTGTTTAGTGCTTGTGTTCTAATGTGTAAAAAGTGAAATAATGTGAAATGAATGAGGTACAGTACTTAAAAAGCAGATCTTTATGCTACGAGGACAGACTTGCGGCAAAGGGATTAGGCCCGCCAAGACCAGATTTATGCATTAATCAAGTATTTAAGGATAAAAATAGAACATATCATAGAAGTTTTAATAAATCAGTATACGAAAAATGCGAATGGATTTGCGGATGCCCTGTAGGTAATTCATTTTTTTGTTTTCCTTGTCTTCTCTTCGGTGGTGATGAAACCTGGACCAAGAACGGTGTTCACGATTTGAAACATTTGCCCGAGAAAATTAAAAAGCACGGACTGTCAAAAAACCATTTGGACAATGAAATGAGTTTAGCTGTGCTGGGAAAAACTGATATTAGACTACAACTCGATGATGGCTACAGAGTTTCTGTGCGTAAACACAATGAACTTGTGGATAAAAATACGTATATTTTAAAAAAGGATTTAAAACTTTCCCGGCGAATATTATTAGTGAATTGTTCTCGGGTTTCACACCGGATGATGTCTTGAATAGACAAGACATCACCCGGTGTGAAACCCGAGAACAATTCACTTATTACGTATATTTTATCTCGCATTATTGATGAAGTTAAGTTCTGTGGTGAATTTGAATTAGCATTACGCGGTCATGATGAATCCGAAGAATCAAGTAACCCAGGAGTTTTCAGAGGACCAATTAATTACACAGCAGCCCTTGATAATGTTTTAAAAGACCACTTGCAAAGTGCAACAATGTTTAAACGGATGTCGAAGACAATCCAGAACAATATACTAGATGCCATCCTCTCGGTCTGCCGAAAAACACATTACAGATGAAGTGAGTAAGGTAGAGTATTTACCACTTCAGGCTGACGAAACAACGGACAGCGCAAATGGCATTGATTTTAATATACCAAATTGAAGGTAGAATAATTGAATGATATTGGGGCTTTTTTGAAGTGGCTGACAAAAGTGCTCAGGGTTTAGTGGCAAAGATTTTGGGACAGCTGTGTGAAATCGGAGTAGATAAATCTCCCGAAAAATTCATATGTCAAACTTACAATGGTGCTGCAGTTATGAGTGGGCAAAAGGAGGGCGTGCAGTGTTTGGTTAAAGAAAAGTATACAAACGCAAATTACATCCATTGTTATGCGTACCAAGGAAACTTAATTCTGCAAAGCGCGACTTCTTCTTCTTCCCAAAGTAGAATATTTTTTCAAGACATGCAAAGCATAGGTCCATTCTTCTCAAGATCTCCAAAGAGGATGGATTCTTTGGTTGAAATTGTACAAAAGAAAATTGGTTCTGCTATACTGACGAGGTGGTGTGGCGACCACAAATCATAGCCACATACAGCTCTAACTAAATGCTATATTGCACCAAAAAATAAAGTATAAACAACACAAATGCTCTTGAGACGTACGTCTCGCAGCTTAACCACTTCAGAAAATGTCAACTTATCGTTACAGTCTGTCCGACAGGAAACTTTAGCACACTCTCCCTTGCGAGGAACAACTCTTCTCGCTTTTCTCTCCGTGACTCGACTCTCACTCCCGCTCATCGCGGCGACCCTCGGCTGTCGGTATCTCTCGGTGCTTCTGCCCTCATTCTCTCGACAGCCACTCTCGCCTCATGTCGCCGCTCGGGGGGGGAGGGGGGTACAGCGGGTAGCTTAAATGGGCGACTCCTCGACTTCGTATTGGTTAATTTCCTGATTATGTGATATAACCATGCGAAAAGGAGGGAATGGGAAATAGGGGTAATATTCGCCCTATATAAAGTGCGTTGGTGTGGGAGCGGCCATTCGGTGAGGCCTTCGGTGTTCTGTTCGCCGACTGCGAAACCGCCAACAGCGAAATGCGCCACGGCGATATTCGGCGATTTTCTGCGTTTTCATCGCGTTTATTCGACAAGTGCTTCGTTAAGTGCGTAGAACTAGAGAAAATCGCTGCAGTGGTACTTTCAACACATACTGTTAACACTGTGTATGACCACAAAGATAGTTTGCTGAAGTGTTTTGATCATATTAAGGACAGAGAAATAAATAACAAAAATGCTTGTAGACAAGCTGCAGGATTTGTACGAACTTTAAATGATCCCCAGTTTGTATTCTGGTTAACATTTTACCATAAAATTATGCCTCATGTAGAAATCTTCTTTAATACTATTCAAAAAAGAGACTGATGCTGTTAAAGTTGGAGACTTGGCGAAAAATTTTTCAGGTGCAGTATCTAACGTGCGCAGAATGTATAAAGACGATAAAGCGTCCTCGAGTGAGCCCATGAATAAAAGGCTGTTTGTTGCTCATGGAAATAGTAGGGGTAATCACGTTGCTGCTCTTGAAATATGTGATATAACTGTGACAGTATTAGAGATAGGTTTAAATTTTCTGATCATTTGTGTGCTTCAAAATTTTTGTGGTTGAAAATTTCGAACAATACAGTGCGAACTTTCCAGAGATCGATTTTCAAACAACTCTTAAGTCATATCCTAAAATAAACGGCCCAAAATTGAGAACCAAACTGGAAGTGTTGTATCCTCGTGAAGATCTGCATGCTGCTTCTGCTGCGACACCTCTACTGCAATTCTTCTTGGAAAATAACATGTCGCATACGTTTTCAGAATGTGTGTCTGTTCTGAAAATAATAGTTACCATTCCAATGACGAGTCAAGAGTGAAAGGTGCTTTTCTACCCTAAAGCGACTGAAAACATTTCTCAAAAATACAATGGGCTCTGAAAGATTGAACGCATTGGCCATGCTGTCTATAGAAAAAAGGATGATACACAATATTCGGGACTTCAACAAGCAGGTAATAGAGGAATTTGCTGGCACTAAAAACAGGAAGATGGAGCTGCTATACAAGCATTACAGTATCAGGTAAGGCTCTTTTTTATCATGGCATGACAATTTTGAAAACGTTGACCCATGTGTGCCCTACTCATTTCAAAGCCCACAAACCGCCACTGTAAACGACAACAGAATATTCACTAGAAATGTAGTATATGACGAAATATTTCATATGTAATATTGTGCTATTATTTATTTTAAATGCAAATACTAATAATCAATCTATCTATAATTCTTCCGTTGATATTTCAATGGGCATTACACTAGTAATAATAATAACAAAGATGAACACACATGACCATGCCCTAGGCAGGATTTGATTCCACTATCCTAATGTTGGCAGTAAGACATGCTACCCACCCCTATACCAAGTCCAACAAATATCTCCTGAAACAAAAATGTTTATATCTACAGACGGACAGTGTTCACATAAGCACACTATCTTCTTTTAACAAAACATGCTAAACAGGTTTCCAGAAGTCTTATTGGATCTAGCCATCCTGGTCATTAGTCTGCATAAGAGCAGACTGTCTAGTGCATGGGTGTCCAAACTGAGGCCAATTTCACGATTTCGTGCAGTCCGCTGAATGATTTTAATTTTTAATGTACTTGCTGCCATTTTCGAGAGAAGAAATTCCAAAATATTTTCAATTGTCGTAATTTTATTGCTGTTTAAATATATACTCATATTGTTTTAGCAATATGGCTAATTAAAGTTTCTTAATACTGGTATAATTTGAACGATGAAAACCTGACCCACCAGCTCAAATTATCATCCATAAAATTAAAGGATTTACAAATTGATGATCTTTTGAATTAAATAAATTTAAAATACTTTTTTTAAATTAAACTTTATTAAAGAAATATCTAATATATAAAATTAACTTCGTCGTCGGTGGGAAACTCTGTAATGCTACTTTTAACAAACTTTCGGAGTAGCTAGAAGATTGACATTTGGTAGGAATGTTCGGTGCTTAACGTAGAAGCCATTTACAAAAAAAAATTTCCAATATCGACTCGGGTTCGATTCCCGAGAATGATTACCATTCCTCATAAGATAACATGGAAAAATCCATATTTCGACCTGCAACCTTATTTTATTTTGTTTATTAAAATTCGCATATTTGACCTATGATTTTCGGACTTGGATTGTATTAATGAAAAATAAATGCAGTTTCTTATTCTTATCGTCTTTTATCGCTTTCGAATCTAAATCCTTCGAATTAAACGTTTCAATATCATATCTGGACAAAATTTAGCGTTTTTTAACATGAAGTTGCCTTGCCAACCAATTACATTGTTAAACTCGAAATCCCATTACTCTCACGTATGCTCACGTTCTCTCCGGACCTCCATGGACACTCCCGGCCCAATTCATAGGTATCAGAGATATCTCAGAATTAGTTTTTACTTTTAAAGAAATATGCAATATAAAAAAATAATAGAAAATTAATAATTGTTTTAGCAAACAAATCCTACAGACCCCCCTCCCCTTCTAGTATGGCCACTCAAGACTTTCTGGCCATTATAAGGCTACATGACCTTCTATATCTGGACACCCATGGTCTAGTGCAGGGGTGGGCAAACTTCTCACGAGGCGGGCCACATTAGTAGTTGTGGGTGGTTAGGTGGGCCACATTAGGTCACATATTTGAGAGAATGCGAAGGGTCCTATTAGTGAAAATCAATTATTAATACATTTTTAATACAATAGCTTTGCTATATAAGGTTTTCCAGCCATAATTTTAATCACCCAATGTGAAATTTATTGTTTCAGATTTCACGATTCTCTTTTATAAATGCATCACGGACCACATAAGGTGCTCTCGTGGGCCAGATGTGGCCCGTGGGCCATAGTTTGCCCACCCCTGGTCTAGTGTGTGTTGGTCCTTATAGAGACAGTCTTGCCTCTTAGTCAGTTGCATAATTCAACATTCCTTTCTCAAAACAAATTATACAAGATGCAATGTTTTGAAATGTAACTTTTATGCGCTAGTGCAGAGGTTCTCAACGGGGTGCCTGCCGAGCCATTTCTAGGTGCCCACTTTCCTCTGTACACATGAAGTTGTTCATAATCCCTTATCCAATGATTGATTAAGCAAATTGAAAGAATTTTATTTAGTTAATGATTTTAGTATGTACAATTAACAATGTAAGTAATTTGAAACCCATAGATGTAGCATGACATGTATGAACTTAATCTTACCTGTTGTGTTTCCTATTTCCGAATTTGTATTTGATTTGATTGAAAGTTTCATTACTAATATTTTTGTTTGCAATGCTGCCGGAAATGTTGTTAATGCCTTAACGAATGATAGCAATAACTCATTTGTTTCATGAAAATAACTGTTACTATCAGAAGAGTGGCCAGACATCCTCTCTCCTGTGACGAGATGACCCGTTTCTTTCCATCCTAATTCATCAACTTGAGCTTCTCTCCCTCCTCTGGTAAGAAAAAGTACTAAAACCAGTTTGTTTTCTTTTCACAGAATTTAACTGTTTCAAGCATTATTCAAAAATATCAGTTGCTAAATATATTAAATTATATAACTCATTGTGTCATTTATCGTGATTTCTAACAATTTTTTAATGCTTATGCCCACCTCAATGTCCTAGAATTTGTTAAATGCCCAATGTAGGTAAAGTGTTGAGAACTACTGGGTTGGTGCATAACACTAATCACAAATGTGTAAATTACTCATTGATTTTGTGTTAATTAAGTCCGATATAGAGATTAAAATTGATGAATTTTTGAAGGTCTTTGAAGACATTTTCTAGAAAATCTTTGGCTAAAACAAAAAAATAAAATTTACATACATTTATTTTAATTAAATCACATTTTGTATGCACTAAAAGTAAAAAATAAATCTAAAACAATTATGGTGGCTGCACTAGAAAGGGGTGTTAGTAGGATTTGTTTGCTAAAACAATTATTAATTTCTCTGTTAGTTTTTTTTTGCATATTTCTTTAGAACTTTTTTCAGAGTATTTTTAATTCATTTAATTCAAACTACAAATTTTTTATTTTCTTTTTTATAATACATATTTCTTTAATAAAGTTTAATTTTTTACAAAGTATTTTAAATTTATATAATTCAAAAGATCATCAATTTATAAATCCTTAAATTTTATGGATGATAATCTGAGCTGATGGGTCAGATTTTCATCGGTCAAATTATACTGGTATCGATTTTTTGTCAATTTCATTTGGGTGAAAAGTTGTTTGCAAAGGTAAGTACTTCCAGAAAGTGATGCCATTTTTAAGGCATGGTCTCTGAGACGTGGATATTTTTCTCGTTTTATATAAATACAGTGAAACCCATATTTACACCCCTGGAAATTATGTTTTCCCGTAATTTGCACCATATTTTTTTTGGTCCCGTTAACTTTTGTATGTTTATGACTATTAATTTTCCCACAAAATACATTTGCATTTCCCGCAATTTGAAACATTTTATTTTCGATTATTTTCGATTTTGGCAGCCATTTTGATTTTTCTCAGAGTAGTTTCACGGCAAATCGTAAATAAACCTTCGAGAATATTGTGAAATTTAAAAACTTCTGAAAATTTACCCTATAATTTCTTATTAAGCCAGTAATCCTATAAATCAAAAATGGAAACACAAAAAGTAAGAAAGACACTTTCTATTGAAAAGAAATTATGAATTTTAGATGAAGTTGATGGAGATGTTGGAACGAAAGCTTCGTTGGCAAAAAAACTTCGCTGAATTTGTTAAAATTGACTCAGAGGTTGTAACATCTAAATATCTGCCCTTCTCTTTTCCAAGCATTCTCAGTGATAGTTTTTGTATGAGTCACTGCATTAGCCCAGTTTTCTAAGGTAACCTTCTCAATGGCCTCCATCGTCAAACTCTGAACTTCCAAAATGGTGAAATTCTTATTATTTTCCACAACATAATTTTTAATTTGCACCCATATCAGTTCAATAGGATTGAACTGGCAATGATACGGTGGTAAACGAATCACTCTATGATCACGTTTCATTGCCAGCTCATCAATGGCGTATCGTGGGAAACGCGGTTTATTCATTTCCACGAGATCCATGAGTTCTACTTTCTTCATGTCAACTGTGAAGAACTCTATTCCGTGGTTATTCAGCCAAGTTATAATATCTGACTTCCTTGCTGCCATCGTTGGAGGCCTATCTATTTGTACTGAATGGTACGGGGCGTTATCCATAACAATTGTGGAAGATGTTTTCAGGTTCGGAATCAATTGCTCTTCAAACCATAACTTGAACTTTTCATGGTTCATTTCTTCGTGGTAATCCCGTTTCTCTTTAACAGAAAATCAGCAGTCCATTTTCAATGAAACCCCGAGATGTACCAGCGTGGCAAATTATGAGTCTTCCTCCCTTGCCTGTAGGTGTTGGTAATGTGCCTTTCGATGTACCATCTGTTCAGCCTTTTTTGACAGTATGACCAGGGTTTACCCACGTTTCATCGACCCAAACAATATCGTCAAAAACGGTGTTTCGAACACTTCTCAAATATCAGCATCTCCATGAACATATGTCCGGTCGCTCCATCAAAAGTCCCCTTCCTGTATACACCTTCCACTCATATGCCATCTCCTTTAAAACAGTCCTCAATGAGAACGAGCTCCATTTGAATAACCCTGCTTCTTTCAAAGATGATAGAAGTTTTTTCAAAGTGGGCCGTTCTTTTCTAATATAGTAATTATATATATGATGCCGAATAGCATTTTTCTGGAAATCGTCCATGTAGGTAACTGTTTTCTGCTTCTTTCTTGTTTTTCCGGGGGTTGAAAGAAGAGAAGAAGGTCCTGCTACATCTCGGCGAATTCCCTTTTCTCTATAAATTTTTTTACCAAACCCTGTGAAATGTCCAAGGCTTTCGCGGTTCTTTCTACGACCCGATCAAGTGACATGAGAGGTCCTCCATTCTTCTTTTCTGCCTCAAAGTGCATCCTCAAATGATGCACAAGCTCCCTTGCTGCTCCTTTAAGAGCAATACCGCGACCTAAATTCTTCTTTCCAGAAGTAGATGGTTCTTGTGTCATTGTTGCGGACCAAAGAGATGATTAACAATAACTAACAGCAGCAACAAAAACGATAACCAATAGCAATAACAAAAACAACAAAGAATTAACAAACTCAAAAGGAATGATAACCAACAGCAATAACAAAAACAACAAAGAATTAACAGAACTCAAAAAGGAACGGTAACGAATAGCAATAACAAAAACAACAAAGAATTAATAGAACTCAAAATGAACACGTACTCGCACTGTTAACTCGCTGGGAGAGTAGAGAAAACTAAGAGAGAGAGAGTATAGAGAGCCGGCAACCGTGTACCGTTGCCATGCCTAGCAAGAGCATCCCATTGGCTGCCGACTCTTCCACTGCCTCCTGCCACTTGCCTTCCCAATTCATGTCGGGGACATACTTATGTCTCACGGACAATAGCTACTCGGAAAGTTTGTTAAAAATAGCATTACAGAGTTTCCCACCGACGACGACAAAGTCATTTTTATATATTAGAAGATATATATATACACACACACAAACACACTCCCTGCCTCCTCCTATCCCCGAACTCCTCTCATTACCCCTCTCCCCCTCCCCATATCCTCCCCAGTGTATCACTTCAAAGACTATATGTCTCTCCGTTGCGGAAGATGGGCGTCAGCCCGAAAGCTCCATATCTGTGTTGTTTTTGTGTTTTTCCTGTGTCCTCAGCACCCCCAGCAGCTCTTCAATGTAGGTAAGTGTCCACTGGGCTTCCTCCAACACCTTGTTGCCACCTTTATCATTACCTTTTCTTTTCTTTAAAGATTTATACATCGTATCTTCTTCTCAATTGTTTTTCGTAATTGTCGTCCTACCTTTACTCAACAATTCTCTCCTGTCACCTTTTTTCTTTCATTCTTCCCTTCCACCATGGATTTAACCCATCTCCGTCATCACCTCCGAAGGCATATTTCCCTTAATTGCCAGATCGAATTTCTTAATTCCTGTCTTCAACTAGGCGCCTCTCACTATTAGAATTCCCCTCTCAGGCCTCCCTTCCCCAATCCGTGCTTCCCTTGCCCTCACCTATCACCACACTTCGCTCAACATTATTCGATCCACCATACTTCACTACACCACACTCTCCAATATTCATTTTGCAAAATGCAAAACTCTTGTCCTCCATCTTTGCAAATCCCCAAATTCCATATCCGACCTCAACGCCACTCTCCTTCAAGCGACCAAAGACCTCACATTGAACCATAGTAGACTACTCTGTAAGCTTTCCCTTACGTGCGTTCGGCACCTCCAACTTGGTTTACCCCTATCATTTTTACCATCTGGTGAGGTCATCAACCCCCCCCCCCCCTCCACTCATAGCCCAAAAGCCCTGCCTTGCGGACTTCTTGGGTTTTCCCACCCCACCTCCACTCCGTACTCCACAATGGGTCCCCTCTGTCCCAAATTGTAAACATATGAAGCGCTCCAATTCCCTTTCTGCTCCCCCCACCACCTCCACCTCTTCCAAACCAGACGATGTTGTAAACCTTTTCTCCCACGAACTCACTCCTGCTGAAACAGCACTCCTTTCCCCCGGCCTCTCATTCTGCCCCCAATTCTGCAGCTTTTTGAAAGATGGAGTCGAGGTTGGCTGTGAAAGTTGGGGAGTTTCGTAATAGATGAATAATGTTGATACATTTTTGAAAGTGCATATTGGAGAGCAAATGGTAGTGGCGTGAAATTGATTTATATATATATATATATATATATATATATATACACACACACACACACGCACGCACACACACACACACACGCACGCACACACACACACACACAGGTGTATCTAAAATGCTTGGACAAACTTCAGGAGTGAGTTCTTCACATGAAAACAAAGAAAAAGTCCATATAAACATATGTCCGAAAATGAGTGGTTTTTGAGATAAACTGAGAGATTACATTCAACAATAAATACCTTAACTATGTAATATTTACTTACAACTGACATAATACATTTACAATACACGTTCCCAATTTAATAAATGTTGAGTTCTTGTTGGTTATCAAGTCACAATTCACAACAAACGCTCAAAATGTCCTCCATCTGACTCAATGATGACACGTCTGATCATGGACTGTCGCACCCTTTCAAAGGTCTCAGGGTGGTTGCGAATGGTTTCACAGGCAGGGAAAATACGTTGGTGAAGTTTCTCTTCATTTTCAATTGGAGCTGAATACACTAGAGTTTTTAAGTGACCCAACATATAAAAATCTAAAGGATTGAGGTCGGGCAACCATGGGGGCCATGCTACTGGTCCTGCTCTATCTATCCATTTGTCATGATAGGTATTATTGAGTACATCTCGCACAGGTCGGCTAAGATGTGCCGGAGCCCCATCGTGCATAAACCACATGGTTGCTCTTACTGCCAAAGGCACATCTTCCAGCAGTCGTGGAAGATCATTTAAGAGGAACTCACTGTAGGCATTGCCTGTAAAACGTTGTGGCAAAACATGTGGACCTACCAGACAATCACCTACAATACCAGTCCACACATTAATCCTGAACGGTTGCTGGTGTCTAGCATGGATTGTACCACATGGATTCCCCTCTGTCCACTGATGTTGGTCTGCGGACATATATTGATATGAACTTTTTTCCTTGTTTTGGTGTAGAGAACTCACTCCTGAAGTTTGTACAAGCATTTTAGATACACCCTGTGTGTGTGTATATATACACACACTAGTTATATGTGCTTGCATTCTGCAAGCATTTTCTCTCACCCTAAAGTAAAGAGTATGAGCCGACAAATAATTTTTAAACGCAACAGTTTGCATCTTCTTGCCGGTTTATGTTTTTCCTTATCGTCAATATTGCGGCCTAAACAACAGCAAAAATTTGTAATTATAAAACTTTTATAGGTTTTCAGCATTTGTTACGAATATCTCACATTTATGCTAAATTTCATCGATGTAGCACCTCTAGAAGTGCATTTCTGTAAATTCAATTGTTTAAAATTTTTGAATTTTTAACAGCCGCAATAATAAATATTTCTAAAATTTTCAATGTTATTTACTACCGGAGCATCATTCCCTACCTTGTTCCAAATTTTCAGCTTCCTGTACCTTCAGAAAGTACATAAGCATTAGTCAATTTGTTTAACATTTGAGAATTTATTACGGCTGAACGAATAAAAATTTTCAAATTTCTATATTCCTGTTTTCATTATATGGCAAATTCTACCCCTTGAAAAAATTTCAGCTTCATACTGCATTTAGAAGTACCTAAACCATAAAATGTTAGTAAAATTGTTTATAATTTTTTACGGCCAAGAAAATGAACATTCTTGCAATTTTGCATTTATTGCTACGATAATTTTCTTGATTCACCTGTATTAAATTTCAGCTCCCCAACTATAGTAGTTTGAGCCAGACATTAGTATTCTCCTATATCCTATATATACCCCATATTCTCCTCTGCAAGAAGAGTGCTTATAGAATGATATATAGGATACTAGTTAATTGTGCTTGCATTCCTCAAGCATTTTCTCTCACCTTAAAGTAAAAATGAAAGCCGAAAAATAATTTCAACGCATAAGTTTGCATCTTGGCTCCGAATTACGTGTTTTTCTGTTCTGAAAATATTAGGTTGTATATATATATATATATCTGTGTGTGTGTGTGTGCGCGTGCACGTGTGTGCGCGCGTGCATGTGTGTGTGTGCATGCACGTGCGTGTGTGTGTCATCATACTCGGATGAGGAAGTGGAAGATTTCTACCAAGAAGTTGGAGAACTGCACGACAAAGGAAGCTGCCATCTAAAAGTGGTCATGGGTGATTTCAATGCCAAGGTAGGAGAACAAAAGGAAGACGACAGCGGAGTTGGAAAATGGGGCTATGGAGACAGAAATGAACGAGGGGACCGCCTTGTAGACTTTGCTGAATGTACTAGTCTATATATAATGAACACTTTCTTCAAAAAGAATCCCAATAGAAAATGGACCTGGAAAGGACCCAATGGTACCAAAAACGAAATTGACTACATACTAGTCAATAAGAAGCAATTGGCTGAAGACTGTTCCGTCCTCAACCAGTTTAAAACTGGAAGCGACCATCGCTTGGTAAGATGCAGAATAAAATTCAACTCACAGTTAGAAAGACAGAAGCTTATAAAGAAGAAGCCCAAGTCTATTATCAACACACAGGTGCTAAAAGAACGAAAAGAAGAATTTCAGCTCCAACTGAAAAATCGATTCAGTGCACTGGAAGACCAAGAAGTTGAATCCCAATTTATAGAGATACTCAAGGAAACTGCTGAAGAAATAGGAGGAACAGTTAAAACAAAGCCAGAGAAAAAGTTGACTGAAAAAACAAGACTGCTGATGGAAAAAAGAAGGAAAATGTTAATTACTAATGATCCTAAAGAAATGATCCATTTTGCAGAACTAAACAAAACTATAAGGAAGTACATCAAGGAAGATGTGAAAAAATATAATTATGAGCTAATCGAGAAAGCCATAGAAAATAATAGAAGTTACAAGAAAATGAAGCAACATCCCTCGATCGGAAAGAGACAGCTGGTGGCCTTGATGCTAGAAGACGGCTCCATAACCCATAGTAGGAAACTAATCCTGAAATGGGTACAAGAATTTTACACCAAGCTGTATGAGGATCCTCTAGGAATTGATGAAGTAAATGATGATGGAAACATGCCTACCGAAGAGGTCCCAGATATCCTTCCGGAAGAGGTGAGACACGCAATCAGAAGGATGAAGAATGGAAAATCATCTGGAATGGATGGTAACACAGCGGAAGTATTCAAAGCAATGGGTAATCATACGGAAACAATTCTCGCTAAGATTTTTAATTCCTGTCTGAGGAAGAAAAAGGTACCAGAAACATGGAACCACGCATGTATTATCCTTCTGCACAAGAAAGGTTCCAAAGAAGACTTGAATAACTACAGACCGATCAGCCTACTCCTAACAGTCTACATAATATTCACGAAAATACTCACTATGCACCTTCAAAACCATCTTGATTCTGCCCAACCCAGAGAGCAAGCTGGATTTCGCAGTGGGTATAGCACGATGGACCACATCCAAGTCGTGAGAGAGGTAATCAGTAGGACTAACGAGTATGAATTACCTCTATGTATGTGCTTTATCGACTACGAGAAAGCATTCGACTCTGTCCGAACTTCGTCGGTGTTACGTGCACTAAAGAAACAAGGAGTAGAAGAAACGTACATTACCTTGATCAAGAATATCTACGAAAATGCAACAACATCTGTCCAGCTGCATAAAGAGACGAGTGCCTTTAAGGCCGAAAAGGGAGTGAGACAAGGAGATACTATGTCCCCTAAGTTATTTACAGCAGCTTTAGAGGAAGTATTCAAAACGCTAGACTGGGAGGAAAAAGGCATAATGGTAAATGGAGAACATCTGAGTCACCTGCGCTTTGCAGATGATATCATACTGTTCGCAGGGAGCCCAGAAGAGCTCCTTAGAAGAACTGAAGAGCTTGGGCAAGCAAGCCAAGAAGCTGGACTTAAGATGAATCTTAATAAAACAAAGGTTATGTACAACTCCTTCACAAATTCTGAGAAGATACATATCAATGGAGCAGAACTCGGAGAAGTAACCAGCTATGTTTACTTAGGTCAACTCATCACTACTGATGGTTCGCTTCTTGGAGAAATCAACCGGAGAGTGAAGATGGCATGGAGTGCTTTTGGCAAGAATGCGAACATCTTTAAATCAAATATTCCAGTCTTCCTAAAAAGGAGACTGTATGAGCAATGTGTTCTGCCTGTTCTGACATATGGATGTGAAACATGGACCATGAATGCCAGAATGATACAGCGCCTGCAAACAACACAGAGGGGCATGGAGAGATGCATGTTAGGGATCACCCGAAGAGACCGCAAGAGGAACGACTGGGTAAGAAAGAAGACGGAAGTCTGTGACGTGATTAGAAGAGCGAAGGTGCTAAAATGACAGTGGGCGGGTCACATTGCTAGAAGAAATGACCAGCGTTGGACGTCCAGTGTCATCGAATGGATCCCAAGAAACATCAAGAGACCGAAAAGAAGACCGAAAGACAGGTGGGACAGAGAGCTTGTTAAGTTCTTGGGGCAAACTTGGAGGAGGGAGGCAGTTGACAGGGAAATCTGGAAGAGTCTGGGGGAGGCCTTCATCCGTCAGTGGACTGAAAAAGGCTGATGATGATGATGATGATGATATATATATATATATATATATATATATATATATATATATATATATATATATATATATATATATATATATATATATATATAAATACTTAAGGAAAAGGAAAGGTAATAATAAAGGTAGCAACAAGGTTTGGAGGAAGCCCAGTGGACACTTACCTAGAATGAAGAGCCGCTGGGGGTGCTGAGGACACACGAAAAACAGTATATGTTTCTCCGTCGCTGAAGAAGGGCATCAGTCCGAAAGCTCCATTTTTGTGTAGTTTTTGTTCTTTTGTGTTTTTCGTGTGTCCTCAGCACCCCCAGCGGCTCTTCATTCTAGGTAAGTGTCCACTGGGCTTCCTCCAACACCTTTATATATATATATATATATATACATATACATACATACATATATATATATATCCACTCGCTACAGGCGAGTTAATGGAGACTGGTGGCGAGTAAATTTTCAGCCTCTTTCAAGATGCATTTTAAATGTATTACGTTATTTCTTTACATAATTCACGCAACTTAACTCTTAAACACAGTCTCATTCGCTGTCTAGTTACTATTGTGGCTAGGAGGTTTAATATTACAGTGGAACCAGTTTAAGATCTTCTCGCTTAAGATGTTTTCCTGCTTAAGATGTTCAAATCTTTCGGTCCCGAAAATTTCCTCATAAGAACAACGCAATTTTTTCCCGTTTAATATGTTTCTGTTTAAAATGTTTTTCTCCCTAAGATGGTCATAACAAACCTTAAAAAATGGAAATGTACCCATTTTATATTAAATTTCATTTCTTACATAAAAAATGAATGCGATTTGCACATTCCCGTGTGCATTTTCCATATTAGTCCAAATGTAATTTTACTAAATATTTTTAAAACGTTTCTATAAAAAGAAATCTAATATCCCAGTCATTCATTCATTTTGGAATGGAACACCTTGCCACCTAATATTGTTTCTATGAAATAACATTACAATGAACACATTATTCCAAGTGACAGAGCAGAACAGACGAAACAGCTGACAAACTCGAAGCGACAAGCGCAAGAGGCTAATTTACGTAGCGGTAAAATTTTAAAAAGGGAAATCTCTGGACGCGACGTTACGAATAATTACCAAAAAACCATCGCCTCATATTCCTGTCAGTATTGTAATTCCCTATGTTATTGTAGTTTTCGGCTCTGACCATTCAGTTATGATAGCATGTTCGAAGTATTCATAGTGTTCTGTGTGTTTGTGTCTGTGTCGTAGATTTCCTTTTTTAAATTCAGTTTATTCACCCAAGCATATTATTTTTGAATAGGGATGTCATCTAAAAAGGGAATTAAAAGAAAACCACTAAAACTGAAGATTATAAATAAAGTGGATGCCAATTGAAACTCTACGCATGTAAAGATGGCAAATTACTTAATATTACCATATCTACGCTCAATAACATCATGGCTAATCGGGAAAAAATACTGAACGATTTCCTTGTTCAGCAACCAAGTCGAAAGAAGATGAAATCTGAAAAAAACGAGAAACTGGAAAGTGTGTTGTTGGAATATGAGTTTAATGAATATATTTTATAAGGGATGTATGTTTGGTTTTTAATAACAAATTAAGAAAAAAATAAGCTTAGAGGGCTGAATTCCCGGAGATTAAAAATGGTTGAGGTATAGAGCATTAAAGAGAGAGACAATCAGAAATAGGACTTTAGTAATATAGATAAAAAATATAAATAACATGAATACTGCATTTGTTTTATTTGCATTAAATTCATATCTTCGGTCATTTAGAGCAGTGATGGGCAAACGACTGGTTGTGCACCCAGAGCGCTCTTTGCTCTGACCTTGAGAGTGAAGAGCTGCGGTAGGGGAAACTTTAGGCAATTATGACGTAAGAATTCTAGGTAGTTCATACGTGGAAAAGGCGGTGCATTTGACAGGTAGTTGTAAAGTGCGTTATCAGTCGCTAGCGCATCCCTTGCATTCATGCAGTAGTCGCAGCCTGCTTCAAGAGGAAATAGTATTGTGTTTTGTGCGCCTCAGAAGCAGAGAAGAAGAGCTTTCCAAAGCTGACCTCTTGTGTACACTTGCTGCAGCAGCAAGATCTTGAGAAGTATGCTGCAATACTCAGCACACTTCGTAATGAATTTAACAAATGATTCAACGACTGGAATGCATTAGAAACAGAAATGAAAATCTTCGCGACACAATTTTCACATTCCCTCGATGCAAATGATGTCCCAATCGCACTGCAGTGTGAGTTTCTTGATCTTCATTGTGATTGTGAAATGAAGGACAAATATGAGAGAAGAATGAGTTTAGTGCAGTTCTACGAGAACTTTCGAAGGACACGTTTCCCGAACTGCACACGTTAGCGAGCAAAATAATATCTATGTTTGGCTCAACTTACATTTGCGAACAGCTTTTTTCTCTCATGAAACTAAGTCCAATGTCAGGAACCGAGTCTCAGATGGAAATCTCACAGCCATGCTATGCATCAAAAGTGCACGATCTATAGTCCCACGAATAAATGATTTGGTGTTACGTAGACGTAATCAAAGTAATGCGAGCACATTGTAATTTTCATCAAAATAAAATTCCATTGTAAAATTTACTTAAGGACTACATGTAAGTTTCTTTCCACTCTCATGCAATTTAAATACCCGCCAACCTTAAGCCTGCCTTCTGCATCATGCCCTTGCCTCTCTCTATATCCTCCCTCTCGTTCTCCCTCCATTAGCTCCCCCTCTCACTCAACGTTGCTCCCCCTTACAGTCGTGCTCTGAGCGTGCTCTTGCCCATCACTGATTTAGAGCAAGTTTTAATCTTATTTTCATTCTTTAGGCCTTTATTTAAGTGCATATGCACGGAAATTACCGAGGACAACAATACCTGTAACCATGGAATCTTATTACTGCAATGTTAAAAAATTTACCAAAACTCAAGTATAAATTCAAAATATGAGCAAATTCAAATGAGATTGAGTATTCAACGGTAAGAATAAGAATCCTCCTTCATTTTGGGATTGTTTTAGTGCAAATTTCGTGTCGATAACTTAATCTTAAGATATTTTAAAGAGTAAAAGAATGAAAGCCTTCAAACCAAAATCAATTACTTTGTGAAAAGTATTTCTCCACTGATTTTGTTAAAAATACTTATATAAAAACAGGCCGTAATATTATGGGCGAGTAAATTTTTTTTGCGGTGAGTAGATTGAAGTTGTATTTCTGGAGCCCTGTCTATATATACTTCTTTATTGCATATTTTCATAAGGGAAATATTTTTCTGGATATACATATGTTGAATAATGTTGCGGAAAAAAGTTAAAATATGGCTTACAGAGTGACGTTTCATAAATAAAATAACTAAAATTAATTTTTGTAGCTATGCTACTACAAGTTTAAATAATTTTTTATAAAATATAATAAAATATAATAATAATATAATAGTAATATAACACAGGACTGCCATTTTCATGGATTTTATCCATTTTTACGGATTTTTATATCGAAAAAGTAAGACATTTCCGTGATTTATGGATATTTAGAAGACAAAATTTTGTTGTTATTTGAGCCATTTTCGTAAAAAACGTACATAACCTACAATGAAATTCAAAGATTGTTGATATATTTATCGCTATAATATGAAGTGTGAATAAAATAGGGTCTGGTAAAATTATTCCGTAAGTACATACGTATGTTGATATACTTTGTTAAATATTAAACTTGTTACTTATTGTGAGACTGAATCCAAAAGCAAGCTGTAGAACTGGGTCAGCAACCGAAGGCATATTTACATTTTCTCTTTAAACTTCTTTTTAATCTTATAAATTCAAATGTAAAGCTGCACTTATAGCGAGACGATAAAAGCAAGATTAATAAATCGATTACCTAGATTACAGGAGTTAGTTTGAGCATATAGTCGCTAGATCTAGCTACAAATTTGCTACATCTGCAACAGTGGGGGGAATTCCCACACGATTCGGAACACTCGTGAGTCACCTGTGGTCACCTGTCAATGCTTCTTGACATGCGCACTTTCGTATTAGTTCATAGTATTCAGTGTGGTGACGAAAAATTTCGTATGGTCTCTCACTAATATTTATATTAGAATAGGCCTGACACTTTTACTAACAAGGGGAGTCCACGACATTCATATCGCCGATTTTCTTCAAATTTGCACGGCTGGTAGCAGGCTATGAATAATGGAAGTATGTGAAGTAAGAAAATGCAACTCTTTCTCGTTCTCGAGAAAAACAATCTTAAGATGTTAAAAAATTCGTATGGCTTGATATTAACAACAGATATCATCTTACACAACGTATCTACCGTAGACTAGTTGCTAACGACTCAATCCACGGTTGCACATACATCTGCCGTGGTTCGAACCCCATTTATTGCAATTTTTTAAAAGTATTTTTCCTTTTTTTTCATTAAATTCACTCTGATTTTTCAAAAGAACATTAACCATTTTAATTATTGCCTTTTTTGGAAATTAAATTAAAATAATTAAATTAAAATGTATTTTCTTCCATCACTCAACGTCAACGTCGAGCTATTTAATATTCGGGATATTTAATATTTAAATGTAAACTTTATTTTGTTTGTTTCTATGGAACAAAAGGTTAACAACATTGTTAAATCAATCATCATATAATCAGAAAGGAAATTAGTAGTATTAGATTATGACTGCTTGGGCATACTCTATTTTGTTTATAAGAATATGAATCAACAGCCAGGTTGTAGTCGAGTGAGCATTATGTTCTTGAATGACGGAGTTTTGAAGCAAGAGCTAAAAAATGCTTGGCATTACTGTGAGGAATTGCTTCTGGAAAACAATTTCATTTCACAGGAATCGCCAACAGAAATTTCTACTCGATTTAGAGCAATTGGACAGGAGATATTTCGTAGAGTGCTTGAGATGCTTGGAGAAAATGAAATCGTCCAGTAAAATGAATTAATTCTACCCGATAAAAGTGACGGCTATGATTCGGAAAGAGAAGATGAAGAAAATGGAGATCTAGACCGCTATGTCCCGAAGGAGAAAAAACTAATGGTTGATTACGACTTCATTTCTATACAATAAAAGAAAAAGGTTGTTACCGTGGCGAAACTTTATCCGACGTATGGCTTAAAAGACTACAAAAACAAGGGCATCACGTTTGAAGAGCAAGCAAGACTTGATACAGTAGGAGGAGGACATGAAAAGAGCAGGTACCAAGCAAGACAAATTCAAAATGATAAATTCTTCGACGTACCGAAGGTTTATAGAAACAAGAAGAAATTACGAACAGGTGACGACTAGAACTTTGCAAATGATTTTCGTTTCACCGCCAGTCATTCGTGGGTTTCAAAATTTAAGAATCAAAGGCACATTAGGTAAAGTAAAATTACAAGATATATTAGTGAGAAGGATGCGGCAACATTAGAACAAACTCTTGAAGGCGCAGAAAAATTTAGGACACAGACAAGCAAGTTCATGATAAATTTTGATGCCAATTACATCATCAATACAGACCAAACTGGCTGTCAGTATGAATCTACAATTGACAGATCTCTTGCTCACAGAGGCGTCAAATCAGTGTTGGTGAAAAAACGTAGCCTGAACTAAATAACCCATTCTTATACTGCCCAATATTCAATTAGTTTATCAAGGAAGTAACAACCAAAAGTCTTCTTGTGTCTTCAAGAACCCACAGAAAAATTTGGCCACATCGTTCAGAAAAATTAACATTATCAAAATGTCATAGTGACCTGCTCCAATTCTGGAAAAGTAACCACGAGAATTTACATTACATTACTAGAGAGTGTGCTTAAACCATTTGTCGGAGATAAGCATTTTCTGCTGCTGGTAAATTCATGGGTAGGACAAAGAAATACATCATTGTATGACGATGTATTTGTTGACAGCAATGGTGATGCCTCATGCTCACTGAAAGCGATACTTCCAAAATGTACAGCTTTATGTCAGCCGTGTAACGTTTATTTCTACCAGCAAGTTAAGAATTTCATCAAAAGTCTGCAGAAGTGCTCACTGCTGCTGGAGGAACAATGGGATATAGCATCACGGGAAGACTCGATTAAAATTCATGCGCTCGTCCATCACCAAATGAGTGCGCCGATTTTTTATGACATTATTAAATATGCTTGGTATGCCTCAAAATTGAGTGATGGAAGAAAATACTTTTTAAACGTAAATAATGTCTGCTTCCCCGTAAAACTTCAAAAAAATCGCTGCCATCTCCGGAAATTCGCATTTGCAGTTTGCTCGTGGTGTCGGCAATGTTTCTGTTTTGCCTGCTTTTACGACAGGTATCATCCAAAGTGCTGTTCCTCTTCACATTAAACCTGGTCCTCTATCACTTCCCCACCTCAAACCTTTATCCTATCAATTCCCCTCCTATATACGTATAACTAAGGTGACCAGATTTCCGATCAGCTAAACCGGGACAAACTCTGTTTGCCCCTGGAGTATAGGCAATTTACCATCGAATCACCTCCCTCCGATCAAGCGAGGGGTTGGACACCCTCGTCTTACAGAGTTCTACACGACTTCACTTCTCCTTTTCCTCATAGGTGCAATTTCCTGCTGCTACATACATAAGAGCTTAGGATTTAACCTCACCCTCCCCCTTCCTGTAGATCCTCCATTGATTGGAGGTGTAGTAGGGGTGTGTAGTAGGGTGGTCCTTAGATATAGGCAAAAATTTTTTTTTTTAATTTCTTCCGGGACGCCCCCTAAATTTGTTCCATTTGGTTAGAAAATAAATTGTGTTAAATATTTTTAAAATCAGATAACGGGAAAACTTGTATGAATTATCGCACTTGAACTTTATATATTTCATCATTTTTTGTGGTATTTGGGTCATTCCTAGCGAATACGGAGCAATTCCAATTTTGGATTTGAACGGATTGTTTTGATATTATTACCAACACTTTATTGGACATTTTTGGTGATGTATCTGGAATATTCTGATCATCTGCCCAGTAGTTGCCAAGATCCGGACCGGAAAGTGAGCGCGTGCCATGCAAGTCGCAGCGTGCCACGGCGCAACTGCTCAAATCTGTCAAATTCGCTGCCTCTTATCTCGTAAAGTATTTCGCCAGTAGTTCCAAAAAACACAACTTATTATCGTTTTTGGCAGTTCTTTAAGGTTATTTACTTAAATATACCTCATGACTTCCACATTTTAAATAAAAATACGCGAAACTTGAGAAATATTCAGATTCTTTCGTTTCACTGTTATATTACGAAGCCAGTGGTGTAGCTACCATATAGCCAGAGTAGGCAATGCCTAAGGACACTCGAACAAAAGGGGCCCCACGAGCGAATGACAACGATTAGTTAAGCGTCACTTTGATGAATTGTCATGAGATTATCGTTTTCACCTCTTACCGAAGAGGGCTCCCACCACAGAGAAAAATAAACCAATAAAATAGTATATATAAAAAAATCTTTTTACTAAAATATTTCCACTTAGGGGGCCCATCACCGGTTCTTGCCTAGGGGCCCGAAATATCTAGCTACGCTACTGTACGAAGCCAACAGTTTTCATATTTGAAATAAAAAGTTTGAAACCTTTGTTAAATCAATAAAGTGAATTTGTGAGGTATAAATAATGTGTAATTTTTTATATTTCTATTTATTTAAAAACTTCTTTTTAAATTTGTGGGAAAACATTGTTACTTCAATGTATGAAAATAATTTTCTTTCAAGGTCTTATGATCATTAAAATAGTAAAGTACCTTTTAGAGAAGTTTAATTTAAGAGTATATTGAAATTATAATGAGTTTCTCAAAATTCTTCTGACAACGTTGCTCTGTTGCAGTCTGGAAATTTACGCTGGTAGCCTGCGACAACTTTCAAAATGAACTGTTTTTGAGATTCACTTTTAGTAAATAATTTATTAAAGTCCTCCATTATCTTAACTCCTCTTTCTGCAGCGTCTTTGACGACTTTCAGGTGTTTTGCAATCTCCAGTCCCTCTCTATAGGTGTGATCATTCTTCCACATAAGAGGATCCTTAGAGAGAAATGTCATTGAAATATTGAACCATTTGAAAAATTGTCTAGATTCATTAAAAATGAAATGTTCAAGTCCCTTATCTACGAAGTGTTTTGTATCTTTTGGGTGTACGGAAAATCTTTCGGTTGAGTCGTCTGAATTCTCGTTGACATTTGATTGCAAGGCTAATAACATTCGTTTCTTATATAGTGTCTCTTGATACGTTGTCGTTGAAAAATGCTGGAGCTGCACTTTCTGGTGCAAGGTACCACAAATGGTTACAAAATTTATTCATTGTCACACGGCTAATTTCACTATCAGTCTTGTCGTACCTGTAAAGACTTTTCAAAAACAGCAAATCTCTCCGAGCTTCAATGGCAATCGGCGCGCTAATCCAAGCCTCCACGTACAAACGTAATAGAAAGACGCACACGTCGCGGAGTGCAATTTCTTCTTCGGCAGATAAGGAGAATTCATCGCGAAGAAGAAACTTTTAGGCAGTATATAGCTTTAGCCATCCACCTAGCATGGTGAAATGCACCGGGAACGCGAAATGATATTCCTCGAGGAGGAACCCCCCTCCCCAGAAAAATGACAGTTCAAGGAGCTCTCGGTAATCTTCTCTGGGGTGATTTTCCTGTACACGCTGCAGCGCGAAAGCAAGAATTTCGTCTTCCGCGTCCTTTAGATCTTCTCGAACCCACCAGTCTTGCATTCCAGGTTTAAAATTCTCCCTGTTAAGTTGAGGCCATGCTTCCTGAAACCTTTTGAAGAGGGGAACATCTGGGCCCGATGATTTTCCAAATTTTTCGTCAAAGACTCTCCTTAAAACAACGTACCTTAATTGTACAATGTAGATGCCAAGTGTATACTAAATTTTTAGGAATATCACAGAAGGGAAGATTGCCGGAAACTTTTATTCACTATTATATTTCATGGCGGTACTCCGACGCGAGGGACATAATAAATAAGTGAAACGAAAGAATCTGAATATTTCTCAAGTTTCACGTATTTTTATTGAAAATGTGGAAGTCATGAGGTATATTTAAGTAAATAACCTTAAAGAACTGCCAAAAACGATAATAAGTTGTGTTTTTTGGAACTACTGGCGAAATACTTTACGAGATAAGAGGCAGCGAATTTGACAGATTTGAGCAGTTGCGCTGCGGCACGCTGCGACTTGCATGGCACGCGCTCACTTTCCGGTCCGGATCTTGGCAACTACTGGGCAGATGATCAGAATATTCAAGATACATCACCAAAAATGTCTAATAAAGTGTTGGTAATAATATCAAAACAATCCATTCAAATCCAAAATTGGAATTGCTCCGTATTCGCTAGGAATGACCCAAATACCACAAAAAATGATGAAATATATAAAGTTCAAGTGCGATGCGGCACGTTTTCCCGTTATCCGATTGTAAAAATATTTAACTCAATTTATTTTCTAGCCAAATGGAACAAATTTAGGGGGCGTCCCGAAAGAAACACAGAGTTCGAAAAATAAGGACCACCCTAGTGTGTAGTCTAGATAGGTGGTCAATGCGCTACATTCCCTCGCGATAAATAAAGAAGCAAATATTAAATCAATAGTAGTATAGAAGAAATCAAAGATAAAGAAGGAAAAGGGATGTTTAATTAATTACGATGTTTTTTAATTGCACTTTTGAGATTTTATTTACTGGACATCAAAAACTTGTTACATCCAATTGAATTTCGCAAAACTCATGCTTTAATTATTATACTTTTCAGATGATAGAATTTTTTTAAGAAAAATTTTATTCTTATTGTTAGACACTATCAAAAAATGACACAACTTTCATCTTTAGAATTCACTCTTACTGAAATTATTGCTTTTACTGTATCCACTTTCATATGGCTTTTTTCTTCTGACCAAACACTGTTCATGATACTAAAGACACGTTCAATATCGCTATTAGATCCTGGTAAGCAAAAACCAAACTCGACAATTAACTTCATGAACTGACAAGGGATATAGTTTTCATGAAAATGTTTAAAAACATCCTTCCATTTATCACTTAGAGAACTCTTTCTCCACTCATCTATCTTGAATTTTTCTTCTAAGAACTTCTTTAGTCTAGAAATTTCAGTAATTTCATCTATGGAAGACACTTGATGCACTGCAATATTCAGATATTTATCCACTAAGTTCACTGATTTCAAAACATCTTCCCACTTTGGAGTTGCATTAAGTAACATCCATTCAAAGATGGAAACAAATTTAAAGTTTCTCGTCCATTCTTCTAAATAATTCAATGCAGTCTGGAAGAAAATATCGACTGTCTTATAGAATGTCTCAGATATTAATTCACCTTCGTCTTTGAGTGATTCACCTTCATTCCAACAAACTTGGCTTCTCTTCTTTCTATCAGCTGATTTCTCAAATCGGCCAGGGCAGTAGATATTTCCGTTAACGAAATATTCTTCTCTTCAATTCTTAAGACAGTGTCATTAAATAATTTCAATTGAATCAGTAAAAAGTGTAACCATAATTTGGATGTAGCATCTTCAAAAAATTTGCAAATAACAGCTGGGCATGCGTTTTTGGAGAGAAAAAAGGAACATAAACCTGGATATACGTCAATTATTCTTTTGATTGCTGGTAATAATGCCAACCAACGTGTACTGCTATATCCAAGAAGCTTCTTATATTCTGTTTGAGCAAACAAACAAAATTCTTTGTTTCTCCACTCGAACAGTATAAATAGAAAAATATTTGTACATCTTTACAACCATTGCCTCAATGTCATAAGGGAGCTGATCGACTGCTGCTTGAGCAGCGTTGTGAAAGATGTGTGCTGCACATCCTATTCCTATCACATCTGACCCAACATTTTCCTTCAATAGCTTTAAGACATTGTTTTGACCACTTTGCTTTGACTCACCCATTATATGCTATTTGTATTGTCTGAACCAAAGGCAATAATTTTATTTTTTAAGTTATTCTTATCTGAAACTTCTTTTAAATGATTACCAATCAATTGAGGTTTCTCCTGGAAGGTCTTTAAATTCTAGGAGCTTGATTTTAATCCCTTCGTATGTCTTAAAATATTTAACCATGACCGGAACCAATTTTAAATCCTTATGGTTAGAAGTGTCTGTGGATAATGACATAAAGTTACATTCATTCAAATCAGCTTTAACTTCATCTTCTACAATCAGAAAAATTACGTTTAAAACTATTGCTTCAGTTTTTGTATGGGCACAGCTGAATTTTTTTTCATACATGGCTTTAGTAAGTTGAGAGGTACAGTCCATAGACCTAAAGCTGTGGTTGTGGATGACTGTGTGATGGACACGTGTAGCTTCTTTTGCTGCTAAAACAAAATCATCTTTTCCAAATTCCTGTCTCTTAAAAAAAGGCATAAGTGTTTGGCTCGAACTTGCTGAATTCAGAGCTCTCTGATGCTTTTTGGATGTCAAGTGATCATTAATATCAGAACGACCGCCATGGACAACCAAAAATTTCGTTCCACAAACAGTACATTGCACTTCATGTTCATCTTCAGGTTTTACTTTTTTAATAAATCCAAACTTTCTTTAAATCGTCATTGAATTTACATTTCCTATGAGGGGTCATGATGATTTGGGGTATTTTTCTTTTTTTTATTACTAACCTCATTAAATAAGCTAACAAGGCTGAGGTTTTTCCATAACAGACTGTGGGGTTTACACACCATGAAAGCAGACCACAACAAACAGTAAGTGTTTCTTTACATTATTTCTCTAATAAATCCTTACTGTTGAATATGGTTGGGTGGTGGCGTGGAGAGGGGAATCCAGTCTTCATTTCATTCTGGAAAATGCACAATTTGTTGCAATTGCAAAATTTCCCCTGGCATTACATTCTTCTTATTGTCTTTAGGGTTGCCAACATTCGATCGATGCTGAGAAAAGTAATTTAACATAGAATAGGTTAAATAGAAACTAGCAAAATTTATTTTAAATTGTTGTTAACAACTTCTTACCTCGTGGAACAACTTCAAATTATATACACGCCCTCACATCTCATTTCCTTCAAACTAGTGGAACGCAGAAATTCCGCAGATTAAACAGAACAAAAAATGAAATGGCAAACGAAGAAAACTTCGAGACTGTTAAAGGCCAGTTAGCTACAGTGTAGTAGACTGTGGTAGTATACATCAATTCTCATTTCTTTTCGTTACCACTCCTACCACAATTCGCCGAGAACAAACAATTGGGAATCCCCGTCTCTTACCGGTTATTTCCCCACGCGTGCAGTTCCACCACTCTCTCGGCAATATGCCGTAAGCACGTGCAGCAAAGCTCCCAGATCATCTGCCACCCCTACCTCAGCTAATTATATGTATATAGAAGAAGAGTGCTTTAATGTCACTATGTATAGTTACTTCGTTCCATCGATCTTTATCAAATCTATTTCCTATTTTCGCTTGTGTGGATCGATAGTATTATCGAAACCTTGGGAACATAAATCCCAAAACTGGTACAAATGAGTATTTTGGTTTAGTCTTTCGGGACACCGGGACAAGCGCAACAAAACCAGTACTGTCCCGGCCAAACCGGTACATATGTTCACCTTACGTATAACCCAAATCCTATATTTTCCTGCATTTTCCTCACTCCTGAATACCATTCCTACCCCAACCCATTATGATGGCCACATAAGTTAGTTGTAGTCTGTTTTAATTATTGCCTCTTTCCGTAATTACTTCCGAAAAAGGCAATAATTAAAATGGTTAATGTTCTTTTGAAAAATCAGAGTGAATTTAATGAAAAACAAGTTAGGAAAATGTACAACGTATCACAAATGGGCGCGTTTTGTGCAATGGAGTATTAGAAAGAAATGATATATGTACCTGTACATAAGGGAAATAGCATTTTAAAGTTCTTTTCTTCATCATAAATAATCATTTTCTCCCTATTTAAAAATACTGCATGCACACGTAAGGAAATTAAACGTTTTGAGAGATTGTTTATGTTAGCAACAATGAAGAAGTATCCATGCAAGAAATTTTCCAAGTTCAACTCGAATTAAGACATTCTTGTTCGATTTTCTCGATTACGGCTACTCCTACGATAAAAATGTATAGGACAAGAAATACTCTAATTTATTAGTTCTACAAGTTTCATTTGAAAAATATTTTGATATGAGCAATACTTTACGAGATGTGACGGAAAGTTGATTTTTTTATCATCAGTAAAGTGGTACCCCTGATTGGCTTACGTGATTCATTTTTGCGATTTTCTTATTATATTTGATTGTAAGTCCTTAATATCAAATTTCATGAAAATTCGTTCGGTAGAAGCCGAGAACGAACATGCGGACGGACGGACAGACCGACGATAATAGGCGCTCACGCTGTAAGCGAAATGCGCCTAAAAAAGGAAAAATACCTCGAAAAAATTGCAATAAATGGGGTTCAAACCACGGCAGATGTATAACGTCTGCAACCGTGGTTTGACTCATTAGCAACTAGTCTACGGTAGATACGTTGTGTAAGATGATATCTATTGTTAATATCAAGCCATACGAATTTTTTAACATCTTAAGATCGTTTTTCTCGAGAACGAGAAAGAGTTGCGTTTTCTTACTTCACATACTTCCATTATTCATAGCCTGCTACCAACCGTGCAAATTTGAAGAAAATCGGCGATATGAATGTTGTAAGTAATTTTAACCCTTAAATAAGTGAAATATGAATAAGAAATACAATTCTTCGATTGACAGGTCTTTGTATAGACAGAAGTACAAGGCTGAGTGGGAAGAGGAACTAAAGTGGTTAAAAAAAGGAAAAACTGATTTCTTGGCAACATGTACAGAGTGTAATTACGATTTAAACATATCAAAAGGAGGCCAAAAAGATCTCAAACGCCACGAGACAGCAGAATGTCACAAGAGGAACCTAAAGTCGTTCGAAAGTAATTCCCTAATTACGAGTTTTGTGACTAGAGAAAACAATGACGTTGTTGATGCTGAAGTAAGATGGGCAAATTTTATTTGTGAAAATAACTTGCCAGTGAAACTGAGTGACAATTTCGTTAAATTGGTGCCAAAAATGTTTCCTGATTGTGAAATTGCTAAGAATTTTCGATGTTCTCGTACTAAAACGAGCCAACTGATTGTACAATCCCTCGGTTGGTCTGTTCAAGAAAACGTTGTTTCAGCTATGAGGGAATCAATTTTCTGCTTAATGATAGATGAATCTATCGACTTTAGCGTGACCAGACAAATGGTTATAATGACTCATATTTTTATAACAGAAAAAGTTGAAACTCATCTGTATAAAGTGATTGCATTTAATGGAAAGGCAAGTGGAGAAAATCTTTTTAATGTTGTCCATGATGCATTTAAAGAAGATAATATTCTTTGGAACAATTGTTTAAGCATGTCTTCAGATGGAGCAAGAGCAATGGTGGGGGAATTCAATTCTGTGTTATCAAGAGTCAGGAAACAACAAAAAGAATTGTGGTTCCTTCACTGCACTTGCCATGTAGCTCACTTAGCAGCATTGCATGCCTGCAGCAAACTGCCAGATATATGTGAACAGCTGCCTAGAGATGTTTATGCATTATTTAAAACATCAGGTAAACGACAAGACCAATTTAAAGAAGTCCAAGAGTGTCTGGAAGTTTAGTATCACAAAATTTTAAGGCCGTGTTTTACAAGATGGCTAGCCATGCAGCAGTGTGTAGAATGCCTTCTGGAACAGTGGTCCGCATTGACTATATTTTAGCACAAAAATTGATGTAAAGGATGGGAGCTTAGAGACTGTTGAAAGTATTAAAAAAATCTTACCTCTTAGACTCAAAATCTGCAAAATTGTATTTCAGTTTCCTTCAAGCAGTTTTGCCTTGTTTTACAAAATTCAACCTAATGTTTCAGAAAGAGAGACCATATATTCATTAACTTCATTCAGAAATGTCCTCTCTGCTTCGCCAATTTATTGCAAGCTTTGCTCATTTCCACATTATTCAAATATGTGACATAGCAGCTGTTGACTTCAAATGAGAAAACCAACTTCAAGACTCTGCACTGTTCATAGGCCATAAAACACAGACACTCTTAGAAGAAATAGATATTAGCTTAGGTGACAAAAAAGGTTTTTTCAACAATGTGAGAGACTTTTATGAGATGGTAACAAAAGAGCTATACCGTCTCTTACCCTTAAATGACGTAGTTTTGAAAAATGTTGATATTTTTGATCCAACAAAGAAATCATATGAGATTGGAAAAAGTTAAAACATTGGCTAAAAGATTTTCCAATATCATCAATGATGATGACCTATCTTAATTCTGAGTTCATCGCCTACACACTATGGAATCTGCCCCAACCAATTGTCTGTTCAGACTATATTGATACCTATTGGTACAAGGTGTCACAAATTATAGAAGATGGAAAACCACAATTTCCATTACTTTGCAAACTTGCCAAGGCAATGCTCATACTTCCTCATAGCAATGCTGAAGTCGAGAGAGTTTTTAGTAAGTTGAGTCTTATTAAAAGCACACAGGTCAGCACTCGAACAACCAATGCTGAATTCTTTGATGCAGTGTTCATTTAGAAAACATTTTGCAGATTTTGAGCCAACTGATGACATGACGAAAAAGGCTAGAAAATTACAGAAGTAGAAATTTGTTCATTTTCTTACTTTTTGAGCCATTATATTGATATTTTGTAGTCTTTGTTTTCCTAATCAAGACCTGTTCTGTAATAAAAGCCTTGGCTTACTTATTCTCATTCTTTTTTTGCTATTAATGTGCATTCGAAACTCGAATGTTTTAAAACTTTATGCCATATACATATATATGATTTGTAATGAAAGATAAATATGAAATTCACCAAGAAAAAATTATTAAATTTAATTTACAGGGCTATCCATAAACGGTCGCTAATAATTTTACTCATTATGTGAGATGTATAAGCAGAATATATTAATAGGCATAAATTAATATATTTTGCATAAAAAACATGATATTCCATATTACAGGATTTTACAGGATTTTTTGGACAGCGTTACAGGATTTCGAAAAAAATTGGTAGCAGCCCTGATATAACAATAAAATATAATTTATAAAAAATTACAAAATCAAATGATCACAAAAAAATATAATTCATAATGGCTCAAAATTAAACTGGTTAAAAAAGTAATATTAGCTCAAAAAAATGAAATTGGCCATACCTTACAAAAATTACAAGAACTTCATTTATTTTTAAATTTATACTGTTCTTGATTTTTTGCTGATTTCAGTAAAAGAGTCATTTTTTATTTTTTTCGCAAAATCCAAACAATTATCCTTTAAATTAAAATAAATAAAAAGCTCACATTTTACTAGTTCAACCGAACATCAGTTTCTATCATCACACCATTTAGCATTCATCACACTGAAAATTCTTTCGCAATATGCAGATGTTCCAGGGATAGATAAAACAAAAGATACTACTTTGAAAATATTCACAAATCTGAAATCACCATTTTTTAATATCACATGGGTCATTTCATGTCAATTCACCGGATCAGCATAGGAAAAAACCCCGACTCCCTTCAATTTCAGTCAAACCCACAGAATCTTTGTTGTCGTGCCTAATGAACACCTGCAAAACAGTTTTGCGAAAAAAAAATTTTCTCCGAGTTACAGTATTTTTAATTTTTCGGTCAATTTTTGCGAATTTTCGACATTCCTTCAGTTTTTGGCCAATAACTCGGCTAATAATTGACTTACAGTACTGGTCGAAGTCTCATTTTGTCGGGCATGGTGCTGCGCATAAAATGGTATCAACTGAACCGACATTTGTTTAATTTTCAGCATTTGTTTAAGAATGTTTAAAAAATGTTTAATATGTAATTCTCAAAATACTCCCTCTTCGATTTGGCCCAAATTGAGCAAAAGTGTTCCTTGGATATCAGTGCTTACAGCCATGAACGCTTGTAAAGTGTTTTTTGATTTAAGCGAGAAATTCAATTTTTTGTAAAATAGTGCGGTACCCGAAATAGGGCATCGTGGTGGCAGGGTGCACTCATGCCTGCCGAAGTAGGTGCAGGAAACACCAGGAAGATTTCATATGGCCCAGTTGTACAGTTGAAGTGGTGTTTATATCTGCCTGTCATATGGAAACTGGAGACTTGCACATGCAGCCTCGCGCTTGAGCGTTCCGCCCAAGCCATCACTAAGTGCTTTCCCGTACGAAGTGGCAAAAAAGTGCCCCTCTGCTGGCACCCCAAAATCTTCTTGATGACGAAGAAGATTGTTCATATTGTAACGGTTTTTATACTGAGCTGCCAATCCCTCTGAGAAGTAAATAATTTTTTGCAGGGCTGGGATCTTTTTTCTCAGAAAGTTCATCAGTTCTCACTGGAATGTGTGGAGTATTGATGTGGAGTGGTCAGAACAATCAGATATGATTATTAAACTGAAAGGCATCACATTCTCTGCAGGACTGGGTCAGTAATAACAGGCAAAAGGGTGAATTGCCACTTGACTATTGTTCCAGTGCACTCCCTGGGTGCTATTCTGAAGAACAAACAAATAGTTCTCCGAGAAGTCTGCTATGACCAACACTTCTCCTGCTGATAATTTCTCCTTGGTGTCTCTCAAATAACCCGATTGCTTCTTTGCTATGAAGTCATGGCGCAATACTTTGGGATGCATCCACGAAGCTGTCACTTGATTTTGTGAAGGTTTCCAAGGAACAACGGTCCACCTGCACCCACTGATTGTATGTCACTCTGTCAATGAAGTTTTGGTTGAAAAGTTGTTCAATGCAACCTCCAAGAGCGTTTGTTCCTGGGCAGGCTTGACATGTATCAAAATAACATTCGTCTTTCGACTCCTTGCACTGGACCATGTCCATGTCATGGAAAGTCTGAAAATAGGTGTTGCCTTCTTTGTTCTTCAGCAGCGATAGCTTGGCTCCCATAAACATCAATTTACAATTCTGGTGAATTGTGCATACACATACTGTGTGTGTTCCCAGAGCACCTGCCAGAACGCAAAACTTAGGCTGCAGCTCTGCAAACTTGGAAACTTTTACTTCTACAGATGGATATTTTTCACAAAATCTGTATATTTCCTTTAAATTAGCTAGGACCAGCCATTTTTGACAATGAACACGCACACCGTTCTCCACGACACTTTTGAAATCCTTAGCGCCTGGCAGTTCTCTGCTTATATCTGCACTGGTGTAAAATTCTTGCACAATGCGCAGTTTCTTCGGGTAACATTTTTCCTTTACATGGATTAGGACTGCAAAATATACCTTGTTGAGATACAAGCTCCTTCATTTTTTGCACCATGTATTCCAATACCTCAAACTCTTTCTGAATATTTGGAACACTCCAACTCTTCGGCAGCACAGACAATATATGGAGTTTTTCACTAGAGGTTTCTGCTGAGCTCATTTTTTCTTTTATTTGTTGAGTCATTTCTTTGCCAGCTTGCTTGTAATCTGTAGAAATTTCCTCGTCAGTTGTCGATGGACAGCTTTCATCCTTCATATTTCTTCCCATGACTTTTTCCATTGAAGCACGAAACACATTTTTCACTTTTCTCAGTTTTACTTTCGGGTATGATTTCTGCCGCATTAACTTCTTAGCGACAAAAGGAGATTCACCCACCACTGACAAACTTTTGTTCAATATATCTACCTTTGCCCTAGCTGGGGATAAGGTGATCCCACCCCCCGTGGTACCTGATGTACTTTCTCCGTGGTCGCTCTCCGTCATGGATGACCTTAATTCACCTCCAGAAGTGTCTTCATCGTTTTCTTATTGTAGCTCTAACGGGACCGCTAGAGCTGGGACTGCTGAACTGGTCTCAGACAATGTCAGCTGTCCTTCAGGAACATCCTTCTGCTGCTGCCCTTCATTCCCGGCGGTAGTTTTGTCTTGCAATAATCTCTTCGTCACTTCTCTTCGACAATCCGGGCATAACTTGTAACCTTCCACGACGCTTGAAAACAGATTCCTACACTGCACGTGAAAAATTGCCGTCACCTGATACAACGCGTTTTGATGCAAACCTGGGTGTCGGTTCAACGGGTTCATACAAGTCATCTGCCTCCTGGCATAGAACACTCTGAACCTTCTATCATGTGTTCGGCACACAGTTTCCACATTCTGAACACCACTTCCACTTTCGATGAGATAAATTTCTTGGCCTAAATATGAGTTTCTCACCACAAAGTGGGTTTCCTTAGAACATGCAGTATGCAGAGCAATCCCCACAGAACACTGACCAACCCCTTCACTCATACTGCTCTCCCAACTTACACCCCTTCAGAAATTTCACACTGATAGTCTCAACGGGTGCGTCACGGTTCCCACATAAGTGCTAGGCAGAACTCGACTCAGACTGACTGCATGCTGGGTGCGCCACCCTGTCCACAGATGGGCTTATTCCCAGACAGCCGAGAAGAACCGAAGATATCCCGACGCTATCCACTGCATGTCCCGCTAGCCCCCTCCCACAAAGGTCTGCGATGTGTGGCAATGTGCAGCTAGCGCACGTTCCGGTAGTGCACTATTTTACAAAAAATTGAATTTCTCGCTTAAATCAAAAAAACACTTTACAAGCGTTCATGGCTGTAAGCACTGATATCCAAGGAACACTTTTGCTCAATTTGGGCCAAATCAAAGAGGGAGTATTTTGGGAATTTCATATTAAACATTTTTTAAACAAATGATTTAAAATTAAACAAGTATCGGTTTAGTTGATACCATTTTATGCGCAGCACCATGCCCGACAAAATGAGACTTCGACCAGTACTGTAAGTCAATTATTAGCCGAGTTATTGGCCAAAAAATGAAGGAATGTCGAAAATTTGCAAAAATTGACCGAAAAATTAAAAATCCCATAACTTGGAGAAAATTTTTTTTCGCAAAACTGTTTTGCAGGAGTTCATTTGGCATTATGACAAACAGATTCTGTGAGTTTGACCGAAATCGAAGGGGGTCGGGGTTTCTCATCCGGTGATTTGACATGGAATGACCCACATACCATTTGCTGCCTGTGTTTGTACAATCAGTAAAAAGTTTAGAACTTGAAATTGTTTCGAATTAATGATAGCTCTTCAAAAAGACCATTAATATTTAAGTCCAGTTTTTTGTTTAGTTTTAAACCTTCAACTACTTCAATAAAGTGCTCATACTTTGGGCATAAATTGTCTACAAAACAAAGATTAGATAGTTTTCCATAAATCGTATTTTTGTCAAAATCAAATCTCTTTCTAAATATGTTATTGCAGAATTATAAAATAATCTGGTCATCTTTAATCTTTTTATTTTCTGTAACATACAAATTTTGTATATGTTGGTTAACTTGATAGCCAAAAAATTCATCAACGGATTTTTCACTTATTTCTTAAATTAGTCATAACATGGAAAACATCTGATGCAGACGTTTCAATACTCTCAAGTTTTTTAACTGCCAATATAAAAATCACCATCACTTGTTGCGAAAACAGCAAATATATTTCAATAATTTGCGGTATTTCTGTTGAATCTTCTTCAATTGAAAGAAGTTTAAAAATTTCCTTGGGGCAATCTCTTGGCCTGCTTAAGAAATAAGAACTTAAGGCTTTCCAGGAAAGCAAAGCTCTGTCTATACAAGGCTGTAAAGACAGCAACCTAGTAGGTACATGGCGAAGAATTTCTTCAAATTCTGTCTCTGCAAATAGATGAAATTCTTTTAGAGTTTGCCATCTTTTCACTGATACGGAAAAGTGACCATAAATTTTTAAGATAATGTTTTCTATGTCAATATCCAGATTTCCCAAAGCAAATTTTATCGTATTGTGCAGAATGTGTGCATGGCAATTTGCTTTAATAACATCTTTATTTGGATGTTAGCAAACGAAGAGTGCTTACTTCCAAAATTGCAATTTGCATTATCTGCACTGAAACCAGATACTCTATTCCAATCAATTCCCAAAATGTCCACTGTGTTTTTCTCAAACATTTAAACATTCCGTCTGCACTTTCATCGAAGTTCTCAAAAAATCGATTAAATAATTTACGGCAGCATATTCCTTATTAAAAAATTGGACACATACTGGAAACAATTTCATGTTTTTTCGCGTCAATTTGAAGGCAAAAAAATAAAGGTGGATCATGATGTTTTATGTCATTCATCACTACTTCCAATGCTTTTCTCCCTAGCACGTTTGTAACGATGGCTTCAGATTTTGTTCTGCCACAAGATATTTTGGCTGCCACTTCTGAATCATGGTAAATTTTTGTGTTTAATTTCAAACTTCAATCAAGCGAATTGTAAGAATGATGATGTTTAACTGCATGATATACCGTATTTGCACGAATCTAAGACGATGTTTTTTTCCCTTCTGGGACTTCCAAAAATAAGGGGGTCGTCTTACAATCGTAAGCAAAATTATTTTACTTCAATGGCATTGCATAATCTAGATATCCGCGTTCACCAATGTGTACATAGTGAAATGCCATGCGAAGCAAAAGTTTCATTAACGTTATCTAAACTCACGACATTATCGTATGACTGGTTACAATTTACCTAATTCAGATTTAAAATGGAGCATCCAATCCTGTTGCGACATATTTACTTAGTTTCACCAATGATTCATTCACCAGGGCATTGTTACAATGCCCCGGAACCTGCGCGGGGTTAGCTGACCCTTGATACCTTTTATGATGGTGCGGTGTCAGCTGTCTTCCCACCACCGGTATAAATTGCAACAGTGTCAGCATATTGGTTTCGAAGCAACGATACGAATGCATCCCAGTTTTCTGCTGATTACAAAGGACTATTCAGTGTGCAGTGACGAGGAGAGCATTCTCAGGACCTCAAAAAGGAAGGCACAACGAATTGGAAAATGAACTCTATGAATTTATTACATCCCAGCAGGCCAAAGTGTTACCAGTATCAACCGAGATTATTCAAGTGAAAGCGCATGAATTGGCTCGGGAATCTGGAATTCCGCAGACAGAATTTAAAGCCAGCCGATCATGGGTACAAAAATGCATGAATCGTAGAGGCCTTTCTCTTCGACGGTGAACTTCAATTTGCCAAAAACTCCCGCAGAACTTTGAAGAGAAGTTAATTGAATTCCAGCGTTTTGTGATGAGAAAACAAAAAGAAAAAGGGTATCTTCTGGACCAAACTGGTAATGCTAACCAGACACCAGTTTAATTTGATATGGCATGTGCATACACAGTGGCAAAAAAAGGGGATAAGGAGGTGAAAATACTATCAGCCAGTGCTGAAAAACAAAGATAGACAGTGATGCTGTGCTGTACTTCTGATGGCTCAAAACTGCCGCCGTACATAGTGCTAAAACATAAGAATGTGCCTCAGGGCGAGAATTTTCCTTCAGGAGTGATTGTAAGAGCTAATGAGAAAGGGTGGATGATGAGTGAAATGGTAGTTGAATGGCTAAAATTGGTATGGTTCAGACGGCCAGGGCACCTTCTCAAATAAAAGTCACTATTTGTTCTGGATTTCTATCGAGGGCACATTACTCCAGCTGTGAAGGATGAAATGAAAGAAGCAGATAGTGACTTGGCTGTGATTCCAGGAGGTATGATATCCCAGCTGCAGCCTTTGGACGTGTGTATTAATAAGCCTTTCAAAGACCAATTGAAAAGATTTTATGCTGACTGGTTGACAACTGAAGAAAGAGAACTGACACCTTCTGGGCACATAAAGAGGGCTAGTGTGTGTCAGGTAGTGCATTGGATTCTAGCTGCATGGAAAGGAGTGAAAGAAGAGGTCATTGTGAAGTTGTTTAAGAAGTGTGGTATTTCTACAGCTTTGGATGGCAGTAAGGACTGTGGACTTTGGGAGGAGAGTAGTGATAAGGAATCTAGTGACAATGATGAAAGTGATGATGAATTAAACTAAAATGATTTTTTTGTGAATGTGGTGAGTTCTAATTGGTAAGATTGAAGTTTGTTTATTTTGAATAATCATTGCCATCTTTATTTATTAATTTAGTCTGAGCATGTAATTGAAGTCATCTAGTGAAAGCATTTTTATTGAAAACGTTATATTTTAAATTTTATCTTGAGTTGATCTTTCTATAGTTTTCTAACCTAGTAAGGAATTGTGAATACACCTTAATATGTTTACATTTAGCTTATTTTTTGCTGTTTTTCTGTCTCTGTATATGCACAAAAATTTTAATATAATGAATTTTTAAGCATTATATTTTTTACTTACTATCATTGATTGCTATTCAGAATTCATTTATTTTCCTTTGAGGAATTTTAAAAAAGGGGGAGTCATCTTAGAATCGGGTTCGTCTTAGATTCATGAAAATACGGTATTTGAGCTACTTCAGAAGCAGCTACTAAACTTCTTTAGTATTTTTTTCACAAGAAACTTATCTATTAAAGAAGAAGAGGATGAAGCTCTTTGTGCATTTTTATGGCCTTCTGAGTTTTTATGCTGTGTTACTCCCAAAACACCCAAAAAATGCAATTTTGAAGACGATTGGGCATAGAATGCATTTTGCTTCTTGTGGATTCTCTGTTGATGTTAGCCAATCATAATCCTTTTCCCAATTCTTGTTATATGAACATAAACGCTTTCTCTTTTTCACTGAGGGTTCCATTTCTGTAATAAATTAATAGTTTTGCAGACCTTTATTTATATAGAATTTAAATAATTGCAATAAATAATCTTACCTTCTTTAGTGTTAAATGTTTTTAAAATAACAATCAGGAAACCGAAACACTGACTTACATACAAACACAACGGGAAAAGGTTGTTTGTTGCAACGTTCACTCATTGAACGTGTCTAACCGAGTGAGTCAGAGTTGATGTTGAGTGGAATAATGAACTGAGCGAACTGAGCCAACGTAAACATTGGAAGTGAAGAAATGAACTTGTAGCGGCTACGATACCCGTAATCGTAGCCCGCATCCATGCAGCGATTGTCGGATTAGTTTTCCGAAAGGCCATAAGAGACTGCTAGTGGACAAACAGGAGTCATGTCACTTCTTCCAGAGGTCAGGAGAGAAGTGAAAATTCACTCGGGTTCAACCCTCGTCACCTACGACCTCACCGTCACGACCTTTGCAACCCGACACCACACGGAAAACGATGCCATAGAGTTACTCAATATTTTATTATTTTTGTTGTTGAAAATAAACCGTCCGTTAATAAATAAATAAATTATTTCACCGACGCACACACAAACTTATAAAATGTTATTTTTTTAATAATGATTTTTTTTAAACAAAATAGTGTTGTTTGTAACAAGATTGTTATCAGAATTGAAAAAATGGCATCCTTTACAAATTTAATAAAGGACAAGGACAAAAAATCTGAAAAAAGGACTGTCCTTTTCAAACAAGTTAGGAAAGTGTACAACGTATCACAAATGGGCGCGTTTCGTGCAATGGAGTATTAGAAAGCAATTATATACCTGTACGTAAGGGAAATAGCGTTTTAAAGTTATTTTCTTCATCATAATTAATCCATTTTCTTCCTATTTAATAGTATTACATGCTGTTACATGCACACGTAAGGAAATTAAACGTTTGTTTGGGAGATTGTTTATGATAGCAACAATGAAGAAGTAACCATGCAAGAAATTTTCTAAGTTCAACTCGATTTAAGACGTTTTTGTTTGATTTTCTCAATAAAGGCTACTTCTACGATAAAAATGTCTAGGAAAGAAACTACTCCTCTTTACCAGTTCTACAAGTTTTATTTGAAAAATATTTTGATATGAACAATACTTTACGAGATATGACGAAAATTTAATTTTTTCTCTTCAGTAAAGTGGTACCCCTGATTGGCGTACGTGAGTCATTTGTGCGATTTTCTTATTATATTTGATAGAAAGTCCTTAATATCAAATTTCATAAAAATCCGTTCAGTAGAAGCCGAGAACGAACATGCGGACGGACGGACCGACCGACGATAATAGGCGCCCACGCTGTAAGCGAAACGCGCCTAAAAAGGCTGGAGCGAAAATCGGCCCGGGCAAATATTTGGATATCGGCCCATCTAACAACTAAAATAATGCTGCGGCCCCCTAGGATAGGGTGACCAGCATACCGGAGATTCCGGGACAGTCCCGGATTTCGACTCAACATCCCGCTGTCCCAAAAAACTTCTTCGGGACAACTATTTGTCCTGGATTGCTCATTTCTGTTATACAAAATATCAACATCAGCAATTTTAACAAATGTATTTAAATGTATATCACATAATATTGGACAATTTCACCTAAGACATCGAAAATGAACTGTGTAATAAAATATTCATTGGGTTTTCAACCTTCTTGCTCCAAAATACTCGCCTCTGACAACATTTTCTTCGTATGACTTTCTGTCACAATTTTGTCTCCTTCTGTGTCTCCTATGTCACGTTGTATCAACTTGTATTTGATTATTTCGACCCTGTTACTTACAACTTGGCTACTGAGACTGAACACGTCAGTAACAACTCGTAATGCATAGCGTATGTGGGCTACTAGCACAAGAGTATCATTCGTGTAGTCCACTTTACCTTTTAGTGACAATTAAAACTACAGCCAAAGCACAATTTATGTTAATAACTGAAGTGAATAAGTGAAAAGTAATTTTTAATACCGTATTCACCTGAATCTAAGACGACCTTTTTTTTCCAAATTTTCAGCTGTAAATATCAAGAGTCGTCTTACATTCGAATACGAAGTATATTTAAGCATTTAATCAATGGTTTTTACAACAAATGGTATATTAGAGTAAAAAATTCACAACAGCAAATTCAAGTACGTACATAAAGAAGTGAAATAAACAAATAGTAATAACAATAAGAAAAACATGACGGGAATAATAATTATTTAGACTAATAATCATCGTCGACGATCATAACACAGCAACGTACTTTCATCTTGCACGTAATGGCACGTAATATCAAAACAAATGAGAGCGGAAATCATTGGGATTCCCCTTTCAAACGACGCACCGCGATTCACTAACTGTGACAGTAATTTTGAGTTGTGCATTCTTGATTTAAATGCACAACCCTTAAGTTAAAATGACAGATCATGTTGAAGTACGTGGCACGAGTGCAAAGGGAAAGTTAACAAAGGAATTATCCGGAGCTAAGATACAAATTTTAAGCTGATCGTGATAAATTACGCCGAAAAAACTAATAACTGTGATGCGAGAAGAAAGTTCGGTGTATCTGAGGCAAATGTGCGTCCATGGAAACTCTCAAAACAGGAACTAGAAAAAGCCAAAGCCACAAGGAAGTCGTTCAGTGGTCCAAAATTAGGCCGATTTCATGGCATAGAAGAAGTAGTAAAGTTTGTGCGCACCATGAGGAAGAACGGTATGCCTGTTTCGACTGAAAGTATTATACTTAAAGCTAATGAAATTACTAGACTTAATATATCATTGCAAGAATTCAAGGCCAGCAGAAGTTGGTGCGTGAGAATGATGCAACGAAATAATTTTTCTTTACGGCGACGAACTTCGCTGTCAGAAATTGTCAGAAGACTATGTTGAAAAACTTCTCGCTTACCAGAAATACGTAATTGGACTTAGAAAAACCAATAATTACCTTTTGAGCCAAATAGGAAATGCCGATGAAACTCCGGTTTTCTTCTACATGCCATCTAATTATACTGTGAACGAAAAAGGTGCGAAGTCCGTCCTAATTAAAACTACAGGCAACGAAAAAATGCGAGTCACGGTAATGTTGGCGGTTTTAGCAGATGGGACTAAATTACCACCATATGTGATTCTAAAGCGGAAAACAATGCCTAAGAAACATTTGCCAAGTGGAATAATAGGTGTCAAGAAAAGGGGTGGATGACTAAAGAACTAATGAGAGATTGGTTACATGTGGTGTGGAATAGACGGCCAGGAGCTTTACTGAAACAAAGAGCAATGCTTTCACTGGATGCATTCAAGGACACTTATCTCCTGAAATTAAAAACATAATGAGTGCGATGAATATTGATCTTATTGTAATACCTGGAGGAATGACATCGCAACTTGAAGTTTTAGATGTTGCTGTCAATAAGTGTTTTAAAAATAATTTAAAGGTTTTGTATTCTGAGTGGTTACAGAGTGGAACTCACACTTTAACACCAAAAGGAAATCTTAAGAAACCTGAAGTTGCAATGCTCTGCCAATGGATCAAGGCATCGTGGCAACAAATAAATGCAAAAGTAATAGTGAAAGGATTTAAGAAATGCTGCTTATCTAATGCCATGGATGGGAGTGAGGATGATGTTTTGTGGGAGACTGATGATGAAGTTGAGAGTGATAAAGATAGTGAGCATGAGGAAAATAGTGAAGGTTGCATAGACAGTGATGATGACTAACACAATAAAATGATTTTATGCAGCACTTGGATTGAAATGTTTTTTTGTTGTCCTGAAATGAGTGTATTCTTTCAATGTATTTACTTTATTTTTAATGTTATCTTAAAATGAATGCTACCATTTAATTTGTTTGAAAACCTGAATGGTTCTATTTGTGATGTGATCTTATGATTTTAAAATGTTAAAAGACAATGACATTCAAGAAAAGTATAAGAGAAAATAAATATTTCACAAGATTTATAATTTTTGTAGTCATGAAGGTCAAATTGAGCTTTTTTCTCTTTTGGAATCATCAAAATGGGGGGTCGTCTTAGATTCAGGGTCGTCGTGGATTCGGGTGAATACGGTATATACCCATGGACAAAAGGAAGTGTTCGGTTAATGAAAATTTACAAAAGGAATTTTCTTTCATAAAAAAAGAAGAGAAAGTTGAGTATCTACTCTGCGTGTGGTGGTGTTTCCTATTGGACGTGGAGGACGACCAGATATACAGTATCATTTAAAGTAAAAAAAAACACAGAAGTTCCGTGGTTCTTAAGAGCTCTCATCAAAAACTCACAATCTTCATTGTTCCTGTGATTCCCGAGACTGAGGATTTACATCTTGCAGCTGCGGAAGGTACCTTCGCGTTTCACAGTGTTGCCCACAACCAAAGTTTTAGATCAGTAGACTGCCTATCATCTCTTATAAAATAAAAATATCGAAAAAAGTTTGAATGCGCTTGTTCTCAAAAGTAGCTATGGTAAAATGCCCTCCTGCCTTTTGTGGTGAATCAAATACTAAAAGAATTAGAAAATGCAAATTTTTTATCAGTCATGATTAATTCATCCAATCATGGTAATCTTAAACTTGTTCGTTTAGTAGTACATTTTTTTCTGACGCGTATCAAGGAATAAAAATTAGAGTTTTGGAATTATGAAATCTCTCAGGCAAAACTTCGTAAATAATTACGAAATACATTGTCGAAGTTTTGGAAAATTTACATTTACATCAATACCCTGCAAGCCGCCAGAGCGTTTGGCAGGGGGTGTCACAACACCAAGTGAACTCTAATTCCTCTGTTTGACTGTCTTATCGCATCTGGGAAAAAGGATCTGTAGTATTTGTCTGTTCTAAGCACTCTGATCTAACATTATGTTCACTAACACCGATGGGGACGACTATTCCACGTATGTCTTCAACGAATTCGGAACATTCGAATTTTTCAAATAGTTTCCTTTTGTATTAAATTCTTCTACTCTTCAACGTCTGCCATTTCAGATGCCTCAATATCTCTGATACACTCGCATCATACCGATATTCTCCTTTTACGAATCTAGCCACTCTATGCTGAACCATTTCGAGCTCCCTAGTTAGGCACTCCTCGAAAGGGTCCCAGACGGCGCAACAGTATTCAACTACGGGTCGGATTAGAGAAATGAATGAAAAAATAATAGCATTATCAGGTGATAACGTAAATATAAATTTCAGAGATGCTAACAGAAAAGGGAAAAACAATGTTTTTTTATAAAGTAAGTAAAATTCTAAAGAGAGATGTCATTGGAGTGAATTGCATCACTTGTGTCATTCATAACAGCATTAAAAGAGCCTCCGATTGCCTTCCAATTGACACTGAAGTCATTGCAAATAGGATTTATCAGTTTTTACTTTCTCATATACGATGTATATTGAGAAAGTATTGTTATGGCGAAAAAATTCGACCTCGAGAATTTTACGGAAATATATGTTTTAGGTGCCACTGAATCCGAAAAAGTGGTTTTCGCAATGCCGTCTGTCTGTTATTGGCTCTAGAGCCTAAAAGGTACAGCGAAAATGACTGAAATCTCATACTTCGGCATTTTATCATACTGAGCAGAGTATATGAAGAAATGACATTGCTCAATAATTAGGGGAAGTTTATTCTTTGCATTTTTAACAACAATTCGATTTTCTCAAAAACGACTAACGATTTTGATCAAATTTCGTACAGTTGCTTGAGCTTACATCTTCAATAATACCAAATACTTCATATTTCTCAAAAAATGAATATAAGGCTAGTTTATTCTAGGCAATTTTAACTACAATTCAATTTTCTCAAGAACCTTTAACGATTTTGATCAAATTTTGTACAGCTACTTGAGTATACGTCTGCAATAATACTACGTATTTCATTTTTCTCAATGAATGAGTATAAGGCTAGTTTATTCTTGGTCAACTTTAACAAAAATAGGATTTTCTAAAAACCGGCTGATATGATTTTCATTTTCTAAAGATAACTAAACGACACATTAGTATATGAGAAAGTTTGTACAATGTATGTTGTACCGATTTTTAAGGCTTAATTTCATTTCAAGTCAACTTAAACTGTTAAATATGACTATTTTGGAGACAGAGAAACAAGACATTTCCAGTATAGAAATTATGGCAATAATCGACAGCTTCGTTGAAAAATTACTAACCCGTAAATCAGAAAGGTTTAAAACAAATGTACCTAAAAATGTTCTTTTTGAAACGAGTGATAGAGAACACATTAGTGTTAGCTACTTCTACCAATTATTCGAAGTCTTCTTTGAGACTTGCATAGAAAGATGGTTCTGTAATTACCAGGAATTTAAACTTTTCACTTGAATTTTGCTCAAGGAAAAATCCACTTGGAAAGTGGTAGAGAAGTGCTACCAACCTTGAAGAGTAATAATCCAAATATTTATGTTGATGAAAATAAATTATTTGACAAACTGCAAAGCATTTGTAAATTTGTTTGTGGGGAAATTGAAACGGGCGGAAAATAAAACACCGGTCGTAGAAAAATGGATTTCATTATTTGTGTATTTTTAAAAATCGGTACAACATACATTGTACAAACTTCTTCATATACTAAAGCGTCGTTAGAAAATGAAAATCGTATCAGCCGTTTTTCAGAAAATCCAATTTTTGTTAAGGTTACCCAAGAATAAACTAGACTTATAATAAGTCATTGAGACAGATTAAATAGGTAGTAATATTGCAGACGTATACTCAAGTAACCGTACGAAATTTGATCAAAATCATTAGAGTAGTTTTTGAGAAAAACAAATTATTGTTCAAGTTGCCTAGAATTAACTAGCCTTCTATTCATTTTTTGAGAAATATGAACTATACATTATTATTGAGGACGTAAACTGAAGTAACTGTACGAAATTTGATCAAAATCGTTAGCCATTTTTGAGAAAATCAAATTGTTAAAAATAAACATCCCTTAATTATTGTGCAATGTCAACCATCTCTTCATAGCTTGTACTCTGTATGATGAAATGCCTAAATACGATATTTCATTCATTTTTGCTCTACCGTTTAGGCTCTAGAGCCAGTTACAGACAGACAGACGGCATTGCGAAAACCACATTTTTCGGACTCAGCTTCGTCTAAAACGTATATTTCCGTCAAAATCTTGAGGTCGAATTTTTTCGCGATAACAATACTTTCTCAATATACTATGTATACAGGGTGATTCACGAAGATATGGAATAACTTCAGGAGCTGATTTCTGAGGTCATTATGAACAAAAAAGTTCATATGAACATGTGTCCGATTCTGAATAATTAAAGAGTTATGGCTGTTTGAAAATTAGAAAAAGGCAAGGCAATATCTGGATCTCTGGAGACAATTGCCGACCAATATGCAATGCGTTCTCCGCTACAGGGTTTATTTGCTTGTTTATTTACTTATTTACATCGTCAAATACGAACATGCGTATTATTAAAGTAGGTTTTCAAAAACACCACCTTCGACTTCAATGCATTTCGCTGCTCGTGTGTGAATCGCGCTCGTTGCACGCCGAAGTTCAACATGACTGTCTTTTATGCAATCCATAGCATTCAATACGCAATGAAGTAATGCATCCCGTGTTTGCACTTTAGTATGGTACACAAGATCTTTCATCCACCCCCACAAGCAGAAATCCAAGGGGTTTAGGTCTGGGGACCTAGCTGGCCAATTTTGTGGACCATTGCAACCGATCCATCGCCCAGGGAACTGCTCATTGAGGTGTATCATCACTGCATGGAAACAATGAGGTGGAGCTCCGTCATGTTGGAAGTACATTCGAAGTCTTGTAGCCAGGGGCACATCTTCTAACAGTTGCGGCAGTTCGTTTTGCAAAAATTGTAAATAAATCTGTCCAGTAAGGCGACCCTCAAAAATGAATGGACCAATTACTTGATCACACAACATTCCACACCACACATTAACACTAAATCGGTGTTGAAAGTTACTGTTCATATTGGCATGGGGATTAATTTCCGACCAATCATGGGAATTGTGTGTGTTGTTAATACCGTTGCGGGTGAATTGAGCTTCATCAGTGAATAAAATGTACCGATGCAGACGCCGATTCTCATTAAGCGAATTACAAAATTCCACTCGTTAGGCAGGATCCCCAGGTCCGAGGTGTTGGACACGTTGCAAGTGGTACGGGTACATTTCTTCTTCATTCAATGTTCTCCATACTCTTGACTGCGAAACGCCGAGACGTGTGGATATCCTTTGCATACTAGTACGAGGGTTACGCTGTACCGCCTCAAGGATGTTCTCTTGCTCAGCTACGTCTTGTCGAACCACACACTCATATGGTGTGTTAACGCTGGGAAGTGAGCCTGTATCTCGCAAAGTTTGGAACACTCTGTTAATAACTTTTCGATTTGGAACTCTGCGGTTTGGAAAACGTCGCTGGTATTCAGCGACAGCAGCAACAGCATTTCCATCGCAAAATCCATAAACATACACCATATCGGCATATTCAGCATTTGTAAATGTAAAAGGCATCTTGAAAGTAACACTAACACAGTAACAACTAACAATGCTAATGTCGGTTCTTGCATGTGCATGTTTCGACAGGCTACGTTCGGACGAGGTCATGGTCGCGCAGGCGCATGAGTTATGAGTGCAATTCACAGTGGTGCAATGCTGAAAATCTACGAGCAGCCATAACTCCGCAAATATTCAGAATCGGACACATGTTCACATGAACTTTTTTGTTCTTAATGACCTCAGAAATCAGCTCCTGAAGTTATTCCATATCTTCGTGAATCACCCTGTATGTGAAAGTAAAAAGAAGGTATTCCATGCGATAATGTTAAACTCATAGTTGAATTTGCACTGACACTACCTGGAAGCAATGCACCTGTCGAAAGAATTTTTTCATTAACAAATCGAATTTGGACAGATGAAAAAACAGATTGCATATAACTATCATAAATGCTCTCATAAGTGTGAAGACATTTTAATTTTTCATGCTGCGATTTCCATTCTTTCTCACCGGGAAATAAAAATCTACTCTCAGAAATTCACTCCTAAAAAATGTATTCAGCAGTCATTACTAGTTGCTCTGAAACAAAATCGAGTAAATATTTAAGAACAAGGTAGTTTTGTTTGGTTCACTTTTGTCGTAGCAGACAGTTGTAAACAAAATCATTTACATATTTCATTTTGTAAGTGTATTATGTCAGCTATTACAGATGATAATTATTATTATATGATCCAGTAAATGCTTACTATTAATTTTTCGTAAAAATCATTATTGTTCAGTTTTTCTTGCAGTATTTTTTTATTTTATAGCTTGAAAATTATAAAAATTTTATTCAAAATATGCATTATTTATTCATTTTGCACTTATGTGCGTTTAACTAGCAAAAATACAAAACAAAATATGGTCCCGAGGTTTTTCGGGGTGTGTCCCGGTTATGTCCTGGATTTTCTTTTTCGTGTCCTGGTTTCGATCCCTGAAAATCTGGTCACCCTACCCTAGGAGGTCGCGGCCCATAGTTTGAGAAATACTACTTTAGAACAGGGGTTCCCAAACTTGCTGAAGCCACGGAACCCTTGCATTAAAATATTTTTTCTCGCGGAACCCTAACTAAGAGGTGGTAAGCCTAATTGAAATAAAGTTAACTTTACAATCATTATAATGTTGATTTACTTAGCTCATGCCTCCTGCAATATACAGCTTACAAGTGACGCTCATGTTTCCTGCTATAAATAAGACAAGGAAGAGCATATCGGGTCTCTTTTTGTCTATCGTGGAAACCCTTTTAGGTTCTGTGGAACCTTTGGGTTCCGTGGAACACAGTTTGGGAAACCCTGATTTAGAATACGGAAAAGCAACTACTCCTGGCCGAGACAGCAACCACTCAGGCAGCCCTTACCCAGGAGCAGTATCGGGCCACCGGGACTTTGTCCAGTGTCCTGGCGGCCCAATCCGCCCCTGGCTATAGCCATGTATCTTGTTTTCATCTTTTTCACCACTTTTACTTCAATATGAGCATCTTCCAGAATAAAACTATTTTGGCCAACTAACGCTTCCTTAATTTCCTCAGCTGACAACTCCTCCCTCATCCCTACTATCTTGATCCTGAGTTTTCTAGTATCAGCCACTCTTATTTGATAATTTCCTCCCAACTTTTCCTTGACCACATCCTCAACCTTCTTTACATCAGATCTGCTTGTACATGCCACTACAATTCCTCCCTTCCCAATGTTTCTCACTGCACTTATATCTACATTTAACTCCACTGGCTTTATCACCTTTTTACAGGCTTTCCTTGTTACCAAACTTTCCTGCTCCTTAACAGACTGCACTAAAACAACACTCTCTGGCTCCTGTTTTTTAAAAAAGTTCACATATGACCCACTCCCTTTAGCGTCCGATGTCTTCTCTGCCTGCATCATTCTTTTAAACTCATTGCTGAGCAACATCTTTTTCATGTTCTCAATATCACTCCTCAACCCCTTCATCTCCACTTCAACTACTTTCTTCACCAATTTCTCTACAACATCAACAAAATTTTGCTCGCAACCTTGGCAAACCCACTTGATCTGGACTTTGTCTCTCATTAAATTAAACTCCTCTTTACTCAAACCGACACACTGAGTATGCCACCATTTGTCACAGACACCATCACAACTAATCCAGTCACCTGCAGTTTTCTTTCTACATCCAGCACAAATCTGACTGCATGTGCCCGTATTTTGCATGCCGCTATGACACATACGAGGTGTGGCTACAAAGTAATGGGACTGACATCATACCATAGACACACGCACCCCCACCACAAAAGTTTGCATAGAACTCACTAGATGGCTGCTTAAGCGACGTGTGTATGCAAGTTTCAACCTGCATAGTACATCAGTATGCGTAAGACAGCTGCGATAAATAGATGTTTTTTGAATGTGCCGGAAAAATTATGGATATCAAACTCGAACAGAGAATTATATCAAACTAGCGTAATTGCCCGTCAAATATGACGGGTAGGCGTGAATTAAGTATTACATTAAAATAAAATAAAAATTAATGACACCAAATTTTATGTGCACTAAAACATAAAAAATTAATATAAAATCCACATAATCGAATGTTCCAGAAAGTAATAATAGTCATGGACATACAAAATGATGCTATAACACAACTTTATCACAATTTTATCACGACGAATTGAATAAATGAGTAAAAATCAAGAAAAAATAGTAATTAAACCTAATTTTGGGCTTTTTTCGAATGAGATTTGAATTTCTACGATATGGTAATTCATTTCCATACTTTCTTCGGCATAACTGCGGAAATACCACGTCAATATCTCTTTTTTAAGATATTTTAAAATGCTAAAGAATAACGGCCCTCTCGCCTCGTTTCAGCTCTGCCCATGCATATGCACCTAGAGTCAAACCCAGGACTACTATGTACATGGCGATCAGTTTAAATTGACAAGTTGAATAGTCAAGTGATTCCTCAAAGTTTGAAAAGCTTTTTAGTTATGAGCGGTTTTCCTTTTCTCTCATCTAACACCATATAACAACCAAGCGTTACGCCCTCTGTACCGTCTCGCAAATACAATTCCATACAATCCCATTCTGGGTCAAGATTAGATGTGAGCCTAAATATCTTATTATTTATCGTAGAATTTCGTTAAAAAGACGATCTTGATCAGCGCATTCACCTGAATATGATGCTTGAGTCACAATCGCACTAAGTTAACAACATAAAATAGTTTAAATTTTATTGCAAAAGACGGGGTCGAGTAGTGCCCCCCTGCTGCGAGGGTAGATATGCCTGAGCTCGGATTTGGGCATGGGTCTCCAGGTATGGGCCTCTAACCTGAGTTAATGACGGTGGAGGGGTCTGCATCGCGGTCAGTTTTGATGTGGTCCCAGTTAGTCGACACAAGCCAACATATTTTAAAGTGGTCTAATTAAATTTCGCTGTCCGCCATCTTGCATTTCTTATAGAACAACATTTTTATTATAAAGAATTCTAAGTTAAACTGAAGAAAAGTGCTACTGAAACTTTTCGTTTGTTACAAGAGGCTTATGGAGATTCTTGTATGTCCCGTACAAGAGTATATGAGTGGCATAAACAGTTCAGTGAAGGAAGAGAAGTGGAAGACGACGAACCTCCACACCAAAAACGGACGAAAATGTGGACTAAGTGAATGAAATTATTCGAAAAGACAGAAGATTGAGTATTAGGATGATAGCTGATATGATTGGTATTGATAAAGAATGTGTTCGACAAATTCTGAGAGAAAATTTAAACATGAAGAAGGTGTGTGCGAAAGTTGTGCCAAAAAATCTCTCACCAGAACAAAAGCAACGTCGTGTCAAAGTTTGTGAAGACATTTTGGCTAATAAGGATGCGACTTTTATTTGTTCCCTAAAATAAAAAGCCGGCTCAAAGGAACCTATTTCCAAGGTGTTGAGGTGAAGAAGAAACCAGAGGAGCTTTTAAAGGAGCTAAAAGAGAAAGACTTCCAACAATGGGAACATCATATGAATCAGTGTAAGAAGCAGAGGGGAACTATTTTGAAGGGGATGGCAAATAATTTGTAATTTTCTTATAATAAAGCTATTTTCACAAATCAGTCCCGTTTTTTTATAGCCACATCTCGTATGTATTATATCAGAGCACGAATTTGTTTTTTCTCCTCAAACTTGTCCAAAAATAAGGGTGCACATGGTACACGAGGACATGGATTACGTAAATACAGTATTAAAATTAATTATTATAAATATTCTAAAATAAATGCCATAAAATGTAAACACTAGAACAGCTGATTCAAAATAGTGATCACCTCCACCGAAAGATCAACAATCTTTGTAAATCAATGTTATTCATCTGTAATTTAAGGTTCACATTTTGTTTGGCATATAAGTCGACTTCAAGTTTTAGAAAAAAACTTTTAGGCTTCAAAGGTTGACTTATATGCCAGAATATACAGTAGTTATTCCAGTTCCTCAATAAGTTGGCCATTATTTGAACAAATATCACCATTTAAAAGCTCATTTTTAATATCACAGCTGGGTCAGAAGCAGAAGCAAAGCAGACAATTGGTGGTATGCAGAAAGAATGAGAAAACAAGGAATAAAACCATAACCACCAACCAATGACACAAACGTTCCAAGAGATGAGAAGGTTAAACAAAAGGTGAGGAGAAGAATTGATAATTTATAATGTAATTCCATGAAAAACAAAAGTCACAAGCTCTCATTGTACCTGTGATTTTTGAGTCTAATCGTAATCAAAATAAATTTTGTGGACTTCAGATTACTGGTATACTAATTGCTATTGCATGACAAGTCACATTATCCAAATTGAAGTGTAGTGAAACAAGCAACTGATTCCCAGTCACTTACTTCCTAACTCACCAATAAATGTTTTCCACTTCTCTTTGGGGAATCTCGGCTCCTCTCTAAGTGGGGCAGGTACATCGATCCTCACCACTCCGTTAGCACTGCAGCCTCCTGGTCCAACACCTATCCCACTCGCACCTGCCCCACCACCACAATTGCTGGCACTACCCAGAACATCCGAGTCCTTCTGCTGAAAATATTCCTGCTCTGAGGGTCCCTCACCCAACTCCCAACCATGATGTATGTGGTGGTGATGGTGATGGTGGTGCTCCCCTTTAGGAGGGCCACCGAGCAGAGGCTGCCTCTGGTAGACGTCCTGGGTCATCGGATGTGCAATGCCTGCACTGCTTGAGATGAGCTCCTCCTCTGCCTCCTCGGCAGGCCCACCACATCCATTGCTGTCCTCGCCAGAAGTGGTGGGGGAAGTAGGGGAGCCCCTTCTCGGAAGGGGAAGGGGGTGGCCAGCAGGTGAGGTGGTCGGAGAGCGGAGGAAGTGGTGCAGAAGGTGGCCGTTGTGGCTCGGCCGATCTGTGCTCTCGAAGCTCCCGTAGTCACCGTGGTTGCTTTTAGGATCCAGAACCATTCTGTAGATTTGAAATGCAATGACATACTTTCATAAAAGACTAATGGCGTGAAAGCTAGCATAAGCCAATAAAAATGAAACTAGGAAATGCATCCTCGAGTAGAAAAGGAACAGTTTCTTAATGAATGTGACCCTAAATGGTAAAATTAAAAAGGAATATGATCAAGTTACAAAACATGGCAGCCACAGAAAAATAACTTTAAAATTACCCAAGAAAAACTATTGAGATAATAACTCTAAAACATGAAGTACATATGCACACACGCAAACTAAGATACACGAATGTTAAATTTCATTTGGACAGCGACTAAAAGGTTTTCAAAATAATCATGTGTCAAATAACTGAACATTTTCTACATCAAGGAATTTTTTATTTGATGTTATATTTGTATAAAAATGCACCTAACTTAAATATTTTACAATACGAAGCTATCCTATAAAAAAAGCAATTTTATAATGTAAAATGTCCTTTTTTTAAAAAATGTAATGTAGATACTCTTCTAGGGTGAAAGTTGTAAACCAAAACCATTTTTTGTATTTTAAAATAGTTTCGAAAACCTTTCTTGAATTATACTTTGATATTACTAATTAAATGATGAGGCTAATTATGTGCTTAATATAACTAATAAAACCTTTGATAGAATTTATGTAAAGATGGAATTTTCTTTAATTTCCTATCGCCGTTTCAGCAATATTACTATAAAATGGGTTTCATTTCTGAACTTATAAAAGACTGCTTAAATTTCTTCATTCAATCGAACAAATGCCTCATTCCGAACTGAAATTACTAGCAAAACAAACCTTAACAATATAATGCAAGTAAAATAAACATTAGCACAGCTGTCAAAAAAGTCACACGACACTTACATTGAGCTTGCGCTCTATAATACTGTGAATACCGCTTTCAAAATCCTCCCTTAGTGTGTATACGCCACTCAAAATGTTTATGTAAGCGTAAATTATGTAATAACAGAAAAATTGCAAAAAAACGTGAATAACGACTTCCGTAAACATTATTTTCCTAATAAAAGTGGAAAGTAACCATAAAATACTGCAAACCATCGAACAATATATTGTGCAAACTAGCGTTCTAGCCTTATATTACCTAGCACGGAATATTAGGTAAGGAAATTCAAGTGGCTGATGAGAGAGTCATTATAAGTTTTAAAATTTAATTTAATTTCAGCGCAAGTTAATTAAAACTTTCGAGATCTTATCTTTCATGTTTTCCAATTGAAGCAATGGACGACTCAACTCATCCAGCCTGAAAAGGCTACCTCCACGGCATTAAAAATTATGCTTACGCAATCCACTTCTCAACTAACAAAACACCATCAAGCATCGCACGATTACCTACTTGCGAAATTTTTTTGACACCAAAACTAGAAGTTTTCGCCACCGCAATACTGGCAAAATATTACATCTACGTTTTCCTCGAACAAACAATAATGACAATGTTTACGTAGAAAAAACAGCTAGTAGACCGTTCCGAAGAAACCTATCAAATCTAAATCGGAAGTATAAGTGAACCAATCCACGACATGGAGGTCATCGTGCGCAGCACAAAACCGTCCTGTTGCGCCGAATTCCAACCCAATCACAAAAACATTTAGAAATACAGATTATTCTACCCATAAAACCAAGGCCTTGCAAGGTTTCAATTCTAAAGCCAGGAAGTAGGAACGAATGCCAATTACCGAGCCTTTTACCTTCGGACGAGCGTTGGAAGCGCTGCGATAGTTAAGGAAGCATTGGGTATCTTCATCGCAGCTAGAATTAATCCGAATGGAGACGTTCGCAGGGCGATCACGTCATATTCTCGAGCCCTATCGATTCACACACTGACATCACAACACACTCCTTCCATCGTTAAAACACGCCGTGTAGCCGGATAACGGAATCACAGAGCCGCACCACTTAACACATGATAACAGACGTTTCTTTCACTAGCAAGAGAAATTCGAAGGTTCGAAGTAAGTCCGAACGACGAGGCAGCAAATAAAAACAGTCCAAAGCGTGCGCCTACCGGAAAACCTCTCCTCCGCCTCAGCCTCCTCTACTAACATAAGTTTCGTGCGCCGCGCATAGGGAGAGGGCAGGTCGGAGCAAGGGTGGGGAGGGTATCCCTCGGGTACACGAGCACCGATTCCCTCTTCCGGCGGGGAGGCCAAGGTTATTCGAAGGGGAGAACAGCTCGCTCCTATACCTGGCAGAGTGAAGTAGTCCTTCCTCTCCTATTACCATCGGAAGAGGTGACGTCACCTCTCTGCAGCCTCCGCCCTACGACCCCACTCATTGGAATTCGATGAATGACGGAACGCGAAAGACGAAGCGTCACGGAGCGGATGACGCTACGAGGCACATCGGGAAGGATGACGCCACTATATGAGCAAGCGCCGGAGGTGGAATTAGAACGGGTGTGCCTACACATTTTGTTCGTCCCGATCGAAGCAGAGAGTAACTCTGCTCATTCATTTCTTTTATATCAAAAATACAATTTCTCGAAAGCAAAGATGCGCTTAATAGAAACCAGCATGGTTTCCGGAGAGGCAGTTAGCTCTACTCACACATGATATTGTGAAAGCAGCGGATAAAGGAGTAGGAGTTGATGCAGTATTCTTAGACTTTAGGAAAGCCTTAGACACCGTTTCTCACGTGAAAATAGTGCAAGAATTAAGAGCTTATTCAATTAACTAGAAAATTGTAAATTGGATCGCCTAGTTCCTTTCCGATAGAACCCAGAGAGTAGTTCTCGATGGAGTTGCATCAGACGTCGTCAAAGCAAGGAGGTTATAGGTACCTATAACCTCCTTGCGTCAAAGTGACTTCCGGCGTGCCTCAGGCAAGTGTTATCTGACCTCTGTTATTCTTGATATATATAAATGATTTAGCGGATAATATAAAGTGTAAAGTCAGACTCTTCGCGGATGACACACTTGTGTATGGAGAAATCACCACAATACACGATCAGGAGAATTTGCAAAAGGGCCTTCAGGCTATTACGAAATGGTGTAAAGATTGGCAACTCGACCTGAATATAAAGAAATGCGCCGCAATGAACTTCACGCGCTCCACGAATTTCAACCGTTACCCGTACCAAATATCTGAACTAAAGCTATAATACGTCAATAGTTACAAATACCTAGGAGTTACTCTCACAATCAGTAACAATTTGTCTAGTAGAGAGCATATCAAAACTGTTATAGCATCGGCAAACAGAGTTCAAGGGCTTTCCTCTAGAGTCCTGCGGGGATGCCCCTCGAATGTGAAGGAAATCGCATACTTTTCCCTAATACGACCCGTCGTGGAATACTGTTGCGCCGTCTGGGACCCTTTCGAGGAGGGCCTAACTAGAGAGCTCGAAATGGTTCAGCGTAGAGCAGCTAGATTTGTAAAAGGAGAATGTCGGTATGATGCGAGTGTATCAGAGATATTGAGGGATCTGAAATGGCAGACGTTGAAGAGTAGAAGAATTGAATACAAAAGGAAACTATTTGAAAAATTCAAAAGCTCCGAATTCGTTGAAGACGTACGCGGCATAGTCGTCCCCATCGGTGTTAGTGAACGTAATGTTAGATCAGAGTGCAGGAGAAAATATGTCGAAACCATCGCTAGAACAGAGAAATACTACAGATCCTTTTCCCCAGACGCGATAAGACAGTCCAACAGAGGAATTAGTTAGAGTTCACTTGGTGTTGTGACACTCCCTGCCAAACGCTTCTGGCGGCTTGCAGGGTATTGATGTAAATGTATGTATTCCTTGCAAGTGATTAAATATTAGAAACCAATTTATATCATGAATCATGATGGAATTTCTTTTATTTATTCATTCCTAATAAGTTTTATAGAGCGTTGAAGAAATTAACCTATATTCTATAAATATCTTAACAAACATTTACGGAGGAGGGCGCTGGAGTGCTATCTCGCCCGGGGCGCCAACATTCCTTGGGCCGCTTCTGACGAGAGCATTAGAACCGGGCATGTATCGACATATCAAAACTGCCATTTTTTCGCAATATTTAAACATCCCATTCCATTTATATAGGAGAGATTATGGAATCTCGTTTCGAACTTCTTGTAAAAGTGGCTTCATTTCCATAGGTATATATACTCAAAATACATTACATCTATCAATAAGTCGATATCCAGCCGGAGTTTTAAGACGACCTGAACAATATCTTGAAAAATTATATCCTGAGTGGCTTTAAGTTGTAAATATTATTATCTTTACTGAAATCATATCAGGTTTTTTAGATAATTTAGAGCAGCGCTCTTCAAACTGGGGTAGGCGTACCCCTGGGGGTACGCGAGGACTTTCCAAAGGGTACGCGGGCGCGGATATTTTTAAGGGTAATAATTTTCCATAAATTGAAAGAGCTAAATCTGCAGCTCCAAGGTTTTGACAGAAATATATTTAAAGCACGTGATAAGATAAATGCATTTTATAAAAAAATATTGCATTGGCAAAGGTGTGTTGAAATCAACAATATTTCGATTTTCCAATCCCTTTCTGAATATATCGTGTTAAACAAAGTGGCTCTAACAATAAGTGAAAGAGTAGCAGGTATAATTAATAGCCATTTGATAAGTCTTGGTAAAGTCTTTTTGGTATACTTTCCAGTAATTGAGAAAGCGGATGGATCTAATGACTGGGTAACAAATCCCTTTGCAAGTCAAGCGGTTTACAATTCTTTACTTTCAACAAAATTGAAGGAGGACCTAATCGAGTTGTCAGCTGACAGATCATTAAAAATAATTTTTGATGGTAGCTTACTAGATATGTGATTTTTGGCGTATGTCTCAGAATGAGTTCAAAGAATTGAGTGACATTGCTATAAGAAAACTCCTTCCATTCCCATCTACTTATTTAAGTGAACAAGATTTTTCAGCGCTTACATCTATAAAATAGATAAATAGAAATAGATTTGATGCTGAGCCCTGTCTCATTCTAGCAATAAGTAACATTCATCCACGGATACGGGAACTAATTGAAAACAAGTTAGGAAATTGTACCACGTATCACAAATTGGCGCGTTTCGTGCAATGGAGTATTAGAAAGAAATTATATTCCTGTACGTAAGGGAAATAGCGTTTTAAAGTTCTTTTTTTCGACGTAAATAATCCATTTTCTTCCTATTTAATAATATTACGTGCACACGTAAGGAAATTAAACGTTTGTTTGTGAGATTGTTTATGTTAGGAACAATGAAGAAGTAACCATGCAAGAAGTTCAAATCGAATTAACATGTTTATGTTTGATTTTCTCGATTACGGCTACTCCTACGATAAAAATGTATAGTAAAAGAAATACTCTTCTTTACCAGTTCTACAACTTTATATTTGAATAATATTTTGATATGAGCAATACTTTACGATATATGACGAAAACTTAATTTTTTGTCACCAGTAAAGTGGTACCCCTGATTGGCTTACGTGATTTATTTTAGCGATTTTCTTATTATCTTTGATAGTAAGTCCTTAATATCAAATTTCATGAAAATCCGTTTGGTAGAAGCCGAGAACGAACATGCGGACGGACGGACGGACAGACCGACGATAATAGGCGCTCACGCTGGAAGAGAAACGCGTCTTAAAAAACAGCCACATCCATCTCATTAAGGGATGTACATGTATTTCAAATAAAACTTTGATTTTTATTTAAAATAATTGTTTAACTTATGATGAATATATAAATAAACATACTCATTAAAGCAGTGTTTCCCAACCTGGGGGTCGCGGCACCCTGGGGTGCCGTGAAGTGTTCTGAAGGGTGCCGCAAAAATATTGTTTTCTCATTTTTAGCTTCATTTTGCATCGTCGGCTTTCAAAAATGCAAACCAGAGTTACGTCGACCTTCATTTCGTCACAAAGGAACTTCGAAATGAAAGGAGATATGGAGATTGGGGTTAGGGGGTCAACATCAGCACGATTATTACTGACGGTAGATAGGGAGGGGTGTCTCCGAATTCTGAAAAGTCACATGATATATATATCTATAATATATAGATGCTTCTTACACATGATATATATATATACAAGTAAATGTGTGCTTGCATTCTGCAAGCATTTTCTCTAACCTTAAAGTAAAAATAAAACCCAAAAATTACTTTCAATGCATAAGTTCGCATCTCGGCTCCGAATTACGTGTTTTTCTGTTTCGAAAATATTGGGGTAGAAACAACCCCTAAAATTTATAATTATAATACATTTATAGGTTTTTATCATTTGTTACGAATACCTCACATTTATGCAGAATTTCATTAATGCAGCACCTCTAAGAGTGCATTTATATGAATTTCATTGTTTAAAATTTATTAATTTTTAACAGCCACAGCAATAAATATTTCTAAAATTTTCAATGTCATTTAACACCGGGACATTATTTCCTAACCCTGTTAAAATTTTCAGCTTCCTGGATCTACAGAAAGTACATAAACATTAGTCAATTTATTAAACATTTGAGATATTATTACGGCCGAACGAATAAAAATTTTCAAATTTCTATATTCCCGTTTTCATTATTTGGCGAATTCTACAGGTAGAAAAAATTTCAGCTTCATAGCGCATTTAGAAATACCTAAACCATGAAATGTTAGTAAAATAGTTTATAATTTTTACCGGCCAAAATAATGCACATTGTCGTAATTTTGTAATTTTTCCTCCGATTATTTTTTTCTGTTCACCTACCTATTAAATTCCAGCTCCACAACTATTGTAGTTTGGGCCAGACATTAGTATCCTCCTATATCCTATATACATCCTATATATCATTCTATATCGACTCTTCTTACAGAAGATATATGATACTAGTGAACGTGTGCTTGCACGTGAACAAAGAAAAATAATCGGAGGAATAATTGCAAAATTGTAACAATGTGCATTATTTTGCCGCTAAAAATTATAAACAATTTTACTAACATTTGGTGGTATAGCAATTTCCAAATGCGCTATCGAGCTGAAATTTTTTCTACCTGTAGAATTCGCCAAATAATGAAAACGGGAATATAGAAATTTGAAATTTTTTATTCGTTCGGCCGTAATAAATTCCCAAATGTTTAACAAACTGACTAATGTTTATGTACATTCTGTAGATCCAGGAAGGTGAAACTTTTAACAGAGTTAGGAAATAATGTCCCGGTGGTAAATAGCATTGAAAATTTTAGAAATATTTATTGCTGTGGCTGTTAAAAATTAAAAACTTTTAAACAATGAAATTCATATAAATGCACTTCTAGAGGTGCTACATTGATGAAATTTCGTATAAATGTGAGGTATTCATAACAAATGATAAAAACCTATAAATATTTTATAATTATAAATTTTAGGGGTTGTTTTTACCCCAATATTTTCAAAACAGAAAAACAAGTAATTCGGAGAGGAGATGCAACTTTAAGCATTGAAAATTATTTTTCAGCTTTTATTTTTACTTTAAGGTTAGAGAAAATGCTTGCAGAATGCTAGCACACATTTACTTGTATCGTATATCCTCCTCTGTAAGAAGAGTGCTTATAGAATGATAGGATATATATAGGAGGATACTAATGTCTGGCCCAAACTACAATACTTGGTGAGCTGGAATTTAATACATACGTGAACCGAAAAAAATAATCGGAGGAATAATTCGAAAATTGCAACAATGTGCATTATTTTGGCCGTAAAAATTATAAACTATTTTACTAACATTTCATGGTTTTGGTATTTCTAAATGCGCTATCAAGCTGAAATTTTTCTGCCTGTAGTATTCGCCAAATAATGAAAACCGGAATATAGAAATTTGAAAATGTTTATTCGTTCGGCCGTAATTAATTCTCAAATGTTTAACAAACTGACTAATGTTTATGTACTTTCTGTTGATCCAGGAAGCTGAAAATTTTAAAAGAGTTAGGAAATAATGTTCCGGTAGTAAATAACATTGAAAATTTTAAAAATATGTCTTGTTATGGCTGTTAAAAATTCAAAAATTTTAAACAATGAAATTCATACGAATGCATTTCTAGAGGTGCTATATTCATGAAATTCTGCATAAATGTGAGGTATTCGTAACAAATGATAAAAACCTATAAATGTATTATAATTATAAATTTTAGTGGTTTTTTACCCCAATATTTTCGAAACAGAAAAGCACGTTATTCGAAGCCGAAATGCGAACTTATGCATTGAAAGTAATTTTTAGGCTTTTATTATTATTTTTAAGGTTAGAGAAAATGCTTGCAGAATGCAAGCACACGTTCACTAGTATCCTATATCGTATATCGTACTAGTGAATGTGTGCTTGCATTCTGCAAGCATTTTCCCTCACCTTAAAGTAAAAATAAATGCCAAAAAATAATGTAAACGCATAAGTTTGCATCTCTGCTCCGAATTACGTGTTTTTCTGATTTGAAAATTTTAGGGTAAAAACAACCCCTAAAATTCATAATTATAAAACATTTATAGGTTTTTAGGATTTGTTACAGATACCTCACATTTATGCAGAATTTCATGGATATAGCATCTCTAGAAATGCATTCGTATGAATTTCATTGTTTAAAATTTTTGAATTTTTAACAGCCATAACAAGACATATTTCTAAAATTTTCAATGTTATTTACTACCGGAACATTATTTCCTAACTCTTTTAAAATTTTCAGCTTCCTGGATCAACAGAAAGTACATAAACATTAGTCAGTTTGTTAAACATTTGAGAATTTATTACGGCCGAACGAAGAACAATTTTCAAATTTCTATATTCCCATTTTCGTTATTTGGCAAATTCTACGTCTTGAATAAATTTCAGCTTGATAGCCCATTTGGAAGTACCTAAACCATGAAATGTTAGTAAAATTGTTTATAATTTTTACCGACCAATAAAATAAACATTGTTGCAATTTAGCATTTATTCCTGCGATAATTTTTTTTGTTTCACCTGTGTATTAAATTTCAGCTCTGCAACTATAGTTGTTTGGGCCAGACATTAGTATCCTCCTATATCCTATATATATCGTATATCCTCCTCTGTAAGAAGAGCGCTTATAGAATGATACGAAATAGGATATATATAGAATATAGGAGAATGCTAATGTCTGGCCCAAACTACAATAGCTGGAGAGCTGGAATTTAATACATAGGTGAACCGAGAAAAATAATCGGAGGAATAATTGGAAAATTGCGACAATGTTTAATTTCTTGGCCGGTAAAAATTATAAACTATTTTACTAACATTTCATGGTTTAGATATTTCTAAATGCGCTATCAAGTTGAAATTTTTTCTACCTGTAGAATTCGCCAAATAATGAAAAAATCTGCCATGACCGGTCATGGCAGATCTTTTCTCCTGTTTTCTCATGCTCATTATAACAGCTTATGCCTGCTTGCATAGTGATCTTCAGATCATTCTTTCTATCAATTTATGTGGCAATCTCACTCTCTGAGAGTAAAGGGTTTTTCTTTGGTGTATCTCCTTGAGGACATCTGTTGGCGCCGATTGATACTAACTTCGCTAGCTTGGGTCCCAACGTAAGAATATATCCCCGCTCGGAAACATGACAATTAGTCTGCCCCGGTAGTTCAGTGGTAGAATATCCGCCCGGCAAATGGAAGGCCCGGGTTCGATTCCCGGTCATGGCAGATTTTTTCTCCTGTTTTCTCATCCTCTTGATATCTTTTATTTATTTGAAGCACTAGTCTAGCTGCCCGCTCGGATGAACTTTCCGTTTCCACGATATTATTCTTCAACTTTTGTTGATGATAAATCCAACTCCTCCTGTTTTTCCTGTGTCAGTTCCCCTATAATAAAAAATGTCCACTCTTCAACTCCAATAGGCCTTCACCTTTTCTTCTCACCTCACCTCACATTTTAGAATGTCCCACTTGATCTTCTCCAGTTGTTCTTTGAGCTTTCGAAGTTTATCTTCACTGGACAAAGTCCGGCAGTTAAATGTAGTTAGGTTGAGGTTAAAGGAATTAAGTAAGGATGAGAAAGAGTGGCAGTGGGCGTTTAACCTCCAGGGATTCCTAGCACCCTCGGCCTTCATGCCTTGTTCCTGACCACTGCCACGGTCAGAGGCAATTCAACCTCCGGAGAATGAGGGCCGTTTTTTAAGGGTGTACATGTCATGGGGGGATTGTGGGCCTTAAAACACCACGCTGGCCCAGAGCGGGTTGGTGAGTACCTCTTTCACTTTGGCCGGAGATATTGCAGAAAGACTTCACAGCATGGTTGAACCTACCGGTGTCCGAGGACACCACTGTTCTTCGCCCTTTAGCCTCCGTTTACACCCTTCCGCCGACTTTGAGGCAGTGAACTGAGGCAGTTGGAAGGGACTACATTATATATACAGTATTATGTATAATTTTATTATAACTAAGTATGTATTACTTAATTATGTTATAGTATAATAAACATACCTTAAGCAAACAGCTAACTTTTCAATTGGTGATGTTGCGTCTCGAAATGATGTATTCTTCTTCCTAATAGCACCTTCTACTTTAGTTAGTAAATAATTGAATTGATATTTAGACATTCTGAAGTATTGGTGAAATTTGACTTCATCATCTGAAAGTTCTTTATATAGTGTAAAATATTCTCCTTCTGTTTTCCTCTGCAGCAAGGATTTATGCATCCAGATACGTTTTCTCTTTCCTCTATTATTATTCATTTCTTCTTCTTCCTCAAGTAACAACGCTGTTACGGCTAAATCACCTATGCTGTAATTCTTAAACATAACTATTTTATTGAAACGATTAAAACAATGTGGAACAGAAAGAAGTTAGCTACACTACACTTCGCTTGCTTGGGTAAAGACTGAGGAACGAACTGTCGGCTGCATGCCACCGGCCTGTTGGATAGTGCGAATGCGTATGAAAATTGACGGTACGGTGACGGTCGGCTGCCTGCCGCCAGCTAGTCATATAGTGTGAATCTGCCAAGGAGACTCTCATTGTTGCCTCCCATTCATCTAATGCCAATTAAACCTCCAAATAGACGAAAGAAAAGCGTTATTCTCATCGAACTGTTGTTTGACCATCGAAATTAATGACGCATAGCAACATAAATATGTAGAGATAATTATTGTACTGTTGACTGCGTCTGGGAAGCGTTTGTAACGGATTAATCAAGGCATTTCATTATTTATATGCTGGAATCTTAACTTTTTGTAAGTAAAACTATTATATTATACATCTGTAATGTTTACTAACGCCAATAGACTGACACATAAATTAAAAAATAGATGAGAATAGGGGCGCACGTTATTTTGTAAACACATTATATGGTTATCTTCTCTTCATTGATAATCTAAATAAACGCTTGCATTGACGTCGCCTTTATAGTAGGTCCTGTAAGAAGTTAAAAGCTGTCGTTGAAAGACACTTGAAGGAAAGCAACTGTTTGTGAGTTCGTCTATAAGGGTGCAACGACAATCATTGGAACTAAGGTAAGGTAGAATTAAAAATTTTTCCCCTTTGAATATACCGCGATGTTAACCCAGATAAGCCTACTGTCCTACATGTAGGACGGCAGCCATTTTGCTGAGTGGAGCCAGTTCAGTTACTCTACACTAGAAGGCATAGTAATTACTATTCTTGTAGGAGTGATTTTTATGTTGCGAGGCAGTTTCTTTGTTCTAGGCCTTGATTTGGTGAAGTGAATAACCTTTCTGATTCGAGGTTGTGGCTTCTAATCAACTATGGCAAACTCTTTGTAAGTACTCCTTACTTTCTAGATAACATACAGCTTTGTAATTGCATTTACACACTCTTTATACCTGAATACAATATAATGTGATGGAAAATTGAGGTTATAACTCATTACCTATGTTTTATGGTTGCATAAACAGAACCTACCTATATATAGGACGGTAGGATAATTCAAAGATGTACCTATTTAAAAACAGTTACTACCCTTACTACTCATTTGCATGTACACCAACAGTAATTCTTTCACAAAAAGAAAACTAATTCTTGCTCCAGTAAATAAAATGCTTATAGACTCCCCATATTACTAGTGCTAAAATAGTACAGTGGTAAAGCGCCGGACTTCAGAGTGATATACCACCTGTTGATTGGTTTTTTCCATATTTGATGATGATGTGATTTGGCTGCTTGTCTCTGAGAGCAACAAGTATATCGCACGTAAAAATAAGCTAGGTGATGTGACTGTAGAAGAAATGAAGTGCTTTATTAGCATACTACTTTTAAGTAGCCCGGCGGCGAATGCGTTGGGAAAACTCAAGTGATACTAATAATGCTCTAGTGACTTCTGCAATGTCACGAGATCGTTCTGATTTCATATTTCGATATTTGCACCTAAATGATGTTGAAAATCTGGACAAACAAGATAAATTCACAAAAGTACAACCTTTGATAAGTTTACTGAATGAAAAGTTCAAACTGTTTGCTCCTCATGTTGAAAACCATAGCATTGATGAAGCCATGGTGCCCTATTACAGACGGAATGGGTGCAAACAATATATAAGGAATAAGCCTATAAGATATGGCTATCAATTTTGGGTCGGCGCAACAGACAATGGGTTTGTCATTTGGTTCGAACCATACCAGGGGGTTTCAACGCCAGTAAAAGAGGAATATCTAGAATATGGCCTGGGAGGAAGTGTCATACTACAGTACTCTGATGTTTTGAGGTTTACTGAGTTCTCAGATGCTGCTTACCACTTCTTCTTTGATAATTTCTTTACCAGTGTTCCACTGTTACTTGAGCTAGGTAAGCGAAAAATCAGGGCTACCGCCACCAGGACATCAAACTGCCCTGTAGAGGATACAGCAATCATAAAGAAAAAAAAATCTGATGTGGCCAACAAATGACTTTCTCCATATTTAGGGTATAGATACCAGACTACAGCGCCAACACCTTGTAGCGGTGAATTCTGTAAACATTCAAAATATACGTAATTTTCGGCAAGGACGTGTCTTCTTTTACGATACGAAATAATAATTTTGCCTTATAATGCTACTCATAATAATTTAAATATCTATACCCCAAATATGGAGAAAGTCATGTGTTGGCCACATCAGATTTTTTTCATTCTTAATCTAGTTTTTGAAAAAAATGATGTCCTATATATAGGACGGTAGGCTTTACACAGGAACATAAGGATAAATAGTGGTTCCTACATGTAGGACGATAGGCTAAGATGCAGAATTACAACATATTTGCAAATCTACTCTTTATTTATCTACAGTTTTAACGTATACATTGCTTAATATGATTTACTCTATTTATAGTGACATATACTCAATTTAAAAAAAATGATCAGAAGTATAACACATAAATGAAAAAAGAACAGAATACGAAAATTAGTTACAAACAAAACTTGGAAGAAATAATATTCTCTACAACTTTGGTCCTTACGAAGATTACCAATAACGATGTTTTTAAGGAGATATTTAACGGAAACCGAAAAACCGGTTATTTATAAATAACTCCTAAACAATAACTCCTATAGAAAATTGTTTCAAATGAAAGTTGTAGGAAATTACATTCTCTATAACTTTTGTATAGAATTGTAAATACAAAAATGATATTTTAACCAAGAAATATCGCAAAAACCGAATCGGGTTTCGAATAAACCTCGACTTTCGGTTATCCGTTATTATCCAAAAACTAATCAGTTCTTTGTGCTCATGTAAGAGTGTTAGATATGAAGTTTGGTAACGATATGGCAAGTACTTTTTGAGTTAGAGCGCCCACACTAACATACACACACGTACACACACACACACACACACACACACACACACACACACACACGTACACACACACACACGTACACACACACACACACGTACACGTACACACGCACACGCACACGCACACACACGCGCGCGCACACACACACACACACACACGCACAGACACACACACACACACACAGACATCATTCCGAAAATAGTCTAAACGTGTTCTAGGGACCTCAAAACATGTATTTCCGTTGAAATCTCGAAGTCGATTTTTTTCATGAATACAATACTTTCCCATTACTACGTATGGAGAAAGTAAAAATCAAAAATCCCTACACTGTCTGAATACACCCGTTCGTTACTGAGTGAGTCAGCCCACACAACACATACCTGCAGTGATCACAAGCACGCCATCTAGCAGTCACTGCAAGCAGAATCGCTAAACTGTCTGAATACGCACGCCATCTAACAGTCACTGTCCCGATTAAACAGCATAGTGTCCCAAATAAGCAAAGCAAATTCTGGCTATTTTCTCGATTTGTTTTTGTTCTTTAAGATTTGTCCCAAATAAACGGCTGCCCCGATTAACCGATGGCCCAATTAACCGGAATCTACTGTACTTGATTTTTTACAGTGTCCCCACACGGTAAAAGTTTGTCCTTGACTCTTGTTTATCGTCATCGCGAACGCTAATGTTATTGGATACTGCTGGCGCTTCATTTCGAATGGGAGTTATCTTCTGTCAACGTCACATCTATTCTGGGATGTAGAACCGACGGTCCCTTGTTGCTTCCAGTTGCGATCGTACATTTTATGGTGTGTTGTCCCAATTGCTTGACAATGAAGCGCGTTCCTTTGCAAAGTCCCTTCTTCACGTTGATATTTCGAAGCAATTGTGGGGCGCCATTCCTTGTGGAGTCAATGAATTTAAAAATTCCGTTGGAAAGTTCGTTTTTTCTTCTTCTGTGCAATTAATAACTTCATCCACACTGGTGTGAACCTTTTCCTATTATCCTGGAGCCAATAATATTCTTTCCAGTATCTTGTTATTCATGGCTAGGGAGTCGACGTTCTTCGGTGCCAGTATGACTTTCCCACACAATTGTTCGAAATCTTCCTGTCTGATATTTTGTCCAAATACTTCCGTGATTAGATCCCCGTTACTAATACATTCCTCCTGTATGTTCATCTACATCTACATGATACCCTGCAAATCACGACGGGTGGGTGGAAGGGGGTGCAGCGCACCAAAACCTACCTAATAACGTCCCTCGTGGGAATCACTCTCCTGTTATGATCCCGTATGGTCCTTGGGAAAAACGAGCTCTGATATCGCTCGGTCCTACAGTCGATCTCACGTATTTTATTCTCGTGATCGTGCCTGCCCATGTGCGTAGGTGCCTCTAATATTCCTGAGACCTCCTCTAAGAGAACTTCCGACCTAAATTTCTCCAGAAGCCTTAACCTAGCGCTAATTCTGCGATCCTCTAGCGATATCCAATTCAACTCCTTCAAGAGTGATGTGACTCTTAATTTTTGCTCATATTTTTGCTTTACGAATCTGGCTGCTCTGCGTTGGATTCATTCTAACTCAAGTATTTGTCCCTTTTCGTACGGATCCCATATGCTGGAAGCGTATTCTACCTGAGATCTGACCAATGATAAATAACACGTTTCTCGTACATGTTCTGTGCTACTTCTTACTATTCTGCCTACGAAGACCAATTTCTTATTGCCTGCGCCTACGATCATTCGAATATGCATATTCCACGATAGATCACGACAAATGGTGACTCCTAAATGTTTAACGTATTCCGCAGATTGGATAATCAATCTATCAATTCTGTACTCCGAGTCTAATTCATTGTTCTTACTCTTCCAGAAACTCAACAGGGAACATTTGCTTTGGTAAATTTCGATTTGCTGTTCTTGACACCATGCTGAAAGGGCGTTTAAATCTTCCTGGAGCGATTTTTTGATCATCCTGGCTCATTATCTCCTTATATAAAATGGTGTCATCTGCGAAAAGTCTTGTTTTGCAGCGAACTACCGAGCAGATATCGTTCATATATATCAGGAATAGTAGTGGGCCTATGACACTTCCCTGTGGAACACCCGATGCGACTTTTACCGGGTATGAATATTTCCCATCAATAAGTACTATCTGTTTTCTGTTGGAGAGGAAGTCTTTTACCCAACTCACGATAATAGGGTTTATGCCGTATTTTCCTTGTTTTCCTATTAATTTATTATGGGGTACTTTATCAAACGCTTTTCTAAAATCAATGAAAATGGCATCAACCTGAGTGTTCTTCTCTCCGCATTGCAACAAATCGTTTACACACAGGGCGAGCTGCGTTACGCACGACCTACCTTTCCGAAACCCGTGTTGGTTTTTGCTTAACGAAGAACGACCATCTAAATAACGTAGAACAGAGCTAATTATTATATATTCTAGAATCTCACTCTCAAGAAGATCGGTCTATAATTTTCGGGGTTCTCTTTATCACCGCCTTTGTGGATGGGCGTTACGTATGCTAGTTTCCAGTCTTTCGGAACGGTACTATGTGCAAAGGATTTTTCGAATATCATTTTCAAGTAAGGTGAGATTACCGAGGCTGGCTCTTTTAAAACACGCGCGGGTATGCCCTCCGGCCCGGGAGACTTATTTTGCTTAATCGACTCTTGTTGGTGCGCGATACCTGTTTCAGACTTGGTTTCAGAGAATATCAAATCTTCCATATTTGGGGTATAGATATTTAAATTATTATGAATAGCATTATGAGGCAAAATTATTATTTCGTATCGTAAAAGAATACAGTCGTCCTTAGTGCCGCTACATGGTGGCAGGGCCGTTTTAAGATCTTTGTAGGCCCTAGGCACTCTTGCATTCGAAAGCTCCACTCTACATCATATCAAATATATTAAAATGCTCCCACGTTAAATCTAATTTTTTTGCTGTTAAAGAAATTCGAAAGCATTTTTAGAATTTTGCTTTTGAAATTATTTCAACAATACTTCAACGCTTATTCAAGCATCAAGAGCAAAATTTTTACGAAATTACAGTTGTAATAATATTACATTATTTCTTATGAACCGTAGCGTGATGATTAACGCCATATCATACCGGAAGCGCACGCTCAATGTCGTCGCCGTAACGAGAACTAGTGACGCATGTGCAGTACAGATCTATTCTTAGAAGATTGCTAGCCGTTATAATAATAAATTGAATTTTAAAGTGTTCACAACTACACAAGTTGTTCATAACAACACGAAGTACAGTGCAAATGTATACAAGTGTTATTTTAATCGCTGATTTCATTAAGTATTGTTAAATTGTACCTGACGTATAATTCGAATATTCACTCATAACAGTCCTACGCACCAAAGTCATGTAGGCTATATGACTTTTTGCGTAGGTCAGTTATGCTATAGCCACCATTTAGAGTTCATTTTAATATGCAGGTTGCGGGAAAGAGTCCCCGCCCTGGTGGATAGCTGAAAAAATGTCTGACAGATATAAGACAAAACATGAGTCCAGATTTGAAAAACGAAAGAAAAAAGGAAAGGAAGAAGCGTTAAAAAAGATGAAGGGCTCTTTATTCAAATTCATAGCTGCAGATACGAAAGGAAACAATGAGAGTTCTTCTGCCAATCTATACGTACCAGAAATAACGCAGCCAAATAATATGAAACAGATGATATTAGTGCTAAACAGGAGACAAATAAAAAACAAGTGGAAGAATGTCAGGCTGATTCAGAAGTAATAGTTACAATAGAAGATGTGATGATTGCACTAACAGAGACCACGAATAAAAAATCAGATTTAGTTTTGAAAATAAAATATACATGGGAAAATACTGCAGATCTCATAAATTATTATGCAGAAAATATCCCTTCACAGAGTTAGGAATCCGATTTTTTCTTAAAGGGTAGACAATTTGGTGAAAAGCCAAGGTACGCACGCAAAGAATATTTTATTAGGCAATGGACAAATGGATAAATTGTCCGGAGAGACTGGCTTATTTATTCTCCTTCAACTGACAAACTGTATTGTTATGTGTGCAATCTATTCATTACCAGTGCCAATGAATTTCGCAATCAGTTTAAAACTGGTTTTGATGACTGTAAAAATGCAATTGCAAGGATTACCTCACATGAGAAATCAAAGGATCATCTTAAAGCTCTGTCAGTGATGCTGCAATGTCAGAAGTCCACTAGAATTGATGCAGGACTGTAGAAGGCGAAGGAAAAAACGTGCAAATATTGGACTGAAGTCCTGCAGAGATGAGTTGCTGTAATAAAATTTCTTTCTGAACGAGAATTAGCTTTCCCAGATATATACATAACTGTCCTAAGAATGGAAACTATGTACTTGGGTTGCATTGACCTTCTAGCTGAATTTGATCCGAAGATATGGAAATCCAGGAAAAGGGATTGTTTCTTATCTTTCTGCAAGTATATGTGATGAATTCATTGACATATTAGCATCTAAATTTATGACTCAGATAATATCTTAAATCAAAAATACTAAATATTACGCAATCAGTATTGATTCATCTCCTGACATTAGTCACGTGGATCAACTTACTGTGGTCATTCGCTGTGTACTCAAAAATGGAAATGTGGTTGAGCGATTTCTTCAGTTTATTTCTATTGAACAACATGATGGAAAATACTCATTCGATCTTTTACTGAGTACTCTCAAATTTCATGGTATATATATTGCAAACTGCTGGTCACAAACGTATGATAACCAGGATTACCACCTCTCCGGGTTTGACACAAAGTCTCCGGGTTTTCGGACTTGCCTCCGGACGAGAGAAAAAATCTCCGGGTCAAAATGAATATTTTCGAAATTGGCATTAAAGATTACGATTTATTTTTAACTTCTCTAATAGAATAAAGATTTCATTCTAGAATGGCTGAGCCATGTAATTAACCTGGTAGACGGTACACAGGGTCGGTCAAAGAGAAGAGGGGGGAGGGGGTGTGCATTGGATGCGAGGTATCCGGGCCCCGAATAGACATTCGTTTATTGCCCCCAAAATTTAGAGATGTCGGTTATTGATTAAAGATTCTGCCGTAAATTTTGTGCAAACTTTTATTAAAAAATTACGATTTCTCCAAGTTCATAGAGGGAGTTCAAAACAGGAAAATGTGTGAAACTAATTCTTAAAGAAGTTCTTCCAACTATAAATAATAAATTTCGCGACTTACCAGTGGACAAGAAATTGGTAATATTATTTAAAGATGGAAATAATTTCACTGAATTGTCTAGCCTATTGTCACAAATTTTATGTATTCCCGTTAGCAATTCCTTTGTGGAAAGTGTTTTTCCTCTTGAGAAAAATGTTTGGAGGGTTGAAAGAAATAGGATGAGAGTAGAATTAGTGAAAGCGGAAATTTGTACTAAATCGAATTTTAACATGACTTGTGAAGAGTTTCTGAATTTTATAAAACAACCTGATCAAACTGAACTGTTAAAATGTTCCACAAGCAATATAAAATATACTTTTAAGAAAAGATAAAAGGTATGTACAATCATGTAGTAATCCTATTCGCCATTTCCTATAAAATTTATGTGGAATGTATTCATATATTTCATGTGGTTGTTTACTTTAATGTTGAAATTATACCATTTATTGTAAAACTGACCATTAAGCATTAAAGTGAGTATGTATTTTCAATATATTAAATTTGTTCTTCCCTAACAACAAATATTGTTCAATATTGCATTATTATTGTAATTTTGGAACGAAATACATTTGCTCCTAACATTTTTATAAAAATTACATAGATCCTGGGTATTCAACTGTTAGCAAGATGAACGAACATAACTTAAGATGCCTCCTTTCCTAAGGTAGACATCGAATTAATTACTTATATTGTCATTAAATTGTTAATTAACTGGATAGCATAGCCATTGGTTATATTGGCTTTTAAAACTTCAAATTCACAGCCAATGAGCTACTCTTTCTTTTCCAACATTACATACTTTATGTAACATCATCAGGTATTATACTTATATTTGCATAAAAATTCAATTGATTACGCGATTTCGGGAGAAAAATGACGCATTTGTATACTTTATACCCCATGGCAGTTGAGAAATAATCGCCTCCATGACAATAATCTTCTTATGAGGGAATAAAAATTGCAGAATTGCAATTATTAACGCAAAATTTAAAGAAATACGATCGATAAGAAAATTATACGGCAAAAATTAGAATTTTAATTCCGCAGAGAATAGCGAAAATCCCGCGCTGATATCATTTTTCTTATGTGGGTAGGGAAATAGCCCTGCACGATGGGTTTCAGATTTCCCATTTAAATCAAAAGGAAAGGATAATTCATGGAATCGATCCCGGAACTTCAGTTTTCACCATAAAACCTATCCCCATGATCTTGGCCTCTGTAGAAAGTTTCTAACCAATTTCCATGAAAGTTGGTGCATTGGTTCAAAATTTGATAATGGGGACCGGCAAAAAAAGACAGAATCATAGACGGTTATAACAAAGAAACCATAATCCTATTTTCCTTCTGGAAGGGCAAAAACAGTAAAAAAGTTGGCCTTTAAAAATCTCCGGGACAAATTAGGAAATCTCCGGGTTAGACCAAAGAAATCTCCGGGTCAGAATTGAAATTGCCCGGGTTGGTGAGGACTTCGAGGTGGCAACCCTGATGATAACACTAGCAACATGAGTGGCATATATTCTGGTGTGCAAGCTAGGTTTCGATAAAATAACAATCTAGCCGTATGGGTTCCATGTGCTGGCCAAAGTCTAAATTTGGTTGGATTAGCTACTGTGGAGTATTGTTCAGCAGCAGTAAACTTTTTTGGAATTTTGCAGTCAGTCTACACTTTCTTTTCAGCTTCGCCACAGAGATGGTCTAAATTGAAATAAAATATGAAGGAAAATACTTATGTTGCACAAAGTTCATCAGAAACAAGATGGTCTGCACGAATCGATGCTACCAGAGCTCTTCATATGAACTATTTTGAAATTCTCCAAGCATTGTTTGATATGGCTGGAAGCGAACGACAACCACTAGCAGCTGTTCACGAGGCAAAATTACATAATTAAAAAGCTTGATCGTTTTAAGACATCGATGTGTGTCATTTGGAAGATTTACTTCAAAATATTGATATAGTCAATAAAGCTCTACAGGAGACTGGCACTGAGTTGTGTACCATTGTTAACTTAGCACATTTTCATGATATCTGCAATAAATTTGATATGTTTGAGGCCATGGCAAAGAAACTTACACCGTCCGACTATAAGGAATGTACACAACGCAAACGAATGAGAAATCGATTTTTCAATAAGTCACGGACAATACTGATCCTAGTTTAAGCCTGAGTGCCAGCGAAAAATATCGTACAGTCTTTCTATCCTATAATAGACAAACTTAGAGGGTCGGTACGAAATAATGCCTCCATTTTCTTTTCGACACCAAGTGACACAGGAAACTGCACGCGTCTCTCAATGAACAGTTGGAGTCTCTAGCTTCTCTGAAAGTGAGTGAAACTGCCAGACTTGTTGAAAATGCCGGCTGTGCAAGATACACGTACGAAGCAGAGAGTGGTGATTGAATTCCTTATCATCGAAGAGGTTTGTCCCATAGAAATTCATAGGCGTCTGAACAGTGTGTATGGTGAGTGTACTGCTGATGTTAGCACAGTGAGACGTTCGGTCCAGCATTTAAAGAATGGTTGAAAGAGCGGCGACAAGTCCCGAAGCGGCCAGCCTATAACGGCAGTGACAGTGGACAACAAGAGCCGGATTGATGCGCTCATTAAACAGGACCGCCGCATCACAACATGTGAGTTGTGCGATGTTGTTGGGGTTTGAAAACCAGCAGTCACAAGCATCGTGCACAACCTGGGATTCTCCAAGATTTGCGCACGGTGGGTCCCTAAGATGCTGAGAGAGGAGCACAAAAAAGCCCGGAAATTCTCCAGCGCTACGATGATGAGGGTGATCTTTTCTGTCTCGCATTATCACAGGTGATGGAACATGGGTTCAGCATTACGACTCTGAAACCAAGCGACAGTCGATGAAGTGGCACCATAAGACATCACCGCACAAGAAGAAGTTCAAACGACATCCTTCTGTGAGTAAACTCATGGCATCTTTATTTTGGTACAAAGAGGGTATCCTGCCTGTGGACTTCTTGGAGAAGGGTACCACGATTAACTCAGAGCGGTACGTGGAAACGTTAACGAAACTGAAACACCACACCCGTAGAGCTTGTCCTAACAGAAACATGAATGAGGTCCTTCTCCATCAACACAACGCCCGGCCTCACATCAGCCTGCGCACACCTGAGGCAAACGCAGCCTTGGGATGGACCGTTCTTTCCAATCCTGCTTACAGCCAGGATCTGACACCCTCCGACTTCTACCTTTTTGGCCCTCCAAAGCAGGGGTCCCCAAACTACGGCCCGCGGAGTGATTTAACCCAGCCCGCCAGCCTTACCTAACCCAACCACCTCCCCCCCCCCCCACGAAATAATTTGTAATGGTGAAACTTCTCGATAACCACCCCCACCCCCCCTCCCCCCGGCCCGCGCTATCGTACATAAAGCCTAATGTGGCCCTTTCAATAAAAAGTTTGGGGACCCCTGCTCTAAAGGATGGACTACGTGGACGACATTTCTCAGATGATGATGAAGTGAAGCAAAGTGTTCGTGATGTGCTCCAAAGTCGTGACAAGGAGTTTTACAACATCGGTATACAGCGCCTTGTTAAACGACGGCAAAAGTGTATTTCAGTGGACGAAGACTTTGCAAAAATTATCCTCATGTTCGTGAAAGACGTATAAATCTTCCCTGTAAATTTAATTTTGATTCGAGTTATAATTTCTGGAAAAAAAATTGGAGGCATTACTTTCGTACCGACCCTCGTATAGCTGAGATGGGTAAACGGCGAGTAGCATACGGAACACTGTATGAAAGGTTTAATTTTCTTCTTGACAGATCTATGTCCAGTGACGAAGTGGTTTCTATAGCAAGGGCATTAATTGACATGTATCCTTCAGATCTCGAAGATGCATTTACTGATGAGTTTCTATTGTTTTCGCGATGTATTCAAACAAGAAATCTGTGGCCAAGATAATCAGTGCACAAATAGAGGATAAGCTGGTTGCAAGTTTTCCAAATGTTAATATCGCTTTTAGAATATATCTTTACATTTTTTGGAATAAGGTCGGAAGGAGATCGTACTTTTTCAAAACTCATAAAGAATTGTCTTCGGTCAACCATAGGGCAGAAACGACTATCTTCCCTCGCACTACTTTCAATTGAAAATGATATAATAGGGAATATGACATTTGAAGACGTTATTTGTGATTTTGCTAACAAAAATAGTCGCAAAGTTAACATAATTTGAGATTTGTTAAGATTTGTTAAATTGTCTACTTTATAAACATTTCATTAAAACATTATTTTGGATTTAGAAGTTTACTAAGAGTTGACACATGTAAAGTTTTGTAAAGACATTTAATTAAAAAGTTAATTAATTTTGATTTTGAGGTATTTTAAAAAACATTTTCATAGGCCCTATAGTCGGGCCGGTGAAAGATGATCGCTGAGTAGTAGGTGGAGCCGGAGAGGAGGGAGTGGAATGGGCCAATCGTGAGACTTTATTTAAGGCTCGGTTGCCAATTTTTAATTCTCACTTTCGCGCAATTCTAAACGTAGCAGTCAAAAACAGAGGGGGAATTCCCCCATTCTTCCTCTTACAAAGGATGCTTATATACTGACACTTGAAAAACACGTTTGGAAAAAAATGTAAACACTTCATTGCAGTTGTCCTTATACAAATTCTTTAAAAGTTCATCGCGGCCTCCCATCAGTGATCCATGTCACCTGCCCATTCTGCATCAGCATATCCCACAAGACTCTGTTTAACTTGCTTTGGGAAGAAAAGACAAAGATCAATTGTTCCTTAACTATAATGTGATATGCGCTTTAATCCTAACCATTGCCTCTCCGTTCCATTAATTTTATAACGACTATAAAAAATGAACTGACGCACTTAAATCTGGACGGGTTGTTAACATAACGTACATTAAGCCCTCAAGGCCGAGCGACGTGTCCTGCAAGTCCGAGGTAGTGCTTTAATTCTTTACTGTTTAACTCACTTAATATTTCATACATCTATAAAAACATAATAAATTTTGAAAGAGGAAACTTTGGGATTTCCAGTAATGCATATCAAGTAATTTTACTATTGTTTCTATATTTTTAATATACGTCAAAATTTGCGATGAAATTTTCATTTTTGCGCAGAAAATACAGAGCGTCACCACATTTTATTGTATACTGACGCAAGGGGTATTCGTAAATGATAATAACCATTATACATTTTGAAAGACGAAGCCTTAACCTTTCTAGTAATACATATCTTGTAATTTAAATATAGCTTTTATAATATACGTGAAATTTTGCGGTGAAATTTTCGTTTTTTCCCAACGGTTAATAATCAACGTGAAACACTGCGGTGAAATTTTCGTTTCCGCGCCGAAGAGATAGAGCGCAACCACATACTTTTGTCTAAATACGCAAGGCATATTCATCCATCTGAATAAGCTATACGTATAGTGATAGAGGAAGCTTTGGCCTCTTCAGCAATGCACGGTGTGTAATTTTTTTATTTTTCTAACGTTTTATAACGCACATTAAAATTTGCGTTGAAATTTCGGTTTCTGCGCCGAAGAGACGTAGCGCAACCACATACTTTCATTTAAATACGCAAGGCATATTCGTCTATCTGAATAAGCTATAGGGAGTTTGATAGAGAAAGCTCTGGCCACTTCAGTAAATCAGGATCTGTGATGTTCCATTGTTCTAGCTTTTTATAATCAACGAGAAAATTTGCGGTGAAATTTTCGTTTCTTCGCCGAAAGGTTGGAGGGCAGGCACATACATTTGTCTACATTTGCGAGGCATATTGGTCCATCTACATAAGTTATACTGAGTTTGATAGAGGAACGTTTGACCTCTTCCGCAAAGAAGGAACTGTACTTTTGCTATTGGTCTAACGTTTTATAATCAACGTGAATTTTGCGGTGAAAATTCCGTTTCGGCGCCGAAGAGATGAAGCGCAACCGCATACTTTTGTCTAAATACGCAAGGCATATTCATCCACCTGAATAAGCTATACTTAATTTGATAGAGGAGCCGTGGCCTCTTCATTAATGCAAGACCTGTAATTTTGCTATTGATCTAACGTTTTATAATTAACGTGATATTTGTGGTGAAATTTTCGTTTCTGCGCCGAATAGATGGAACGCAACCGCATACTTTTGTCGAATTACACAAGGCACATTAGTCGATCAGACTAAACTATGCGCACTTTGATAGAGGAAGCATTGGCCTCTTCAGCAATGCATATCCTGTAACTTTGCTGCTGATCTAACGTTTTATAATCAATGTCAAATTTGAGGTGAAATTTTCGTTTCTGCGCCGAAGAGATGAAGCGCAACCGCATACTTTTGTCAAAATACGCAAGGCATATTCATCCATCTGAATAAGCTATACGAACTTTGATAGAGGAGGCTTTGCCCTCTTCAGTAATGCGCGACCTGTAATTTTGTATTGTTCTAACGGTTAATAATCAACGTGAAAGTTGGCGGTGAATTTTTCGTTTCCGCGCCGAAGAGATGGAGCGGAACCACATTCTTTTTTCTAAATCAAGGCATCGAACCGGAACCGAAGCGAAAACCGAAACCGGAAAAACCGTTATTTTTCGTGGAGTGAAACCGAACCCGAACCGAAAAAAAATACTTTCCTGAACCCGAACCGAAACCGAAAACCGTTATTTATTTCGTTCTATATTTTTCGGTTCGCATAAAATGTGGGAGCGAAAGAAGGGTTTTTTCTTTTGCTTTAGTTTGAGTCTTTCTGAAAGCCTCACGTTTAGAAACCGAATAAGAAAAGTGTTGGGTTTTTCTTGAGAACACATTCTCCTCAGCCTTGGGAAGGATGTGTCTTTGTGATAATAGTATCTGTTGGCTTAATAGTGGGATTTTCCATGTGCATCTCAATACATAGAGAGAGGGTCTACAATACATCCTGCTGAGATTACCTGTTAAACGAGGCTACTGGAAAGGAACTTGGGCGGTACTTTGAAGACAGCCTCTAATTGTCTTGCTATCCTTCCCCTGAGCATACCCCGTAGAGTGTGTTCCCGGCAAAAATATTTCCCGATTCTTAACTTGGTCTTTCCTTAAAGTTGGAGGTTCTTGTCCCCATATACTTTCACTCCCTCTCCATATCCACTGAACTCTTGTATTCTGGTAGTCATTCTCTAAACTTATCCAGGAAGGATCGCTCCGCAGTCGTGGTTTTGAGATACTCTTACTTCGCTTATCCTTTGTTACAGGTTAGTAAATTTCTATTTATTTTATAGAGTGCATCTTAAAAGGAGCACACATATTCGTATTGGCTGCTTAAAACTGAAGAGAAATTAAATATGAATGCGAATTTGTTATTTTTAATGAAATATTTTGCCGACTGCAGAAACCCACGTTAGAGACTCCGCCTGAAGAAAATTCACGATAGGCCGAATAAGTAAGTCTTATTTTCTTTTTGTTTGCATGTTCGATTGCAGGGTAGATGTTTTTTATTTGCTGCCGGGTGAAAATCACATGCTTTCGCTTAGTAATAACTTTTCGAAACGGTACTTATCATTTCAATTTCATGAAATAATGAAGTTTAACATTCTCACACTACTTAAATGATTAAAAATATTCAGTCATCGTAAATTTGTATCATGTTAATAAACATTTCTCACCCTTTCTGAATTCTCGGACCCTCAATTTCTGCGGGCTTCTTCCTCGTATATATTTTATAGACTTTTTCTTCAATTTAAGTAATCTCTGAGTGATAAATTAAGCCGTGCATTTACAGTTTTTACTATAATACGAGCAGTGGACGTCCTCTACAAATTGTTAATGAAAGTAACTTGCACTGTTGAGATAATGCGATCTCTTATTTTACCGCACGATTTGTAAATAAAAATATTAATAATTCATTATTAGGCATTCCAGCTTTAGCGCAAATTAGCTTCGGTCTGTCCGTCCTTCTATCAGGATGCAATTTTTTTCAGTAGCTATTCAGCGGATTTTGATAAAATTTAGTACTAAGGACTAAGCACAGTAAATTAGAAAATGAGATGAATGCTTTGCATAACATAATAAGTTTAGAATACTCTATCGCAGAAAACGTGCTCATTTATAATTTACTTTATACTTTCCTAATATGTTGAAATCATTTGGGGTGCATGTATGGTTTGTAAATATTCAATTCAAAATATAATCTTAAATAAATAAGATACATACTAAACATTCACATTTAAATAATTTATTTTCGTGTTTTGATTATGTATTTTAAATATCACTATTTTTATAGTGAAGATGTATTTGATTTTATAAGAAAATTACTTAATTAATAAATCAATTCTTAAAAGTTTTCTGAAAATATTTTAAGGTCGGAGCGAAAAAAACCGGTTCCAACCGGTTCACTGACGATTGCCGGAGCGAAACCGGAACCGAACCGAAATTTTGTGTTTTGAGTGAACCGGAACGAAAACCGGAGCGAAAAATTTACGGTTCCATGCCCTGGTCTAAATACGCATGGCATATTCTTCCATCTGAGCAAGCTATACAGAGTTTGTTAGAGGAAGCCTTGCCCTCGTCAATAATGTGCGACCTGTAATTTTGCTATTGTTTTAACGTTATATAATCTACGTGAAATATTTAGGTGCAATTTTCGTTTCTGCGCCTAAAAGAAAATATTACGGTTCGATGCCCTGGTTTTAAGTAACCGGGTATTTTTAGGCACGCATCAACAGCATTCCTGTACTGTACATCTACTGCATGTAATACTACTATAGTATTTCCTGAACTTTACCGCGTAGATTTTGTTTGTGAATTTATAGTGCATGAACCGATAATTTAGTACGAGTGCTTGAAGTAAGAAAATACGAAATTTGGTGACCGAATCTAATAATATGGCCGATCACCGTATAATTATGAATAAATAGAATATCAGTAAAATAACTGTTAATTAATTTAATCTTTATGACCTAATGTATCATTAGAATGATCAAGTGATTGGTTCAAGTATTTCTAAACGTTCTAAACTCCTTCTAAACTCCTGGCTGTTGAAGAGAGCGGACGTGCCTTTCACTTCCTTCAGTGGAGCCCAACGGACTTACGAGCGACCATTGTAGCAGTAGCATTAGAGTAGAAGTAGACGTATTGTTAAGTAGAACTAACTTTTCTTTTATATTACTTGTTAACCTTTCCTATAACTTATTTACGTATAGTAGTAGTTATCTTAACTAATAACCTCCTTGTCATTTTTTTTAATCGTAATACTTATTAGTCGTATACCGTAGTGTAGTAAATTTTCTAACACTCCATACTCTATAAACGTAACTTCTTCCTTTTATTAGAATTGTAAGGTGTTTGTGTGCTAACCTCTGTTTTATTAACTTCTAACGTTGTTTGTAGTATTTGAGTAATCCTTGTCATCGTTTTTGTGTTAACTTAATATTTCATTGTTGAATACCGTAGTATCGTTCTTTTTCCAGCACCCAGTCTTTGTTTTTTTATAAGTCCGTTTATTTAAATAGTAATTGTATTTTTTAGTATTTTTTTTCCGTAACTCATAGTTTACAAATTTACACGTTGATTGTGTACTAACCTTCTTGTGTGCGAACTAACGTTGTTTGCGTTGTGACTAACTTTCACTTTCTACCTGCGCTTGACCCTTGATCCCTTCACTCGAGCACTCCAGGAATAACTTCCCCGCGTATATTAAGCGTTAGACTAGTCTATTAGATACGTTATTTAAGAGCTTATAGAAACCCGTACTTGGGAAAGATAGGATGACTCCCCTTAGGCCCTCTGTTTCTCTCTTCAAGAGTGCTGCTGATTGCGAGTCCTTGCGGGCCCGGGTCGCGGAGCTTGAGAAGTTAGTTGCGGAGCTTGAGAAGTTAGTTGCGGAGCTCCGCTCTAGGGTGGAAGGTTGCGAGGAGTCTTGTGTCCGGGTGGGACGCGTGAGGCGCTCCTCGAGATCCCTCCGCGCCGGGATGGCGGCTCGGGTTCGCCCAAGTGCTAACGCCGGCTGGGTGATCGAGGAGTCTTGCGTGGTCTCTCCACGGGTAGGGACGACTCCCTCCATAAAGCCCGATGAGTGGAGGGTGGCTACACGTGGTAGTCGTGGGGTGGTGCTGCGGAAGCAGGTGGTATGTGAACCTACCCCTGTTAGCAACAGGTTTGCGGTGCTGTCGGAGGATAGCTCAACGAACTCTGTGACCGTACCTATCCCACCTAAGAGGAGTCGGGTTGCGAAGGGAGGGTTGTTAGTGATAGGTAGCTCTAATGTCCGGCGTGTGATGGCGCCTTTGCTATCAAGGGCCCGCCGGGAGGGGGTGGTGGAGCGGGTGTTCTCCAGGTGTATACCAGGAGGTACGGTGCCCCAGGTGACGAAGGTGGTTCGGGAAGAGGTCGTTGGCACGGGCTGCTCTAGTCTGCGGGTGGTGGCGCATGTTGGCACCAATGACGCCTCGAAGCGCGGCTCCGAGGAGATTTTGAGTTCCTTTAGGGACTTAAACTCCGAGGTCGGTCGTGTCCGAGAGGAGTCTGGGGTTGATGTGCGTTTAACCATCTGCAGCATTGTCCCGCGGATTGACTGTGGCTCTGAGGTTTGGAGTAGGGTGGAGGGGCTAAACCGAAGGTTATGGTCTTTCTGTAGGGACATGGGGGTGGATTTCGTTGACCTTCGTCCGATTCTTGGATCGTGTGGGGCACCCCTAAATGGCTCGGGGGTTCATTACACGCCGGAGGCATCCCAGGGTGTAGCGCGTAGGATCCTTGAGCATAGTAGGGCTTTTTTAGGCTAGAGAGTAGGGTACAGTGTAGGCGTCTTAGGGGAATAGGTGTAATTAAGAGGGTAATAGAAAACAATATTACGAGAAATCCGGCCGATACCGCAAATAAATTAGAGTTACCGAGCGATGAAGGCGCTGACATCCGTGATGTCAATAGTGTTAACGTTTGGGATTTCGATAAAAATGGTGAAATAAAACGCGATCAAAAAGAAAATGCTATATCAACCAATTGGCGGAATAATAGTATGAAGAACGCATGTAGATGTATTCCTAGAACGATTACGAATGGTAAGGCTGAGGTTTATCTGAGAAGCGATAGTGAGAAATTAAATGTCGTCGTATTGAACTGCCGCAGCATCCGTAAGAAAATTGCCGATTTTGAGCATATTATTCGTAGTCTAGAAGCCGATGTCGTGATCGGTACAGAGAGTTGGCTCACTGACGAGATTGCAAGTCAGGAGGTATTCCCTCAAGACTATAGAATTTTTAGAAAGGATCGTAGTATCCGGACGGGAGGTGGAGTATTTATAGCAGTCAGCAAGGCATACGAAAGTTTTCCACTACCGATTAATGACACCGAAATAGAAAGTGTTTGGTGTGGAGTTAGAGGAAGCGATTACACTATAGCAAATATATGCGCATTTTATAGGCCTCCCAATGCAAGTTTAGAAATTATTCATAATCTCGAGAAACAAGTAGCAACGCTAATATCGAAAAATAAAGAGAGGGCTATTATAATAGGAGGAGATTTCAACTTACCTTCAGTAGACTGGAATCATAATTGCTTTGATCCCGGTGGTAGAGAGCGTGAATCATGCGAGGCACTTATAGAAACCTTCGTTAAACACTCGTTGTGTCAGCTAGTAAGATGTCCCACGAGATCGAACAATATATTAGATTTACTCGTAACGAATTACCCCGAGCGTATGAACAAGCTTTCCATAGAGGAAGGAATAAGCGATCATAATGCTGTGTACGTAGAATTTAAGCTAAAAGTGGAGAAACAGGTTAAGGCTAGAAGACGCGTATATATGTACGCCAAAGGCGATTTCTCGAAATTTAGGTCTTTCTTACAGACACAATTCCCTTATTTCTACGGGGCATCTATCGACGCTAGTACAGAGGAATTATGGTGCGTGTTCAGGGATATGATGCTAGAGGGTACGGATAAATTTATTCCACATAAACTTAAACGTGATGGTGCGGAACCAAGATGGTACAACCAGAAAGTTAGATGCGCTCTTAGACGGCAAAGGAAACTTCACGCTCGCTTAAATAGTAATTCTTCAAAAGTCACAGAGGAACAGAGGTCAATGATACGGCAACAATACAGAGAGGCGCGGTCAAGAGCTAGAGTAACAATGCGAGAAGCATTTAATGATTACAAAAAGAAAGTTCTGCATAGTAATTTGAAAGAAAATCCGAAAGTATTTTGGTCGTACGTTAGAGAGGTTCATGGTAGAGGCCCCACCATAGCGTCTTTGAGAACGGAGGCAGGTGATGTAGTACATGACAGCGCGGAAAAAGCGAACTTGTTAAATGAACACTTTCAGAAAGCGTTTACTTCAGTGAGCAACGAATTTGAGGAACCAGCTTTGAATGATGAGGGAAATTCGATGGAAGATATGATATTCTCGGAAACAGGTATCGCGCACCAGCTAGAGTCGATTAAGCTAAATAAGTCTCCCGGGCCGGAGGGCATACCCGCGCGTGTGTTGAAAGAGCTAGCCTCGGTAATCGCACCTTACTTGAAAATAATATTCGAAAAATCCGTTGCACATGGTACCGTTCCAAAAGACTGGAAGCTAGCATACGTAACGCCCATCCACAAAGGCGGTGATAAAGAGAACCCCGAAAATTATAGACCGATTTCCTTGACGTCATTATCGTGTAAGATTCTAGAACATATAATTGTTAGCTCTGTTCTGCGTTATTTAGACGGTCGTTCTTCACTAAGCAAAAACCAACACGGGTTTCGGAAAGGTAGGTCATGCGAAACGCAGCTCGCCCTGTTCGTAAACGATTTGTTACAATGCGGAGAGAAAAACACTCAGGTTGATGCCATTTTCATTGATTTTAAAAAAGCGTTTGACAAAGTACCCCATAATAAATTAATAGGAAAGCTAGGAAAGTACGGCATAAACCCTAACGTCGTGAGTTGGGTAAAAGACTTCCTCTCAGACAGAAAACAGATAGTAGTTATTGATGGGAAATCTTCATACCCGGTAAAAGTCGCATCAGGTGTTCCACAGGGAAGTGTCATAGGCCCACTACTATTCCTGATATATATAAACGATATCTGCTCGGTAGTTCGCTGCAAAATAAGACTTTTCGCAGATGACACCGTTTTATATAAGGAGATAACGAGTCAGGATGACCAAAAATCGCTCCAGGAAGATTTAAACGCCCTTTCAGCATGGTGTCAAGATTGGAAAATCGAAGTTAATCACAGCAAATGTTCCCTATTGAGTTTCTGGAAGAGTAAGAACAATGAATTAGACTCGGAGTACAGAATTGATAGATTGAATATCCAATCTGCAGAGTACGTTAAATATTTAGGAGTCACCATTTGTCGTGATCTATCATGGAATATGCATATTCGAAGGATCGTAGGCGCAGCTAATAAGAAATTGGGCTTCGTAGGCAGAATAGTAAGAAGTAGCACAGAACAGGTACGAGAAACGTGTTATTTATCATTGGTCAGATCTCAGGTCGAATCCGCTTCCAGCATATGGGATCCGTACGAAAAGGGACAGATACTTGAGTTAGAAAGAATCCAACGCAGAGCAGCCAGATTCGTTAAGCAAAAATATGAGCAAGAATTAAGCGTCACATCACTCTTGAAGGAGTTGAATTGGATATCGCTAGAGGATCGCAGAATTAGCGCTAGGTTAAGGCTTCTGGAGAAATTTAGGTCGGAAGTTCTCTTAGAGGAGGTCTCAGGAATATTAGAGGCACCTACGTACATGGGCAGGCACGATCACGAGAATAAAATACGAGAGATCGACTGTAGGACCGAGCGATATCAGAGCTCGTTTTTCCCAAGGACCATACGGGATCATAACAGGAGAGTGATTCCCACGAGGGATGTTATTAGGTAGGTTTCGGTGTGCTGCACCCCCTGCCACCCACCAGTCTGGTGATTTGCAGGGTATCATGTAGATGTAGATGTAGAATCAGTTAAAGCAATGATTGATTAATTTTTTTAAAAGCGAAGCATTAATCTCGAAAAATTAATCGTTCCATAAATTCGTTCTTGAAAAATTTTTTTTCCAAGAATAAATCTATAGACTCGTTTATGTTGCTCGAAAATTTGCTATCACACGCTTCGGGATCAGGGCGGTTACGAATCAGTCGGGCGGAGGGGAGGGGCGTTCAAAGCGGCAACACTGCATCCCTTCCACTGCAACACTCAACGATCAACTCTCACCGGCCAGACAATAGGCTCTGGCCTAATGGCCCTGATAAGGAACACATTGACAAATGGACAGACATTCAATTTTATTATATATAAGATATATATACAGTAAGTCCCCGACTTACACGGTTAATTCGTTCCAAAAATTTCCGTGTAAGTCCAAAAATGTTTAAACCAATACCTTTTTTGAAGCAACGCAGTCGGCTGTGCAGTACTACCGGCAGTGTAAAGAGAACTTCAGTGGAAATGTACGGCAAGCGCCATCTTTTGAGTAGCTGGTCAAGTAACCTAATACGCACGGCAGTTACACAAATTTGTCATTCACTTCATTGGATAATTAAAGCCGAAAAAAGTAGAGCTTATAAAAACAAAATGTTGAGAAAATGAAAATTTATTCATTACAATACATCATACTTAAGTAAAACTGATAGTAATTGCAAGAAGAGTATTAGTACATAGTGTATACGTATTTAAGCACCTTCTGCAGGTGACAATGGCATTACGTCATTTGTCTCTGTTTTACGTATGTACTTGTCCAGTGATGTTTGTATAGTAGCTTCTTTCTTCTCATCAAAAATAATTTTATAGCATGCAATTGCATCATTAACTGCTCTAGATACCTTCGTGAACTGTAACGTCACCACTCTTACGTTTCTCAGCCATAATGAGGGCTTATACCTAGTTCGTTTATCAAATTTGTTTTAATGCAATTACGATATAAATTTCATGCTCTTAAAAGCTCTTTCACAATAAAAAACAAATCTAACAAAAGCACTTCTATCTGCTACGTTTCCTGCAGTGTACAAGTAACGCCATCTATCGGGCAGCTGCCAACTAACTGTATACGCGGGCAGTTCAACTACCCTCATCCGTGTATCTGCGGATCCGTGTAAGTCGGGGACTTACTGTATATATATGTATGTATATATATGTATATATATATATATATATATATATATACACACACAAGGGCCGGCTCAAGGCATGGGCAAAAGCCAGAGGCGGCCGTTCGCAGAGGCGGTCAGTCGGCGACTTATTTACGAATATGAAAAGAAAACAACGCGGAACCACGGAAGCGGCCCTCACTAAGGATGGACTTTCCTCAAAGACGGTCGACATTTAGAGCGGGCATCCAACAGCAGGCGATAATGAAGCGAGGTTCCTGAGAAAACCCAACCCAGCCGAAAACTACCCCCAGTGTACCCTTTTTACGGCTGTCTTCATTCAAACTGACCTGTCACTCTTTCGGTTGTTGGGGTGAGAAACATCCGTTGCCTCTTCTTTTCTTTCTCCGCTAACTTCGTTCTTAAAATGTCAAAAAATGCCCGAAGGATTCTCCAGGTCCTCTTTGTTTCCTCGAGCATGTTTTACTCCAACTTTTTTTCGTTCAATGTATATGGTCCAGTTAGAGGTACTTTATTTACGACTTTATTTAAGAAATGTAGATTATTGGAAAACTAATGTGATAAACCGACGTTTTAGTACTGGTCATCATAACTTTGAGAAATAAGTGCGTTGTACCAAAATGGCCAAAAATGTGTAACTTGAGTCGGAAAATGCCGAACGTTTCCATTATGAATCCTCTGAAATATGGACCGGAAGACACACCGAACAGTGCAAGTTAAGGGTTACTGGAAACCCTCTGTCCGTTTGAAACAATAGATCGGGTCCTCACAGAGGGTGAGCATAACCTACCACGATAAAATGCAAAGAACTGAATTTCTAAGAACTGTCTCTCCCGGAATCCGCTCCTTTTCTACCAAGTTTCGCATTTTAGAATTTCAAAAACCAGCGCAACGCTCACTTCTCTTCAGTTCTACTTCTACTGTCTTCGAGAGAACGTGAATCTGGTGTTATTTTTTGCGGCGCTTGTTCTGCAGAGGAAAGGGCATCTCAAACAGTATTGTTTTCTTTGTTAAATGATAATAATTACAAATATTTCGCTGTGCGAACTCATATGTCATTCAAGTTAGAATCGATGGACTTGGCCTTGACTTCGTGGTACATATGAGGGAAAATGAGAAGACTTCTACACAATACAACTGGTTTTTATTTTAGCATCCATGGTTTCGACGCGTCGCGTTATCATCAGGAGAAGGACGATGACGCGATGCATCGAAACCATGGATGTTAAAATGAAAACCAGTGGTATTGTGTAGAAGTCTTTTCACTTTTCCCCTTTATTCAAGTTGATTTTGAGGATAACCACACATTGTGGTTAATGCGATTGATTATTACATCCACATCAAGTAGATTCTATTCTTTCACCGAACGAAAAGGTAATATAATTAATGGCTCTCTCGGAGCTCGTAACGCATTCCGCATTTCACCATTGTCATTTATCTGCCGGATGTTTTTGTTGGGAATATGATGAAATTACGCACCTATTTCAAAATCCATACGTGAAAATCAAAAGAATGTTTTACTTAATTTTTGGCAGTAGGTGTTATACTATTCTGCTTGTCCACTATCTGCAGAACAAACCGTATTGGCTTCCCCTCGACTGTGAGTAGATACATTTATTTTATATATGGACGTTGGAAGACCAGTTTTCGTCGAGCATTAAATCAACAGGAGAATAAGACCGGAAAAATAAAATTTTATTGTTTAGTTTTCTTAATTATTAAGCAATACATCTTCCAATATTTCGGCTACATATAATATGCCAACTATTCAGTAATGCATTTTTATAATATTATATTTTTTCAAGTAGGTAATAAAAAAAATATTTTGTGCTGATAATAAATCCCATAACTTGTTGAATTTTAGTATGGCGGATGGAATAGAAAAGAAGTTGCGTCTTTCTGCGTGTGAATATAAAAAACGGAAAGCGGAAAAGGAAGAGATTTTGGCAAGACAAAAAGGTGCTTTCCTAAAATATTTGAAACCAAGAGGCAGTTTTCATAGAGACACGCCGAGCTCATTTAGCCATGATGCTGTTGGAGATTCCTGTTTCAGAGAAGCTCAGTATTTTGAAACGTTAGAATCAGTTGAAGATAAAGTTTCAGAAGATGTGGAAGTTGCAAGTGTCAGAAAAATCTAGTGATACAAAATACTGTGAAACTGATTCGAAAGAATTTGATGCCAATTTTTTAGAGGATCCAGCTTTATGGCCAAAATTGGATAGTGCATTGATAGATATTTTGGTAAAAAAAGGACCTCCTGTAAAACCTTCGCAGTGTAATTTTCCAAAAAAAAAGAGTAATAGATGTTTTAATGTATCTTATTATACTAGAATATTGAGTAATGGTGAACAAATTAATAGGCTGTGGTTAGTTTACTCACATTCGAAGAATACGGTATTTTGCTTTTGCTGTAAATTATTCTGCAAATCAAACGTTTCATTAACATCAGAGGGAAACAACGATTGGAAACATATTTCTTTAGTTCTTCAACGCCATGGAAGTAGCCACGAACATTATAACTGTTTCCAAAAGTGGTTAGAATTAGAGAAAAGACTAAAACATAACTTGACAATTTGTAAAGATTTGCAAAATTTAATGAGATCTGAAAAACAGTATTGGATAGATGTTCTAAAACGTTTAATAGCGGTCATCAAATTGCTTGCCAAGGAAAATATGGCGTTTAGAGGTTCAAATGTCACAATTTTTATAAAAAACAATGGAAAGTTCTTAAAAATAGTCGAACTACTTGCTGAATTTGAGGAAGTTATGAAAAGGCACCTCAATAGGATTTAAACCAAAGAAATTCACCTTTCTTACCTAGTAAAACAATTCAAAACGAAATCATAAACCTATTAGGAAATAAAATTAAGGAGAACATTTTGAATGAGATAGAAAAAGCAAAATATTTTTCGATTATAGTAGATAGTACCTCAGATGTCTCCCATGTAAGGCAAATGACTTTAATAATAGGATACGTAAATATAAAAGAAAGAAATACAGATTTCCATGAAACTGTAAAAATTGAAGAAAGATTTATAAATTTTGTAGATATCCAAAATTCCACGGGTGAAGGGATGACAGTAGGTAGAAAAAGCCGGTCCTGGCACAAAATCCAAGATGGCTGCCGGAAATGACGTCACACATCACGTGACAACAAAAGCGCAACGAAATGCGCAAGCGTTGGCCCATATTGTCGAAGGGGAGGGGGAGTGGAGGGGGAGAGGAGGGGAAGGGGAGGGGAAGGGGAGGGGGAGAAGTGTTGGAGGGGAGGGGGGAAGGGTGGAGGAGGGGGAGGGGGAGAAGTGTTGGAGGGGAGAGGGGAGGGGTAGTATAGGTAAAGTGACCAGATTTTCTAGATGTAACATCAGTACATTTTTTTATTTCTTATATCTATGAAAGAAAACTACATTTCAATATAATACTTTATATATTGAAATTTTATACAGTATGCATAGGTATATAACACTTGTTTTATATATATATATATTGGATACTCTTGCTGAAGTCGATCAGAAAATGTTTTTTCTTCTATTTATGGCAGGGTCTTTAAATATAATTAAATACGAATGTTAATAATCTATTCTGAGAATAATGTTAATTTACTAAACAGCATTAAAATATTATACTACTCACATGACATACACAACCATAACTACTATTGGCTGGAAGACATTACTTTGGAATTGAGACTTACAAGGAGAGGCACCCAAGTGTAAGTGGCGGATCACGACCAAACTTCACAGGATGAAAGAAAACGAAAAATAATTAGACACTTATTTTCGGAAAGGCGTCTAACGAGCCCGCGTTTTCGAGATATTTGCAATTGAAAATTGAAAAACAAGTGGCTTGTCCTCTAATACTATGACGAGCGATATCCCCTTAACAGGTGGCGGTAGCCTAGTGATAAAGTGTCGGACTGCGGAAATTGTGTCACGGGTTCGATCCTCGACATCGTTGAATTTTTTTTCTTCTCCAATCAATGTTTTATGACTTTAGTTTTATGTAAGTTGTCCAAATTACATCATTAATACTTTTCTTTCTTTTTTCAGGACAGTATTTTTATTTTAAATCCATTCCAATGCACTTTTTACGACATACTCGCATTATATAGGTACTTGATAAATATATACAACATTTTCTACGCACATCCTCCTCGATATTTCCACTGTAGAGTTGCATAGTTTACGTGCCGAATAAGGAGCACTATGCCACGTTCCGACGGTTTCTCGAGTCCTTTCGGTGCGTCCTGGCGGTGGGCCCAACCGGGTGGGGTCGCTTTTCGCTCGCTCGTAATTTATTCATATGTAATGGTTATACCGCCATTAGTCGGTCGCCATTGCCTCATTAGTTACAATTGGCGAGGAACGAGAACAAGAACGGGAATGTGAACGTCAGCAAACGGTAACGGTAGCGACCCTATCGGTGCACAATAGAACGCGACACGTTCACGTTTACGCCTCAAATTGTCATTGCATCTACAGAAACAATGTGTGGGGATTCGATCGCTGCTGTGGTTAATTATCCGCAGTTAATTAATTAATGAACAGCAACGATAACAGTATAACAAGATAACAAAGTAACGATAGCAAATAATACATTTTAACGAAAACAATGGCGGCGCGCATGTACACGTTTAAAATTAATTTAATTTAATTTCTTCGCGTTGACGTTCTCGTTCCCGGGCAATTGTGCATCTGCCTTTAGTCACATGTGGTCGCCTGTTGTCGGCTGCACACCGTGAAGTGGGGAACATTGGTTTTTTCGAGCGCTTTGCGGGTTCTCTGACCGACAATGCAGACGCCGTGTGAGACGGAGGCCGCTACCTAATCCATCCCTAGGAGACTGAGCGAAAAGCGACCCCACCCGGCGGTAGGGCCCAGCGCCAGGACGCACCGTAAGGACTCGAGAAACCGTCGGAATGTGGCATAAAGTGCTCCTTATTCAGCACGTAAACTATGCAACTCTACAGTGGAAATGTTGTATATATTTATCAAGTATCTATATAATGCGAGTATGTCGTAAAAAGTGCATTGGAATGGATTTAAAATAAAAATACTGTCCTGAAAAAAGAAAGAAAATTATTAATGATGTAATTTGGACAACTTACATAAAACGAAAGTCATAAAACATTGATTGGAGAAGAAAAAAAATTCGGCGTTGTCGATGATCGAACCCGCGACACAATTTCCGCAGCCCGACACTTTATCACTAGGCTACTGCCACCTGTTGTCAGGCTGTCGCTCATCATGGTACTAGAGGACAAGCCACTTGTTTTTCAATTTTCAATTGCAAATATCTCGAAAACGCGGGCTCGTTAGACGCCTTTCCGAAAATACCTGTAATTATTTTTCGTTTTCTTTCATCCTGTGAAGTTTGGTCGTGATCCGCCACTTACACTTGGGTGCCTCTCCTTGTTAGTTGTAGAGAAGGGGTGGGTTTTGGAAGGAAAAACTGAAAAACTCCCCTCCCTCACAGCCAATCATAGGTGGAGGGCAGGTAATGTTTGCTAGGGGGAACTACTCAGCGTTGCCACAAGTCCTCTTTACACATCGCACCCGAGCCACCTCAACCGTCAATCCCACAGTAAATGAACTAAATAATTATATATTTTTTCTTCTTTTAAAATCAGTACAACTTTAAAATTCAGTACAAAATTCAGTACATATTTGAAATCAGTATACAATGTCTCAAATCAGTACTGTACTGATTAAATCAGTACGTCTGGTCACTTTAAGTATAGGGGAAGGGGAATACCGGTGTCCTCACAGGTAAGTGAATAAATAGATAAACAGGTTTGAACAAGTTTATTTTAAACAAAATTAATTACATTAACATTATCTTCCATGTCTTTGTAAACAAGTTTATATTTAACACTTCCAGAGTTATATTGAAGCAGTTCTTCTGTCGTGAACTCGCTGGGTCTGAACCGTCGTGGAAGGACACTTTTATTCTTTCTTCGATATCGTCCAATAATGCGATGATGGTATTTCCGAACTTAGTGTTGATAATTTCTAAACTGGTTACTAAATATTCCTTATTAATCACTAAATCGTCGATCTTTCTCACGGTAGATGTTGCGGGTAGTTTGTTGAGTTTTAACATGAGAGACATCTACAGAGAGAAAAATGTGATAATCGAAGTCTTACAATTTTTAAACAAAAGGTACAAAAATCAGCGCTTACCTTGCGAGCGCTGGGAACACGTCTTTCCTCTCAAGTTTTCGCGTATAGACTGATTTCTATAGTGCTAGATGTGGCGAGGGGGTGCGCCAAGTAGGTCGCGAGTTTCCTGGGATGGGGGAGGTCAAGAACCTCAAGACGCCGTCGTTCTGAGGTGTGGTGCATATGTTATAAAGCGCGAGCCACCGAATGAAATAGAAAGCAGTTTATGTGAAGCTGAGACGGGGGAGACAATTTATTTTGAAAAAAAGATTCCTTCGGGTGTTGATCTACAGAGAAGAGAATAAATGTGATAATCGAAGCCTTACAATTGTTTAAGCAAATGGTACAACGAAGAAAATAAGCGCTTACCTTGCAAAAGGTGTGCGAGAGAGATGGTTAGACACGCTGTGGGGGAGGTCTTTCCTCTACCGTTGCCGCGTATAGACTGCTTTCTATAGCGCGAGATGTTGCGAGGGGTGCGTCAAGTAGGTCGCGGGCGAAGCGAGTAGCCTGGGGGATGGGGGAGGTCAAGAGCCGGCGGTGATGGAATGGGGACACTTATTTATTTGAAAAAAAACATTCCTTCGAGCTGGAATCGAACCATCGACCTATGGATTTACAATCCACAACTCTACCTACTGAGCTACCGAAGGCTCTTATCGAATAAAGAAATAAATAAGGTTTATACAGCTTATTGGTACGTTCTGTTCAGTAGAGGTATGGAAATGAAAGAATAGCAGACAGGTTTTAACATGTTTATTATACACATTTGTACAAAAGAGAATTACAACATTTCAGTCCTTTTTAATAAAGGACAAAATATCGAAAATTTATCATGCTCCTCCTTAGGATCCCCTTCGCTTTTCCAACAACATACATTTAAGCCACATTTGTAACAAATAGTTACATCAGAAAAACCAGCATAAATAAATCCGACGGCAGCCATCTTGTTCACATCGAAAATAAATTTATTTTTTGGAAAACCATCAAATGTGGAAAGTCTTTGGTTCTCACTTTGAGTGTTCACACTGTCCAGTAACCACAGTTTAAGTTTATGACAATTGTTCAATGCACAAACAAACTCGCTACCTCTATGCTGAGGTAACATGCAATGCACGTCCAACGGCGGTAATGTTTTCATAGACGGGCATTCGAAGACTTGTAGATTTATCACTTTGTATCCTAAAATTGACGAAATGAATTTACATTTTTCTAAACCCATAACAAAGACAAGGGGGTAGCCCGTAGTATACTTCAATAGCATGGTTTTAAAAATTGCATAAGGAACCTCACCATCCGATAATCTAATTCCGTGATAGTTACGCATGAGCCAAGCATTTTGTTTTTCAAATTGTAAATCGCTCGGGGGCTGAAAACCCACGATTCACAGCAATCGCGATCGATGTCGCAAATAGCGAGCTCTCTGACTACGAACTTATTCTCGCAATCACGATAGGCTTGAAAATCCACGATACACACACACACTTGGTTTGCAAGGTGTTTAAACCCGCGCCAGGGACCAACATACACAGTTTACGGGAGTTTTAATTCCGCGCCAGTGACTGCGTTACATACAGTTTATCAGATATTCACCAATTGAACAGAGCAATGGAAATTCAAGCCTCAAGCGATCGTAGTCGATTTTACTCCCCGCAGATTTTTCAACGTTATCGACTTTATTAATGCCGATTACGCAAGCGGTGTTCATATACCGTTCGTAAAATGTTTTAACGTTTGCCTGTTCGCTGTTTAAAAATTCCAAAGCCAAACACACAGGCCTCGCACATAGCAACAATTTATCCCATTCGTCCTCGTTCAAGGATATCGAGCATCGATCGACTTTAATGAGCACATGTCTTTTTCCAAAGTAATTTGCCAAACTTATGGGGAAACTGGTTGAGATACTAGTTTTCTTACCGGAATTAAAATAATCGGAGATGGGTTCCTTTTGGTTTATGAAATCATGCCAATCTGAATACTTTAGATTAATCGATCCCTTGTCCGAATGAGTTAAATGCACACACACTTCACACGTATAAGCGTCGAAACCGACAGCGACACTTCTAGTTTTCTTAATGTTTAAAAAGTATAAAGCTTCCAGCAGCAATTGCGGTGTATCGCACACTTTTCTCTTCTGTCTCGACTTTGGTGGTGAGGCGGTCCGCGTACTGGATGGTGGCGATGTCGGCGATGGAGTAATCCGCCTCCGTTTAGGAAGGAGACCCGCTGACTCTACACCCGTGGACTTCTGCATGTTGAATGCTGAGTGCGTCACTTATATGCTGAGTATATATCTCATGGGGAGTGGGTGAGAGAACGGTTTACGGGAGTTTTAATTCCGCGCCAGTGACTGCGTTACATACAGTTTATCAGATATTCACCAATTCAAGCCTCAAGCGTTCGTAGTCGATTTTACTTCCCGCAGGTTTTTCAACGTTATTAATGCCAATCAAACGTACACTTCTGGGATGGTCCTCACACGCGCACAGCTTTAGAAAATCTAGTCGGATTGCGGCTATCACAACCGTAACGGTCTTTTTTCATGGGGGGTGGTCCATCAATGCAGATATCTCCTCTGTTATAATGTTCAAAACATGGCATGTACTCTTCTATTTCACTTTCACCTTTGCAGTAATCTGGGTAAATTTCCCGTATTCTATGGATTCCTCGTGGTTCGTAAAGCTTCATAAACTCTAGAGGCAGCCGACGTAACTCTTCCACCGTCATTTTTGCAGCATCTTTTTCGTGAAGGGCGCGTATAGCAGCTCCGACGTTTTGGACCTTCTGTCTCGACTTGGTGGTGAGGCGGTCTGCGTACCGGATGGTGACGATGTTGGCGATGGAGTAATCCGCCTCCGTTTAGGAAGGAGAACCGCTGACTCTACACCCGTAGGCTTCTGCATGTTGAATGCTGAGTGCGTCACTTATATGCTGAGTATATATTTCAAGAGGAGGGGAGTAGGGAACATTCTGGATAGACCGAACATGGATGTACGTCGATCTTTAGGATTTGGTATTTCAGCCAATGAGATAAGAATGTGCATTTCGCAAAGTGCAATTACTTTTACGCAATCGATGGCACGGGTTGAAACAGGACACGGTTCGGAAGGAGGAGGAGTCTGAAGAAGGACAGTTGAAATCCTTTTTCATGTCGATGAAGGTGCGGCCGGTGAGGTAGGAGAGAAACGCGCATTTTTCTTCTTCGAACGCGTACAAGGCCGTGGCGTCCTCGATGATCATTTCCAAACATGGAAGCAAGTCGGTGTAGGGAACGATGCCGTTGATGAAGGATGCGGTGTGACATGTCAAGGCATCGTTAATCTTCACCTTCTTGCCTCCAGCGACCCACTTGCTCGGTTTTTGGAAGCTGAACCAAAACACTCATTCACTGTTCACGTCTACGGTCGCCAACTCCCTCACGCTGCGGCTGCCCTCGGGGTCGGAACTCCACACCAGGACTACCACGAGTCTCATCTTGTCGGAGTCTGATTCTCAAATGTTAGGATTTAACCAACGACGAGGCTATTTATCTTGGAGCAGCATCTCTGCGATCGGGGATGACAGCGTCTCCCTTCTCTGGTTCTCTGGAACTCGACGAAGAATAGTTGAGCGACCAGGCAGTCGATGAGGGGAGGATTCAGGTGGGAGAAGTTGGAAAGGAAATGGTCAAGGGATTCCCCCACGGACTTGTAGAGTGCATAGAGGAAACAGAATTCCCCGCAAACGTCCGAATGAAAACTTTGGAGTTGAGAGTGATTTCGAGTGAGAGAAAAAGGTTCTAAAAATTTTTTAAAATCATCCATCGAGTTGATATTTTCACCGCCGTCAAGATGCCACCCTTCACAAGCCATTTTAATGTGACCCGCATCATACCCGTAAGTCAAGAGTTTTTCCAAATAGCTGCGATTGTGATAACAATCTTCCGAAGGCGTGACCAGAGTACCGTTGAGATAGACGTTACATTGTGTGAACAAAGAATGCAGAAGATCATTCACCACACCGGGTTGTGTTTTATCCCCTTCCGCATAATCTGAACCATCAGATTTACAAATCTTAACTTTGAGATGTAAATAAAAACTGTTTAAATCCTTGTACGAATCTCCCGAATCTTTCACCACGAATTCGATGACCGATTTATTGTCCAAAAAAGGGACAGGTTTGTAGGGAATGATACGCTTAGCCAAGATATTCGTTTGCAAAGGTTGTGGAGGGAATCGTTCCAACGAGGAGAGCATGTGCTCCATCTCAGCTATCTAGAAGATATATCCGTATGCGTTGTCGTCTTAACGCGACCTCTTTTTCTCCCCGAATGAGGTTTATCACGTTTAACATTCCTTTTTATCATGATCAACTTTGGTCTTCTGCTAATGCGTAAACCCGATCCGCTCATCGCTTTCATTTTTTCTTCCGATTTTCTCTTCAAGTTCGACCCAGCCTCACTCAATCGATTACGTAATATTTCCTTAATCGGTCTTGTGCCTAGATTCGATAAAACTCCTAGACCTGCACTAGCCGCCTCTTTCCCTACCGCTTTGTGACCGCTGGGTATGAGAGGTTTCGCGAAACGAAAGAGCCCAGCCAGTAAACTTCCCAATCCCCTCCCCCTCTGTACTCGGTAACTAGCACGACAAACAGGGCCGATTTCTCCTCCGCATTGGTTGGTGTAATATGCCACGTACCGTTCTACGTTCCTCGACATCCTGAGCGATAATGATTGCTTTTGCGTTATTGTGAAACTTTTATAAAGTGTAAAACTAACAGAGACGGTGTTGCTCCACCGATGAAGGGGTAAGGCTCACCGTCTTTTCCGGTGAGTAGTATTTCAACGTTCTCGATTTCTCTTTTCTCTACGGGAAAATAGTAAACAGGATTGAAAAAATTGTGACCTTTTTCGTTTGCGCTGACGATTCGCAAACATCTGCTGAGCGAATCTTTTTCCCACCTCGAATGCATTGGAAGCATTAACTTGTGATGGTGCCAAGCCTATAGAAGAATGAATCGATTGATTACATCCCTCCATTAATTTTGGTAAAACGTCTACAAAATTGTAAGTGTTAAACTTTGTGAAATATTTATACATTTTAGTTTTTAGTGTCCTGTTAAATCTCTCGACGATCGAGGCTTTAACGTCTGGATTGTGCGTTTAATAAAATTTTATTTTCTTCTTGGCGAGAAAATCTGGAAACTTTTTATTAACAAATTCTGTTCCCTTATCGCTCTGTAACTTAAGTGGGGTTCTTCAGCTATTCCCGAAGATCGATTCGAATGCACTTACAATCTCTTCACCCGTTTTATGGAACCGGAACTGTCCACGCGTATTTGGAAAACAAATCGATCACCGTTAAAATGTATTCGGAACATTGGTTAAATTTTTTCAAATTACGCCTATCGTTCAAATCTGACTGCCATGTTTTGTCAATGTATGAAACGTCATAATAATTCCGTTGAAATTTTTTACGTATAGACCTATGCAGCGTCTATGCATCTTGAGTATCTAACCAATTTTGAACGATTTTCTTCGACAAATTTTTATCCGCAATTTTTCCACTGTGGAAAAACTTGCTGGATTCGCGGGGTCGTAATAAATCCGTTCTAGAGTTACGACATTGGAGTCCATGGAATTTTTAGTTTTGGGACCCGTGCCGATAATCTTGGTATTTCTCGTCCTCCTTTTGGCGTCGTTTCCTAAGCTAACACGTCCGCGCGATCTAATCTTCCCATTAAGTTTTGCCATCGTTTATCCATACGCTGTTGATCCAATTTAAGACGTTTCGTAATGTCCTGCAGCTTCGGTGTCGATGGTGATCTTTTAACTGCAGGCGTTCTCTCTCTTCTTTCTTTCACGGTCTCACTTCTTTCTTTCACGATTGGAATACTAATGGGTTTCTTCTTCTCCGCCACGACGTTTAAATACATACCTAACGCACGCTTGTATAGATGCCACTTGTCTACATCGTTCAAATCCCTCGTGTTTAATATTTTACGCATCTCATCGTCTAATTTCGACGTTCGAACATTTGATTGTTCTCTATCGAAGATCTCGGGTCGAACTAGAAGCATCTTCCTCAAATTCATTTTATCAGACTTCCTATTACCTCGCTAAGAATCGATCCTAATAACATAGGAAGGAATTCTCCTTTTTGAATCAATAGTTTTCTCTTCTGTTTTATGGATTCATTTTTAACGCAAAGTGCTCTCAATATCTTGCAATGCTTACCGAGTTTCTTCTTCAAAGCAGGACTTATTCTATGGTTTCCGTTCAACGTATTCAAGCAACATTCGCACAAAACCTTAATTAGATCGTCGTCAGATGCTTTTATAATCGCGTTACGTAACTTAGGTTTGGCTACCTTCAATGCATGCAGCAAATGTTTGTTAGATCTCAACCTTTTCATCCTCGATCAGATGTGAAAGTGAATAAATGATCGGTATCTCGTCAGGAAATATCCGCGTTCGAAAACGAAATCTATCATCCGTCTCTTGAGAAAGGTCCAACACTTCACAAGTCGCTTCCTTATATACCCTTACCAACTCGCTCGAATTCTCCGGACACACCTGTCTTGCCAAATGACCGAATTGAAGTTTATCGCGAGGATTTCTGAATGCTACGATGCACTTTGCGTTTAACGAAATATATCTCGATTGAGGACTCTAATAGAAGACGTTTTTCGTTATGAGAATAACCGAGATATCAAAATGATGGGAACCTTTCGTGAATAATTCGCTCACTTGTTTATTAGATGCTTGTTCAAACCTGTTTATCTATTTCTTTATTCACTTACTTGTGAGGACACCGGTATTCCCCTTCCCCTATACTACCCCCTCCCCTCTCCCCTCCAACACTTCTCCCCCTCCCCCTTCCCCTCCTCCACCCCTCCTCCACCCCTCCCCCACCCTTCCCCTCCCCTCCCCTCCCCTCCCCTTCCCCTCCCCTCCCCCTCCCCTTCCCCTCCTCCCCGCCTTCGACAATATTGGCCAACGCTTGCGCTTTCGTTGCGCTTTTGTCGTCACGTGATGTGTGACGTCATTTCCGGCCGCAATCTTAGATTTTGTGCCAGGACCGGCTTTTTCTACCTACTGATGACATCTGTAATTTTAAAAAAGATGGAAGAGCTGAATCTTAATTTGAATGACATGCGAGGACAGGGATATGATAATGGGTCCAATATGAGAGGGAAAAAGTGTGGAGTTCAAACTCTTATTAGGAAAAAATATCCCCGAGCATTCTTTGTGCCATGTAGCACCCACTCTTTAAATATAGTGCTTAATGATGCTGCCAATTGCAACATGGAAGCTGTTGAGTTTTTTAATACGATTCAGCATATTTACAATTTTTTTTCTGCATCGACTTACCGCTGGGACGTCCTTTTAAAGCATGTTTCAGAATTTACTGTCAAGCCTCTTAGTGGAACATGCTGGGAAAGTCGTGTGCATACATCTAAAGCTGTTAGATTTCAAATTGTTATTATTCATAATGCCCTAACCTCTGTTGCTGATAACAATACTATTGGGACTGCATGGAACTAAAACCAGGGTCGAGGCAAAAGGTATCACTAGAAAAATACGTAGTTTTAGATTTCTTTGCAGCATTGTAAGTAAGCTACTGCAAGGGATATCTGTTGATTAGATTCAAGATTTTGCTTCATTATTGTATTGTGACATTTCTCGGAATAATTAGTATTATTAATATAAGCCGATGTCGGCATTTTCGCCTTGTCATAATGACCCCTCCCTATGTTATTGACGATTCCTATAATAACTTGCAAGTTCAAATCAGTCATTCAAGTAAAAATCTCAAAAGTTGAAAAACCCCTAACCCTAATATTTGGGATGATCGTTTTTCCGATAAATTTACCACGTTATTCGCTACACCCTTTGTTGTGAGGAAATCCTACCACAGGCCGCCTTGAGGCCGCCCGAAGGAAACGGCCTCACGTGTGTATGCTAGGATATGAACGGATCAGGCCGCCTTGAAGCCGCCTTAAGGCCGCCTTAAGGCCGCCGTCCGGCCATTAACTGACGTGTGTATGGGCCTTTAGACCCAGAAAAATTAACAGTTTTTGGCGATAAAAACCTTAAATTTACGCTAATTCTACTTGGATTTGAATTCTGTCTTCAAAAACAAGAAACTACAATTTATATCCTATCCGATTGTTGAAGTTTCGAGTCAGTATCTTGACGGGAAGTAATTTTAAAATGAAAATATAAAAACCTCTACACCAATTTACATGTTTACTTATGGACAAGAAATGGGGCAAAAAGGGGCCAAGTAGCCCCTCAAAATAGGAATTTTGCCAGTTTCCGATTTTTTCCTTCGGTTGTGACCAAAAACCTATAATCCTACCAAATTTCAAGTTTCTGACACATATGGAAGTGCCTCATAATTTTGTATCCTCCTATATCTATAATATATAGACGCTTCTTACACATGATATCTATAATATATCGACGCTTCTTACACATGATATATATATATATATATATATATATATATATATACTAGTTAATGTGTGCTTGCATTCTGCAAGCATTTTTAAATTTTTAACATTTTTACAATTTCAAATTAATACTAAGCGAATTTGTACAAAATCATATAACCGTTTCAAATTTCAAGTTTGTAGCTCATTTAGAAGAATTTTCTCTCACCTTAATGTAAGGAATAAAAGCCGACAATTAATTTTCAAACGCATAATTTTGCACCTGTGCACCTAATTACTTGTATTTTTTTTTGGATAATATTGGGGTAAAAACAACCCCTCAAATGTATAATTATAAAAAATTTTATAGGTTCTCATCATTCGTTTTGAATACCTCATATTTGTGAAAAATATCAACGATGTAGCACCTCTAGAAATGCATTTATATGAATTTAATTGTGTAAATTTTATGAATTTCTAACAGCCACAATAATAAACCTTTCTAAAAATTTGAATGTTTTTTACCACTGGGGCATCATTCCCTCCCTAGTTTAAAATTTTCATCTTCCTGCACCTTTAGAAAGTACATAAACATTAGTCAAATTGTTTAATATTTAAGAATTTTTTACGACCGAACGAATAAAAATTTTCAAATTTCTATATGATCCCGTTTTCGTTATTTGGTAAATTCTACCGTTAGAAAAAATTTCAGCATTGCAGCCCATATAGAAATAATTAACCTCAAAATGTTCCCCCCTAAAAATTGGAATTTTTGCAATTTTTTATTTTATCTTCGGTTAGAACGAAATTTATACATTTGTGCAAAATTTCAAGTCTCTAGGTTATATGTAGCTGCCTCGTCATTTTTTATCGTATGGAGCAATACTGGGGCAAAAAAGCTCCAAAAATTGGAATTATATAAATATCGGATTTCCTTCATTAGGCACAGTTTAACATTAATGGCATTAAAATATAAGCCTCTGATTCCCACTAAAAGCTTACAGATATGAAAGCATTAAGGCTGTTGCCTAGGAAGCCTAATGTTAGACCCAGAAAATTATCAGTTTTTTCCGATAAAAACTATAAATTTACGCTAATTCAACTAGGATTTTAATTCTGTCTTCAAAAATAAGAAACTACAATTTATGTCCTATCCGAAAGTTTAAGTTCGTATCTTGACGGGAAGTAATTTTAAAATGCAAATATAAAAACCTCAACAACAATTTACATGTTTTCTTATGGGCCAAAAATGGGGCAAAAAGGGGCCAAAATAGCCCCTCAAAATAGGAATTTCGACAGCTTCGGATTTTTTCGTTTGGTTCTGACTAAAAACCTATAATCCTACCAAATTTCAAGTTTCTAGCACATCTGGAATTGCCTCATAATTTTGTATCCTCCAATATATATATATATAATATATATATATACTAGTTAATATGTGCTTGCATTCTGCAAGCATTTTCAAATTTAAGCATTTTTACAAATTCAAATTATTCCCAATGGATGTTGTAAATAATCATATAACCATGTCAAATTTGGAGTTTGTTGCTCATTTAGAAGTGCCTTATAATTTTAATCCTCGTATGGAGCAATAATGGAGCAAAACAGCCCCTAACATTATGAATTATTACACTCTCAGATTTTTTCCATCTGTTGTAACTAAAAACCCATAATTCTTCCAAATTTCAAGTTTGTATCTCATTAAGAAGTGCATTATAATTATCACACTCGTATGGGGCCGAAAAGGGGCAAAACCACACATTAAAAATGGGAATTTTTGCAATTTTACAATTGTATGTTAGATTGCTATGAAAATTCTATAATCGTGCCAAATTTCAAGTCTCTAGGTCCTATGCAGCTGCCTCGCATTTTTTGTTCTTGCATGGAGCAGAAAAGGGGCAAAACCGCCTCTAAAAAATGAGATTTTTTGTAATTTTATAATTTTATCTAAGGTTGCAATGAAATTTATATAACCGTGCCAAATTTCAAGTCTCTGATAATATGCAGCTGCATCGCCTTTTTTGTTCTCGAATTCGGCAATAATGGGGCAAAACAGCCCCAAAAATGAGGCTTATATGAATAACGGATTTCCTTCATTAGGTGTAGTTTAACATTAATAGCATTAAAATATAAGTCTCTGATTCCCATTAAAAGCTTACCCATATGAAAGGATAGAGCTTGTTACCAAGGAAGCCTATTGTTAGACCCAGAAAAATTACAGCTTTTTTACGATAAAAACTATAAATTTACGCTAATTCTACTCGGATTTGAATTCTGTCTTCCAAAATAAGAAACTACAATTTATATCCTATCCGACAGTTTAAGTCTCGAGTTAGTATCATGACGGGAAGTAATTTTAAAATGCAAATATAAAAACCTCTACACCAATTTACATGTTTTCTTATGGGAAAATAATGGGGCAAAAAGGGGCCAAAATAGCCCTTCAAAATAGGAATTTCGACCGTTTCGGATGTTTTCCTTCGGTTGTGACCAAAAACCTATAATCCTACCAAATATCAAGTTTCTAGCACATCTGGAAGTGCCTCATAATTTTGTATCCTCCTATATATCTATAATATAAAGACGCTTCTTACACATGATATATATATACTGGTTGTTATGTGCTTGCATTCTGCAAGCATTTTCAAATTTAAGCATTTTTACAAATTCAAATTACTCCCAAGCGATGTTGTACATAATCATATAACCATGTCAAATTTGGAGTTTGTTGCTCATTTAGAAGTGCCTTATAATTTTAATCCTCGTATGGAGCAATAATGGAGCAAAACAGCCCCTAACATTATGAATTATTACACTCTCAGATTTCTTCCATCTGTTGTAACTAAAAACCCATAATTCTGCCAAATTTCAAGTTTGTATCTCATTAAGAAGTGCCTTATAATTATCACATTAGTATGGGGCCGAAAAAGGGCAAAACCACACATTAAAAATAGGAATTTTTGCAATTTTACAATTTTATCTTAGTTTGCCATGAAAATTCTATAATCGTGCCAAATTTCAAGTCTCTAGGTCCTATGCAGCTGCCTCACATTTTTTGTTCTCGCATGGGTCCGAAAAGGGGCAAAACCGCCCTTTAAAAATGAGAATTTTTGTAATTTTATAATTTCATCTTAGGTTGCAATGAAATTTCTATAACCGTGCCAAATTTCAAGTCTCTGGGTAATATGCAGCTGCATCGCCTTTTTTGTTCTCGAATTCGGCAATAATGGGGCAAAACTGCCCCAAAAATGAGGATTATAACAATATCGGATTTCCTTCATTAGGTGTAGTTTGACATTAACAGCATTAAAATATAAGCCTCTGATTCCCATTGAAAGCTTACCCATATGAAAGGATTGAGCTTGTTACCAAGGAAACCTATTGTTAGACCCAGAAAAATTAGCAATTTTTTGCGATAAAAACTATAAAATTAAGCTAATTCTACTCGGATTTGCATTCCGTCTTCAAAAATTAGAAACTACAATTTATATCCTATCCGACAGTTTAAGTCTCGAGTTCGTATCTTGACAGGAAGTAATTTTAAAATGTAAATATAAAAACCTCTGCACCAATTTACATGCTTTCTTATGGGCAAAAAATGGGGCAAACAGGGGCCAAAATAGGAATTTTGCCAGGTTCGGATTTTTACTTTGGTTGTGACTAAAAACCTATAATCCTACCAAATTTCAAGTTTCTGGCACATCTGGAAGTGCCTCATAATTTTGTATCCTCATATATATATATATATAATATATCATGTGTAAGAAGCATCTATATATTATAGATATACTAGTTAATGTGTGCTTGCATTCTGCAAGCATTTTCAAGTTTTAGCGTTTTTACAAATTCAAATTATTCCCAATAGATGCTGTACATAATCATATAACCGTGTCAAATTTGGAGTGTGTAGCTCATTTAGAAATTCCATATAATTTTAATCCTCGTATAGGGCAATAATGGAGCAAAATAGCCCCTAACATTATGAATTTTTACCCTCTCAGATTTTTCCATCTGTTGTAACTAAAGACCAATAATTCTGCCAAATTTCAAGTTTGTATCTCATTCAGAAGTGCCTTATAACTATCACACTCGTATGGGGCCGAAAAGGGGCAAAACCACTCATTAAAAATTGGAATTCTTCCAATTTTACAATTTTATCTTAGTTTGCCATGAAAATTCTATAATCGTGCCAAATTTCAAGTCTCTAGGTCCTATGCAGCTCCCTCGCATTTTTTGTTCTCGTATGGGGCCGAGAAGGGGCAAAACCGCCCCTTAAAAATGAGAATTTTTGTAATTTTATAATTTTATCTTAGGTTGCAATGAAATTTCTATAACCATGGCAAATTTCAAATCTCTGGGTCCTATGCAGCTGCATCACCTTTTTTTGTTCTCGAATTCGGCAATAATGGGGCAAAACAGCCCCAAAAATGAGGATTATATGAATATCGGATTTCCTTCATTAGGTGTAGTTTAACATTAATAGCATTAAAATATAAGTCTCTGATTCCCATTAAAAGCTTACCCATATGAAAGGATAGAGCTTGTTACCAAGGAAGCCTATTGTTAGACCCAGAAAAATTACAGCTTTTTTACGATAAAAACTATAAATTTACGCTAATTCTACTCGGATTTGAATTCTGTCTTCCAAAATAAGAAACTACAATTTATATCCTATCCGACAGTTTAAGTCTCGAGTTTGTATCTTGACGGGAGGTAATTTTAAAATGCAAATATATAAACCTCTGCACCAATTTACATGCTTTCTTATGGGCAAAAAATGGAGCAAAAAGTGGGCAAAATAGCCCTTTAAAATGGGAATTTCTCCAGTTTCGGATTTTTTCCTCCGGTTGTGACCAAGAACCTATAATCCTACCAAATTTCAAGTTTCCAGCACATGTGGAAGTGCCTCATAATATTATATCCTCCTATATATATATATCATCTGTCAGAAGCATCTATATATTATTGATATATATCATGTGTAAGAAGCGTCTATAAATTATATATATTTATATATATATATATATGACACTAGTTAATGTGTGCTTGTATTTTGCAAGCATTTTTAAAGTTTAGCATATTTACAATTTAAAATTATCCCCAATGAATTTTGTACAAAATCATATAACTGTATCAAATTTCAACTTTGTAGCTCATTTAGAAGTGCATTATAATTTTATTCGTCGCATAGGACAATTATTTGGCAAAACAGTCGCTAAGATTTCGAATTTTAACGATATTGGATTTCGTGTTTCTGTTGTAACTAAAAACCCATAATTCTGCCAAATTTCATGTTTGTATCTCATTAAGAATTGCCGTATCATTTTCACACTGGTATGGGTCATATATAAGGCAAAACCGCCCTTAAAATTTGGAATTTTCGCAGTGTTTTATTTTATCTTCGGTCGCAATAAAATTTTTATAACCAGGCCAAATTTCAAGTCTCTACGTCATATGAAGCTTCCTCATAATTTTTGTTCTCGTATGGAGCAATACTGGGGCAAAACAGCCTCCAAAATAGGGATTATTACAATATCGGAATTCCTTCATTAGGCATAGTTTAACATTAGGGCTATTTGCACACTTGACGGTATTATCGCTGCCGCCCGCGACAATTGTCGCTATCGCATTTGGTTTGCACACGCAACGACATTATCGCTGTCGCGGGATAACTGGCGATATTTCCGTAAACCCGGCGATACTGCCAATTGTGATTTAGATGTCAATTTAAATGTTTGTGAAATTATAAGGCATTTCTTAAACTTGAAATTTGGCAGAATTATGGCTTCTCAGTTAAAACAGTAGGATGAAATCCGATATTGTATAAACTGAAAATCTTAAGGGCTCTCTTGCCCCATTATTGCCCCATACGAGGATTAAAATTACAAGGCACCTTTGAACGAGCTAAAAACTTGAAATTTGACATGGTTATATGATTTCGTACAAAATCGATTGGGAATAATTCGAAATTAAAAAATGCTAAAATTTAAAACTGCTTGCAGAATGCAAGCACATATTAACTAATATATATATATATATATTTATATATACATATATCATGTGTAAGAAGCGTCTATATATTATATATATATATATATATATTCGTGTATTTGGAATGAAATTAACTTTACTGCAGAAAAATAAATATTTATTTTGAAACTAATATTATATTTTATATTTTTTGGTGTGTACATATATGGATGGAATATGCGGTCGCGATAGCGTAGCATGCCTTAAGAGAGGGTCACAAATACATAATGTTTGGGAACCGCTGATATTAAATTACGAGAATTCTGACAGCATTCTCAGAATTTAATCTGATTAGACTCAACTCACGAGGATTTGAACGGTAAAAAAAAACTATTACCGTGCCCTAAAAGAGTCTATTTATGAAATGGTGATTAGGGAGAAGTTTACTTTGTAGTATTAGTCGTGCATTTCATTGGCGAGGAATGTACACTTAGGAGTTTGGTGTTTTCGCGAGAGTTTTATAAACAAAGGAAAACTTGTGAGAATTTGAAAAGAGTTAAAAAGGCGTTTAAAATAAGGATGTAAGCCTGGTTTATTCCATCGAAACTAATTTTAAGAGAGCCTAGTTAGCCAATTAACGTCATTCTCTTAGGTGGACTTGAGCGTGCGTTCTTCAGGAGCGAATAGCCTAATTAAGCGGTTCAATTCTTGTTAATTTAAAAAGGCTGGAAGGATATATATCTCTCTACCAATAAATTTGTCTTTTAGTTCTTATATTTCCTTACCGTTTTAAAACTAGATAAACATGTTTCAACTCCCGATTACATTTTGTGCTTCGAATCGAAAAAATCGCTAAATCGGAGGGATGACTAGGGGGCGTGTGTACCAAATAAGCCAGACCTCCCCCTCCCCCTTCTCTTCACTGCTCCCGAGTCTTCGTCGTAGCTCCGTGGAATCAATGACAACTCCAGAGGAGAACTTTAGGGGATTTCATTTCTTCTAGTGTGGCTTATATGCATTATTGGAGATTATTGTCAGCAGAAAAATATTTGAAGCTTGTTTGAATTGTTCATATAATGAGCACGGCATATGTTTAGATACGTTTAGAACTCTTCTTATCAATAGATATTATATTTGAATAAATAAATAATAACTACTATAGATGTAGCCTTTTTTAGGCAATCTGTAACGTATGTAAATAATAATAACAACGGACTGTGGCCAAAGGACTTGCAAAATGATGTATTTCCTCTTAGCATACTCAGAAATAGGTGGAGGGCGGTATGATATTCTCTTTAACGTCATTCGAATCAAACCGTGTCGCGCATTACTCCCGAAACTCTCAAGTAGTATCGATCAAGTGTAACGCATGCGCCTTTCACGAAACAAAGAAACTTGGCACTTTACACTTAGTCGATTAGAGACAGTGCATCCGATATGAAAGGACGTTCGCCGCTTTCCATCCAGATAACGGCTGATTCGAATCCACAACTTTCATAACCTGTGCTTCTAACGGACTCCTTCGAAATATCCCACCCGTTTCCGGCTCCTAGCGCCCTTAAACGCCCCGACCCACATTTCCTGACTCTCGTTGGCCATCAGACCTCAAGAATTTCCCACGGACAAATAATTTCGAATAAAATGTAACCCTCACATTCGAAAGCATTTTTGACTGTCGATAAATTGGACTATATTTTCGTATCCTGTGTGACGTTTGTTCTTTGATTGTAAGACACGGGATAAGAAGTGGCTGTCATTAAATTAGCACCAAATTGTTAAAGGTCAGAAAGGGCATTTTTCTTAAAGGACTTTGTTATATCAGCGAAACAAATATTGTTTCGGTACGTCAACGTCATCTGCGCTTTCGAAAACGTATTAAAACCATCGCTGATGATCAGCGGTATGTAATCGAAGGCTATTTCATAGGAAAGAAAAAGTGAAAAATATTATAAGAGCTGATCGATATCTATTTTCGCAAGTCATTTCCTGCGCGAGAAGAATAGCTATCTTTATAACGCCGAGTGAGTTCGAGAGACTAAATTCATAAATGGTAAACCTCATTGAGTGCAACGTGGATATCCATTTCCGAAACTCGCAAGGAACGAATTGAAGTGAGAATTTAGCCGTTTGCGTTCAACATTCTCAGCTATTTTAAAACTATTAAACGCAGCAAAAAATCGCAAATTTGGCACAAACCATCTCATCCATACGGTTCTAGTGCACAAGATGATATCTATGAGAGGAGAGAGGGGGAGAGAGAAAGTAAATTGCAAAAACAACTCTTTCGGGCTGAAGAGGCACGTAAAACGTCTTTCAAAATGTCTATGTATTTTATATTTTGACGATCGCAATACTTTATTTCTATATTTGAGCCAACTTTGTATTTCATATATGAAAAATTAACATAATACAGCACACATTTACATTTAAAATATAAATAAGTTGCTTAAAATTAAGCTATGTTGAAGGCTAAAACTTTGAAGTTAATCCATATGGACGCTACGCGATCCCTCACTGAACCCCTCTTCGATGGAGTTAACGCCACATAAACAACGGGCAATAAATTCAAACCGATAGGTGGTGTGCATATCGACATAAGTTCAATTCATGCAGTCGGATGAAACTGCGGTGAAGAGTGAATGAACAATTACAGCCTACACGAATGATATCTAAACACCGTTAAATAAAACACGGAACGAGCAGAGAAACACCGAGTTTCGTCGGTGTTCGTTTTTTCACTGAATTTCCATAAAAAAATGATTAGGCTGGATGGAGAGAGCAAATAACTCGCATTCGAAATCCCTTCCATTGCTATGTCCACCGTGATAAATTACGGAAGAGATGAGATAATCCATTTTAATCCATTTTCGAAGTTATCGTAGAACGAAAGAAGAGTTTTGTCAGTCGCTAGCATCGAGAAC